>OY986968.1:17543889-17974278 GCA_963920575.1 Narthecium ossifragum
TCCGTTCGTCTTTTCTCGACGCGTACTTCCTTCAAAGTGCACGTCAGGCCTTGGTTCGGGAGTACCTCAGCATCTCCCAGGATACGCAATCAGTGGCACAGTATGCAGCGAGGTTCACCAGGCTCGTCAGGTTCGCCGGTTCAGTGGCGAGTGACCCTCTTGCCAGAGCGCGGTAGTTTCAGTGGGGGCTACGGCCCGAGATCAGGCTTCTGAAGGCGGCGCGGTATGTTGACGCTCTCAGGGAGGTGGTGAACTGTGCCTTGTCAATGGAGGCCGTACTGCTGGAGGCAGGGCCTAGGGCAGTTCAGTCAGTGTTCCCCTCGAGTTTAGGGCGCGCCGGCCAGCCGCAGCAGGTTCAGGGCGGAGTAGGACCGTGGCGAGGGGAGGCCTGCTCACGACGCCATCAACCCTATCAGCACCAGCCAGAGGACGTCGACGGAGACAATCCAGAGGCAGAGGAGGGGGCGAATGACGAGGATGATCCCGAGCAGCAGTTCTCAGAGGATGAGCAGCAGGAGTAGTCAGTCGGTGAGTACGACGAGGACCAGCCCCTCTCGGGGGCAGAGGAGGAGTTTGCGGTGGATAATCCGGACGAGTGGTTTCCGAAGGAGGAGCCTCAGCAGGAGGCGTTCACAGGGTTTGGTCAGATCCAGCAGGCAGAGTAGAGACCCGTAACGTGCTTTGAGTGCAGGCAGCTGGGCCATTACCGTAGAGACTGCCTCTTACGGAGGGCGCGGGCCGAGCGACACGGGAGGAAGGTAGGCCTAGGGCCGCGTTTGTGCTATCAGTGTGGCCAGCCGGGTCATTTTCACCGAGAGTACATGACGCTGCGAGGTGGAGGTCAGTAGAGGCGCCCGGGTTGACTTCAGCATCAGCGTCGCATCAGCAGGTACCCTTTACCGCTTTGTAGTATCCTGTTAGGCGTTGTTTTTTTTTCATTTCTGAGCCCTACCCTTATCGAATCTCGGGACGAGATTTCCTTTAACGGTAATAGGATGTGAGGACCTGTCCTTCTATTCTTGGGTCGACCGGCCAGGTCGGATCCGTGGCTCGTTTGATTGTTTTGGGTCGAGCGCGTGATCCGGTGGATCGTATTGTTTCTTAGACCACAAGGGTAATTTGGTAAATTATGCATTGTTAGTTTGTTTCACACCCGCGTGTGCACACACAGCCTCTGATTGATGATTGTGTTTGACTAGATCCGTTTAGGAGGTTTTTGACCTGTGGATCGATCCAAACTAGTGTTGGATCAATCCAGCCAAATCTTGGATCGATCTCTCTTGGCCTTGGATCGATCCGGTACTGTAGCAGGTCAGTGTTCTTTGCGAGGACGGCCGCCGTTGGCCGTCGCTCTCCCTTGTCAGAGGGAGAGAGGACTTTCCCTCCTCTCCTCCCCCTTTTACCCTCCTTCCTCGGCTTTCCCCTTCCCTTTTCCTTCCTCTTCTTCCCCTTCTCCTTCTCTTCTTCTTCTTCTTCTTTCTTCGTCCTTCCTTCTTCTTCTTCCGCAGTTCTGTTTTTCCCCTATTTCCGGCGAGCTTCTTCTCCTCTGTTCTCCCTCCTCCGGCCACCGTTTTGGGCGTTCCAAAGCTCGTTGGATTCGTCGCGACGTGAGGAATATCCCTGGTGTGGTTTGGAGCCTTGTTGGTGACTGGTTTGCGGGGAATCAATTGAGGAGTGCGTTTCCGGTAGGTGTTCTACCTAAGTGAGTTAGTTTAATGGGTTTCTCTTAATCTAGCCGTTAGATCTTGTTGTTCTTTGTGTTGTTGGATTCCTCTTGCTTAGTATAATTTCTGATATAAGTTTCATAAGCTTTGGTTGAGATTTTAGTAGAATTTATGCATGTTTAATCTCGGATTTTCCGGTTTCTGTTGTTCTTGAAGAACAACCGGTTTAGGGCACGTTTTTCGATCAGTACATGCATGTTCTTGGGTTTTGATAAACATAAAAGTTGTAGATCTTGGGATCTACTCTCAAACCCAACTGATTTCATAATTGTTTTATTTTCCTACGATTTGTTATGAGTTTCGCACTGGTGGGCTGCGTTGCAGCAAGCAATGGTAAGTTAGTTTTGATTAGCGGTTTTGATTAGTGTTTTCCTGTTAATACAGCCGCTAGATGTTTCTATACTTTGGATATGTTGATCCCGGAATGTTATTCTACTGGAGTCTAAGTTGGATCTCGAATCCAACATCGTTTGGACGTTGTATCGACTGGGTTAATTAGCTCTAGGTAGAGAACTTTTTGGTGTTTTAAATAATATTATATGTTCGAAACATATAATATTATATTTTACTGTTCATCGAGGTTTTCGGGGTTGTTTTCCGTTGCAGGAGTTCGCTATTGATGGTCGTGGTACTGTCGTAATGCCGGGACCCGCTGCGGATCGGCTGGCAGTGGTTGGTAGTACCGCTGCAGCGATCCAGTTGGACTTGTATGCTGTTTTATCATACTATTGCGTGCCTATCCTCTTGTCAGTGTATGTTCATAGCATGCATTTCTCTGTTGTGCATTACTTATATTGGTTAGGGCGTGGGTGATCTGTGGGTCGCCGTCCCGAGGTTGGAAGCTCGGACTTAGCCCTAGGGCCGGGGTTGGGTAGTTTAGACCCTGTTCGAATTGTGGTTTCCAGTCAAACTCGATGATAGGCCTAGATGACTGGTACACCTGTTGCTTGGTGATTATAGAGGTCATGTCGGCCTTGAGTCGGATGCTGAGGTGTAGCCGGTGTTCCACTGTGACGACTCTTGAGTAGAGGAGTCGCCTACTCAGCGGTGCTATTTCCCGCCTGCAGCGTAGGGTTCCTACTTATGAGTCTACAGTGTTAGTTCCTGCTTACTGACTTACTTCTCTGTATAGCATGCCTTAATCTAACTGATTCCTTTTCAGCGTTCTAGAAGGAAAGGTTAATGCGCCTTGCTGAATTTTATCCTCTGGAGTTTTCTTTTTATGTTCTTGTGATTTTCAAAGATCAATTTGAGACTTATTTGCTTGATGTCCAAGTTGATAGTGGGTTTTCAAATCTCAGTGGTATTTCTGAGCTTACTAAGAAGATGGTTGAAACAAAAAAGGATAAAGTGTATTAGCAGGTTTATCAACTCATTGAATTGGCGTTGATCTTACCTGTTGCCACAACTAGTGTTGAGAGGGTATTTTCTGCTATGAACATCATCAAGACTGCCTTGCGTAACAAAATAGGTGATGAGTGGATGAATAACAGCTTGGATGTGTATGTTGAAAAAGAGATTTTTAAAACTATTGATGATGAAGCTATTTTACAACGCTTTCAGAATATGAAGCCCCGTAGGATGCAATTATCACGATCAGTGACGACTTAGTTTATTTATTTATTTTATCATGTATTTTTGTTAGTTATTTTTATACCTTGGTATTTTGTGTTAGTGAATGAGTTGGTCAATGTACATTATGTATGTAGGTATTCCTCCGTGTTTTGAGTGAGGCTTGAAAAATTTTTGAGCCCCCACTTAGTTAAATTTCTAAATCCGCCTCTGATTACAGGCACTACTGATCTAGCCACTCAAGCATTCCATGACATGGTACTGATTCAAGCTGAGGGCACTTGATCGTTGAAAGGGAGTAACTAATGTTAACCTCTTCATCCCTGTTCATTTGATACTTCAGTTGTATCAGGAATTTTTTGCCAAATCGGACCCCCAGTGTCCAGATTTGGCACTTTCGGACCCCCTCTGGTGTTTCTTTGCAACAGAGGACCCCTAAGCTATGAATTCCCGATTTTACCCCCTCCCCCACCCATGCTATGGAGGCCATGCACATGCATCCGTTTCTCATATCCTTAGTGCATTTAATGCAGCTGGACTTTGGGTTTAAAAAAAAAACCATCCCGTCGCATTAAATGCGACGGGACGTGTCTTCTTCTCCAAGTCTCTTCCTCCCTCCCGCTGGGTATGGTTCCTCGCTCCCGCCATCTTCTCCCCTTCCTCTCCACTGCTTTCTCTTCTCTTATTCTTTCATATGTCAACTCTCTTTCCACTGCCTCCTCTCATTCCTTTCCACTGCCTCCTCTTCTCTTCTCCCTTTCCACTCTTCTCCTTTACTCGTTCATCTCTCCTCCCTCTCCACAGCCTCCTATTCTCTACCTTCGGATGTCGCAGTTTTCTTCGCCAAGGTAGTTCACCGGAGAGAGCTCTCCACACATGCAAAGTAATGAAAAACGTTCCGCTGCATTGCCAACAATATTTATCGCAATTGTAAGGTACTTGAGCACAACAAGAAGACTTGTAGAGCACCCATTCATCCCGATGCACCCGTACGTCCTGTAGCTGTGCCCGGTACAGAACCAGCTCCGACTGCTGCATGATGTTCTATCTATCTTGTGTGTATTGTATGGTGCAGTGTATATAGTACACATTTTGGTGCAATGTAAAACCAATCATTTTGGCGTTACACGTGTATTTTTTATGACAGTACATGTATTTGTTATGCCCATACGTGTATGTTTAGAAAAACGCGTGTTGTAAAAAATATGTGTAACTCTATGTTGAAAGCACGGGTATAATTATTAGATGCATGTGTGTGAAATTCAACATACGTGTCTCAACTCCTTTCCACGAGTATCTTCAGGATACACACGTGTACAATTTTGATGAATGTGAGAAGTGGGCATCTTCGCTGCACGTGTATTGTTTGACAACGCGTGTTATAAAAGACATGTGTAACTCGATGATTGAAGCACGGGTTTAATGTTTAGATGCGCGTGTGTGAAATTCTACATACGTGTATTTGTTACCACGATACGTGTATTTTTTATAACGGTACGTGTATGTTTTCAAAACGTGTGTTTGAAAAGAGTGTGTAACTCTATGATTGAAGCACGGGTATAATTTTTAGGTGTGTGTGTGTGAAACCCGTGCTTCAATCATAGAGTTACACATGTCTTTTATAGGTGTGTGTGTGTGTGAAAACGCGTGTTATAAAAGGTGTGTGTGTGTGAAATACACGTATGTAGAATTTCACACACGCGCATCTAAACATTAAACCCGTGCTTCAATCATAGAGTTACACATGTCTTTTATAACACGCGTTTTCAAACAATACACGTGCAGCGGAGATGCCCACTTCTCACATTCATCAAAATGGTACACGTGTGTGTCCTGAAGATACTCGTGGAAAGGAGTTGAGACACGTATGTTGAATTTCACACACACGCATCTAATAATTATACCCGTGCTTTCAACATAGAGTTACACATATTTTTTACAACACGCGTTTTTTTAAACATACACGTATGGGCATAACAAATACCCGTATTGTCATAAAAAATACACGTGTAACGCCAAAATGATTGGTTTTACATTGCACCAAAATGTATACTATATACACTGCACCATACAATACACACAAGATAGATAGAACATCATGCAGCAGTCGGAGCTGGTTCTGTACCGGGCACAGCTACAGGACGTACGGGTGCATCGGGATGAATGGGTGCTCTACAAGTCTTCTTGTTGTGCTCAAGTACCTTACAATTGCGATAAATATTGTTGGCAATGCAGCGGAACGCTTTTCATTACTTTGCATGTGTGGAGAGCTCTCTCCGGTGAACTACTTTGGCGAAGAAAACTGCGACATCCGAAGGTAGAGAAGAGGAGGCTATGGAGAGGGAGGAGAGATGAACGAGTAAGGGAGAAGAGTGGAAAGGGAGAAGAGAAGAGGAGGCAGTGGAAAGGAATGAGAGGAGGCAGTGGAAAGAGAGTTGACATATGAAAGAATAAGAGAAGAGAAAGCAGTGGAGAGGAAGGGGAGAAGATGGCGGGAGCGATGAACCATACCCAGCGGGAGGGAGGAAGAGACCTGGAGGAGAAGACAGGTCCCGTCGCATTTAATGCGACGGAATGGTTTTTTTTTTAAACCCAAAGTCCAGCTGCATTAAATGCACTAAGGATATGAGAAACGGATGCATGTGCATGGCCTCCATAGCATGGGTGGGGGAGGGGGTAAAATCGGGAATTCATAGCTTAGGGGTCCTCTATTGCAAAGAAATACCGGAGGGGTCCGAAAGTGTCAAATCTGGACACCGGAGGTCTGATTTGGCAAAAAATTCGTTGTATCAGCCTTCCCATGTGTTGCATGTCAAATTTAAGAGTGACGCATCTACATAGTAAGAGTAGGTAGCTGCTTCCTAACCACGTACCCATGCTCATAAATGGTCTGGAACTCATGAAATAATTGACTCAACTATTATCAGGGTAGACACGACTGACCTTTGGCCTTACCCTGAGCAGTATATTTATTGCCCTGCTGGTTAAAAGCTACTCACATGGGTAGCTGATGATTTATTACCGATATACCTTGAAGATATAGGAAACAAAAATAACTATGTGGCTGAAACTTTGTCAATCCACAATAAGAACTATATTCTTGAATCTTGATAGAGCTTATGCAAGTGTTAGCATGCTCTAGTTTGTGAGAAAGGCGTAGCATGAGCTGTAAAATTTGCTATAAATAGATTGTTTCGCGTCTTCTTATTAGCTTTAAGTTTCTGGATCATTGGTGGTTTTTCATAATATCAGAGGAAATTCGTCACTCTAGAGGTCTATCAATCCCCTCCTTAATTTTAAATTTTACTAATCTTCTGCTTAAATCTAACATTTATGAGTGTCAAAGAGTACAGTTGAGATATAGAAATTCACAATTGAATGCTCTAAGCTAGTAGTCAAAGTAGTCAAACCAAGCAGTAATAGCTGAAGCAAAGCTGTGACCTACCATTGCAAAGAGAGCTCCTTGGCTATTTCAGTTCCAGCTCTGTTTAAATCAGGCACTGGTTACACTACTCACTCTCTTCTGCTACAATATAATACTGGTTAGTAGCTCAGTTTCTCCAACTCCATTCTTCCAATGCCAATGGCCAACACACTAAAGAGCTACCTGTTCACCACCATCTCCATCTTTTTTCTATGCAATGCCCATGTCTGCCATGGATATGGTGCCAAGAAAGCCGAGGTCGAAGGGATGTTCGTGTTCGGGAGCTCTTTGGTCGACAATGGCAACAACAACTTCCTCAAGAACTCGAGCGCAAGAGCTGACTACCATCCTTATGGCATTGATTTCCCTTTGGGACCTTCAGGGAGGTTCTCAAATGGCAGAAACCCTGTTGATGTGCTTGGAGAGCTTCTGAAGCTCCCAGGCCTGATCCCGCCGTTTGCCGACCCAAAAACAAGGGGAGCAAGGATTCTTCATGGTGTCAACTATGCTTCTGGAGGTTCTGGTATTCTAGACCAGACTGGCTCTCTCGCTGTACGTAAGCCACTCGAATTCTCTTTTCAGATATCATGCCAAATCACTAACTACACCAAAAACTTAAGCTGATCGTAGGGGATGAGTTTCCGTGTTGTAGTTACATTTCCAAGTTGCACTGTTTTTTTCTGTGATGACAGGGGGAGGTTGTGAGCTTGAAACAACAGGTGAAAAACTTCGAGAGAAGAACATTACCTGACATGGAAGCTCAGCTGCAGTTTGGCAGCAGAGGAAGGCTCTCAGGTCATCTCTCCAAGTACTTGTTTGTTGTGGGAACCGGTGGAAATGACTATCTGCTGAACTACTTCAGTTCCAGCTTGAAAGAAGAAGTCGGCTTGACACAGTTCACCGAGACTCTCATCACCACCTTGTCAACCCATCTCAAGGTATCCACCAAAATCCATACTTCTTCCCATAAATTCATTAGCAACATATCTCAACATGTCGTGCCGGTTTCTTCCTGACAAAATTTTTCTGAGCTTGCTCATGTTTAGGCAAGTAATTTGCCTCATAGGCAAAGTAGGCAATGATTTCATGTTTGATCTGCAGAGGCTTTATGATAGGGGAGCGAGAAAGTTTGTGCTCTTCTCAATCCAAGCCATGGGGTGCATACCGGCGGTGAGGGCGAACCTGCACACAAGCAATGGGAGCTGCGTGGAGGCATTAAACGAGGCCGCGGTCCTATTCAATTCCAAACTCCAGTCACTGGTTGTGGACACTGTGGAATCCAAGATGCCTGGTTCTACTATGGCGTTCATCAACTCGTACAGGATCATACAAGATATTATCAAGCACCCCAAACGCCATGGTAATTCTTGATACTAACTGCATGCAGGTCATCAGAGAAGCCATTAGAAGGGTTTTACTGAGATTATATATGCATCATGGTTGTTAGGTTTCTCGGTGACGAGCAGAGCTTGCTGTGAAGTGCCGGTGGGCGGGAGTGGAATACTCTGTAGCAGGGGAGGAGGTGCATGCCATGATAGAGCCGGCCATGTGTTCTTCGACGGGCTTCATCCCACCGATGCTGTTAATGCAAAGATAGCTCGCAAGGCTTATGGATCAAACCATGATGATGAAGTTTATCCCACCAATGTGATGAATCTAGCAAGAATGTAAGAGATGGAAAGTCTTGAATTGGTAGCGGCTAATACTATGAACATCCTATTTAGATTTTGGACTTAAAGATGCTAGTTGTACTCTGCTAATTGATAGAATCAGCGTCAGACCCTCACGCGTGCACTCGAGTGATTATGAGTTGATTCATGATGGTTTTCTTTGTTATAAATGCCCCAATGATTTACCTAATGGAGACTCTGAGCTCAAGGTCGGGGGTTGGTGCGGAAGTCTAGAAGTCTAGACTAGATTTTTTTTTTTTTTTTTTTTTTTTTGGCTGAATTGAGCCTAAACGGCTGGGTTAACAACATCCTACTACATACTATAATTTTCTACTGATGGCCAACACCATCCTAGCCCGCCGAGCAAGGTCATTCGCAACGGTGTTTGACCCCCGCGAGACATGCATGAAGATCACTCCCCCAAGAGATGCAGCCACGTTCCATACCTTCCTGAGAAGAACTTCCAGCTCCGGCAACCACACTTCTCTTCCATTGACAAAATTCACCACGTTTCATAAATCTGACTCCACAATCACTCCCCTACTACAACGCACCCTCGCTTCCTCCAGTGCTCGAACAACTGCCCTCAGTTCGGCCTCATCAATACTAGCAGCCCTCACTTTCTCCATAATGGTCCAACTTGGTGATGAACCGCCCTTCAAACATGCCACACCAATGCCAGCATACATAGCCCCAAACCGCCACGCACCATCAGTTTGTAGTACTACGCCACCATCACGTGGTTGACAACACATAGACGAACGATGATGGTCGCGATTCCAGCCCAGTATACAAGTGGCAATTTGTAATTATCAGAATTCTGAAAGAGAATATGTGGTATCAAAATTTCTTGAAAGACAAATATGCAGTCAACCCTTATTTATGCCCAAAGATCACAATGTACTGCATGCTGGAACTCGGAAGATCGACATGGTATCCTTACAGATGGGAGATTTTGGGATCAGACGATATTTGTAGCTTTGCATCACTTGAAGCTTCCGAACTGCTGTTGCCCAAGAGCTGAGAAGCCACCATTTCCTCCCAGAGTTGTGGAAGGATTGAACCCTGACTTACTCGTACCAGATTCTCCACGCATGGCTCTGCCCATCATGTAGGCTGGAGCAGGTTGTCCCTTTTCCTTTTCATTCAAACCATCACTAAGCCCTCCAACGATCCCAACGTCGGCTAGAGAAGTTGTCTTTGCTGCAACACGAAGGAAATTGTCAGCAACTGAAGTGATGGTAAAAAGCTGAACTAAGAATGATTCATAGAACATCTTCTAGAAAGCCACATCAGCCACTTATCCACTGTTAAATCTCCTAGCACTGGAATTCCTAACCTTTACATAATGCCTGAATGCAAGATTATATTCAGTCAAAGTACATCCAATGATCCATCATGCAAAACAATGCAGCTCGATCTGAGTGTAGTTTAAGATATGTGATAAGGAATGGACACACAAACCGGATGTAAAAAAAATGCCACACCAATTATAACGGAAATATGGATTGGTAAGAGAATGGCTCCACTTCTGTATGTGAAAGAGCGAGAAATATAAATGTGTTCCAGAGAACCAACAAAGAGAACTCGATTTGAGTGTGTTTGACAGGATACGATCAACAGGGCAGTCACGAAACTGGTTGTGCATGATCACAAATTTGAATAACTTCAAAATAAGACTAACACATATCAAACACGAATATAAGCTTCGGTCTTTGGTCGATAATGAAAACCATCAAACAAAGTTGTATCTCAAGCTAAAATCAAATCAATGCATCTTGGGATTTCATCTGCATTTTCTTTTCCTTATTTGTTTAAATGATTCTAAGAAAACTCTAATTTCAGAATCAGTACCTGAAAATGCTGAAGAATGCTATATACATCAGTCCAGGCCTGATGAATATCTTAACAAGTTACATTGAACCAGAGTTTTTGAGCTAAAGCATCAATTTATTCCACATAGTAGTTTATTCTACTTGATAGCATGTGAAGGCAACATAAACCACCAAAAGAATTATCAATATTCACAGAAGAAATGATATGACAATAAAAAGGGTGAAGACTTACGAGCAGTTATATTCAAATCTTATCAGTATTCACATAAGAAATGATATGACAATAACAATGGGTGAGAACTTACAAGCAGTTATATTCAAATCAATAAGCCCACGACTCAAAGAATCGGCCCAGATTCCGGACTTCACTTGAAAGCTATCCTTTTTGGATGGAGGTTTTGATGCTATTGATGAGAACTGGTCTCTGTCAAAGCTGTTGCTTGTGGAACTCTCTGAAAGTTCTGATTTCACAGGATCAGCTTGAGAAGATGTAAAAGCACCAAATGTATCAGATTCTTTAAGCTCAACTGATGCTGCAAAAGGATCAAAGTTGTTGGTTTTTGTAAGCTGAAAATTGGGAAATTGGTTTTCAGGAGGCAAAGGAGAACTTGATTCCACGAGAAGATCTACGTTGGAGGTATATGCAACAGGAAATTCCGGTTGTTTGGCAAACAGATCAACACTACCCTGCAAGAACATAGTAAAAGCATATACCTAAGCTAAAGTCTCAGTGTTAATTTGGTGACAAGAATTCAATACTTAAAGACTGAAAAAGACAAAGATTTGGCTTTGACTTTATGCATCCATAACTTGTGGAGGATGAAGTACAGATTTAAGTAAGGGCCTGTTTGGCACACATCCCGCATGGAATCCGGGATCCGGAATCCGGCGGTATTAGCTTCTGCGGATACCGTGAACGGCGTCCTCTCGTGACGAGCGGACGCCGATTTCGGTATCCGCCCTTGGGCAGATTCCGTTTTTTGGAATCCGCCGGTGCGCCAAATGCCGGGATCCGGGAATCCGGAATCCTCGGATTCCGGGATCCAGCGGATTCGCCCCCATTCCATGCATCCAAACAGGCCCTAAATGATTCATCTTATTAGTTTAACAAAGGGGGGAGAAACTTCCTCAATTCATAACACCAAAACAGCAACGAAAGTAAACGAAACTGCTTGTACTTGTTGATTTCTCATAATTTCAAACTGATTAAGAAAAATCGTCTAAGATTATAAAATTCTAGCCATGAAGGGTGAAGCAAAATGACCATGACCTTGAAAAGTACGCAGGAACAAAAATTAAGGAGTCTTCCTACATTAGCAACACTACTTTTAGTATTGATTTGAAAGGCTGACCTGAACATGAGAATCTCCTACGGCTTCTGCTTTAGGAGAGGCCGATACAAAAGTTGCATCCGCAAAGAGATCTTCTTCATGTGTCGCAACATTGTTCGAGTTGGTTGGCATAGATGTTGGAGCATCCATGAGATCACCCAATAGGCTTTGCCCAAAGAAATCCACCTGGTCATAGTTTGTGTTACCTACTCCTGCAAACTAAATGATATCAGAGAACAGGCAGTTTCACACTACTGATGATTCTATATAGGCCCTGATGTATATGTATCAAATGATACCACTACGCAATTTACATAACTAAGCACAGTTGCAAGTTGTTTGAACCTTTGAGAAACTGGAATTAAATCTTGTTTTTCCATTGCTTAAAGAACATATTGACAAGCTCATCTGCAGAAAAATGATGAACCATGACTATCTATCACGACCACACATCATCAGCCAAGCGATTTGCAAAAGATTGGGATAAGTTAAGAAGATAAACAGATTCAAGAAGTATCTGGAAATGAGATGAACATATATTTATTAGCCACTTCCCGTTAAGTGTCCAATCTTTTATGATTGGACATGGGTTTTGCCAAAGGCAAAGGCCAGTGAAGGTTCTGACCTGAAATACCCAATATTAGTTCATAGGTAGTTTATTACAGAGCTACAATATTACTGCTCCAATCAGACAAAAGCAGGCTTCATATACAAAAATAACTCTTATTTCAAGTCACTGAAGAAATACAATATGTTTAGTGCAATGATATAAAGTGCAATCCTTTGAAGATGAAAATGGTATACCTATTATTTACATCTCTAAACCAGAAATTTGGCAATACACTCTGGGAAGTCAATGGATGACTAACAAAGAGGTTCAGCTTATTGCATTTCTAGCTTATTTTCTATCATACTGCTATTTCTCTGGGGCTAATGAACGAGTAACCCATCTAGCAATGGTTACTGGGGCAAATGGCACCACAACAATACAGCTGGGCATGTACCGTGCTAGAGATTTACGGATACAACAAATATGCTTGGCGCGGGATCCGTGCCAAGTATATTTCTATCCTCTTTAGGCTCTCATACGACCAGCCATCTAGTCATCTTTTTAAATCCACACGGGGTTGGTGCTAGGCATCTGATTTGACCCAGGAAAAGTTCACTTAGAAAAGCAGCATATACAAAGATGTTCCTGACAAGCCAACCTGGCGAATACGGGACAATGAAACAATTCATTTCTCACCGGTTGCAGAAGATCCACGTGGATCAAAGTTATCAAAATCATCCTCTGTATCATCCAATTTGCTGGGTGGTTTTAAATCTCGATTCCTGTTGTAAAAAATAAAGAAAAACTTGAAGATGGAAACTATATTTACCGCAATAGCATCTAAGAAAAAAGAAGCATAAACCAAATGAACTTGTTAGTTTTATACACAACTTCACAGAAAACATGTAAATGCAGGTAGACAATTTGTTTCAGCCTATGCAATGTAGATAGTTTGTTATAGCCTACTTACAATACTTGGTAGTATATGTGGCAAACGATAAGAATAAGCAGAACGAAGTAAACAAACAATTCCTTTCTTTTATTATTTCTTAGGGTTCAGTCACAATCTCATTTCCCGCATAAATGAAGTCAATAGTACCTTCATTACCAAAGCATGGTTCACAAGATAATGTACGTATCAAGCTTGGCAGCACATAAGAAACTGCATAAACATCTTTGAGACAAAATGGATTTGAAATGGTATCTGAGATCAGGATAATGATATCGATTGAAAAAGACCACTATAATGTACCTAGCATGGTGATTCACCACCTTCTTTTCATTATTCTCTTCATTGTCCTTCGCAGAGCTTTCTCTTGACTTAGCTTGGCTATCTTTGATGCCATGACTGGAGGCAATCTCTTCTCCATAACGTTCCCCATCTTTATAACTGTCTCTGAAAGATTCACCCTCTTTAAAACCACTTACACCTCTGTAACTGTCACTATGATGAGAACCACTGCCACCATACGAGGCTGAACTTGATTTGTATGTTCCAGTTGAGGAAAGTCCGACGTATCTAAATGGAAGAAAATAACAAAATTCAATCTTTTGCTTTCCATTTGAGAACACTAGACATCTATATAGTAACCCATTATCATGATAGGCACACAAACTCACTTGTCACGGTTTGAAGCAGCTTTCTCCCTAATTGCTTTTATTTTTTCCCTGTCACTTAGGGTGGCCAAGATGGTCTCTGCTTTCTTCCTTACATTGAGGCCGACATCCTTCCCATTGGGCTCAATGTACTCAAAACCAGAAAGAGGCTTTACCCAGAATGTAAAAAATTAGAAACGCAAATAAAAGACCAAGCTATTAAAGGAATAATTTCTGAATGTTGATAGAGAGCTATACTGATATTTGGTGACTATGCTCTATAATGTCATTAACGGCACTTTCCGATCCATTTGCTACCAAGTAATCAATAACAGCCAAAGCCTGAGACAATGAATAAAGAAATTTCAGAGCTAAATGAAGATTGAAAATGTACATAATCAACAAAATTCAAGCAAGCTCGCCTTGTACACATGAGGCCATTTTGGGCCAGTGTCCTCCAATCTTGTCCAAAGGACATTCATGATCATCTGGCATTCAGTGCTGTGAAAGAAGGTTTGAAGCACAAACAATGGGAAAGACATCAAGAAAAAGCATGATGGAAGTAAGAATAGACATTAAAAAATTCAATATCGAGGAAAGATAAATTTACATCTTCTTGGTGCCCTGAGCAATCTCTAATAAAGCAGATCCATGCGGACCCCAGGGTTCATCACTGGTTGCATCAAGAACCTAATTTTCATAATTTGCAAAAGAGTGTCATGCAATAGCAGAAGTAATAACAATATGAGTTTCTAATTGTCACAAAAACCTATACCTAGTGTCTCCCCTGAGCAGATGGCTCCTCTTCCACTTACCAATCAACTTACATGAGTTCCTTAAGGACGAAAGATTATAGAAATAAAGGGCAAGGACACAAAAGATTCAATGGGATGCCTAGAATGCTATTTAAAACTTATAACAATCCTCACAGGTGATAGCACTGTTCCATCAATATTCAATTCGCAGCCACAAGCACATAGCACTCCTCTCAAAGAGCAAATATCCATGAGCACTCATTCCCTTCCATTTTTCTCCCTCTCGAAATCACTTCTCTTTCTAAGATCATGGCCATGATTAGACAACATACAAAAACCAATTTAATGAACTACATGTATCTGCATCATCTCCAGATACTTGAATCCAATAGGTTAAGAATAATCTCATCTTTTCTTCCCGTAGATATCTAAGCAGACATCTGATTCCACATGGCGTAAAGAATCTGAAGCTTAGATTAAAGTGCTAAGACTGAATCTTTCATGAAGAAATCAAGAATCAAATCGGATATACAACTCGCATCCAAAATTTTTTCGAGTAAACGGCAGATTCCCAACCTTTTGTTCAATCTCCGGAACCTTGAGGACCTTCAAATTCACCTCTCTCTTTCTGAAACAAAAAGAAAAAAAGAGGAAAACCATAAGTTTTTTTACAAGAAGCAAAAAAATCTCAAATTGGTAAACATGAGAGCTCATTACATTTCTCGCATCGTTTGGTCCAAAACCTTCATGAAATCCATCGCAAGAGTTCCGACGAGAAGAACCGAGTCAAAGACTCAAAACGAAAGGATGAGAATTGGAACCCAATCGAGATTTTTTTTATCTCTATGAACAAAATTTCCGAGCAGACGGAGCTTTCCCGGATATAGTTTCGCTGAAGACGACGACAAGAGAGAGATCCGCTTCCGCGTCCGCGTCCGCGGACGACTACGAACGAGACTACTGTGAGGGTCCGATATCTGCCGTCATTAATGCCTTGAGATCGGTTTACCCACGCCCAGATCTGGTGAAAATCTATCCCGAAGGCCCTATTTACGGTCCATATGAAGGACGCATAGAACTTCTCGAAGGATTGTTTCTGGAGAGCTCGACCCAAATTAGATAAACATATTCCCCACCTTGAACATTCATCATTAGATGATGGCTGCCTCACGTTAGATTGAGCATTTAATTAAAGGATAAATAACACTTTGGTACCTACAAGGTTGCAATCTTGTACCAAAAAAAATTGAATCGCTTCAAAACACCTTCAAGTTTTGAAACAACATCCTTTAGCCTCTGTTTGGTGTGGGGTTAAGGGGGGTTATGTAATGGGGTTAACCCCACATTTATTCCCAAACAAGAATGGGGTTAGGTAATGGGGTTAACCGAGGATAAATTTATCATGGGTTAAACACCATGACCTAAATGACTATACTACCCTCAAATGATATTGTTCTAATATGGGCCTGTTTGGTTACTGAGAAGTGAGCTGAAGTGGAGTGATTTTTTGGGGAGTGACTTCACTGGAGTGATTTTCTGGGGAGTGACTTTCTGGGATTTTCTAAGTTTTAGTGTTTGGTTGGTGCTTGAAGTGGAGATATGATTAAATTATTAAATTAATGTGGACCAATCACGAGTTGATATGTGGTATGTGGGACACATTTATATTAATATTTTATTACAGTACGATATTAGTAATATTAAAATAATATCATTTTGGATGACGTGGCCCAATCACGATGTGACACGTGGCATGTGTGACCCACTTATATTAATATTTTATTACAGTATGATATTATTATTATTAAAATAATACTATTTTAGATGGCGTGGATCAATCACGACGTGACATGTGGCACGTGGGACCCACTTATATTAATATTTTTATTACAGTATGATATTAGTAATATTAAAATAATACTATCTTGGATGACCCATACCAATCACGATGTGACACGTGGCACGTGGGACCCACTTATGTTAATATTTTACTACAGTATGATATTATTATTATTAAAATAATGCCATTTTGGATGACGTGAATCAATCACGACGTGACACGTAGCATGTGGGACCCACTTATAATAATATTTTATTACAGTATGATATTATTAATATTAAAATAATACTATTTTGGATGACATGGACCAATCACGATGTGACACGTGGCACATGGACCCACTTATATTAATATTTTATTATAGTATGATTTGATTAATATTATTTGCCACTTCTCGGCGTGCCATTATATATAAGGGCATTTTTGGTATTAGCTACAAATTCTACCCTTAACCCCCCTTATCCCCACTACTTAACCCCCCTTATCCCCAAACACCAAAATGGAAATAAATTTATCCCCACTCCTTAACCCCACTTTTCTAACCCCAAAATTCCTTAACCCCACTTAATCCGGGTTATCTTAACCCCATATCAAACGGAGCCTTAATGTCAAATCCAAGATGCTGATACATGTGTTAACGACAATCTTTATTTTTGACTTTTTTTAATCTAATTTTGACTTTTTGACTACTACACTTGCTAGAGAAAGAAAGAAATGGAGATTTCGACGAGCCAAAAAATAAGAGAAAGAGAGACTTAGATGAGTGGGACGAGAGAGAGAGAGTAGCGTGCTTCTTCCACCACCCAACATCTCCAAACACCTCTTAGTCCTCTCTCTCCCGCTTTGTCGCGCCCCGACCCGTGGAAGCCTAACCGAGCCGGGCGACGCGAACCGAAACCTAACTAAATGCGGAAATAATGGCGAGGGGTTCCCTCTAACTTACTGGTTTCATTAAACAGTTCATAAGCACCCCTGAATAATACAATAATTTCAAACCTCAAAAGATATAATATAATATTCAAAAAAACCTCAAAGGGGTTACAACAGTTTATACACCATACTCCCGTAGGAGACTAACTATAACAAAAGTGTAGAATGATCACCGATCCTCAGACCCCGCCAGACGCCGCCGCGCCACCAAACACCTGCCCGGTAGGGGCTACTGAAGAAGAGCTGGCGCCTGCACCTGCAAAACGCAGCCGGGGTAGGAGTGAGCATAAAGCTCACTAGGGTTCTACACTACGTCACACAGAAGGAAGAGGAACGCAAGAGTGTCTCCCTCAAGTAAGACCTGGGTGTATACATGGGCCCCATAACCCCACCGCGTGTCCCTGAGGCCCAGGGACAACACTTAGTAGCAGGAACAACACTGGTGACGCACAACTGCAGGGAGCGACACTACAGGCGGGAAAAAGGCACCGCTGAGTAGGCAACTCCTCTACCCCAGGGTTAGCACAGTGAGACACCGGCTACACCTCAGCATCCGACTCAAGGCCGACACGACCTCTACAATCATCAAGCAACAGGTGTACCAGTCATCTAGGCCTATCATCAAATTCGACTGGACACCACAATTCGAACCGAGTCTTAACTACCCAACCCCGGTCCTAGGGCTAAATCCGAGCTTCCAGCCTCGGGACGGCGATCCACAAATCACCCATGCCCTAACCTTATGCAACTAATGCACAATAGAGAATGCATGCTATGAACATACACAAGCAAGAGAAATAGGCATGCAACAGTATGTTAAGGCACATACAAGTCTAAATGGATCACTGCAGCGGTGCTACCAACCACTGCCAGCCGATCCGCAGCGAGTCCCGGCATTACGACGGTACCACGACCGTCAATCGCGAACTCCTGCAACGGGAAGCAACCCCGAAAACCGAAGAACAATAAAAGATAATATTATAATCCGAACATATAATATTATATTAAAACACCAAAACATTTTCTACATAGCAGCTAGTTGACCCGTCGATCCGACGTCCAAACGACGTCGGATTCAAGATCCAACTTAGACTCATGCAGATCTACATGCTAGGATCAACATATCCAAAATCGAGAAACATCTAACGGTTCAATTATCGAGAAAACACTAATCAAAACCACTAAAAATAGTCCACAAAACCTCATCAAACAGCCTTAGGATCGATCCGGAACATTTGGATCGATCCAGAAAGTATTGGATCGATCCGGAACATTTTGAATCGATCCAAACAGCTTCAGCTTCATACCAGCTTCAGATCAGTCTCGTCGCAGGCCACGAGAAAATTCACCACAATTCGTAGAAAAATCGGAAAAATACGAAATAAGCTGGAATGGAAAGATAACTCAGAGATCTACAACTCTTATTCTCAACACAACCCAAGATAATGCACGTACCAATCAAAAAACGAGCCACAAACCGGCTGTTCTTCAAGAACAACAGAAACCTGAAAATCCAAGATAAAACATGCATAAATCCTACTGAAACCTTAACCAAAGTTCATGAAACTTAAACCAGAGATTATACTAAGCAACATGCATCGAACAACACAATTACAGCAAGATCTAACGGCTATACTAAGAGAAAACCCCTAAACCACTCTCGTAGGTAGAACACCTACCGGAAACGCACTCCTCGGTTGATTCCTCGCTAAACAGTCACCAACCCAGCTCCAAACCACGCTAGAGATCTTCCTCACGCCGCCACGGATCCAACGAGCCTTCAAGCTCCCAAAACGGTGGCCGGAGGAGGGAGAAAAGAGGAGAAGAAGGGGCTGCCAGAGCAGGGGAAACAGAGCCGCGGAAAGAAGAAGAACGAAGGAAGGAGGGGAAAGAGAAGAGGAAGAGAAGAGGAAGAAAAGTGAGGGGGAGGCCGGGGAAGGAGGGGGAAGGTGAAGGAGAAGGTGAAGGAGAGGGTGAAGGAGAGGTCCTCTCCTCTGACAACGGAGAGCGATGGCACATGGCCGTCCTCGCCGCTCAACTGCTCTGCTGCAAGCTCAACTGCCCTGCTACATTACCCGGATCGATCCAAGGCCAAAATGGATCGATCCAAGACAGGCTGGATCGATCCAAAACACTTGAATCGATCCGAACGGGTCAAAAACCCACCGACTTGCTCACGAGTCCGATCGATCGCTCAAGGGCCGTAAGCTGCCCAAAAGCAAGCTTCAGCGCGCCCGATCTTTCGATCCCGGGTCCATCTAACCATTCTAATCAAGCACTAACACAAACAAGGTCAGTGTGTGCACACACGGGTGTGAAACAAACCGACAAGGTGTAATTTACCAAATTGCCCTTGCGGTCCACAATGAATCACGGGCTCGACGTAGGCGGTCGACCCAGGAATGGAGGGACAGGTCCTCACACGCTTCCTCCACTTCTATCTCTCCCACTTCCATCCCCAACCCACCACCAGCAACCCCACCGCCTTCAAACCCTAAGACTAAGAACTCTGCCTCGACGAGGCCACCATCCTCGCCACCCTCTCCTATTCCAACGACTGGACCCACACCCTCGAGTACCACCGGTGGGTCTCCACCAACTCCTCCCACACCCCCTCCACCATCATCGCCACCGTCGACATCCTCAAGAAGCACTTCGAGTGCCCTCTGGCTCTCTTCTTCCTCTCCTCCTCCACCCCCACCTTACCTCCTCCCCTCACCCTCCACTCCCTCCTCAACCGCCTCGCCGCCACCCACCTTGTCTCAAAAGCAATTCAATCCCTTCATGATCTCCACTCCTTCGATTCCACCTCCTACCACCTTCTTCTCGATGCCTTATGCGACCATGGTCACGTCCTTAAGGCTCAAGACCTCCTAAAAAACTCGCCAAAGATGCAGTGGTTGGTTGGTGAAGGGTGGCTCGCGATGGATGTGGGAAGTCACCCTCTCTCTCTTCCTCTTCTCTCTCCTCTCTTCTCTTCCTCTCCGATTCTCTCTCTCCCTCTCTTCTCTCTCCTCTACACCCCGTCCTACCGCCCCTGCACCCCTCACTCCCCATGGTGCACCACCACCTCCTCCTCCTCCAAGCAATCCCTCATCAACTCCAAATCCAACACCTTCTCCATCGCTCCTCACAACCACTCTAATGATGTCCCTTGCCACCCTCTTGACCCTCTCACCATCCAAGAAGTTAACATCGTCCGCTCCATCCTCCTCTCCCACCCACTCTTCTCCTCCTCGCCTTCGTCCCTCTCCTTCCTCTCTCTCTCTCTCCAAACCGCCCAAGCCCCTCGTCCTCTCCTGGCTTCCAAGCAATCCCCTCCCCTCTCGCCTCGCCGTCACCGTCATCCGCTTCAATTGCAAAACCTATTCTTTCACCATCAATATTGCCTCCAACACCGTCACTCCACTCTTCTCCATGGTGGTCATCTCTTGTCACACCCCGACCCAGAAAACACATCCAGGACGGGGCGTGAGGGTTCCTATCATTATTCATCTTCAATCGGCGCAATACAAAGCGGAAAAGATGGATACTTTAAACAATTGTATTCCAGAGGTGAACAGATATTCAATTCATATAACATTAAGTTGTACAGTTACAAAACTTCCATTCTAATACTTCCAAGGTAAAGATATAATACATGATCCCAAAATCCTCGAAATGTTTACAACATATATATTATCAAAAAGGTACAACAGTTTATCCTCCAGCAAAACCTCAAACGCCTCTGGATGTACTCGCGCCGCCAAAGACCGATCCTGTCGGCTCCACGGAAGAAGAACTGCCGCCTGCACCTGCAAACGCAGCCCGGGTAGGAGTGAGCGATAAGCTCAGTAGGGTTCTACTCTACGGCACACTGAAAGGAGGAAAACAACAACAGTGTTGTCTCCCAGCTCAAGTCTAACGGATGCCAGGGGTCCCACAACCCTGTCGATGTCCCAAGGGCTCCTGCCATGAAACCTCTCTCTTGAACAAGTTACCAGGAGGCCACGAAACAGTAACATGCCTGATCACCCTTACCCAAGCAGGAATACCATGCCTTGGGGAACCACGTCGGGAACGCATCGACACCTATCCTTAGCACTTGGCCTTGGGAGACAACACGACCTCTAAACCTCAAACACTGATCAGAGTCAACTATCGTATATCCTCAATAAATGAGATTCAGATTAAACAATCACCCTACTCCTGACTACCCAGCCACGGCCCTAAGGCTAGATCCGAGCTACCCGACCAAAACCATCGCCCGCCTAACCTCATATGCCTCTAATGCATACAATGCATGAACCTATGCAATCATCTACCCTAGACGTCTCTATATACCACAGCATCAATTTCAGGTTCAACATATATACAATAGCCCTCGGCACTCGCCGGCAAGAGGCTAAGGTTCCACAATTCCTCATTAGCTAGCACTCATAGCTAGCTAATGGTTAGGCAATCAACTAAGCATTTAGCTACAAACAAACAAGTATTAAATGCAATCCAAACCATTGATTTGCCAAAAATGGGAAATACTCGAATCGATCCTCAAGCTCGATAGAAATCATTTGAAAACCTCATGAAATCCACATACATGCTTCCCATCATGTTTAGATATGAATCACGAATCAAATCCATCCAAGAAAAACCAGAAAACCATGTTCAAGGGCCCACGGACGATGTCACGGTCGATCCGGCGGTCGACCGTGAGGCCACGAACGAAGAAAACCAAAGGGGCGACGGTCGATCCACTCATCGACCCTGGGAAGCCCAAAACCAACAGCGCCTGATGGTCGATCCGACGGTCGACCGTAAGGTGGGATGAAAAAAGGGTGAGAGCCCGCGGTCGATCGATCCATCGACCGTGGGAGTCCAAAATCCCGACAGAGCCTGACGGACGATGCGACGGTCGATTCGACGGTCGATCGTCAGGCCTAGAAAGAGCAAATCAATACTTGACGGTCGATGCACCGATCGACCATCGAGCCTTAGGCACAGTTCATCAGAACATTGCCGGAAATCCAATTTCTTGGATTTCAAGGATCAAATCAAGTTGGAAAACAATGAGATTTTGCAAGCAAGTGTAATTTTCGATGGGAAATCCAATGGTATAAGGAAATCACATTTTTGACGGTTAAATCTCCTATCTAGGTCAAAGTGGACAAAAACCGACAAAACGGCGATAATACAGAAACCAACCGTTATAATATTGAATTCGTAACGTAGGAATACAGGAAATGAACCAGACTACATGTGCAAGGAGCTACAAAGTATTCTAGCATGTATTCCTACAGCGAAAGTACATAAAACCTATCCTAGGAGAACCCGACCGCAAGATCGGGGTAGAAACACCTACTTGAGCAAGTAGGGTAGCTCCTCCACGCGTCCAATCAGTCAAGCCGCCAAGATCCGAGCTCTGAAAGCCGCGACTCCGAGCCCTAGCTCAGCCGAATGAGAGAGAAGGAGAGAAAACGACAGGAGAAGAGAAGGAAAGAGAGAGAAAGGGACAGGGCTTATATAGAAAATCCGGATCTATCTCAGCCGTCCGATTCGATCTTTCCCGATCGAGCTCCGATCCTCCGATCGGACACACCCTAGAGATTCTAATCAAGCACATACATCAATCCAAGGCCGTGGGTGCAACGCGGGTGTCAAACCGACCACCAGATGACATATTTACCAAAATGCCCTTGGGGCCGAAACCGCCATACGATCGCCCGATCGTACCCGACGCGGAACCGAATCAACAGGAAAATGGCCCTCGACCCACGTGGTCGAGCCAGGTCAGAGGGACGGGCCCTCACATCTCTCCTCACCCACGACGAGTCCCGCCTCCTCTACCTCTCCTCCCTCACCGCTGCCAAACCCTCCACCTCCAAGCCCAAGAAGCCCTTTGTCCCCATCACCTCTAGCCTCCTCCTACTCCAAACCACCACCCACGTCGTTTGCAGCCAGCTCAACACCCCTTCCCATCCCCTCCTTGCCTCATTTGGCACCAGCTCCGACGCCTCCTAGTTCCCCTGCTCCTCATGCTCCAGCTGCCCCTCATCCGCCGTCTTCTCCCCCACCATGTGAGGACCCGTTCCTCTATTGCTGTGGCTCGTTGTTGACAGCAAGGGCAATTTGGTAAATTGCACCTTGATGGATTGTTTCACACCCGCGTGTGCACACACAGGCATTGTTTTGGTGTAAGTGATTGAATAGATCCAGTAGGAGCGTCCGCGATCGTCAGATCCGGATGAGATTACGGCGAGATCGCAATTTGGGGTCAAATCGGATCCAGTCCGATTAGTTGACTCGGCTAGACCAGCTCAACCACTTAAGTGGCTTAGCTTTCTCTTCCCTCTCTCTTCCTTTCCTTTCCTTTCTTTTTTCTTTCTTTTTCCTTCTTCCTTCCCCTGGCTTGCCTGTGCCCTTCCCCTCTCCCTTCCGCGCTGGCTGCTTCTTCCTCCGGCCATCTCCCCCGGCGACCTGGAGGCGCGGCGAGGGCCCCCTTTCCCTCCTCCTTCCTTCCCTCTCTCTCCCCCGCGGCATCTCCTCTTCCTTCTCCGGCGGCGGCTGCGGCTGTGGGAGGTCTTCGGCGGCTCTTCGGCGAGCTGGTGACGACGGCGGCGAGGGAGGACGACTGATTAGCAAGGAGGAAGCTTGGATTAGCGTTTGAATGTAGGGTTTCTACCTATATCTTAGGATTCAGCTAGATCTAGGGTTTGAATGTTTGATCTATTGTTTTATTTGTGCTAATTAGTCCCTCTAAGTATGCTAAATTGCTGATTGAAGTATCTGGAGATTTGATTGAGATTTATTTGGATTTTATGCATGTTTTTCCCGGATTTTTATCAAAGCTCTGTTTTTCTGCGAGCTGAGCTGTTCTAGCTCAGATCTGGGCTCGGGCGTGCATGATCTCGTTTAATCATCAAGATAAAAGTTGTAGATCATCGAATCTACTTTCATTTACAGCTGATTTCATAATTTTCGAAGTTTTCTACGATTTATGGTGATTTTTCTTCGGATCTGCGACGAGGTCAAAATTAGTGAATTGATTAGTGAATTCCGGGAAGATTAGCCATTAGATTAACCCAATTCTTGGACTGCATGTTCCTAGTATGCTAATCTACATTTGCCCAAGTTTAATTTCCAATTCGACGCCGTTTGGACGTCGAATTGATAAGATTGCATGGCCTCTAACTACCGTTTAATGTAGAAATCTGGGATATGGCTATTTAGTGGATTTTCGGTGTTTTACCGTGTTTAATTCTTCGAGATGCATGCAATTAGTATCCCTAGTGATTTCAAGGGTTGGCATGTTCTAATGGATGGTCTTTAGATGATTAATGGTTTGATTTTCGGCATGATTAGTTAATTATGAATCATCTCTGTCCAATTAGCAATAAATTGCATGTCATGCTTATTTTACATCGTATTATATACATGTATGCTTGGCTTGTGGTTGAACCAAGGGAGTAATGCCCCTTGGGATGTTTAGATAATTGAGCGGGCCGCTGGTGTGCCATTTGTATTAGTTGTTTACTGCTATCGTTTTATTTGGGCCAAGGGTGTGCCCTCGTTATTGTGTATTGTTTGGTCGGGCTTGTATCATGTTGTACTACTCGCGGTTGATGGCTGTGGACGTCGTTGTAATGCCGGATTTTGATCCGTTGAATATGTTGATCCATGCATGTAGATCTACTGGAGTCTAAGTTGGATCTTAAATCCGACGTCGTTTGGACGTCGGATCTATGGGGTCAACTAGCTGCCATGTAGAGAATGTTTGATGTTTGAATATAATATTATATGCCGGAATATAATATTATATTTTTACTGTTCATTAGCGTTTATTGCATGTTTAGTATAAATGGGTCGAAGGTGTGCCCCTGTGCTGATGCTTGTTTATTTTGTCTTGTTTGTTGCCTACTTTACTGCTTATTATCTATCTGTTAATGTTGCTATAACTATTGTTATATTATTTGCTTGCTTATACTGTCTTGTTCGTTGCATGCTTTACTGTTTTACCTATCTGCTTTACTGCTTTATTATCTGTCTGTTAATATTGCTATTTTTCCTGTATGTTTATTCTATTTTATAATTGTCTTGCCTTCCTGTGCATTAGAGGCATGTTAGGCTAGGGCGTGGGTTTTGGGTTATCCCTAGTACTCCAGTATCAATAGCTAAGTGGTGGCTGTCGTTACCCCTGCATGGGTGTCCTACTGGTATCGTTATTGTCCACCCTGTGTCTGGGAATATCGGAGGTGGTCCACCCCTGAACAGTGGCCATCGGAGGGACATACTATGGACAGGAACCCTGGGGGTATCGAAGGGATTTATGATTTGGAGTTTAGGGGTTGTATTGGCTCTGTGCTTTGAGTGCTGAGAGATGGTTGTCGTAACGACGGTTGTTCCGCCAAGTGTGGAAATCCCGCTTGGAGAGGGGTGTCCTACGGGTAGCGTCATTGTCCACCCTGTGTCAGGGACTGTCGGAGGTAGTCCACCCCTGAACAGCGGCCGTCGGAGGGACGTACTTTGGACAGGTACCCTTCGGGTTATTGACGGGATTTATGGGGTCCCTGGCAGGCCTCAGTACTTGGCACAGAGTTAGTACGGTTGGAGTCACCCTTCCTTGTGTGTGTCGTAGAGTAGAACCCTACTGAGCTTTTTGCTCATTCCTACCTGGACCGCGATATTTGTAGGTACATGTACCAGCGCTTCTCCTGTGGGCCCCGGTGTGTCCTGCGGCAGCGCGTCGCCAACCGACCTTGTTTGAGGGCCAGGACGGCTTTTGCTGTGCGTTTGCGGAGACTCCATATGTTGTATTTCTTTTTGGATAATTGTAAATGTTGTAAATCTTGTATAACTCTGATGTATTTATACAGTTTTGGTATAGTAGATGTTAGCTTTGCTTCTGCCTTCTGTTAGTTTATTATATTTGTTTCCGCCTGTTTGTTGTAATAGATGTAGGTTTCCCCCCTCGTATCCCGGTCCGGATGGGTTTTCTGGGCCGGGGCGCGACACACCACCTCCCCTTCCTACCCTCCCCCCTCTTTCTCTGTCACATGAGCGGTTTCCGTCAAGTGCCATGTAACGACGTCCGGGGTTTGGCATCAAATCATGTGGTTTCAAAACTAGGATGTATTCTAAAGTCAATCAAAATGATGGCGGTACTATATTGCCTATTTTGAAACTTGGAGGTACGAAAATGAAATTTACCCTTAATTAAATCCATTAACAGTTCTGTATATAATAAGTAGGGTGGATAACGGACAACAAATTATTTTTTGGAGCAACACTAATGTTTTTAGAAGAAAAATGATATTGTTCATAATTTAGAATGAAAGATAATATTCAACATGTTTTGAAGTTTCGACCGATTCTTATCCGAAACTCCGAAACATATTGGGTTTTGGCACCTGTCGATCACGAAACTAGGGTCTGAAACCACCGAAACGAAACGGTTTCGAGCTAAAACTTATGAAACATATTGGATTTTTTTTCGACCGAATCCGAAACCCAAATCGAAACTTCAAACCTTTTTTGAGGGTGAACATGATATATTAACCTTTTTTTTTCCATTGGTTGATCTACGCGATATTGAAAGAAAGGGACCCCTAGTAATCACTTAACTTAGCTCACAACAAGCCTCATTAACCATAATAGCAAGTATCAAATTCTAATAGAGAGCTATAAGCTAAAACAGTCATACTGGCAAAACATTAAACACTCAAGCGTCAAGTGTGAATGTGTAGTGCAGAAGGCGTCATAACCTAAACATCTAACAACAATGGAGTACAACAAGCATACACAATAACACAAGATGGTTTTTAACATGAAAAACCCCTCAACTAGGTAAAAACCATGGGTCCCTCTATCGGAAACCACCTAAACCATACACTAGATATTCGTTTTAACAGTTATACAACTTACAACCCTCCTCGATGACTTCTCATCAATGCCAGTTGCCTACAGTTGTGCTCGACTCCTTGATTCATTGTCACCTGAGACTTTGTTCGTGTGCATGGCCTTCAACACTACGCATAGTTGAGATAGATAGAGAACTCCTCATCTCTCATCAAAGATCATTGGATTACACCAAGGATGAAGGATTCCTCCGATTTTCTTGGACTCCTCCAAGACTGAAGAACTCTTTCTTCGGATATAAATCCTTGAACTGCTACAAGGATGACAGACTCTCTGGTAGAATTGTAGCTTAGAGTGAGGAAGTCAGGATTTCACCTCTCTTGTTAAAGATGCTCCTCATTGTATGAATGCTGAAGGTCAGACCAGAATTCTCAACCTTTCTCAGCTCCACTTGCACCCTTTATGTAGGCATAGCTCCAGCTTTGACCGGATAGCTGGTCTTGGCTTTAAGCTTTTGAGGGATGCAGAACATCTGCTCTTAAAACAGCTTTGCTGTCAGGCTTTGATTTTGAGCATAGAAAGTCAACTAGCTGTTGAGTAGGCTGCAGTGCTTCCGAGCTACTTTGAAGCTATCAATCCTTTGTTTCTCACTTGGTCTTATTCATGACCCAATCAAAGTTGCAGAGCCTCCTTCTATGTTAAACTTAAGCTGTCTTTTATTTATTGCTGCAGAACTTCAGTTGAGCTTGGTGAAAAAGCAGAGTTGTTTCTTCTTCAATTTCTACTCCCTGTGCATAGTGTAATGCTGCCAGTCAACAATAGTTGTAGCTTCAACCTGTTAGTACTTCAATTTCCTCATGCCAACTCCAAACAATCCAAAGATTGCAGCAATCTTGCAATCCTGTAGCTCTGTAGATGTCTTCAAATAGGATTAAACTAAAACACATCTTATCTAGGGACAATTACACTGCTTTTGTGTCCTAGATGCATACTATCATGTTTTGATTATAAATTAGCCAATTACATAACTTACAATGTCACGTCCGACCCAGAAAACCCATCCAGATCGAGGCGTGAGCCACCTATACCTGTTCAACATCTTCAAATTGGCGCACCACAATACAAGTTCTAATAAATTTAAATAATTATACAAAGGATAAGGATGTAAATAGCTAACTATTACAAGCTTTGAATTTACAATAATGAATATTACAAACTTTCTCAAATACATGAATCTAAGAATTACACAATTCTACCCTCAAATACATCGGATTATACATCAATGGATACATTACTAATTGAAATTGTGAATAAGCTATAGAAGAACTCCTCAAAACTCCAAATCTTCAATCACCTCGAGAATGCTACGCCATCATCTAAAGACCATATGAAAGAAGGAACTGCATCGACCTGCATCGCCGATGCAGCCCAGGTAGGGTGAGCAACAATGCGCAGCAGGTGATGAACTAGCGACACATAAGAAGCTAACTAATATAACTGATATAATAAATAATGTAATCTGACGGCTAAGTCTTAGCTGAAGGGAAGCCACAACCTAAGCCCAAGCTCGCAATCGACCCATTGCACTCCACCACAACCCGGGCTATTTGATGAGAATGCATAATGTTATATTTTTATCCCGCAATGCCAAGTCTTCTGTGCTTATTTGGTACCTAAATATACTCATAACTCTTATATTTTGGTTTAGGATGCAATTGGAGACCTTGAGTGCGAAACGAAGCCAAATGGACAATTTTGGACAGTTTTGATAACAGTTTGTAATATGAGCATAACTTTCCTATCCAAGCTTTGATTGGGATGGTTCAAGATGCCATAGAACAGGAAGAAAAATCTCTACAACTTTCATGTTTTGAGTTTTTAGAGATTCTGGTTTATTGCATCAAGGAAATCGAAGCCAGAAGGTACGAATGCAAAGAAGATGTATCAGCTTCAACAATTAAACTGTACCTACTCGGGAAGAATCAGATGAAGTTCCATATATGATTGAGAAGCTCTGGAAGTATACTTTCTGGAGAATTTTACGGTTCATCATTTGGAGCTTCCTAGAGAAAGTTACAGTGCTTTTACTACAACTAGTACAGGGCAGAATAGCAGAAGAAATATGCAGAAAATAAAAGATCGATATTCTTGCCATAAAAGCTCGATCCTTTATGCACCCAGAGATGAAAAAGACACACGATCGACCGTCACATCGACTGCCGTATCGACCGTCAGCCTCTGTCAAAAATATACCTTCTCAGGGTCGATGCAAGGATCGACAACGAGCATAAACATGAAATCTGAAATAAAGAGATCGATCTTCTTTACATAAGAGATCGATCATAGTCGAGGCGCAACCACAATTTGGGAAGAAAAGATCGATCTTCTACAACATAAAGATCGATCTTTGTTAACCGACTTTGCAGAATAAAGGGCTTCGATCTAATCCAAGGATGGGAAACTTATGAACTATAAATAGGATTCTTTATAGGGATTGAGGGGGGCGAATTCTAGAGGATTTTTTGCTGCTACTTTCTATTTCTTTGACATTTCTAGGGTTCTTCTTTCTTCTTTAAAGGATTGTTCTTGATGGCCTTGCGTGGCTAAACCTTAATTCTTGATCGAGGAAACTGAAACCTCGGAATCCATGAACTGTGAGATCTAATCTATTTTTATTATTCAGTTTATGCTTTGGGTATTGAATGTTTTTCTGTGATTATATTCATGGTTGTCTTGTTTAATTGCTAGAAGGCCTACTAGTTTATTATTCATCGCAATCTACTGCTAGGTTGGATATCAAATCCGTAATTATTTGATCCTTCTAATCCGCGAAGCAACTAGGGCTTAATGATTTACTGCGTTTCAGAGATTGTTAGATCTTAGGAAGAATGTTCGACTAAATTAAATGCAACCACTTGTACTTGTGTTGTTTAGCTTCATCAATCTCCCTATTCTTAAGCCTGCTACTATATTAAATCTACAACGCTTGTCTTAGGTTGTTTAGTAGTTAGGGTTGATTGGATCGCTTGTTTCTAACTAACTATGATTGAGGAGAGATTTGAATTTAATTCGAATGGTGAATATTCAAGGTGTGAATTTATATATACTTGCATCAATGATCAGTTATAAAGATTTCGATGATAGATGTTGACTTAAACCAAGGTTTGTTCTCTTGATTAATTACGATTCTTCAATTTAGATTATTTCTTATTTGTTTTCGTTTTAATCAAAACCCCCCATCTTTGTTCACATAGCACAGAACTTAGGCTAGATACTCTGATGATGATGCATAATGTTATATTTTTATCCCTTAATACTTAGTCTCCTGTGCTTATTTGGTACCTAAATACACTCATTATTTTTATATTTGGATTTAGGATGCAATTGAAGTCCTTAAGTTCGAAAAGAAGCTGAAAAGAGTATATGAATCAACTTTAAAGATTAAACTGTACTTGTTCATGAAGAACCAGATGATGTGCCATATATGGTTGGAAAGCTCTTGAAGTCTAGTTTCTGGAGAATTTTACGGTTCGTGATTCCGAGTTCTCTAGAGGCAGGTACGTCAATTTTAGTACCGATAGCACAGTCTGAATGGCTGAACAATAAATACTCTGGAAAGTTCGATCGATCCGACACCTAGAGTAGGATCGATCCGTCTGTGCAGAAACCTGACAGAACGCATACTTTTACTTTTCAGCTGTACATAGTCCGATCGATCCCTCTATCCATCCTACTGAGTCCGATCGATCCGACACCTATAGTCCGATCGATTGGACTCGGGTGTAACCAGAAATTGAAGATTTTGATGAGTAGGATCAATCCGACACCCATAGTGGGATCGATCCTACTTTCCCAGTGAAGCAAATCAACGGTTTTGATCTTATCCGGGGATGGATACACTTAAGGCTATAAATAGGACTCTTTCTATGGTTTGTGGGGGGATTTCTTGGAGACTTTTGGCTGCCCTTTCTACTTTTTTATATTTTTCCTAGGTTTTCTCTTGTTTATTGAAATCTTTTGAGGATTGTTCTCGATGGCCCTGCGTGGCTAAATCTTGATCCTTGGCCGAGGAGACTGAAACCTCGGAATCAATGAAACTGTGAGATCTAATCTATTTTTATTGTTCAGTTTATACTTGAGTATTGGATGTTTTTCTGTGATTAGATATTCATGGTTGTCTTGTGTAATTGCTAGGAGGCCTACTAGTTTATTATTCATGGTGATCTACTGCTAGGATGGATATCAAATCTGTAATTGTTTGATCCTTCTAATTTGCGAAGCAACTGAGATCTATTGATTTACTGTGTTTCAGAGATTAATATATCTTAGGAAGAATATTCGACTAGATTAAATGCAACCGCTTGTGTTTGTGTTGTTTAGCTTCATCGATCTTCCTATTCTTAACGCTGCTACTAGATTAAATCTACAACGCTTGTCTTAGGTTGTTTAGTAGTTAGGGTTAATTGGATCACTTGTTTCTAATTAATTATGATTGAGGAGAGATTTGAATTTAATTCTAACGGTGAATATTCATGGTATGAATTGATTGATACTTGCATCAATGATCAGTTGTTGGATTCTGATGGTGGATGTTGACTCAGACCAAGGTTTGTTCTCCTGATTTAATTCAATTCTTCGCTTTAGATTATTTCTTTACTATTTTCCTCACGTTTAAAACCCTCCATCTTTGTTCACTAAGCACAAAACTAGGCTAAACACTCTCCGTGGGATCGACTCGTACTCGTACTACTACATTTATCTTAAAGAGTATTGGTTTTATTTTTGAGTGCATGCAACATCACATCAAATTTTGGTGTCGTTGCCAGGGAGTGATTCTAGTTGATTTTTGTGCTTATTGTGATCTTTACTTTCATAAAAAAAGGAGTTATACAAATTTTCTTGATTTGTTTTTCTCGGTTTACCGAAATCTTCTTGATTGTTTATGAGTATAGCTTGATCTTTTAATCAAGGTGATTTGCAATACGATCCAGAGATAAAAAGAACTTTACACAAGTTAAGAAGGGAAGCTCGGAAAAACATTGAGTTGAATGATTTGGCTCTTGACTATTTATTTGCTAGTGATTCGGAATTTGAAGAGGAAGAAGTCATGGCCGGAAATCGGACTTTGAAAGAACTTGCAGCCCCAGATTTGAATCAACAACCCTTATGCATTACATTCCCTACTTTGGATGTTGCTATTACTTTTGAATTGAAATCTGGACTAATACATCTCTTACCTACTTTTCATGGACTTACAGGTGAAGATCCTCACAAGCATTTAAAAGAGCTTCATGTTGTGTGCACAAGTATGAAACCCATGGGAGTGACTGAAGATCAAATCAAATTGAGAGCCTTCCCGTTTTCTTTGAAAGATTCGGCTAAGGATTGGCTTTATTATTTACCCTCTGGGAGTAATACCATATGGAACGAGATGAAGAGGTTGTTTTTGGAGAAATACTTCCCAGCCTTAAGGACGGCCAACATTAGAAAAGAGATATGTGGTGTAAGGCAACATAACGGGGAGTCTCTACACGAGTATTGGGAACGTTTCAAGAAATTATGTGCAAGCTGTCCCCATCATCAAATTAGTGAGCAATTATTTATCGAATATTTTTATGAGGGCTTACTAACCAATGACAGGAGTATGATTGATGCCGCTAGTGGAGGAGCTTTGGTGGATAAAACTCCTGAAGCCGTGAGGAACTTGATTGCAAATATGGCGGCTAATTCTCAACAATTTAATACTAGGCTTGATTCTTATTCGAAACATGTTAATGAGGTAAATGTTTCATCTCTTGAACAACAGATTGCAAGTCTAACTTCTCTTGTTCGTCAATTGGATGTAGGTAATATGCAAACAGCGAAGGTTTGCGGGATTTGTTCGGTGGCAGGACATCCAACCGATATGTGTCCAACTCTTCAAGAGGAGCCCAGTGAACAAGTGAATGCAACGAGTAGTTTCCCTGGACTACCGCAAAGGAATTATGATCCCTATTCAAACACGTATAATCCGGGATGGAGGGATCACCCCAATCTCAACTATGGGAATCCACAAGTAAATCAACCCACAACTCAATTCCGTCCAAGTGGCCAGCAATATCAACAATATAGACCGCCATACCCCCCGAGACAACAACCAAACCAAACTTCTAACTCTGGTATGTCTTTAGAAGATATAGTTAAATCTCTTGCTACTAACACTTTGCAATTTCAACAGGAGACTAAGGCCAGTATTCAAGGTTTAGAACATCAGTTCGGCCAGATGGTGACTGCAATTATTTATCTAGAGGCGCAAAGTTTGAAAAAATTACCCTCTCAAACAGTAATAAATCCAAGAGAAAATGCTAGTGCAATTGTTTTGAGAAGTGGTAAAGAAGTTGAGGTTCTAGCAAAAGAAGTCACTGCATCGTCACCACAAGGAAAAGAGCAAAATATTGTCGCGGACAAAATCTTTCCTGATGACGACGACGTACCTAAACGTAAGTTTTCACCTCTTTCTGATTATAAACCTGTACCTCCTTTTCCTCAGGCTTTATTAGGATCTAAAAGAGACGAGCAAAATAAAGATGCATATGAGACTTTTCGTCGATGTGAGTGATAAGTCACATAATATATACAATTCACCCTCTTAACTTAGCTTTGTTAGCTCTAGAGCAATGCATTTCTAATAAACTTCATGGAGTTTCAGGTACAAACACTCCCAAGGCGACTTGGATCGAATTTGGTGTAAAAAGGGCATCAAGAGCACAAGTTGAAAAGTCCATCGGATCAATCCCCCAATCCATGCGGATTGATTCGGTTGTATTCCAGAAAGTAAATATTGAGGGAATCAATCCACCCAGAATAAAGGATGGACCCCAACATCGCTGATGTGGCGTAAGTAATGGCCTAGATTTGATCCAATGGAAGTAAGCCAAGTTGGAGAGAGATTTAATAAAGGTTTTTAACCCAAAAGAGGCCAGCTGGACAAGTGGGACAGCAAGAACAGCTGGCTCGATAGCCAGCTGGACGTGGGCTAGAGACAGCCAGCTGACAGCTAAGGCCTCTCTTGAAGAGGGGGTCTCGTGGGCTCTTGAAGAGGGGGCTGTTCGTGGCTGCCTCTTGGAGGTTCTTGAGGCTCTCTTGGGCTTGTTTTGGGGAGAGAAGAAGGGGTTCTCTAACCCTAGAAAGAGGATAGAAACCCATCTCAAGGGGAGGCATGAAAGGAGGATCATCTCCAACCTCCATGGATCCATCTAAGATGAGTAGTTAGCTTCCTTTCTCTTGGGATTTCCATGTAGTTGTAGGAGTCTTTTGTAGTTTTCTTAAGGATTTTTGATGTGTAATCTTTGGGGATGATCTATTGTATGGTTTGAGCATGATTTCTCTATCTTTTGTAATGAGATCTTATTATTGAATGGATGAATGCCCTTAATTGGTATGAGTTAGAAGCTTGTGCATGATGAGTGTTTGTTGTTATGCCCCAATGAGTTGGATGTGCTAGAAACACATCCAATTACATTGGAAGGATATATAGCCCTAGATTGGGGTTTAGGGATGCTAGAACCATCCCTATCCCTCTAATTAGAGGGTCCATTCTATCCCTTTATTGCATTGGATTCGAGGTGCTAGAACCATCTCAATCCAAAGCCCGATTCTATACAATACCTTTTTTCTTGCGACGAATCGATCTTAATCGAAGGTTCGTTAGCGACGATAGAAGCTAATCACTCATTCGTCGACTTTGTGAATGTGATTTTTTTCGACGGATGATTCTAAGCCAACTTCCGTTGAGCGATACGTGAGGCTAACCACCTGCTTGTCGACTTCTAGATTTCGATCGTCCCAATTAGATTATACACATTAATTCCTTAGGAGGCTACGATAGAACCTACAATGAAATGGAAATCCCAAGGCTTCTCCATATTAGTTTTATTTTTCTTTACTTAGTTAATTACTTTAATCGTCATTAATCTAAAACCCAAATTATCTTAGCTATTGTTGGGAGTTATCTATCGAGTACGTTAATCAATTCTCATTTCCCTGTGGATCGACCCGGACTCCCGCTAACTACGTAGTAGTTAGTTAGGATTCGGTAAATATTGTAGTCTCGACGCCCTAGTCACTTTTATGACGAGTGGTTTGGGCGTGTCAGTGAGGTAAATATTCCACTCTTAGATGCTATTAAATAAGTACCTCGTTATGCTAAATTCTTGAAAGAACTGTGTACAACTAAGAGAAAACAGAAACTTAAAGGATGTGAAAAGGTGAGAGTAGGTGAGAATGTTTCTGCAGTTATTCAAAGAAAAATTCCTGCAAAGTGTAAAGATCCAGGTATGTTTACTATCCCATGTACAATTGGTAGCACTAAATTTGAAAGGGCCATGTTAGATTTAGGAGCTTCTATCAATGACATGCCATATTCTATATATTCTTCTTTAAAACTTAGACCTTTGAATGAAACTGGTGTTGTGATTCAATTGGTTGACAGATCTAACGCATATCCTAAAGGTGTAGTTGAAGATATTCTTGTGCAAGTTAATGATTTAGTTTTCCCTGCTGATTTTTATGTGCTTCATATGGAAAATGATGATCATACAACTCCTATTTTGTTGGGAAGACCATTTTTAAAGACATCCAATACTCAGATAGATATGCGTAGTGGCACAATAACCATGAAATTTGATGATAAAATTGTTAAGTTTGAAATATATAATGCCAAGAAATATCCTACTGATGACTGTCATATTTATTCTATTGATGTGAGGGAATTGGAAGTTGCGGTTGGAGATGCTTCGAGGGAGTGTCTACAGAAGGCAGATGAAGAAGTTGTCCAACCATGTCCAGTCGACCGCGAGAAATATTCGGTCGACCGCCGAGAATACCAGGAGCACTTATTCAGCGAACCACCTCCGACTGAAGTTGAAAGCATTCCTAGTACGTCGTGAGGTATTTTTCCTGTGACTATTTCATCTTCATTAGTGGTTAAAAAGGAGATGGCCTTAGTAGATATTTTCATATCTCGACGGATTTATTTTCGATCATGTAATCTTGACATCCTTGACAATCCGAACGACGACATTATTAGTAGTTCAATGGATGATTCGAATATATTTGAGCATAATGTTGACTCCTTTCTTCCTGATCACCAGGATGACATGCATTTCTGTTTGAGAGATCTAGCTATCTTGTTTACTGGTGTGAGTATGGAAAAGCTAACTCTCATTTTTGAAAAAATACCACTTGGACTCTTATGCTAAATTAACCTTTGTGGCACTATTGAGGTCAAATATTCAGATTATAGCACCCAGTGATTTTGCATCCCATCGTGCTATAGAACGTCCACCGAGGGCATGATTTAAAAATCTCTATATTGTATAGAGTAGTTTAGTTTACTTTATTTGCTTTATTGTGTGCTTGAGCGTGCTTGAATTATTTTTAGGTTGTGTGCTTGCATGTTGCTTTTGTTTTTGCTTTGCTTTGCTTTTGTTTTTAGGTGATCGAGCATTCCCTATCATACCTGAAGAATTCGCCCAGCCATGGTGGTTATGAAATTAAAATTTTGGCGACTCCGACACTATTCAAAAAGAAGGAAGCATGAAGTTGAGCCAATGACAATAAACAAAGGCGCTGCTTGGGAGGCAACCCAAGGGGAGTTCATTCCTTTCTCTTTTTATTTTCGCATTTCCATTTTAGTTATATTTACCTTTTCTTTGCATTCCACCTTACATTGGGGACAATGTCGGTTTCAAGTGTGGGGGACGAGATCTAGGTTGCATTTGCCATGAGCGAGAACTAGTTAAGCTTGACATATTCATAACATGATTGAATGAGTAATTTTGTGACTTAGAATTAATTAGTTGAGTTATTTTCTTTGAGATGGTAGTGACTAAATGAGTAGACAAAAGCTGGTGAGATTTTGAGCCTTTAGACTGACACATTCATATCAGTCTCACTAATTGCTTTCATGAGAGATATTCTTTCATAAATTTGTTTCTCTAGAACTTGCTTTGATTTTATTTGATGTCACATTGACACATGTATACATGAACATGATTAAGGCCATTTTTGTTTTAAGCTACATAAGCCAAATAGCCTACCTTGTGATTAATTTTTTCTTTTGCTAAACCCCTTTGAGCTTTATTGACTTCATTGTTAACCCACATTACAAGCTTTAAACCTGAAAAATAATGCCAATACCCAAGTCATAGGACTAGTGGAGCATTGATCATCATTATAACATGTATGGGTGCAAAAGTTCAAGTGTGGGGGTGTTTGGATTTGTGGTATGGCTATATTTGAAAAAGAAAAAAAAGGAAAAGAAAGAAAAAAGAAAGTGAAGGAGGAAACTGTTTTTCATGTTACAATATGTGTTTATGAATCCTCCCAATAGTTCTGTATGATTTCTACAAAAGTTGGAAGTTCTTGCAAAAGATTGTTCCCTGTTTCGGTTAAAAAGTATTCCTTTGAACAATCTCTTTGCCAATGTGGTAATGTTATCTGGTTTGAGTATGTTAAAGCCAAATTGAAGAAGTTGCTGAACGGAGTGATTGGTTGTACATGTCTTATTGATGCATTTTTGCTCCATTAGTTCCATTGGTTTTTGAGCTACATTCCCAATTATTTCCCACCTTATTCCTGGACCACATTACAATCTTTTGAAGTCCTTATGATTTGTGTTATGCATGTGATTCTAGTGGTGGAGAATGAGAAGATATGCAAGCTTATGGTAGATCATTTTCATTGGAATGAATTTGAGTGAAATACATACCCTTCAAACACATGAGAGTTTGAGTGTTAACTTCCGTGAGGGTCTACTTATTTAGTATGCTCCATATTCAAGTGAAAATGCTTACTAATTGACTTTCAAGTTGTCTAAAAATGTTTGTTCATGATGTGTTATGAGTTGTGAAGAGGTTGATTATTCTTTGTTGATGGTGTTGCAACCTTGATATGTTGAGTAGAGTGAATTTTAGTTTTGCCCGAGGACGAGCAAAAGCTAAGTGTGGGGGAATTTGATGATGATGCATATTGTTATATTTTTATCCCTTAATACTTAGTCTCCTGTACTTATTTGGTACCTAAATACACTCATTATTCTTATATTTTGATTTAGAATGCAATTGAAGTCCTTAAGTTCGAAAAGAAGCTGAAAAGAGTATATGAATCAACTTTAAAGATTAAACTGTACCTGTTCATGAAGAATCATATGCTCTTCCATATATGGTTGGAAAGCTCGTGAAGTCTAGTTTCTGGACAATTTTACGGTTCATGATTCTGAGTTTCCTAGAGGAAGTTAAGTCAATTTTAGTACTGATGGCGCAGTCTGGATGGCAGAACAGTAAATACTCTAGAAAGTCCGATCGATCCGACACCTAGAGTAAGATCGATCCGTCTATGCAGAAACCTAACAGAACACATACTTTTCAGCTGTACACAGTCCGATCGATCCCTCTATCCATCCTACTGAGTCCGATCGATCCGACACCTATAGTCCGATCGATCGGACTCGGGCGTATCCAGAAATTGAAGATTTTGATGAGTAGGATGAAGTGAACACTGCTGGCGGGAAATGGCACCGCTGAGTAGGCAACTCCTCTAGAACCTCTACTCAAGAGTCGTCACAGTGGAACACCGGCTACACCTCAGCATCCGACTCAATGCCGACACGACCTCTATAATCATCAAACAACATGTATTCAGGTCATCTAACCCTTTTATCGAAAATCGACTGAATACTACAAATCGAATCCTGAACCAAGCTACCCGCAATGGTCCTAGAGCTAGATCCGGACAACCCGAAAGCCCCGGATCGGCGATCAACCCATCGCCAGCGTCCTGCTCTTATGCAATTAATGCAGAAAACAATGCATGATATGAGCACACGCAGGTCTGGGCATGACACCCTGCCGACCCAGACAAGGACTGGGCACGGCACCCTGCCGGCCCTGGGTGGTGAACAGGTAAGTAAGGTCCATGAGCTGCTGTAGTGGTACTACCACCAAGTGCCAGCAGTCCACCACAACACCTGCATCAGGAAGTAGCCCCGCAAACAACAGCTCACAAGCATCACAGATAAAGCCCTCGGCGCACACCGGCATGCAAGGCTAAGGAAAGCTGTAGGGCTACCCATCCGTTTATTCTAAACATCCCGGGAGTCATCACTCCCCCGGTTCACCACTGCCCCTATTATAGGGCTAACATGCTTAAACATATGTACCAGGTATAAGGCGGTAAAGAAAACCATCATACAAAGCCCCGCGGGCAAAAGCCACTTGAAAACACCCCTCAGCCACTAAGAGATCGATCTCCCTTCCAAGGGGGATCGATCTTCTTAGTACTTAGGAGAAAACTCGTCCCTGTCAACCGAAGGAGATCGATCTTCTCCACCAGAAGGATCGATCTTCTTCGTGACCTGGGAACTGCCATACTAGTCTAGGCAAAGATCGATCTTCTCCTACCGAGGGATCGATCCTGCTCGGGCTGGGCATGACGCCCCACAAGGGATCAATCTTCCCTCAAGGGAGATCGATCCGAATGGGTTCTCCGGCGGCCAGAAAAATACAACCAAACCCTCTAAAACTCTGGGATCTGGTAGATCAAGAAACCACGAGTCCAAAATAGGTGAAATCATGGAAAACAAATTTAATAGATCTAAGCAAAAGATCGCAATCAAATGAAAAAAAAAACTCCAAAAACCCAGAAGATTATAGGTAGGATCCCTACCTATGCAATAGCAGCTTCAATCCAAGCTACTAGGCCTTGGATCTTCCTCAAACGAAGTCAAATCCAGCAAGAACACGGCTCAAAACTCGGATTTCCAAAAAAATCAAAAGAAAAAGGTTTCATTCATTTTATAAACGAACGAACCGACTATCCATTCTAGCCAAACATTACCACAAACATGGTCAGTGTATGCACACGCGGGTGTGAAACTAGCCGACAATGCATAATTTACCAAATTGCCATTGCGACCTACAATGAGCCACAGGAGTAGAGGGACGGGTGCTCACAGACTAGGACTCCTAATCCTACTCAAACTAAGGCTCCTAGTCAGACTAAAACTGTAGTCCGACCTCAATGGAGATAGCTATTTCTAGCTGAACTGTAACAACGGAGATCACAAGGACTCTGCTTCTAATGTGACGAGCCCTATACATCGGGGCACCGCTGTCAGTAGCCGTTGAGCATTGAGATCGTCAATGAGGAACCGGCCACAGAAGCCGAACCTGGAGATCCGGCCCCACCTAAAGATGAGTCAGGAGAAGATGACGTCACGGCTGAACCCGAACCCTTCATCACCTTCCATGCTATGGTTGGGACCCCTACGCCGCAGATGATTCGAGCAAGAGGATCCATAAACTCAGTCCCGATCATCTTACTCATTGATTCAGGAAGTTCCCACAACTTCCTGACGGATCATCTTGCACAGAAGCTTGGTCTCATGCCCAGGACTAACACCGGATTCCATGTGACCGTGGCCAATGGTGAACGCCTAGAGTCCCCGAGAAGGTATCCCAGGGTAGGCGTCCATCTCTAGGGAGTCCTAGTCTATGTGGACTTCTTCCTCTTACCTCTACAGGGTCCAACCGGGATCACCCTTGGTGGGAATTCTGAAGGGGACGGTTCCCTTGACCCAGCTCTGACTGCCCTCTTGGAGCAATACACCGACCTCTTTGCCAAGCCAACCGGACTTCCTCCTGTCAGTGAGCATGGCCATCACATACCATTGAAGCAAGGAGAAGGCTGTCACGCCCCGACCCAGAAAACCCATCCAGATCGGGGGCGAGCAACCTAACCTATTAAATCCTCAATGGGCGCGAAAAACTTTGACAGAGTCTCCTCTATAACTCTTACACAAGGAACATGCACATTTTCTCATATTCCACAATAGATTCAAATACATAGTCATGAGGGCATAAACAAGGATTCACAACTATTACAACTATTACAGACCCAATTTGAACATTCAGATAAACATCATTGTCATTGATATCAAAATTAAGAGTTATACAATTTGTCCTCAAATACAAAACAATAGTCTCCAAAATTTAACTACATCAAATAAAATAAAATACTGAATGAAAGCCCTCAGTCTGCCAACAACCTCAAAGTCCACCCGAAGTAGAAGCGCCTCCAAGAACTGATCCACCTGGGACTACTGAAGAGGAAGGAGCGGCGCCTGCACCTGCAAAACGCAGCCTGGGTAGGGTGAGCATAAAGCCCAGTAGGGGTCTACTCTACGGCACTCTCAAGGAAAGGGTAAACTGCAACTGTATCTACCAACGTCAAGGCTAAGTATGCCAAGAGGCTAAACCCTAGCCTCGTCGATGCCCCGAGGACTCCTGTCCAGGTCCCACCCTCACCCATCAACGAGGGAAAAACAACACGATTGCGGGCTCCTGTCCAGGTTCCACCCTGCCCAGTCTCAATACCACCATCCCTCGTGGGGACAAAAGTCAGGGACATCGACATCCATATCTAACACTTGAGCGAAGGTAGACACGACCTCTACATCTCAATATCATCAATCAAGAGTATATCTAGGTTGTAACCTCAATCAACACAAGATCATAATCACACCATCTCGCCCTAATCCTCCTACCCATACCTCGGTCCTAGAGCTAGATCCGAGCTACCCGAGCCCTCGGATCAGCGATCGAACACCATCGTCCGCACCTAGCCTTAATGCTTCTAATGCATACAACATGCATGAGCCTAATCAAACAACTAGGCCTAGGTGTCTCTACATGTCAATTCATCAATCACATGTCCACAAGATATAGCATAACTATAGGATCAATATAGCATTTAAGAATAGACAGAAGCCAAGCATAGCACTCAGATATCTCAATCATATATAATCTCATTCAACACATGCAAAAGGGCACACCTTCGGCCCAACCAAGCTATACATTCCCGAGAGCTTTCACCCCCTCGGTTAATCCATGAAAGAAATAGAAATGGGCACACTGCCGACCCTAGGCTTTTACGATATAATACTACATATTTGGAGTAACCAACGATGCAATTGCCAGAATTAAATATAGGAAGAAAAGGCGGCAGTAATGAATGGCAATAACGATCATTCAAGACTCTAGTTTTCAGAACAATAGGGATACGAAGATGGCAATTAAAGTTCAGAAATTAATCCCACGACCCATTTACACAGAGATTTCATATGCAACCCATGGCAGTAGAGGGGGAAACAGATGAGGGTGAAAAACAGGGGGCCAGATAGCAGGGCGCGACCTAGCATTCGAATCCATGGCAGCGTAGCGGAAAAATGGGAGAAAGAGATGGCATTGATCCAGTCCCTAGCCTAGCATTCCTCCAACGAGCCAGCAAGGGACTGGCTAACTACTGCCATTGAAACTACGGAAACAAATCCAAGAACTAGCCAATAAATCCAAGGGAAAACAAGCAAACCCGGAAATGCCCAGTTAACATGTCACACCCTGACCCAGAAAACCCATCCAGATCGGGGAGTGAGCAACCTAAACCTGTTAAATCATCAATGGGCGCAAAAATTTTGATAGAGTCTCCTCTATAATTCTTACATAAGGAACCTGTACAACTTCCAACATTCACAATAAATTTAAATATTTGATCATGAGGGCATAAATTTAGATTCACAACTACTATCATTATTGCAACCCAATTTAAACATTTAAATAAACATCATTGTCATTAATATCTAAATTAAAAGTTATACATTTGTCCTCAAATATGAAACAATAATCTCCAAGATTTAACTACATCAAATAAAATATAAAATACTTAATGAAAGCCCTCAATCTGCCAACAACCTCAAAGTCCACCCGAAGTAGAAGCGCCTCCAAGAGCTGATCCGCCTATGGCTACTGAAGTGGAAGGGACGGCGCCTGCACCTGCAAAACGTAGCTCGGGTAGGGTGAGCATAAAGCCTAGTAGGGTTATACTCTACGGCACTCTCAAGGAAAGGGTAAACTGCAACTGTATCTACTTTCGTCAAGGCTAAATATACCAAGAGGCTAACCCTAACCTCGTCGATCCCTCGAGGGCTCCTGTTCAGGTCCCACCCTCACCCAACAAGGGGAACCAACATGACTGCGGGCTCCTGTCCAGGTTCCACCCTGCCCAGTCTCAATACCACCATCCCTTGTGGGGACACAAGTCAGGGACATTGACATCCATATCTAGCACTTGGAGCGAAAGTAGACACGACCTCTACACCTCAATATCATCATTCAAATGAGTATATCTGGGTTACAACCTTGATCACCATAAGATCAGAACCACACAATCTCGCCCTAGTCCTCCTACCCAAACCTCGGTCCTAGAGCTAGATCCGAGCTACCCGAGCCCTCGGAGCTACCCGAGCCCTCAGAGCTACCCGAGCCCTCGGATCGGTGATCGAGCCCATCGCCCACACCTAGCCTTAATGCTTCTAATGCATACAACATGCATGAGCCTAATCAAACAACTAGGCCTAGCTGTCTCTACATGTCAATTCATCAAGCACATGTCCACAAGATATAGCATAGCTATAGGATAGATTTCGCATTTAAGAATAGACATTCAGCACATAAGATCGCTCAAGCCATTCCAACATTATTCAATCCATAGGGCACCTCTGGCCCGTATAATCCAAACATTCCCACAAAAGAAATAGAAACGAGCACATCAAATAAAATATAAAATACTGAATGAAAGCCCTCAATCTGCCAACAACCTCAAAGTCCACCCGAAGTAGAAGCGCCTCCAAGAGCTGATCTGCCTGTGGCTACTGAAGTGGAAGGGACGGCGCCTGCACCTGCAAAACGCAGCTTGGGTAGGGTGAGCATAAAGCCCAGTAGGGTTATACTCTACGACACTCTCAAGGAAAGGGTAAACTGCAACTGTATCTACTTTCGTCAAGGCTAAATATACCAAGAGGCTAACCCTAACCTCGTCGATCCCCCGAGGGCTCCTGTCCAGGTCCCACCCTCACCCAACAAGGGGAAACAACACGACTGTGGGCTCCTGTCCAGGTTCCACCCTGCCCAGTCTCAATACCACCATCCCTTGTGGGGACACAAGTCAGGGACATTGACATCCATATCTAGCACTTGGAGCGAAAGTAGACACGACCTCTACACCTCAATATCATCATTCAAATGAGTATATCTGGGTTACAACCTTGATCAACATAAGATCAGAACCACACAATCTCGCCCTAGTCCTCCTACCCAAACCTCGGTCCTAGAGCTAGATCCGAGCTACCCGAGCCCTCGGATCGGCGATCGAGCCCATCGCCCGCACCTAGCCTTAATGCTTCTAATGCATACAACATGCATGAGCCTAATCAAACAACTAGGCCTAGGTGTCTCTACATGTCAATTCATCAATCACATGTCCACAAGATATAGCATAGCTACAGGATAGATTTCGCATTTAAGAATAGACATTCAGCACATAAGATCGCTCAAGCCATTCCAACATTATTCAATCCATAGGGCACCTCTGGCCCGCATAATCCAAACATTCCCACAAAAGAAATAGAAACGAGCACACCGTCGGCCCTAGGCTTATACAAAGATATCAAGATGCATAATCGAAGTAATTAATATGAAATTGCTAGATTTAAAAGAGGAAAAGTACATGTAGCACATAATAGTAACAATGGCAATAAGTACAGGAGTAATATAATTGAGTACGACAACTTGATAGCACATAGCATTTGCCCATCACGGAGCATAGCGAGAGGAAACTACACACATTGGGACCAAAGAATTAGATCTGGCTACTGGAAGCTAGGCTTAACAACATAATGGAGCCGAGGAGCATTTCAGCACTCCTCATTGGCATTCCTTCAAACACTGACAGGGCTATGAATACTTGTCATGAATTGAAGCATACAAGGTATAGCAAGTGAGAGACTAAGCATAGCAACAACAAGGGAAAACAGGGAAGAAGAAATATGGCAGCATCGATCCATACTAGTAGGAAGAAGAACCAGTAAAGAGGGAAGATTAAGAAGCGGAGGAGAATCTAAGGTTTCGAACCTTCAAAGCATCAACACAGCAACTAGGCGAAGCAACAGGGGAGAGGGGAGAGCAACTACCAGACGATCCTATTCGGAATCACCAGAACCTAGCACCAGCATCACCGGGAAGACGAAGAAGACAAGGACGCAAGGAAACAGAGCAAGGCGTCGCCGGAAAAGCCAAAGAAAATAGAGCATAAATAGGTTGCATCGCCGGAGGAACCAAGGATGAAAGCAAGCATCAGAAAACAGAGCATAGCATCACGGAAAGAAGAAATACACCGGGAACATGGCATAGATAGATAACATCGTCGGAAAAAATCATGAAAACCACCAAGGAAGCAAGCCAAATCCTAAGCTAGCATACTTCAATCAAGCCCTAGATGCCTAACCGAGGGTTAGGGTAGGAATCCCTACCTCTGGGCGTCAGGATCTCGTCCCTCTCCTTCTTTTCCGGCCGCGGTTGTCATCCCCGAGCTCGCCGCCAGACGCCGCTACCTCTCTCCTCGGGCCATGGGTTGCCTCCGGTCGTGGTCGTCGAGCTTGCCTAGCCCCTCCGCCGTCACCGTGGACGCCGTCTCTCTTCCCTTGGTCGGTCGCCGCCACTCTCTCCTCTCTCTCTCGTGGTTTCTTTCTCTCCGCACAGTGCCCTAATGGCTGCGGGAGTGAAGAACAATGGATTTTTTATGATTTGCCTCTCTTGGATCCTGGCCGTTAGATTAGCTAGATCTAATCACAGCAATTCAAACATCGATCTACACGATCCAATTCAGATCCTCTGATCTGTAGCTCTCCTAATGGTCTAATCAAACATATACATCATTATAAGGCCGTGTGTGTACTACGCGTGTGTGAAACCACCCGATAGGGCGTAATTTGACCAAATTGCCCCTGGGGTCGTAAAGAAGCCATGCGATCAGTCGATCGCGCTCGACGCGGAAACAGGCCAAGAAGGGATCGGCCCTCGACTGACGCGGTCAAGCCGGGTCGGAGGATCGGGTCCTCACAACCTATCACCCTTAAAGGAATTTCATCCATGAAATTCGATAAGGGTAGGGCCGAAGAAAAGAAACAAGCACTCTAAGCCTACGTGCACAATTAAGAACAAGGTTACAGCTAGGGGCACCAACACCCGAAAGAAGCCTACCTGCCGGAAGGAACAATCTTGGGAACTCTCGGCGCATATGGTCCTCTCGCTCCCAAGTCAGCTCCTCGGTATTGCCATGTCTCCAACGGACCATCACTAATGGTATCGATATGCCTCTGAGTACCTGGTCCCGCCTATCCATGATCTGCACCGGCTCCTCTATGTACGTGGCATCCTCCTCCACCTCAATGTTGTCGACTCTGATCTCATGTGATGGATCTGAAACATACTTCTTCAACATCGACACGTGAAAGGTAGGATGAACAGCGGACATGTGTGGGGGTAATGATAGCTGGTAGGCGACCTCTCCGACACGCCTCACGATCTCGAAGGGACCTGTGAACCTCAGTGTCAACTTGCCTCTGTTGCCAAATCTGATCGATCCTCTGAGAGGAGAAACCTTCAGGAAGACTCTGTCCCCCACTGCAAACTCTAACGGTCGCCTTCTCTAATTTGCATAACTCTTCTGTCTGCTCTAAGCTGTCAGGAGCCTATGCCTGATCTGTGCTAAACTCTCCGAAGATTGCCTGATGATGTCTGGACTGGTGTGTGACGTCTCTCCAACCTCTGTCCAGCACACTGGTGAGCGGCATGGCCTGCCGTACAACGCCTCGAACGGAGCAAAACCCAAACCAGATTGGTAACTGTTGTTGTAGGCAAACTCCACCAACCGCACATGGTGCTCCCAACTACCTCCAGCGTCAAGCACACAAGCCCTGAGCATGTCCTCCAGGATCTGAATTGTCCGCTCTGACTGTCCGTCCGTCTGAGGGTGGAACGCCGTGCTGAAACTCAACAAGGTACCCATGGACTGCTAGAAGCCTTCCCAAAATCTGCCAGTGAACCTAGGGTCTCGATCTGATACTATGGACACTTGAATGCCGTGCAATCTGACAATGTCATCCACGTATAACTGGCTCAGCTTGGAAACAGGATCCGTGGTCCTCATGGGTAGGAAGTGTGCCCATTTGGTCAACCGATCAACAATGACCCAAATGGCATCATACCCTCTAGGTGTCCTCGGCAGCCCTGTAACAAAATCCATGGCTATATGTTCCCACTTCCATTTTGGTACTGGAAGTGGCTGTAGTAATCCGGGAGTCCGTCTGTGCTCCGCCTTCACCTTCTGACAGGTGAGCCATCAGGAAACGAACTCTGCCACCGCTCGCTTCATCCCGGACCACCAAAACTGTCGGCGAAGATCATGGTACATCTTGGTGCTCCCGGGATGGACTGCAAAGCTGGAATGGTGAAACTCACGCAAGATGTCCTCTCTCAAATCTGGGTCTGCTGGAACTGCAATGCCGCCTCTGAAACACAAACCACCATCTGGCGTCACCGACTAACCCTCAATCGCGTGCTCAGTCCCGACTGCAGCACAGATATCCGCAGCACATGGTTGATGAATATTATAATTGATATCTAATGATATATTCAAGGGAATGTATAGATGTTTGTGGGTGTCATCCCTGAAAACCCTCAGTAGACTATAACTCCTCCACTGGGGTAACCCAGAGGTTTAAAGCCTTGTTGCACATGCTGAGTGCAATCGTGAGACCTACGAAAGTGGCTAGTTAGATTTATTGCTTTCTTTTATATTTTCTTTGCTCGAGGACTAGTAAAGTGTAAGTTGGAGAGTGTGATGAGTCACTAAATATTCATACTTAAACCCCTTAATTTACATTTGTTAGCTCGAGAGTGTTTGTATTTGATAGTTTGTTAATTGATTTCAGTTTTAATGAAGATTCAAGTTAGAAAATACAGAAAAGGACTAATAGAAGACTTCAAGATGAACAACTTTCATGTTTGACACTTTACGAGATTCTGGACAAATTAATAGCAGTTTTCAAGAATATGAAGATAACAGATGCTGGGAAACTGGTCCGTTGATGCTCAGGAGCATATTCGCCAAATATTCCAGATAAGTCCAAATAATGTCAAATCTTCGAAAAAGGATAGAAGGCTTCCTAATCTACATCTTTTATGTTGAGCACATTTCCAAATTCCGGATGGGTTGAACTCAGTCTCGACCGGAAGAGGCTGTAAGAATTAAACCAGGAAATCCGAGTTGCACTAGAGGTCCAACTCAACCCATAACCCTAATTCCGGGAATACACCTATATGGAGGTGTTGGCTGGCCGAAAATAAGCATCTTTTTGACAATCTTTGGAGTAGGAAGAAGAAGACGGAGAGGATGTGGATGGTGACAACTTCCAATTCCAACCCGATGGCTTTCAACCAAAAGATGAGTTACTAATTATCGTACTTGGGATTATTCATGAAACCCTAGTGTAGTTTTGGTTTTTCTTTAGTTTGATTCTTGTGAACTTCTCGATGCATGATCTCATGAATATAGTTTTATTGTTAATAGAGTTGAAGGAACAGAGTTCCCTTGACGTACTTTCAGTCCTACATGATTTCTGTGATTGATTGTAGAGATTTATGAGATGGTTTTCATGAAGTTATTGGTTTGCGTTTGAGATAAGCTATGCTGCGCGAACATAGGTTGTACCAAGGTCATTAGGAGTAGTATAATTTAAGCTAATCGTAGGACCAAAAACAATCTATGCCAAGCAAAGATAGGTTATGCTGTTAGGAACATTAACTTTCTTTTCGGGATTCATGTTAGCTTGTAGCCATATGATCCATAATGCTGAGAGAAGGGAACAAGATGATAACTAGAGAAGACTAATAATGAAACTAGGGCGGATTGAGTAATTCCTAAGTAACTATTCCATTGATTCAAATTGATCAACCTTTTATTTCTTTTCTTTATTAGTTTAGATAACTCTATTCTATCTTTGATTCTTTTCCTTAGTTTTAGGGTTTTGAGAATTGATTTTGATTTCCAAAGTTTTCCCTGTGGATCGACTTCCGACTTCACCGCTATTTCTACATAGTAGTGTAGTGATTGAATAAGGATTATAAATTTAATATTTGATTGAGCTTACAACGTTTTAACGACGACGTTTGTAAGCGATCATCCCTTTCACTTCACCAGTTACTTTACAGCTGGTTAACCTGTCCTTGAGTTGGGACATGTGCTTCGAGGAAATTATGGATCAGCCTCTATATACATGTAACCTACTTCAAGCTTATTTTTCTAATCTTTCTAGAAACTCTTTAGAGGTATGGGTTTCTCTCTTCTCCTACTCCTAGTTGCACTTGTTGATAGACTTGTGCTCCCTAGATCCCAACAAATGCTCGAGTAATGTGAACGAGCTTTGTAACTTACATGTGTTATTCCTTACTGCTCTCAGTTTTTTTTTACAGGAGCTAAAGATAGTGCTATACTCTTGACCTTCATTCAATGATATCTTATATTTATTAAATAAGATGGTGTTTGTACTCTTGACTATTATTTATCCATGTGATTAATTATTTGTATTATTGGAAAACGTCCAAATACAAGGAAAAGTCTGTCCGTTTGATTTCTTATATTGAATTTTAAATTTTTTAATTGTGATTAAAGATGAAACTTCATGTTGAAGAGTTAAAATTAATATACATGTGGCATATATAGTAGCTCAATTACATTATATCTATGTTTTTAGATGCTTATGCTCTTTATTTCCCTTATCTTTTTCTACAGAGAACTTAAGAACTTGTTCGATGGATCCATGCGAGGGAATTGGCATGGAAGAAATCTTTAAGACTTGTTTTAAAACTTTCTGCTATGGCAGAAAATTTCAAATACATTCTTTTTAGACAAATATGATATCTACTTTTTGTTAGCTCACATTTTCTGTGTATGAACTTTAATACATTTTGTGTTATGTATGTAATGTTCGAATTTAAATTCTATGAAATTTGCTTGCCAATTTATTGGAAAATATGAATCGAATTTGAAATTGAAACTGCCAAAACAAAAATTAGGTTCAACAAGAATCTTAGTGACAAAGAACTTTTCACAAAGAACTTGTCACTAAAAAACAGGGATCTGTGACAACAAATTTGTCTTCATATAATGTTATTTTCTATGACACCTTTAAGTAGAAATTATTGTCACAAACAATACTAGTAGTGACCGATTATGGTTTTTATAATTGTCACTGAAAATGCCTTTAGTGATGACTCATTTAATTGTCATAACAAAAGGATTCAGTGACAACCAAACTTGTCACTGTAAGGGTGTAAAAATATCCTAAATATAACTTAAATAACTAATATTTAATTATTCAGTGACAACAAAGTTTTCTGTTGTGACAATATTAGGCGTCACAACAGATAATCATTTGTGACAAGTGAAATCGTCACTGAAAAAGATGTTTTAGTAACAAGGTATCTCGTCATTAAATATAGCTTTTGTGACAATACAATAAGGTCGTCACAGAAACTTTCAGCCACGGAGGTATAGGCGACGAGATGAATGTTGTCACTAAAGACTTTCTGTGATGAGATTAATGGTATTAGTGACAACAAATGTAGTCACTAAAAGCCTATTTTCTTGTACTGTAGGCAAGATGGCCGACCGAGGAGAACGAAGAGCCGGGACAAGTCTATGTCGTTATCTATTTATATGAATGGACTATATGGATCGTTGGGCTTCGCGAAGCTGATGAACAACTCGCCATCGGTTGGAGATAGTTGACAAAGCATATAGAAGTGAGTCTTCAGTTGAGTATACGATAAGTCCGAAGAGAAGTCCTCAAGCCTACTTGACCCACCATGATAATATGGAAGACCTTCGTTGTATACGACATCTCCATTGGAATGACAAAGTAGCTGAACGCTCCCCATCGCAGACCATACGATGAACATCTACCGTCGGGGTCTGGATGCAAAGTGGAGAAAGAACTGGAGGCATCTCGTCGGTCTTGGCTTGAGGAGATAGGGAGAAAGAGGCGATAGAGAGGAAGAGATGGTGGCGAGAAAAACCCATGCGATGGATGACTATGGCGGGAGAGCAATCCTTTGGCGGTAGAAGGAACTTAGACGAGCACCGTCAACATGGTTGAGGTCTTCTCACACTTCCCATCGCATTAAATGCAGGTCATGTCACGTACAGTGATAAAACATACTTTCTATGTGTGTATAGTGATAACCACGCGTGAAAATTGATATATGTGTATGATGTTAGTCTTTTATGCGTGTTTGTTAACTACACGCACGAATTCCTGCGCGTAGTCAACGATACATTTAATGTTCAAAGGATGGTAGGTCTTCTCACAGGCAGACACCGTTGTACGCCGTCGTCAATCGTTTCTTACCACGTGGCGGGGATTTAATGCGATCCTTGGCTTTCGAAGCAACATATAGGTTCTTTTAATTGTCCGTACTATGTCACGTCATGTGGCATGACATGCATGTATGATCGGATGGTGAAAAGAAAGGGTAAGTGATCGCTTACAAACGTCGTCGTTAAAACGTTGTAAACTCAATCAAATATTAAATTTATATCCTTATTCAATCACTAAACTACTAGGTAGAATAGCGGTGAAGTCAGGAATCGATCCACAGGAAAAACATTGGAAACTGAAATCAATTCTCGAAACCCTAAAACTAAGGAAAAGAATGAAAGTTAGAATAGATTAAACTAATGAATAAAAGAAATAAAAGGTTGATCAATTTGAATCAATGGATAAGTGACTTAGGAATTACTCAATCCACCCTAGTTTCGCCTTCAATCTTCTCTAGTTATCCTCTTGTTCTCTTCTCTCAACATTATGAATTATATGGTTACAAGCTCACATGAATCCCTAAAAATGGATTTATGTTCCTAACGGCATAGCCTATCTTTCTTGGCATAGATTGTCTTCGATCCTACGATTACTTTAAGTTATACTACTCCTAATGACCTTGGCACAACCTATCCTAGCTTAGCATAGCCTATCTCACTAGCAAACCATAAATCACATGAAAATCATTCTATGAATCTCTACAATCAATCACAGAAATCATGTAGGACTGAAAATACGTCAAGGAACTCTGTTCCCTCAACTCTATTAACAATAAAAAGCAAATTCATAAGATCATGTCTTGAGAAGAATACAAGATTCAAACCAAAGAAGATAGAAAACTATGCTAGGGTTTCATGAATAATCCTAAGTACAATAACTAGCAACTCATCTTTTGGATGAACGCCATCGGCTTGGAATAAGAAGCTGTCACCATCCACATCCTTGCTGTCTTCCCCTTAATTCCCTCTCCAAAGATTGTCAAAAAGATGAGAAATTCGGCTGGAAAAGGTCTTTCAAATAGGGAAACCCTAAACTTGGACTTAAGAGTCCTATCTAGACTTAAACTTTGACTTTCCTCTTTTCGTATTTCAACTTCTATTCAGGATTCTGACTTTAACTCAATTCTGGCGCTAATTGGCTTGAAATATGAGAATGTCATCAACAGGAAAGTTTTAGATCTTCAAGTCCTATGTCATATCTCAAAGATTTTATAATATTTACACTTATAGGGAATATTTAACGAATATTCTTCTGAACTTCGACAGACCAGTTTTTCAGCAGCTATATATCTTTATCTTCTTCAAAACTGGTATTAATCTGTCTGGAATCTCGCCAAGTGTCTAACATGAAAGTTGTAGCTCTTGAAGTCTTCTATCATGTACTAAATGTCCAGAATATTTAGACTTATACATAATATATAAAGAATATTCTCCTGACATGCGACGAAGCAGTCTTTATCACATAAATTCATCCTTTTAGTCGAAATTCTTATATTTCTTCTCAAATCATGATTAAACCTGAAATCAACTAACAAACTATTAAATACAATTACTCTAGGCCTAACAAAGGTAATTTAAGGGGTTTAATTATGAATAATTAGTGACTTATCAGTAAGTTGGTCATTTCACAGGCTAAGGGCTATGAGGTTGCAAAAAAACAATGATCGGGTGTCAGATCGCAAAGAGCGAACTATGGGGGTATCAGATGGCAAAAAATTCTTATTTTTTCAATTTTCAACCAATCATTACTTCATTATTCCTACTTTTCAACCAATCACATCAACTTGATCTCTACTTTTCAACCAAACATTACTACTTTATTACTGTTTTTCAATCAAATACCATACATATCCCAGCATAACAATTACGATCCTCTCCAATCCTGAAATTGCTTATCCCGCAACCTTACGACACCTAGGCAGCGTTTGGTTGCGGGATAGTCTATCCCGGGATTAGAGGGGATAGGGATTAGTCATCCGGGATAAGTTGTGGGATAAAATTTATCCCACTTTGGTATTTGGTTGAAAAGTGGGGATAAGGAGATAATGATTGTTTGGAATTGGTAAGGTGGAAAGTAAATTAATAATATTGGTTCTTGAATTAATAATATGATAATGCATAAATATTCACCTTGGCTTTAATAAATCACTTAATAATATGATAATACATATTATATTAATTAAAGTATAATATTATCACCCCACCCGATCAACGCCTCCTCCTACTAATCCCTCTCATATCAACGCCCGCTTATTTGTCATCTCCGATAGACGCCCGCTCGACCGCTATCGTCGGCATCGATGCCCGCCCGTCCTCCACCGGATCGTATGGTTCGACAGTGTTGAGAGTGTTCTTGCCGACGTCGTGGCCACCAGCGACGTATACGTGACCTCCACTTTCAGTGGACGCGAAAAAGGATCGCATCACCACATGACATAGCATGATAACGTGGTATAGTTATATACATCAATACATACCCATGTGGATCTATTTATATTAATATAATAATAATATTTTGATTTATATTATTAAAATAATATAAAATAAATAGTAGCTCAATTCAAACCAATCAAATTAAAAATTATTTATTAATTAGATTAAAATTTTATATAAAATCACTTGGAAGATCCCATTTGGAAAAGCATTTTACAACTGAATCATTAATGAAAAAAGATTGTCCGCTGATGACCGCTCCATACGCCATCAAACCATCAGCCATCCATGTCTCGCTGTACGTGTCGCTAGTAAGAATGATGTGGATTGTTCCGTATTTTTTAACCATTCAACCATGAAGTACGAAACAGAGACGAATGGCCTGGTCCGCTACGTCATTCTGAGATTGAAGAACGAAATTTGGTGAACCATCTAAGCTGCCCTGTTCAAGAACTCCTGCAATAAGCTAGCAGCATCTGGAGCCATACGCTACTATTTCTAATCACATGAGCTGTATCAGACCTCCCACAAGATAAATTAAATTCTCCCACAACATCCAAGAGGATCCTGACAAAGTTAAATGTGGTAAACACCCTTCCGTGTACACCATATGCAAAAGGCGTCTGCCGTCTTGTTACAATTTTTTTTCCTGTCTAAGTTCTTTCTTATGACCTACTCTTTCTTGTTTCCCGATTTCAGCAGCTTCTGCTGCTTTGCAAATCCCTTCTGTGGACTAAGTCATTCTTATTAACCTTAACCCGTACTCACCTAGTCATTTGGCTCATCTGATAATAAAAAAAAAACCCATACAAAGTTCTAGACGAAATTCGAGATCATGTTAGAAAGTTTGCTCAAGTTTGTGCAAACCAACCATTGATGACCAAATCATCCACGCCAACAAAATATCCACTCAGGGGGCGTTTAGCGCGGGGGATCCCGCGAATCCGCGGATTCCAACGATCGGGATCCGCGCGTTTGGCGCCAGCGCGGATCCCGATCGGATTCGCGAAATTAGAATCCGCCCTGAGGCGGATTCCAATTTCGGCGTCCCGAAAAAATTTCGGGACGCCGCGGGTGGTATCCGCGGGCCCCGCGACTGTCAAACGCCCCCTCAATGATGCAATTCAAACGCATTTTGTCGGAATCAAGAATCAAGGATGAAGCATGCCAGTCTAGGCCCTGAATGTGTGTCCTGAGTAGTTACTGCTTGACAGATTGAAACTTGTAATCCCTGCCAAAGTAAAGCAAGAATTCCTCTATTTATGGCTGAGGAGACCCCGAAATCTTCCCTTTAATGGCCGAAAGAACCCCTATTATTCTTTTTTTTCCCTCCCCCGAACTTTCTAGAAAACAATATTTATATGTATGATCTACAACCCTAGCTAGACTGCCCACTCCTGATAAGTACCGACTCCTCCTCTAGCCACATGTCCGTGAAACTCTAGATCCACGACCATCGTAAGCTACGACTCCTACCAAATTGGATTGGACTAACTTGAACTCCGTACATGACTCCAACTTACATAACTCAATGGATAACTCAATAACAGTAAATAAAGTAGGACCCAATATAACTAAGACTCAACATGACCACTCATAACTCCTACATAGACTTTGGATTCTCCTTCTTGGTCCTATCTGATCTTCTGATTCTATCATTCTCCTCCACTTGAGAACTGACCTTGTCCTCAAGGTCTAGACTGGGGAAATGTTGTCGTAGAACCACCACCTCTTCCCAAGTTGCATCTTCTTTGCTCAAATGCCACCACGATACGAGTGCTTCAGCAATGTACCTAGAGCCCTTCTTCACCCACCTGAACTCCTCAATCCGCTCTGGGTCGAGAATAGGCACACCATCTTCTCCACATGGCGGAACTTCTGGAGAAATTTGACTAGCCTCGCCTACCTTTCGTCACAACAATTATACATGGAACACTGGATGAATGAGTACGTTTTTAGGGAAAGCCAATTTGTAGGCTACCGATCCAATTAGCTCTAGTACTTGATAGGGCCCAAAATATTTACTTTCTAATTTTTCATGAGCTTGCTGAAATATAGAATTCTGGCGATAAGGCTGAAGCTTCAGATACACCCAATCTCCCACTTCGAACTCCACATCTCGCCTCTTTGCATCTGCTATCTGTTTGGTTCTATTAATAGACTCATGCAGGTTCCTCTTCAACCAATGGATGATCTCATCCTTGTCTAACAACCCTCTATCTACCTCGGCAACAGGAGTGTCACACCCCGACCCAGAAAACCCATCCAGGACGGGGCGTGAGGGGAAGCCTACACTATTCATCTTCAAATGGCGCGATACAAAGCGGAATTATAGAAAAACTTAAACAATTGTATCCCAGAGGTGAAACAGAAATTCAATTCATAATACATCAAGTTGTACAGTTTAAACATCTTATTACAATTCTTATCAAATTCCTCTAAAGGAAAGATATTATACAACAATCCCAAAATTCATCGAAAGATGTTTACAATTTACAAAACTGCCAAAGTATAACAATCTTCCTGCAACAACCTCAAACACCTCTGGATGTAGTCGCGCTGTCAAAAGCTGATCCCACCGGCTCTACTGAAGAAGAACTGACGCATGCACCTGCAAACGCAGCCCGGATAGGAGTGAGTGATAAGCTCAGTAGGGTTCTACTCTACGGCACACTGAAGGGAGGAAAACAACAACAGTGTTGCCTTCCCGCTCAAGTCTAACGGATGCCACGGGTCCCACAACCCTGTCGATGTCCCAAGGGCTCCTGTCATGAAACCTCTCTCCTGAACATGTTACCAGGAGGCCAAGAAACAGTAACATGCAGGATCACCCTTACCCAAGCAGGAATACCATGCCTTGGGGAACCACGTCGGGAACGCATCGACAACCATCCTTAGTACTTAGCCTTGGGAAGACAACACGACCTCTAAACCTCAAACACTGATCAGAGTCAACTAGCGTGCATCCTCAATCTCATAAGATTCAGATTAAAGAATCACCCTAATCCTGACTACCTAGCCACGGTCCTAAGGCTAGATCCGAGCTACCCGAGAGCCTCGGATCGGCGATCAACCCATCGCCCGCCTAACCTCATATGCCTCTAATGCAATCAAGATGCATGCAATGCTCAGGCACAGATAACAAGATATAAGCATGCAGCAAAATGTCAATAATCATACAGGGCCAGGCATAGCCTGTAGCTAGCCAAAGGGTAAGCATAGCAAAGGCCTCAAATACAGATAATCTACGCTAACCAATCAAGCATCTGAGCAAAGCATTAAATACAGATATACAATAGTCTTCAGTGCTCTCTTGCACCTGACAGACTAAGGTTCCACAGTTATCCAGCATGTAACTGGCCACATTTATACAATAGCCCTCGGCACACGCCGACATCAGGCTAAGGTTTTACATTTCCACATTAACTAGCACTCATAGCTAGCTAATGGTTAAGCAACCCAATATAGCATTTAAATACTTATCAAATACGTATTAAATGCGATTAAAACCATAGATTTGTCTAAAGAGGAAAAATACTCGAATCGATCCTCAAACCCGATAGAAATCCTTGAAAACTCCCCAAAACCCACATCCATGCTTCCCAACATGTTTAGATATTAATCACAAATCAAAACCATCCAAGATAGGCCAGAAAACCAAGTTCAAGGGCCCACGGTCGATCCGATGGTCGACCGTGAGGCCACGGTCGATGTCACGGTTGATGCCACGGTTGACCGCGAGGCCAAAACAAGGAAAACCACAATGGGTGACGGTCGATCGGTCCATCGATCGTGGGAAGCCCAAAACGAGACAGAGCCTCACGGATGATGCGACGGTCGATCCGACGGTCGATCCGACGGTCGACCGTGAGACGGGATGAAAAAGGGAGGAATCCCATGGTCGATCGGTGCATCGACCGTGGAAGGCCAAAAACCTGACAGAGCCTGACGAACGATGCGACGGTCGATCCGACGGTCGATCCGACGGTCGACCGTCAGGCCCCGAAAGAGCGTATCAACACTTGACGGTCGATCCACCGATCGACCGTCGGGCCTTAGGCACAGTTAATCAGAACAGTGCCGGAAATTCAATTTTTTGGATTTCAAGGATCAAATCTTGTTGGAAATCATTGAAACTTTGCAAGCATGCATAATTAACGATGGGGAAACCAATGGTGCAAAGAAATCACATTTTTTATGGATAAATCTCCAATTTAGGTTAAAATGGCCGAAAATCGATAAACAGTGACAATACAAGATTCAGCTGATAAAATACGGAAATCGCGAGGTAGGAATACTTGAAATCATCCACAATACACATGCTATAAGTTACACAATATTCTAATAAGTACTCCTACAGCAAAAATACAATAAACCTATCCTAGGAGAACCCGATCCCAGGATCGGGGTAGAAACACCTACTTGAACAAGCAGGTCAGCTCCTCCACGCATCCACCAAGTCCGATTGCCGGAATCCGCTCCTCGAAAGCCGCGCCTCCGAGCCCTAGCTCAGCCACATGAAAGAGAGGAGAAGAAGAAAGAGAACGGCAGGAGAAGGAGAAAGAAAGAGAAAGGAGAAAGGCTTAAATAGAAAGCTGGAAACGATCACAGCCGTCCGATTCGATCTCTCCCGATCGAGCTCCGATCTTCCGATCGGACGCACCCTAAAGGTTCTAATCAAACACATACATCAATCAAAGGCCATGTGTGCAACGCGGGTGTGAAACTGACCACCAGGGAGCATATTTACCAAAATGCCACTGGGATAAAAAACAGCGGTGCGATCAACCGATCGCATCCCAAGGCCAACCGAGCCAAATCACAAACCCAGACCCTCGACCTAACGCGGTCGGATCGGGTTTGAGGTACGGGTCCTCACAAGGAGACATCCCCGCCAAATACTTTGGTATTGCAGGAGGAACGCGACCATACAAAGCTTCGAAAGGGGTCATCCTGGTGGATCCATAGTACGTGGTATTATACCAGTACTCGGTCCATGGAAGGAATTGTACCCATCTTTTTGGAGTTTGACATGCAAAACAACGCAAATATTGTTCTAGACATCTGCTGATCACCCCAGTTTGGCCATCTGTTTGGGGGTGATAAGCAGAATTCATCTTCAACTGTGTACCTTTCATATGGAAGAATTCCTGCCAGAATCTACTCAGAAAAACATGATCCCTATCACTGATGATGGAACTAGGCACGCCATGTAATTTAACAATTTGCTGAACAAAGGCGGCAATGACTTTTGATGTTGTGTTTGTATGTGCCAGTCCTATAACATGTGCTTACTTTGTTAGGCGATCCACAACCACCATGATTACATCCACCCCAGCTGAACTTGGCAAGCCTTCTATAAAATCCATGGATATATCTTCCCAAACTCTCGGAACGGGCAATGGCTGGATTAATCCTGCCGGGCTATGAGACTCGTGCTTATTTCTCTGGCACACATCGCAAGAAGCAACGAAAATTTTTGATATCACGGTGCATCCCATCACAGTAGAAAATTTGTTCCACCCTTTTCAAAGTCTGAAGGACACCTGAGTGTCCACCCATTGGAGTGCTATGGAATTCTTGTAAGATTTGAGGAATTATTTCTGAGTTCGAAGGTACCACTCCACGACCTCGATAGAACACCATGTCATGTCGAATCTCCCAGTCATTGTCACCTGTTCTCGGTGACCTGCTCACCAGCCGCAACCCTTCCCACGCGCCGTCCTCCACGCCGAGTCTCGTTGACGGAAATGGTTCTTCTGCTCCCCACTCGGATATGCCTTTCTCCGCGTGATCTACAACGTGGTGCCTCTTTATTTGTTAGTGAAGCTCACACAAATATTCATTGTTTTGATTTGCTTTTTGTAGTTAATTCCAAATCGGTGACACCAGATAAGTAATAGCATTCAACTCTAACTCACCTTGCCTTCGTGACAGTGCATCAGCGGCGGCGTTTTCCTTGCCTGGGCGATAGTTGATCTCATAGTCATACCCCAATAGTTTAGAAACCCACTTTTGCTGCTTTGGCGTGACTACCCTTTGCTCTAAAAAAAACTTCATGCTCTTGTAATCTGTTTGTATGATAAACCTCCTCGCCATTAAATATGGTTGCCAGACCCTGACTACGTCTATGATCGCGAGCATCTCCTTCGCGTATGCCGACCATGCCCGCTTTGTTGGTGCTATCGCTTTGCTTAGGTAAGCTGCTAGCCACCTAGCATGCATCAGAACTGCACCAATGCCTTCTCCCGACACATCAGTCTCGACGGTGAAAATGTGAGGCCCGCTGGGTCTACCGTGGGACAAGATGCCTGCGCCTGGAGGGCGGGGCTGAGTCGGGTAGCCGGGTAAGCAATCCCACAATGCCTGGGTGTGGTCTGGGGTTCGATATAAGTATATAGTAAGCCCTTAATAGACACAACGCGTTTTAAAGCCATGCTGGCAGTGATCCGTCAGAAAACTCCAAGGTTAAGCGTACTTGCCTTGGATCGGTCCCGGGATGGGTGAACCACTGGGAAGTTTTCCCAGATTTATGTGGTGAGTCAAAAGCGGACAATATTGTGTCGGGTGGAGCCCACGGGTGGATCCTGGTCGGAACAGGAGCCCTCGGGCCGGGGCCCAGTGGAGGGTCGGGGTGTTACAGTATGATATCAGAGCCGGTTCCCAGCAAGAAATTGTGCCAGCGAGGACGCTTGGCCTCCAAGGGGGGTGGATTGTGAGGCCCGCTGGGTCTACCGTGGGACAAGATGCCTGCGCCTGGAGGGCGGGGCTGAGTCGGGTAGCCGGGTAAGCAATCCCACAACGCCTGGGTATAGTCCGGGGTTTGATATAAGTATATAGTAAGGCCTTAATAGACACAACGTGTTTTAAAGCCGTGCTGGCAGTGATCCGCTAGAAAACTCCAAGGTTAAGCGTGCTTGCCTTGGATCGGTCCCGGGATGGGTGACCTACTGGGAAGTTTTCCCAGATTTCTGTGGTGAGCCAAAAGCGGACAATATTGTGTCGGGTGGAGCTCACGGGTGGATCCTGGTTGGAACGGGAGCCCGCGGGCCAGGGCTGTCCTTTCCTAAGTAATACGGTCAATGGTGCCGCTATCTTTCTGTAGTCTTTAACAAACTTTCGGTAATAGCCAGTGAGCCCCAAAAGCCCACGCAACTCCATAACGTTCTTGGGTGTTGGCCACTATTGCATAGTAGCAATTTTCTGGCGGTCGGCGCGAAGCCCAGACCGTGAAATGATGTGTCCCAAATGGTCTACCTTCTCCTTCACAAACACACACTTTGATGGCTTTATAAAAAACTTGTTAGCTCTGAGAAGTCCAAGAATTAACCTGAGATGGTTCAGACGCTGCCTCCATTCTCTACTATATATCAAGATGTCATCAAAGAAAACGAGTAAAAATCTCCGAAGATATGGATGAAATAAATTATTCATGATAGCCTGGAAGGTGGATGGTGCGTTATATAACCGGAACAGCATGACCACATACTCATAATGGCCACTATGAGTACGAAATGCCTTCTTGTGTATGTCATCAGGGTGCACTCTTATCTAATGTTAGCCGGCCCTTAAATCTAACTTTGAGTTGTACGTGCCCCATGCAGTTCATCTATCATGTCCTCCACTGTCGAAATTGGGAACCGATCCTTAACTCTCACAGCATTAAGGCTCCTATAGTCAGTACAAAATCGCCACGTACCGTCTTTCTTTCGCACTAACAATACCGGAGACGAAAAAGGACTCGTACTTGGTCGAATCAGCCCTATCCTCAGCATGTCTGCAACCTGACTCTCGATCTCATTTTTTTGATAATGAGCATAACGGTGTGGTCGCACATTCACATGCATAGCTCCTTCAGTCAAGGGAATTTGATGTACAACTTCCATTTCCAGCGGCAATCTCGTCAGCTCGGCCAATACATCCGCGAACTCCTCAAGGATCTCCCGGACATTTGTCGGCACCTCTTGCATCCAACACCGGCTCAATGTGAAGAGCAAAAAGTTCACCCCCCCCCCCCTTCTCTCCCCCCCCCCCCCCCCCCACCCTGTAGGCTCGCTCAATGGCATAGCTCGAAGCTTGACGTGGCATGCTAGCTTTGCTTGCAGTGATGATGTACTCTTTCCCTTCTTGCTGAAACTTCAACTCATCACCTTCCAATCACAATTTATAGGGCTCAATCTTTCCAGCCACTCGATGTCGAGCACAACATCCAAACCCTTCAAAGGAATAGAATACAAGGTTACTTGAAACTCATATCCTTGAATCGACATGGGTACACGGTGGGACTTCTCCTTGCACATTAGTTTCTCTCCATTAGCTACCTTCACAACAAACTCATCCACCTGGGTCACTGCCAATCCCAACCGGTTTGCCACCCTATCATTGATGAAGTTATGTGTTGATCCACTGTCTATCAAGACGGTTATTTGATGCTTAACCAAACTAGCATTGACACGAATCTTGGGTCCCGAGTGACCCACCAAAGCATGTAGGGATATTGCTGGTCCACCATTCACATTCATTGCCCCTGACCCTTCTTCTTGATCGTCCTACCAGCCTTGCTCCATGTGGCACGATTCTTGTCCTCATATCTCACCTTCGTCTTCATCTGGCTCGACAAAGAAGGCTTGCGGTCTCTGGCACTTATGACCTGGGGTGAATCGTTCGTTACACTTAAAGCACAATCCTTTCTCTCTTCATTTCTGCATCTCATTCCAGGACAATCACCACACACTGGGGGGTGGTCGACTAGGAGGCCCAGTTGGCCGTCCCCGGTTTGGTGCCACTATCGCCATGGCGGTTTGGCCTTCGCGCCCGCCTGATCCAGCACTCGGTCCGTTCCTCTGCATAGGCCAATTCAACTCAATGCGGGGGGCCCTTGTTGTTGATGCAGCTTCTCGTCGGCTAGCCTTGCCATCTCCATCATACTGGCCATCAACGTCGGACGAAACATATGTATTTCAGCTGCGATATCCCTCTGTAGACCTCCCAGAAAGGCCGCATTAGCCAACATGAACCTAATAAGCTAGGATCTCGAATTCATCTAAATATTCTTTGAGAGATCCCCATTGCTTGATCCGTGATAGCGCCTCGTTATAATTAATGTAATTTCTTTTCCCAAATCTTGCTTTGAGTTCCCATATAAAATTCTCCCTTGCGATCACAGAATTCGTCATCCGAGATCTACATTGCAGCTACTGCCACCATTGATTCACTCCCTCATCCATATGAAAGAAAGCCACCTAGATTTGTTGATCTGTTGGCGTGCTTCGCATCTCAAAGTACTGCCATGCCCTATTCAACTATATCGTCGGATCTCCTCCTAAGAAACTTGGGAAATCCATCTTCATATGTTGTAGAACATCCTCCGATCCCACACCGTCATTGTTAAGGAACATCCGCTTATGTGAAGATGGTCCGCCGCTCTCAGTGCGTGGGTCTTCCGTGTGAGGATCCGTCCCTCTACTTCTGTGGCTCGTTGTGGACCGTAAGGGTAATTTGGTAAATTATGTCTTATCGGCTAGTTTCACACCCACGTGGGCACACACTGACCATGTTTGTGGTAATGTTTGGCTAGAATGGTTAGTGGGACCCGGGATCGAAAGATCCGGGCTTGGGCTTAAATTTTAGCCCAAGTCTAGCTTCCTACGATAGAAGGATCGATCGTTTAATACCAGCAAGTCGGATCGTTGAGAAGGATCGATCGTTCCTCTTGGGACGGATTGATCGTTCTCTTAGACGGATCGATCGTTCCTCTTGGACGGATCGATCCTGCTTAGGTTAGTTCGTTTGTCTATAAAACGGACGTAACCTTCTTTCTTGAATCTCTTTTGAAATCCGAGTTCTTGAGCTGAGATTTTCTGGATTTTGAAGAGGTTTTGGACGATCCAAGGCCTAGCAGCTGGGATTGAAGCTGCTATTGCTTAGGTAGGGATCCTACCTACTTTTCTTTCGGGTTTTTTGGAGGTTTTTCTGGTTGTTTGTGATCTTGTGCTTAGATCTTGATATATACTTCTTAGATTGTAGTATTTCCACGGGTTTTGGACTCGTGGTCCTTCGTACTACTAGATCCCAAGGTGTTGTGGGATTTGGTGGAGTTTTCCGACGGTATTTCTCGCTGGAGGTTTGCTGGAGAACCCAACGCGATCTATTCGTCTCACAGACGGATCGATCCTTCCTTGTTGGTCATGCTGAACCCGAGCAAGATCGATCATTCTCGGGTGAGGACGATCGATCTGTGTGCCTTGGATAGCATGGGATCCCCCTCGTCGCGAGTAGGATCGATCTTCCCTTGGGGGGAAGGATCGATCCTCCTTGGCACGACAGTGAGGATGTTCCCTATCACGAGTAGGATCGATCGTCCTGAGAGGAAGGATCGATCATACTCGGCACGATATGAAGAGATTGTTCTCTGCCATTAGAAGGATCGATCTTCCCTTGGGGGGAAGGATCAATCCGTCTACGACAGAGAGAGAAATTCATCTTGTTTTGCTCGCGGGGCTTTGCATGTACAGTTTTCCTTACAGCCTTATACCTTATACATATATTTAAGCATGCTAGCCCCATATTAGGGGCAGTGGTGAACCGGGGGAGTGATGATTCCCGAGATGTTTAGAATAAACGGGCGGGTAGCCCTACAGCTTTCCTTAGCCTTGCATGCCGGCGTGCGCCGAGGGCTTTATCTGTGATATCTGTGATATCTGTGAGCTGTTGTTTGCGGGGTTGTTTCCCGATGCAGGTGTTGTGGTGGACTGCTAACAGTTGGTGGTGGTACCACTGTAGCAGCTCCTAGACCTTACTTACCTGTTCACTACCCCGGGCCAGCAGGGTGCCGTGCCCAGACCTTGTTTGATATACAATCACATACTGTTGCATGCTTATCTGTATTACCCTGCGTGTGCTCATGGCATGCATTGTTTGTGCATTAGTTGCATCTGTGTAGGGCGTTGGCGATGGGTTGATTGCCGATCTGGGGCTTTTAGGTAGTCCGGATCTAGCTCTAGGACCGTTGCGGGTGGCTTGGTCCAGGACTCGATTTGTAGTATTCAGTCGATTTCGATGATAGGGTTAGATGACCTGAATACATGTGGTTTGATGTTTTAGAGGTCATGTCGTCTCCAAGTTGAATATGAGATTTAGCCGGTGTCCGGTGTTCTTGACTTTTGGGTCGAGGAGTGCCTACCCAGCGGTGTCCTTGCCCGCCAAACAGTGTTCAGTGACCTATTGTGAGTCTGTAGTGTTTTGGGCCTGCGTTCACAGACTTCCAGTAGGGTTATGAGACCCTTGTATACACCCAGAGTAGACTTGGGGGCGGCACTGTTGTGTTCCCTCCCTTGTGAGCGTCGTAATGTAGTGTCCCTGCTGAGCTTAGTGCTCACTCCTACCCGGGCTGCGTTTTGCAGGTGCTGGTACTAGCTCTTCTTCGGTCGCCCCTACCGGGCCGGTGTTTGGTGACGTGGTGGTGTCTGGCGGTGCTTGAGGTGCGTCGATCGTCTGTTCTATACCCTTTGTTTAGTTAGCCTCCTACGGGAGAGATTTTGTATAACTTTTACCCTGTTGAGGATTTGTATATTTTTAGTTTCAGTCTTTGAGGTTGGTGATTGTTTGTATAATACAGGATGATTATGAATTGTTAGGGAGACCACTATGATTAGAGGGAAACCTCGTCAAATTTTCCACAGTAGGTTAGGTTCCGGTTCTCGTCGCCCGGCCCGATTGGGCCTACTCAGGTCGGGGCGCGACATTCCGTCTTTCCAGCCATGATATTCATACGCTGCAATATCTCTTGCACAGCCGCGTCGATGTTTGTCAATCGGTTTTCGACCAGACAAAGACTTTCATCGATTGCTGCCAGGGTTGCTTGCCTTTCTTCTGCATCCTGCTCAAGCGCATCGAGCCGCTCCTTGTTCCCCCCAACTATCGTGCCAGGATCACTGCTCTGGCACCAATTGATAGAAACCTGTTATCCTTGCGAAGTAGTAAAGCAAGAATTCCTCTGTTTATGGCCAAGGAGACCCCCAAATCTTCCAATTAATGGCCAAAAGAACCCCTATCCCAGAAGACAATATTTATATGCATGATCTACAACCCTAGACTGCTCACTCCTGATAAGTACCAACTCCTCTTCTGGCCATACGTCCGTGGAACTCCAGATCCATGGCCACCGTGAGCCACGACTCCTAGCTACCAGATTGGATTGGATTAACTTGACCTCCGTACCTGACTCCAACTTACATAACTCAATGGATAACTCAATAACAGTAAATAAACTAGGACTCAATATAACAAAGACTCAATATGACCACTCATAACTCTTACATATACTTTGGATTCGCCTTCCAGGTCCTCTCTGATCTTCTGATTCTATCATTGACCATTTCTGTCATTGTAAATAGAAGCCTGCCTATCTAAATTTCACCTCTTATGGCTCATTACCTCTTGCTTCTAGCCATCATCAGGTATTTGGTGGTGCTTTCCAAGTCTCTTCCTCGAGCCATTCTGCTTAGCTTAACTCTAAGGTCGTTAGACAAAGCGGGGCAGAAAAAAAGTCTGTAGTTCTTGAGCGATCTGTTGTCATGAAATGAGATCTGGTTAGCTAATCTGTATGGAATAGTAGCCTCTCTAAATGCTATGAATTATCTCGAGAATGGTAATCTAAGACAGTTTTAACAAATTTCCACAAACCGACAGCCGCAAATGAATCGTCCACGCCAAGGAATCATGAACCAAATCATGCTTGCCAACAGATCATCCACACCTAAAGTACCTGCCATTAGACTTAATCTGCCATGGGACAGATTCTTCTTTCATGCTTGACTAGTTCTTCTTGTTCTTGGCCAGATTTTGATTTTTAAATGGCCCATATATATGATTTGTGGCTCTATTGCAATTTTTCTCGACTCATTCTGCATAGATCAATTCAGACAGCAATTAACAAATTAAAAAAAGCCAGCAGTTCTCTTTAACGTATCCGGTATCATGACGTGAGGATTATATTCAAGCAATCTACTCCTGAAAAAAAACTATTAACTGACTTCTTACAAGAACAAACATCCGCGAAGGTTTTCTCCTCCAAAAACTCCAGGCTTCCAGAGGAAAAAAATCATATAGTTGCATCAATTCTCCGCCAGAAAAATCCTGGCTCGCAGATGGAAAAAAAGATCATATAGTTGCATCAAACTTTGAAGTTCTGATCGATTACTTACTATCTTTCCTGGACAAAGTTTGCATCCTTCATGCCATTTCTGAGGAAGATGATGGCCTACTTAATTTTCCTCTCCGTTTTGGCTTCAGCAGATATCGTTCACGGCCAACGAGGTATATGCTGGACTCCTAATGTAAACTCTCTTTCAATTCTCCGTCCATCCACTTAATAGCCCTGAATACTGAATTCTGACAAAAATAGTGACTAAAAGCTTTTTGGACGTCCAAACCATGATTGTGACATGATCAAAGCTTTTATGGCAGTTAGAAGGGTTAATTTCCTCAATTCAAGAATTAAACAACTATGTTTCTTACTCCATTCAAGAACATCATACAAAGATTAGTTTGTTGCCAATTGAAGCTTAGAACTATGCAGTACTCATCTGTCCATTCTTATCCATTCTTTCCAAACTCTTGCAGGTTTCCTGAGCATAGCCTGCGGCATGGCTAAAGGCAGTAACTACACAGACAAAACAACTGGAATAAGTTACATCTCGGATGCTCCTTATATTGACACTGGAAAAACCTACAACATCTCCAACCAACTCAAATCTGGATCCATTTCAAAGCAGTACTGGACCCTCAGAAGCTTTCCAGATGGGAATAGGAACTGCTACACCTTGAAGCCAGTGATACAGGGCAACAAGTATTTGATAAGGGCTTTGTTCTTGTATGGAAGCTATGATGGTCAATTCAGCAACCCACAATTTGATCTCTATCTTGGCGTCAATAAATGGAGTACTGTGAGCATCACCAGTGCAGATAATGTCTTCGAGTATGAGCTTATAGCTAACGCCACTGCCGATAACCTACCAATTTGTTTAGTAAAAACAGGGTTCGATGATCCATTTATAACTGCAATAGAGCTGAGACGGCTTAAGAGAACAATGTATACTGTCGTCAATGAGAGCAACTCCTTGAGCAAATTCGACCGAGTCAACCTTGGCACCTCTGATACGATAATCAGGTAACATTCTGCTCTTCTTTTGTTAGAATATACATTAAGCTTTTCGACAATTGGTGATTTATCATCACAATAGAGCAGATCGATATCTTAAATTTGAAGACTGTACCCATTAATCAGCTCCCTAAATTCAATGTTCACATGTTGCATCTCATGAATCATTTAAGCCCACACATAAGAGAGGGCGTGTTTGGTACAAGTTAAATGATTACATCCAATCCACCCCCTATCAACATAAAACCTTTGTATCTTATGATACCTTTTCAATCAGATATCCTGGCAAACTGTGTTGTTGATAATTTATGCAGGTTTCCAAATGATACCTATGATCGGAGATGGCGTAATCTGACATTCACTGATTGGTCAAATCTAAACACGTCTCTCCGCCTTAAAACTCCGAAACGAGATGAATTTGAAGTGCCTTTGGTGGTTATGTCAACGGCAGTGCAGCCATCGGGAATGAATGATCCGAGCATTCTACTAAAGTGGGAGTCCTCCTTGGTTAACCAGAGCTTCTATGTCTGCTTGCACTTTGCCGAGTTAGTGAGAAAACAGTCAAGAACATTCAGTGTGTTCTTAAATGCAGTATACCAGGGCGGCCCTTACAGACCTTTATACTTATTGGCAACTCATGCAATTGTACAGTTTCCTGCTCAGAAACAGCAATTTTTATCTCTTAATGCGACACAAAATTCCACCCTGCCGCCGCTCTTGAATGCTATTGAAATCTTCTATTTCGTCGATGTCTCAAAACAAGGAACGGACACCGAAGATGGTGCTTTTTTTTTTACTTCTCATTTTCATAAGCATCTAAAAGTAGTGTGTGAAGCAATTTGACTGAGATTATCCATTTTTTATGAGCTTGTGTTGAACTTTGTCTTTGAAAATTGAGTCTCTTAGATGCTCATGATGCATAAATTTCAGTGGATGGTATCATGGGGATCAAGTCATTGTATCAGCTAAAGAGAGACTGGCAAGGTGATCCATGTGCTCCCATCAACTTTACCTGGGAAGGCCTAGGGTGTATCTTTAGTGGGCCAAATCCAAGGATCATATCTCTGTAAGTAATCAGCTTGAAAATAGTTAGCCTTCCATTTTGGATCTCAAAAGAAGTTGTCCTTTCTTAGTAGTAAGGTGTTGGATGTATTGTTTTGCAGAAACTTATCTTCCAGTCAATTGACGGGCAATATTCCAAATTCAATTGCCAAATTGAAAGCTCTTGAATCCTTGTAAGTTTTGTCCTCCTGATGAAAATAATATGCTACTTAGTTGTTAGGATTATAATAGCTATTTTGGTTTTAAGTAAACAAAATTCTTGCCATCATTCAAAAATATTTAGACTTACATGCTAATCGTCAGATTTTTCCTCAAATCTATTTCTTAGCAGGAATGAAGTTCAACTCTCCAGCAATACACAGTTGCTAATCATACGTCGTTAACAACATCTATATAAGATACCTGAAAAAAGAAAGGATTTTTCATCTCTCGATTCTGCTGCTCCTAATTTTTCTGCCTTTGCCATATGTTCTTCACCGTGTTAGAATCTCCATCAATATCTTATGTTGGACATTTGGAATTCTATACAAATCTTTTTTCTTGCTCGCATGCATGCATAAAAAAATTCTTAATTTGGTAAAAACTGTTCTTCTCTTTCAGTAATACTAGGTAACCCAACTTTTTACATTATAGGTAAAACGGAGGAACTCTCAAGCTATCAGTTTAAAAATCAACATAAATCATTGCACAACATCTATAAAATATTGCACAATAACCCAGAACTACTTATACTTTTCAAACTAAGAAATGTAAGACTCAGCGGAATCAAGCTGTTGAACAAAGGATTAATACAGCATAAAACCCTTTTCGTTTCAGGGATTTATCGAATAACTCATTGACAGGTCCAATACCTGAGTTTCTAGCCTCACTATCATCACTTCGCCTTCTGTAAGTGCAAATTCTATTTCCACCTACGCTTTCATATGGAAAGGCGATATATGATCCATACCATATGTGCCTTCTTGCAGAAACTTGAGAGGTAACAATCTCATAGGGCCAGTTCCTCCAGCTCTCCTTCAAAGATCAAAAGATGGATCTCTTACATTAAGGTCTGCTCTATCTTAAGAACCCATTTATCCAAAGTGTCTAAGCTTTTCATCTACATCAAAATAGAGGGGAATATTCACATTGTATTAGTTACTGCGAGTTAAAGGATTCAGAGAATTGCTCCTCTTCTAAGAGAGGAAGAATATTTCAGTTTCCAAAGACAAACTTCACCTGATTCAAAAGTTTCTCTGAAGCACTATGTTAACTCTTAACATTCAAAATAACAAGAAGATTGCTTAAAAACTGCTTTTAGAGGCAAGAGAGATCCCAAAGTATATATGATACCTTCAGCAGATTGCAAAGTCTTCAACACCACTTGCTAAATATTCGTTGACGTAAAGGTTTACTGACTTGGTACGATTTGCATTGCCAGTGATGACTTTGGCACAAATGATCATAAGAAGACAACTGCTTCCGATGTTATAGAAATAGCAGCAATACCTACTGTTCTAGTATTAGTGGTGGCAGTATTGGCATGTAAATCAAGAAAACGAAAACCATCTGGTACGCTTGTTGACGACTTCCTTCTAGCCAATGCTCTCCTAGATACCGGCATTTAATGAGAAAACTCACAGATATATACTACAAATACATTTCCTGATTGATTCAGTTGCTGTCACTTCCACGACATATTTACCTGGACAAGCTCCTGTTAAGCCACCTACTGCACCAGTTAAGACTTTCAGCAAGCAATTTCAGCAGGACAAATGGATATTCACTTATGCCGAGTTAGAGGATATTACAAGCAAGTTTGACAAGGTCATCGGCAAAGGTGGATTCGGTACTGTGTTCCATGGTGACTTGGGCGACGGAACTAAGGTCGCTGTCAAGCTTCGATCTCAGTTATCCTCACGAGGAACCAAGGAGTTCGAAGCTGAGGTATGTCTAGCAATATATAGACAGAGTTAAATCCTGCAGAGTTATGTACTTTGTTGAGTTATATACTGGCATTTGGGATTGCAGGCCCGTCTCTTGGCGCCGGTTTATCACAAAAACCTTGTTCCACTGATCGGATACTGTGTTGACAATATCCATCTGGGTCTTGTCTATGAGTACATGGCTAAAGGAAGTCTCAGAGAGCAACTCATAGGTATTACTCCAAACGCTTAGAGGAAAGTTTGATGAAACCCTTCCCCTATCCCTGAATGTTGTGAATTTTTTTATGAATGATGAAACGTTAATGTCAACATTGCAGGTAAAACAGCTGATGCCAAAGCCTTAACTTGGATAGAGCGCCTTCAAATTGCAGTCAATGCTGCACAAGGTGAAAATAAAATTGTTAGACTATATACCTATTAACTCTCCCTCTCCTAACGGCTTAAGCTTTTGGGTTGAGTGGTTAGAGTGTCTCACATGGTATCAGAGCAGAGGTCTTGGGTTCAAACCTTGCTCCCTCCAATAGTCGTCTCAGCCGCTCCTTAAATTCAATATTAAGCTTTTGGATTGAGTGATTAGAGTAGAGTGTCTCACAAAAATAAAATTTGATGATTGTTCTTGTCGAATACTCATTTGAGTCACTCTTCTGCCATCTAATAATACTCAAAAAGTCATTCCCAGTTAAATACTCAAACAATTTTGAGCTTCAACAGGCTTAGAGTACTTGCATAACAGATGCAAGCCTGCAATCATTCATGGAGATGTGAAGACCAGCAACATCCTCTTAAACAACAATGTAGAGGCTAAAATAGCGGATTTCGGAATATCCAAGGCTTTTCTGCAAAATTCTCGTACTCATTCATCCACAGCATTTGTTGGTACACCAGGATACCTCGACCCAGAGTAAGTTCTTCTTGAGTTCCTCTGGGTTTAGATAGCCATTTACATCATGTTCTCAATACTGGAATTCTTTCGTGACACAGCCTTTATTTTACTTCACCAATTGTCACAAAAAAAATTTTATGGTCCTCAAATATGAAAAAGTTGGACTGCCATAGACAGGTGGAAAAGAGTTCGATCTAATTGTTTGAAGTATATTCTAACAGGTACTACAACACGTACAAGCTGAATGAGAAGAGTGACATATACAGCTTTGGAGTTGTCCTTTTGGAGCTGATCACAGGCCAGTGTGCAATAACGGAGAAGGTTCACATAACGAAGTGGGTAAAGCAGAGGATTGCAAGAGGAGAAATTGATGATATAGCTGATGCAAAACTTGAAGGGGATTATGATACCCACTCACTGTGGAGGGTTGCAGATTTGGCACTCAAGTGTGCCAGTCCAGCCTCTGCTCCGAGGCCGGGCATCAGTGAAGTGATGGTGCTGTTGAGGGAATGCTTGGAGCTGGAGTTGGATAGAGAAAAAGCCCACAACCTCTATCCTGAATTCCTTTTCTAATTGTTTGTTATCTCTAGATGTGAAATTGAAGAGAAAAAATATAGTGTAGAGAATGAGGGGAGTTGAATGGAAATCATATCTATAGGGCTAAAGATTTGTGTACATGCCCTAATGCTAATCCATCGGTAGACTATCGATGGATTAGTTGATTAGATCAATATATATTTACCGATCAGATGATTCACATATTTAATCAGTTAAATGATCTAATCCATCGGTAGAACACTACCGATGGATTAGATGACATGATCGGTAGATGCCTACCGATCGAGGGCATGTATTGTACGTGCCCTCCCTGTAGCCGTATACCCCAATCAGGGTCCTATGCCATAGAGAACCACAAAAGTGATGTGATGCTCACATTTTTCATTCATGTCCAAATGGATGCTGTAGGATACGAAAAATAGGATTAAAGAAGTGAATGGTTTGGTTCAGACACCAAAGAGCATACCATGATTGTTGTAAGTAGATGTACAAGGTACTCATTTGTTACGGTAACCATTTTTTCTTACAAATCTACAGGTGCACATGCACTCTCCAACACGATGAGATGAAGCTGTTGAATTTAATAAGCCTAAAATCCAATATCACTTGGTGTGAGAGGATGTGGAATGGGCTAAATCTTGGTTGAATCAAATGGGCATGTTAAGGCCAATAGAAGTGAGCCATATGAGAGCCCATGTGTGTGTAGAATGTTTAGTCTCACATTGTTTGGAACTAAAATATTGCTCTAGTTTATATAGAGCCTTGTTCATATATAGTTTGAACTTGTGTGAGAACTAGAGAGACACCACATGTGCACGCGCATGAGCCACCTCCCGCCGGCCGGATGCTCACCGACCGTCATCGGCAACCGTGACGATTGCGTCTATGTGTTCGCCATGTGTGCGTTTTTGCATACATGGCAAGTGAGTGGGCAGAGCCACATGAAATGAACCATTAATTCATCAGAAGTAGGCTAAGTCAGTTATGACTTTTGGTCTCCCCATGAAATCGATGATTGGACAATTATGGATGAGGTGACATCCCATGTTCTCCTGGATGGCTGTTATAGGTGATGTGGCGCCTATTTAGCTCTCCACGAAGTAACAGTTACTGGTGATGTGGTAGAGTGACAGTCCATAACTAGCCAGTTACTAATAATATATGTGGCGCTGATGTTGCATCATTTACAGATGACATGACGAGTCTTTTCACCTCCCCACTAAATGGCTGATCAACTAGCCTAACTAGCCTATAAATAAGACCCCATCTCAGCCATTTTAGAGTTAGCGCATGCATTCACCTCTTACCCTGTCACGCCCCGCCCCAATTAATTATAAAATATCCCAAAGATTTCAAAAAAATTCGGCATGACCCTTGGGCACGGGGACGTGAGATCACTATTACAACATTCTAATCAAATATAATACATAATTACAACATTCAATCACAACTATTTCTCTTTGTTTCTTTACAACCATTCACCACATCTAGGGGCACATACGCCCACAACAAATCAAATAATATACATGATATTTAAGCCAAATCCACAATATACAATTATGTTTCATATCCAACATATACATGCTTTATCATACATAAGAAAATGGACATAAGGATAAAAGGACTCCTCATCCTGAGACAGGACCTCCATGGACTGCACTGGTCTCTGGCCTATCCATAGGTCCTCCTGCACAAAAACCAAAACCTAACACAAATGAGCTCTAAAGCCCAGTAGGAGTCACCAACTAAGACACTGGTGTACACCCACCTATCCTAGTATACTGCCCAAGTATGGTCTGGCTAGTATGGGTAAGTCTTACACGCACAGTCGCCGCGTCCGGCCGTCAATGCTCGCCCATACCCCTATAGACTCTATACCCAGCCCCAGTATACTAGTATAGGTACAACATCCTATACTAGCTTGCTGATCCTAGTATGGTCTGGCTAGTCTGGGAAAGTCTTACACGCACAGTCGCCGCGTCCGGCCGTCAACGCTCGCCCAGACCCCTATAGACTCTATACAGGCCTCAGTATGCTAGTATAGACAACACAACCTCAAGTCAGGTCAAAACCTCAAGTCAAGTCAAGTCCTTGATCGACATACGGAGATCCAAATCCATCCGTCAACTAGTCGACATATCCCCTAGACTCTGACTAGTCTAGCTACAGGACCTGACTAGACCCAACCACAATCCCTGTCCTAAGACAGCCTGACATTCCTAGCATGTATGCACAAATCACATAAATAATCAATCAATTAATAACTTGGTCAATTAATCTCATTTATGCATACAACTCAGGAAAAGCTAGCATAGCATTCCATAGCATGATAAAGCAAGTACAGGGCTCAACTAGCCCAACACCTCATAACATAGCATACACCCATCATCACAGCGATATAGTCATACAACATAGCATATACACAACATTGCATCACACATAATTACAACACAACATATAGCAAACAATCATACAATTTCCTAGGAGGTAACTCCTACCTCAAAAGGACAGCCAACGTGCAATCCCTGAGACCGGGGGTCCACGCCGCGCTTCGACACTCGACCACCGCTCAAAAGATCACCTAAAACACATGGATAAAGATCTCAATCAGGTACAACCCCAGACGAAAAATGAAACTACCATATACCGCTAGAGCTAGAACAGCTGGTCAAAACGGCGCTGTCCCGTGCACAGGGCACTGATCCGTGCACAGGGCACTGACCAGTGCATCAGGCTGATCACGCGCACAGCGCTCCGCGTCGGCTTCCTCCCGTAGGAGATCGCCGGAGCTCACGCCGAAGCTCCGTCGAATCTCCTAACCAGGTTGCTTAATCACCGAACAGCCACCACTGCGAAGAGAGGGAAGAAGCTTGCTTGCTACCCCAAGCACCGGATCCCGAGGAGGATCAACAACCACGGCCAGAGGAAGGCCGGTCGGATCTTCGCCGGAATCCATGGCAGAGAGAAGGATCAAGGATCCCCTGCCATGGGTAATACCGGACAGGGCTCGGAGAGAGATGCCCCGGACCACGGGGGTCCTTCCCCGGCGCTGCAGTCGCCGAGGGAGGTCCCCAACGCCGTCCGTAGCATCTTCTCCGGCAACCCATCGCCGGAAACCCATCTTCTCCCCAAAAACCCGCAGGAAAAACCCACAAAAAGGACAGAAAACAAAGGAAAACGTTGGGGAAAAGGACTAGAAGCTTACCTCAGTCGAGATCGGGAAGGAAATCCGACGGAGATCTACCGGATCTTCACCCCCGGCGAGCTCCACCGCTCCTCCCGATTTCTTCCACCTCCTTTCCTTCCTTCTCCGGCTCCCTCTCTCACGATCTCTCTCCCATCGCGGCCGAACTCGCCTTCTCACACTGATGAGTGCATGAAAGTGCACTCTGAACAACCTTAAAACCATCTCAATTACTATATCTTCACCTTTAATCAACTTCTTTAGCACTATTTTTATACTTTTATATGCTTCACATAGTTGTTTGGAAAATGCAGGAAATTGGAGCTAAAAGAAGCTGAAAAGAGTATATGGATCAAATTCAACAATTAATCTGTACCTGCTCATGAAGAACCAGATGATGTGCCATATATGGTTGGAAAGCTCTTGAAGTCTAGATTCTGGGGAATTTTACGGTTCGTGATTCCGAGTTTCCTAGAGGAAGTTACGGCAATTTCAATACCGATGCACAGTCTGAATGGCAGAAAGGAAAATAAGCTGGAAGTCCGAGCGATCCGCCGATCGATCGGACCTGACAGAATCGTGACAGAACATGCATTTTTTGGCTGAATATGATCCGATCGATCCCAACTTCGCTTCTATAGGGTCCGATCGATCGGACTCGGAAAAAGCCAAAAACAGCGGATTTTTACTCAACCGATCGATCCAACACTCATAATTCGATCGATCGGACTTGGCAATTAAAGGGTGACAGAACGTATGCTTTTTAGAGGAGCAGAGTTCGATCGATCCGTCCATCGATCGAACTCGGGAAGAGCCAGAGACGAAGGATTTTTACGAAATCGATCGATCCGACTCCCTTAGTCCGATCGATCGGACTCGGACGTAAATAGAAGATTTGAGATTTCAAGAGACCGATCGATCCAACATCCCGAGAAGGATCGATCGGACTTGCCCAGTGACGAAAATCAACGGTTTTGATTAATCCGAGTTTACTAATTCTTGGACCCTATAAATAGGAAACTTAGGGCTAATCAAGGGGGACTTCTTGGACGTTTTTGGAGGCTCTTTTCTGGGTGTTTCTCAAGGGAAGAAGATGAAGGAATCTCCATCCATGGCCGAGTAATCCGCGGGCATGGCGGACGGATGATCTAGCGAGGACTAGGGCTTCTTCTCCAACAATGGTTCATAGTTTTTAATCTTTATTGTTAAACTCTTCTTATGTATTGGATCTTCACAGATTGCTTTGTGGTTAAACATTATTATAAATCCAGTCATGCTTCTTTTATGATATTGTGATTCCATAGTTATCTCCTTCAATTCTCCTACCGAGTCTCGTGAGACCTTTGCTATACATTGCCCGTAGTGACAGCTGGTATTGTATATTCTTAGGGATCTGGTTAGATAAGGTTGGGGCTCTATACCGTGAGATCTTTGCTATGCATTGCCGATTGTGAGAGTTGGTATTGTGTATTCTTAGAGATCCGGTTAGAGTTAGGGCTTTGTCCCGATGAACTTTTGCTGCGCGTTGCCTGTAGTGACAGCCGGTATCGTGTATTCTTAGGTTTGGTTGGATGAAGTTAGAACTATAAAAAGGAGGAACCAATCATAGAAAGAGACATTTATATTTTATCAGATTCATAATTCTATATCTTCCGGTTAAGGCGATTGGGATGTGAATCCCTTAACTGTGTATCATATGAACCATTGAGAAGAGAAGAACCTAAATCCGAGTGAAGTGATTCCTAAAGCCTAGCCTCATTCAAATCTTGATTTCTTTCGTTAACTTTATCTTACCATTACATCTTCGATCTATTTTCTTAACTTTCATCGCTCTTGATTGTTTTCAATTCATTGTTATCTGTGTTTCTGGATCTTTCCTGCTTGTCTCTCTGTGGGATTCGACCTCTCTTATGCTGTACTGCACCGCGACCGCTGTGCGTGACACATTTGAGCGACATCAAAAATTGGCGCCGTTGCCGGGGAGACGGTTCAGAAAAACGCCAGAATCATCAGATCATGATGATTGAAGACATCGAAGGCGGTAATTTTTTTTCCTTTTCTTTGGATTTTTATTTCTTTTTCCTTAGTTTTCTTTATTTTCTTTTTAGTTTTATTTTGATTTTTCGTTTTATTTTTACTTGCTAAAAAAAAAAACTGACACAAAAAAAAAACTGAAAAAAAGAAAGGATGGAAAATGAATTATATCATGACTATTTGAGATCATGTTCTATGAAGTCAAGAGATGGAATGTCTCAAACAACAGTTCGTAAGAAAAGTATATACGAATTGAGCTTGGAGAATAGAACGAGTCATGTTTCTGTCAATGAGTATCTTCCTACTTATATGATTAACGCATTGAAAAGAAAGATTTCATCCTTTGCACAAAAGAATGATGAGACATTATGTGATGCATGGCAGCGATTTATCAGTTTAATAGCTTCATGCCCTCAACATGGTTATCCTAATTGGCGTTTAGTTAGCTATTTTTATTATGGATTAACTGAGCATGAACGTCAAATTCTTGATACAAGATGCAGGGGTGAGTTTTTGCAGATTGATCCAGATGAAGCTATGAAGCACTTGAATGAGCTTGTTGAGACAAATCTTACACAGACGATTCCGGAGCGTTGGGATGATTATCGTGGTCATATCGATGCCAAACCCTACAAGCATCCCAATGTCACCTTAACGTCCAACAGCTATTTGCAACCCAATGATCCTTTCTACTCTTATCCTAGTGCTTATGATGATTATGTGCATGATACTTATGTTGCTACTTCCCATGATGTGGATGTTGATGAGCCTAACACGTATGATGCATGTGTCGATGACTTTAGTGCTTCTGATGCATACATCCATGATTTTAATGCTTATGGTGCACGTACTCAAGATGTTCATGTTGATGATGTATATGTTCATGACTATAGTACTAGTGTGCAGGTTCAAAATTCTAGTCCTATTGATGCACAAGCTATTAAATCTAATGTGTGTGATGCATATGTACATGATTTTTGCACTAATACGCATGCTCATGATACTAACATTCACTATGCCTATGCTCATGATTCCAATGTTAGCAATGCACATGTTCATGCTTCTGATGCTGAAGATGCACATGTTTCTGCTCAGCTTTCTATGATAGAGATTTCGGACTTACTTAAGGAGGCTAAAACAAAGCCTAATTTTGACTCTTTCCTTCTGCAGTTACTTATGAAGGACGAGAAGAAAGCACGCCAACTATGCGAGGTAATCACATCTTTTAGCGTGCACGAACTCGGATGGACACATCATATGGAAGAAGCCGAAGTACTCCAGTACGGGCCGGCCAGCAACGAAGAAGATCTGGAAGACTTCCAAGACCACCAGGAACAAGTATTCGTTGAACCTCCATCGGCTGAACTTCAAGTCATCGCTTCTAAGCCGCGAGATATATTTCCGGTGTTTATTTCATCTCCTTGGATAGTCAGGAAGAACATGACCTTGATAGATATTTTTAAACTTCGACGGATTTATTTCAGATTTTGTGATCTTACCATCCTTGACCACGAGCATGACGACACTATTGATCGGTCATTGGATGAGTCACTGACACTTGAGCATAATGATGACATTATTGATAGGTCATTGGATGAGTCATTGACACTTGAGCATAATGATGATACATATTTCTATTTGAGAGATCTAGCTACCTTGTTTATTGGTGTTAGAATACAAAAGCTAGTTCTTCCACTTGTAATGTGCCACTTGGATTCACATGGTGAATTACCCTTGGTGATCCTACTAAGGTTAACCCTTCATGTCATGGCACTTACTGATTTTGCATCTCATCGTGCTAGGGCACGGCCGCCAAGGGCGCGGTTAAAAATCCTTGTTTTGTATACAGTAGTTTAGCTTGCTCGATTTGCTTTCTTGTATGCATGAGAATGCTTGAGTTATTTTTATGCTGTGTGCTTGCATGTTTGCTTGTGTTTTTGGTTTGTTTTGCTTTTGTTTTTAGGTGCTCGAGCAGCCCCCGCTTTCCCTTGAAGAATGTTGTCGTTGAACACCTATCAAGATTGATGGTGGAAGTAGCAGAAAATGAGCCACAAATTATGGATGACTTCGCTGATGAGCAACTCTTTTCAGTTGCACGGCTGCTCTGGTATGCGCACATTGTTAATTACTTAGCGACAGTATTGTCCTGACCAGATTATGCGCCGTTGTGTCCCTGATTATGAAATCGAAATCATCATTATGAGAGTTCTAAGATCTTCACGGCAAAGATAAAGGCCTACCATGACAAAAAGATCTTGCGGAAGACGTTTCAAGTAGGACAGCAAGCTTATCTGTATGACGCACGACTGCATCTTCATCCTGGGAAGCTGAGATCACGCTGGACAGGCCCCTTCACCATTAGCAGAATATTTGAGAATGGGGCTGTGGAAGTTGAAGACCCAAAGGATGGGAGATTATTTACGGTTAATGGACAGCGTTTGAAACAGATTCCAGAGAAAGCGGACCCTGAGGAGCACACCATTTCTCTTGTAGACCCTGTCTACGAGGGATGATCTTTCTCCTATCTATCATTTCCCTTTTTGATTAGGTTAGTTTGTTTTAGTTTGTTTGCTTTTGTTTTCATTTGTTTTTGTTTGCTCTCTTATTTCTTAGGCTGTTGGACCACAGTTTGCCTTGCTTGAGGAATTCAACCACTATTCTGGAGATGAGAAATTCGGCCACCATGAGGAGCCTTGAGGAGATAATCGATATTCTGTCAGGTGGCCTCGCTCTTATTTTGATTTCCTATTTTTATTTCTGTCATATATGAAAATTCAGCCAATACCCTTCTGCTTATTTACATGATTAGCACACATTGAGGACAATGTGAATTTCAGGTTGGAGGGTGTAGGCATGCATGACCTTATGCATGCTACCTTATTGAGTTTAATAGTGTTGAATTGATTATGTTACTAGAAATTATACATGAGCTGAAATTTTTATGCTTATTATGCATGTTGCTTTCATATGGATTGACCAATACATTGATTGCATGCGTGATAACCTGAACGTATAACATCATGTGATCCACACACGAACACGTTATGTGCAGTGGTAATTATACTCACTAGAGGAATGAGCATGCTATTGTCCATCGAGATCATGATTTCAACATTAGCTAGTGTTGAGTATTGCATGCAGAGAAAAAAAAAAACAGAAAAAGTTCTGGAGCTTGATAAAGCTGTGCCTAAACAACTATTAAATGATCTACTGAGTAACCGGGTGTTCTTGCCTCAGGAAGCGGGGAGTTCGCGTAAAAAGGTAGAACCACTTATAGCGAAAAAAAAACTACTAAGTGTTTTGCTAAGTAACCGGGTCTCTGCGCCTCAAGAAGCGGAGAGTGCTCGCGTAAAAAGGCAAAATGTCTGATGGTTGAAAAAAAAAAAAAAAAAAAAAACAAAGAAAGAGCATGCTATACTTAAAGTGCGAGGGTTGGATGACTGGTCATGAAGATAGTAGTGTGTTTGGACTAATGGTGGGTAGAAGTTGCTTCTGCACGTAACATTTATTTGTCACGTCACATGTGTTCTTCTGGATGGTGATTAGCATGTTTGATGTGTAGAAGTTGATTTCATGTGTTGGTAGTATGTGTATGAGTATAAGAAGTTCCCATGCTCTGTACTGCATAAAACACTATCGACTTGATAAGGTAGAATTTTTATCATGCATGTCTACATCCTTGAACCGTTAGTGTGCTTAATTATATTCTATGCGCTTTGAATTGCTAGAGACTAGCAATAAGCTGGTTGGGGGGTGTGATGAGTGCATGAAAGTGCACTCTGAACAACCTTAAAACCATCTCAATTGCTATATCTTCACCTTTAATCAACTTCTTTAGCACTATTTTTATACTTTTATATGCTTCATATAGTTGTTTGGAAAATGCAGGAAATTGGAGCTAAAAGAAGCTGAAAAGAGTATATGGATCAACTTCAACAATTAATCTGTACCTGCTCATGAAGAACCAGATGATATGCCATATATGGTTGGAAAGCTCCTGAAGTCTAGATTCTGGGGAATTTTACGGTTCGTGATTCCGAGTTTTCTAGAGGAAGTTACGGCAATTTCAGTACCGATGCGCAGTCTGAATGGCAGAAAGGAAAATAAGCTGGAAGTCTGAGCGATCCGCCGATCGATCGGACCTGACAGAATCGTGACAGAACATGCATTTTTTGGCTGAATATGATCCGATCGATCCCAACTTCGCTCCTATAGGGTCCGATCGATCCGACACCAATGGTCCGATCGATCGGACTCAAAAAAAGCCAAAAACAGCGGATTTTTACTCAACCGATCGATCCAACACTCATAATTCGATCGATCGGACTTGGCAATTAAAGGGTGACAGAACGTATGCTTTTTAGAGGAGCAGAGTTCGATCGATCCGTCCATCGATCGAACTCGGGAAGAGCCAGAGACGAAGGATTTTTACGAAATCGATCGATCCGACTCCCTTAGTCCGATCGATCGGACTCGGGCGTAAATAGAAGATTGGAGATTTCAAGAGACCGATCGATCCAACATCCCGAGAAGGATCGATCGGACTTGCCCAGTGACGAAAATCAACGGTTTTGATTAATCCGAGTTTACTAATTCTTGGACCCTATAAATAGGAAACTTAGGGCTAATCAAGGGGGACTTCTTGGACGTTTTTGGAGGCTCTTTTCTGGGTGTTTCTCAAGGGAAGAAGATGAAGGAATCTCCATCCATGGCCGAGTAATCCGCGGGCATGACGGACGGATGATCTAGCGAGGACTAGGGCTTCTTCTCCAACAATGGTTCATAGTTTTTAATCTTTATTGTTAAACTCTTCTTATGTATTGGATCTTCACAGATTGCTTTGTGGTTAAACATTATTATAAATACAGTCATGCTTCTTTTATGATATTGTGATTCCATAGTTATCTCCTTCAATTCTCCTACCGAGTCTCGTGAGACCTTTGCTATACATTGCCCGTAGTGACAGCTGGTATTGTACATTCTTAGGGATCTGGTTAGATAAGGTTGGGGCTCTATACCGTGAGATCTTTGCTATGCATTGCCGATTGTGAGAGTTGGTATTGTGTATTCTTAGAGATCCGGTTAGAGTTAGGGCTTTGTCCCGATGAACTTTTGCTGCGCGTTGCCTGTAGTGACAGCCGGTATCGTGTATTCTTAGGTTTGGTTGGATGATGTTAGAACTATAAAAAGGAGGAACCAATCATAGAAAGAGACATTTATATTTTATCAGATTCATAATTCTATATCTTCCGGTTAAGGCGATTGGGATGTGAATCCCTTAACTGTGTATCATATGAACCATTGAGAAGAGAAGAACCTAAATCCGAGTGAAGTGATTCCTAAAGCCTAGCCTCATTCAAATCTTGATTTCTTTCGTTAACTTTATCTTACCATTACATCTTCGATCTATTTTCTTAACTTTCATCGCTCTTGATTGTTTTCAATTCATTGTTATCTGTGTTTCTGGATCTTTCCTGCTTGTCTCTCTGGGGGATTCGACCTCTCTTATGCTGTACTGCACCGCGACCGCTGTGTGTGACACATTTAAGCGACATCACACACCCGGCGCCGGCGATCTCCACCTTCCTCCACCCTTCTCTCCCTCTCGATCTCTCTAGAACTCTCTCTCTCTCTCTCTCTCGGGGCTGAGAAGTGAGGATGACGAGAGGAAAAGAAATCGGGGGAGAAGAGAATCGAATTCTCTAGAAGGGTGGGGGTCTTTTTGCAGAAAACACCCCACAAGACCCAAAATTACACAAATGTCCTCCAATCTTACATAAAAGCCTGGAAATTAACACTTAGGCCCTTACATACCACACCACTTGCACAATAGAGGGTATTGATTGAGAGTATCGTACCATCTTGGAGCTTGAAAGGCGATTGGACGGTCGGCACATGCATTCACCTCTTACCATACCAATTGCACAATAGAGGGTCTTGATTGAGAGTACCGTACCATCTTAGAGCTCAGAAGGCGATCGGACGGTCGGCTTCCCTCCAATCGCAGTGGATCGTTATACCCTGGGAGCTCGTTCTTTGAAGAACCAGAAGTTAGGGGTGGTGCACAAATATAACTTAAGGGCACAGTGTGGCACACTAGCCTTGATCAATTGGATCTTCTTCATCAACGTTGTCTTCCTCCTCTCTTTTTTTTTTCCTGGATTAACGGTATGTGAAGATTTTTTTATTAAAACCGATTGTAAGGGACTCATTGCTATTATTAGTAAAAGCAAGGGTGCTAGTCCTTATTTCTTACATTCTTGAGCTTTAATTCTTTGTTATTGATCGGTTTTTTGGTATCCACTTCTCCTATAGATCCTCTTCTAGTTTTCTTTTTTCCTTCTGAGAAAATGTTCTACTTCCTAAGCAAACTTCTAAAACCAAGTATTGAACTACTTTGGGGTTGATCTGTTTCTTGCAGTTGGCTTCAAGGTAAGGTTAGGCTGGGACTAATCCACCTATAGTGGAAAAGTCCTCAACCAACCCTCCTTGTGTAGAGGAAATGCTTGTGAACACTCGACCTGTAGTGGAGATGTCTTCCCTGCCAATTGGTCAGCTAGAGCATCCTAAAAAGTTTAGGGAGCAAAATTTCAAGCAGTCGCAGCAGAAAATGTTGTTCTACTTAACCACTCTTAAAGTAGTCAGATACCTCAATGATGATGAGCCTGTTCTAACTGAAGAATGAAAAAATGCTCATACCCTAACTGGAGTTCAGGCTTGGAGTCATTCAGACTTCTTATGCCGAAACTATATTCTGAACGGCTTGAACGACATGCTCTATAACATGTACTTTCCAAAAAAGACAGCCAAAGAACTTTGGAAGTCTTTGGATAAAAAGTACAAGGTGGATGACGTTGACGTAAAGAAATTTATCGTCGGTCGATTCCCATAGTACCATATAATAGATGGTAAAAGAGCAGTCGAACAAGTGGAAGATCTTCAACTCATGTACCATGACATGAGTGCTAAAGGTATGCAGGTTAATGAACCCTTTCAAGTGGCAGCAATGATTGAGAAATTACCACCTTTATGGAAGGACTTCAAGAACTACCTAAAGCGCAAACGTAAGGAGATGAGTTTGGAGGATCTCGTTCGTAGGCTGAAGGTCGAGCAAAATAGACGCAATACCGATAAGAACAACGGTCTTGGCATATATTCTAAGTCCAACATAGTTGAGAATGCCAACAGTGTAAACGATAAAAGTGCTTTGATGAAGGTACAAAGGGAGGCAATGGGTTTCAAAAATTCAAGGGTGAGTGCTTTGTCTGCTGGAATACAGGGCATCGGGCCAAGGACTATCGTTACCGCCCAAATGCTGAAGGGAAAAAGAAGTCAGTTTCAAAGAAGAAGAAGACAGCTCAAGCCAATATAGTTGAGGGTCTCGTTGCAGAGATGGATGACTTGCACCTGGTCGTAGTCGTCTCAGAGGTGTATCTGGTCAAAAGCAACCAGAAGGAATGATGGGTCAACAGATGGATGTTTGACAACTACCATGCAGTAGATGGACAATGCTGCTACATGGGGAACTCTGCAACCTCCAAGGTGGAAGCAAAAGGGACTATGAAGCTGAGGTTGACGTCCGGAAAGGAGCTGACGTTGACGGAGGTACTTCATGTACCTGAGATACACAAGAACCTAATCTCAAGTTATGTGATGAGCAAGAAGGGCTTCAGGATGGTCTTTGAGTCCGACAAATTCATTTTGTCAAAAAATGGCATGTACTTAGGTAGAGGCTATATGATCGAGGGGTTATTTAAAATGAATGTAATGACTGTAATCCCCAAGGTCAAGACTAGTTAAGCCTTAAAGGCTAGTGCATCTGTTGTAATCAATGTTGCCCAAGAGGCTAATAATAATCCCAAGCTTGCCTATGTGACTGAGTCTTTTAAATTATGGCGTGATAGATTAGGACATGTGAATAAAAATTCACTTAAAAGATTAATGTTCTTAAATATTCTTCCAAAATTTAAAATTGATAAGGAACACGAATGCAAGGTTTGTGCTGAAGCAAAATTGGCTAAGACTTTATTCAAATCAATTGAATGAAGCACTGATCGAACCACTAGGTTTGGTGCATACCAATTTGTGTAATCTGAAAAATATACAAATTAGAAGTGGTAAAAGGTATTTTATTACCTTTATTGATGATTGCACAAGGTACTGCTATGTTTACTTAATGAGAAGTAAAAATGAAGCAGTAGAGATGTCCACTCATTACAAGAATGAAGCAGAAAACCAACTCGGTAAGAAGATCAAAATGCTAAGAAGCGATAGAGGAGGTGAATATGAGTCACCTTTTGCCTAGATATGTGTCGAGAATGGCATTATTTATCAAACCACAACACCCTATTCATCATAACAAAATGGAATAACTAAACGAAAGAATAGGGCTCTAAAGGAAATGATGAATGCCATGCTGATTAGCTTAGGCTTATACCCCATAACATGTGGGGGGAAGCATTACTTTTAGCAAATCATATGTTGAACAGACTATCGCACAAACGACTAGATAAGACACATTATGAATTATGGAAAGACAGTGTGCCCAATTATAAATTGTTAAGGGTATTGGGCTGTCTAGCAAAGGTACCAATTCCAATTCCTTAACGAATTAGAATAGGACCAAAGACGATAAATTATGTGTTCATTGGGTATGTACAGGATAGTAATGCTTATCAATTTGTTATTTATAAATCAGATAATCCTGAAATGCATGTGACCACTATCCTGGAGGCTAGAGATGCATCATTCTTTGAAAACGTGTTCCCATATAAGTCTTCTCCTACAACAGAGGCTAATAAAGAGCTTATGAGAACACTGAGGAAGAAGGATTCCAAGGATCCTTAGTTCATGAAGACGATGAGGAACATGTGGAGTAAGAGAGTTAGGAAAGAAACTTCTTTCGACCCTGATTGAATAACATATTTGTTAGAAAATGACCCTCGTACATTTAAGGAAGCAATATCAACTCCATATGCTCCTCTAAGTAAGGAAGCCATGAAAAGTGAAATTGATTCCATCATGCAAAATCACACTTGGGAATTGGTGGATTTGCCACAATAATGTAAATCTTTGGGTTACAGGTGGGTTTTCAAAAAGAAAATGAAAGTGGATGGAACGATTGATAAATACAAGGCAAGACTTTTAGTTAAGGGTTTTAAGCAAATTGAAGGGATGAACTATTTTGACACCTATTCTCCAGACTCGAGGAAAACATCAATTAGATTGATTATCCCTCTTACGGCGTTAAATGATCTAGAAATCCATCAAATGGATGTAAAGACGGCTTTCCTAAATGGTGATTTAGAAGAGAAAATTTATATGGAACAACCCGTGGGTTTTGTGATTTCAGGGAAAGAGAAGAAAGTCTGCCGAATTATTAAGTCTTTGTGTGGACTTAAACAAACACCTAAACATTGGCATGAGAAGTTTGATCAAGTGATGTTGGCAAACGGCTTTCACATAAACGAGTGTGACAAATGTGTTTGCATAAAATGAGATGAAAAGAAATATATTATTTTATGCCTTTATGTAGATGATATGATCATCATTAGTACCAATGATAATATCATAAAAGATACCAAGAGTATGCTATCACGAAATTTCGACATGAAGGATATGGGTATCGCTGATGTAATTATTGGTATGAAAATCACCAAAACATCATATGGTTATGTTTTATCCCAAAGTCATTATATTCAGCAAATGCTTGATAAATATGATAAAGGGAGTGGTGCAATTGTCAGGGCATCGATAGATATATGTTCTTTCGCATATAAAGAAACACAATGGTAAATGTGCACAACAATTAGAGTATTCTCGGATCGTAGGCAATCTGATGTATCTCATGAACTACACTCGACCAGATATTGCCAACTCAGTGAATAGGTTGACTAGATATACACAACTAATCCAAGTGTGGATCATTAGAAGGCAATAATCAGACTCCTTAGGTATCTAAAGTACACAACAAATTATGGACTGCACTATACGAGATATCCAGCCTTATTTGAAGGGTACTCAGATGCAAACTCGAACTCAGACTCCAATGACACAAAATCCACGGGTGAATACATTTTTATAATCGGAGGTGTAGCTGTCTCCTGGAAATCCTCCAAGCAAACGTGCATAGCAAGGTCTATAATGGAGCTAAGTTCATAAATTTAGACCTAGCTGGATAAGAAGTAGAATGGTTGTGTAACTTCTTAGAGGACATTCCTATGTGACCCAAACCTATACTTGCCATAAGCATACATTATGATAGTCAGTCGGCAATAGACAGGGTACAAAGTCATATGTATAATGGAAAGTCCCGACACATACGCTGGCGACATAATTCAATGAGGGAATTATTGTCGACTTGTGTGATATCCATTGACTATGTGAGATTGAAGGATAATATTACGGATCCACTAACCAAAGGGGTTACTCGAGATTTAGTGGATATTTCATCCAAGGGAACAGGCTTGAAGCCTATGAAATGACTATCCTCATTAATGACAACCCAACGTAGCCGATCTGGCGGAGCCAGGTTCTAGGTTCAATAAGACAACCAAATTGTGGAGGAGTCGCTAAGATCACTCGGGAAAATTTCCTTACCTATTCCTATGATGAATGAGTGATAAACCTACATAGTGTGAAGGGTAAGCTATGCTTTTATTGATCCTTATTAATTAAAGAAACGAGTATGGGCATGGCATGATACTCTTAATAAGAGATCACCTATATCGAGTGAGAAGGCGCCACTTCTATGAGAACGATTTACAGGCTAGTTCTCTAAACCACTCGAAGAATTCTACCATGCATATCCAAGGCTGAAATGGACACAATAAATGAGCCATTAGTGGTATAATCACTATTGTCTTGATATACATGAAAGCTGAACAATTCAAGACATCGCGTTTATTAGTTTAGCAAGTACATCCGATAGTGTTTCACTAAGGAAGGTTTAAAGCCGAAAGCTACATCTCCTAATACAGCAAATTTTTGTGGTACTCTCAAGTGCATTAGGATCATACAACATATGATCAACCATTTGATCATGTCGGGGATTGTTGGATCTAATAAGCCCAAAACCCAATAAAACCTAGTGTGAGGGTATGTGGTTTGGGCTAAATCTTGATTGAATCAAATAAGCCTCTTAAAGCCCATTAGGAGAGAGCCATATGAGAGCCTATGTGTATGTGTAGAATCTTTAGTCTTACATTCCTTGGAGCTAAAACATTGCTCTACTTTATATAGAGCATTGTGCATCTATCGTTTGAACTTGTGTGAGAACTAGAGAGAGGCACCACCCATGTGTGTGCTCGTGTGCCAACACCAGCCGCTGACCGACGCCAGCGACGGTGACGCATCCATGTGTCCGTCACGCGTGTGCTTTTGCCTACATTACAGGTGATTGTTCATTTTCCTAAACAGTCACAAGTAGACTAAGCCACATTGAGCGACCCATTAATTCATCTGAAGTGGGCTAAGTTAGTTATGACTCTTGGTCTCCCCATGATGTCCATGACTGGACAATTATGGATGAGGTAGCATCCCATTTCTCCTGGGTGGTTGTTATTGGTGACGTGACGCCTATTCAATTCCTCACTAAGTAGAAGTTACTAGTGATGTGGCAAAGTGGCAGCCCATAATTGAGCAGTTATTGATGACGTGGCAGCATTTACAGATGATGTGGTGAGTCTCTTCATCTCACCACTAAATGGTTGATCAACTAGCCCAACTAGCCTATAAATGTGACATCATATCAGTCATTTTAGAGCTAGCTTATGCATTCATCTCTTACCACACCACTTGCACAATAGAGGGTCTTGATTAAGAGTACTGTACCATCTTGGAGCTCGAAAGGCGATCGAACGGCCGGCTTCCCTCCAATCGCGGCGGATCGTTGTAGCATAGGAACTCGTTGCTTGAAAAAACAAAAGCAAGGGGTGATGGGCAAATAGAGCTTAAGAGCATAGTGTGACACGCCGGCCTTGATCAAACAGATCTTATTCATCAGTGTTGTCTTCCTTATCTCAGTTTTTTTTATTAAAATTGACTGCAGAGGACTTCTTGCTATTATTAGTAAAAGCAAGGGTTCTAGTCCTCATTTCCAACAGAAGCTGTCATGATATGGGGTTCCTATGGCTAAGTCATGTAAGCTGCTACTGCCGCTCAATGGTTTAGAGTCCCCGCAAGCTCACGGGAGAGACCGTGGCCTCGTCGAGAGTCAGTGATAGACTATATTAATAAAAACTCAGCGTTATTTATTGGCTTAAATTTTTTGGGTTGAGTTTCTTTCAATTAGAAACGAGCTGAAATTCATGCCCATGGTAAACAAATCAGCTTACTTGATATAGAGAGCTATCATCTCCTAATCTGCAATTTTTTCTCGAATAATTGGAGGTTGATATTGCTAGCAATCTTCCGAGTGGAGCTCTCTATCCAACTAAAGTTTGGTGCTATCGTGTTCCAATTGTTAGACTATAATATATAGATTCAACTTCCTTCGTATATATTGTTGGTATCAAAGTAGAGATCCAAAGTTCACGAATTTATGGCTCTATCTCCTAACCGACAGCAGAGCCTTCTAGCCTGATCTGATGCCAGGCAGCATGTCGTTTGAATTTGGCTATTACATGCTAATTGCTTGATGAAATGCCCAGCCCAAGATTGGTTTCCTGGACGAGCAACATATCGTCGTGGATTCGAAGCGGCCATGTAGAGCTTGCCTTGCGTGAATTCTCTCTTATGTACAATTCAGGTCTGAAGCCAAATGAATTCGGATTCTCGTTGGCTCTAAAGGCAGCGCGGGTGGCTGGCGAACTTGCCATCGGGAAGCTCATTCATGGCTGCACCATTAAATCCGGCTTCGTGAACTATGCCTTTTGTAGCACTGCTGCTGTCGACATGTATGCTAAGTGCAGAAACATGGATGATGCTCGAAGTTTCTTCGATGAAGTCCCAGTGAAATGCGACGCTCTTTGGAATACAATGATCGATGGTTATGCCCGGAGTGGTGATACTGTGGCAGCTTTCATTCTGTTTCATCATATGCTGCACTCTTACACCAGTCCAAATAGTTTTACTTACACTATTCTTATCAAATTGTGTGCTGAAATTGACGACATTGCTGTCTTAAGGTTCTTCCATAGCCTATGCATAAAATCCGGCTTTTCTGAATATAATTTTGTCGGTGGTGCTTTGGTTGATGTCTATGCGACATTGGGAGAGGTAAGTGATGCTTGCAGAGTGTTTTGGAGTCTAGACGAGCGGGACCATGTCGTATGGAGTATGTTGCTAGCTGGATTTCACCACAATGGTGACACTGAACAAGGCATTGATTTGTACCTTAAATTTATCTCGGAAGGTCGCAGACTCGACCAGTTTATGTTCTCAAGTATGTTTAATCTCTGCTCTGATTTAGGAAGTTTAGAACTTGGTTTGCAGATGCATTGCAACTTAGCCAAGTCCGGCTTTGGCGTGGACCCTTTCATCGGAAGCTCTCTTATGGACATGTATGCAAGTATCGGAATGACCACAGATGCTTATGGAATTTTCCTTGAAACGAGAGACAAGAATGAGGTAATCTTTGGCTCGATGATTCGTTGTTTTGTTTCTGACTCAAATTATAGGAGTGCTTTAGAGTTGATATCTGAAATGAGGAATCTCTCACTGATGCCAGACTATTCCACATTGAATAGCTTACTCAAAATTTGTGCAAGTTTAGATGCCTTAGAAGTAGGCAGAATTGTACATGGTGTGCTTTTGAAAACAATAGGGGACACCAATTTGATTCAAGGAAACAATCTCCTAGAGATGTACGGGCAATGCAATGCCATCGATGAAGCAATTAAGGTGTTTCAGCTTATGGAAGTGCACAACGAGTTCTCATGGACTGCTCTCATCTCTGGTCACATTGAATCAGAGAAGTTTGAGGAAGCACTAGACTTGTTTCATAATATGCGTTCTTCTGATACTGCTAAACCAAACCAGTTCACGCTTGTTGCAGTCCTGCAAGCTTGTTCAAAACTTCAACGAGTTGACAAAGTAAAGCAAATCCATGGTTATATGATGAAGTTGGGAGTTGTGCTCAATGTCTATGTTGAATCTGTGCTCATAAGCATGTATGCAAAGTGTAATCACATGGATGATGCATCTCTAATGTTTTCAAGCATGTCACAGAGGGATCTTGTGTCATGGAGCACCATGATAACAGCATATGTCCAGCATGGGCATGGGGAGAAAGCTCTAATTCTCTTCTTGGAATATCAACTTTATTATATCGGTGGGGATGAATCCATCTTGTCTAGCTGCCTCTCAGCTTGTTCCATCTTGACAGCCCTGGAGATGGGCAGGTGTGTCCATGTAAGCGCTATCAAAAATGGATTTGAATCAAATTTGCAGGTTGCTGCTGCCATTGTTGACATGTACTGCAAATGCGGATGCATCAGCAACGCGCTCAAGTTCTTCAACAATATGAAAGAACAGAATGTAGTATCCTATTCGGCAATGGTTTCCGGATACGCCCAAAATGGTGATTGTGGGGAAGCACTGAACTTGTTTCAAGAGATGCAAGATGCTGGAGTTCAGCCTGACAGTGTTACCTTTGTCGGAGTCCTTTGGGCGTGCAGCCATTTCGGATTGGTGAAGGATGGTTGGCACTACTTTGAGTCAATGACAAAGGACCATGGACTGACGAGAACCGAAAACCACTATGCTTGCATGGTTGATCTTCTTGGTCGTTCAGGACATGTAACTGAAGCAGAGAAGTTGATAGAAACCGCACCATTTTTGTCAAAAAACTTGCTGTGGAGAACACTTTTAGGTGCCTGTAACAAACATGGAGATATTGAGGTTGGCAATTTGATAGCGGAAAAGCTGATGAAGTTGGAGCCTGATGAACCTTCCACACATGTGTTACTATCAAATATCTATGCATCAGTATCCAAGTGGGATCACTCTACTGAGATAAAGAGCAGAATTAAGGAGGGGAACATGAGAAAAACACCTGGTTGCAGTTGGATAGAAGTCAAAACATAGATTGTTGTAATATATATTGGTACTACAATTCAATTGCACGGTAGTCATAATCATCTTTTAAAGTGTCTCATGCCTTGGACTTTTTTAACTTTCAGTATAGCAACAGAGAACCCAGGTTCTGCCCCTGTTTAACTTTCCCTGATCTCAACCAAAAAGAAACAAATAGTCCTATTTGTTCCTCAACCATCTTCCATTGTTGCATACCATTCAGAATGCTATCCTTGACTGATGCTCCACACTAACCAGCATCAGCTTCTACATGAAACCAAACAGAGCACCATTTGAGCTATTGTGTTTGCAAACATCATCTCTCAAGAAGAGAGAGCAGACCACCCATTTACGGAGAGCTAAGCTGACGAGAAGCTTTTTCCAGAATTCTCTTTCCTGTCAAAACCATCTATACTTCAGCTGCATATAATTCAGCGAAGAGAGTAATGGGCATCTGTATATGCACGTTTATGAATGCATGAGATGCAAAGCTGTGGAAACGGAGGAGAAAATTCACTTGAAACGTGCCATAATTTAGACTTATCTCCCATCAACCCTATCTCTTCTATGGTTTAGCATGCAAGAGATTTCAGTCGATTATACACCAATGGCACGTCAGAGAGGTAAAATCAACAGCGTACACACCAAGAGAAGGTTGGACGCTTTAAGAACTTCTAAAAAAATTTAGGAAGTTATATGATGAGAAACCACCGATTCGATCTTAAAATTGCAGTTTAATACACGAGGAGGAAACGCACTGGAAAGAAGGGCAAGTGAGACCAACATATGCTACTAGAAGCCTACATTTTCAACCTAACTCTTCGCTTTTCCTGCCTGTAGAGTTTGCAGCCTTTGTTGTAACTTTAAAACCTGCCAAAAAAAAGAAAACGGAATCAGCAACGACATAAAAATGGTTAAAGTTCGTCTTCAATTAGAGCAGAAACAGGCCCATACACAGATAAGCAGACAAAATAGGGCAACTAAGTCAAGGAGAAGAAGCCAAAAGAAAAGAAGTCTCAGAATCAGTCACAATCCAAAAAAGAGAAACAAATGAGCCTCAATAGTAAGTCATTCAATAGGAGATAATGGAATCAGGTCAAAAAATCGAAACGGCAGTTTCTGAAGGCTTTCCTCACAAACTAGATCCAAAGATCTGGGACTTGGATGAATCCAGAAAATGCAGCGTATTAACTATCAAGTGTTGTCAATCAGCATGGACTCCACAACACACATTAATGATACCGAGCCTCATCACAAGAATTTCCGTGTACTTCTTTAGCATTTTGTTGTGCTGTTAAGCACATAGCTTTCCTCCAGAGGTTATAACAGGTATTGCGATGAAGAAGGCTTTTGTGGCTATTATAGTGGCCAGCAATCTCATAACTGATGATTATTTAAAAGAAGAACAAGAACAGAAAGCTACTTCAGTTTATAGTAAGTACATTTTCTTCAACTAAGTTATTTGCATACAAAGTCAAGATGGAGAACCCATCTCTAAACCTCTAATTCCCTATGCAAAAAGCAAAAGACAAAAATCCCTGAAAGCATTTTCGAACATGGACAATGAATTAGCTCATACAATTTACGTTGACACTTTTGTTGACACTCAGAAGTATTATATCACATCCTTAAACTCAATTGAGTCAATTGGTGAATCAAAAAAAACTTCCACATATTATTACGGGCTCTACTTGTTATTTTGTAAGTGGCTAAATATTATGCCCCCATTTGTTTCCAAAAGAAAATATTGAGAAGCACTTCAGAAATTTTAACTGGTGAATCAAAGGGTTAGAAGATATGAAGCAATGGATGACATACCAACACCAGTATTATTTAAGGCTAGAACAACAAACACAAATGAGGAGAAAAAAGCTGCAAGATGTTCTCAATACTGGCCAAATAATCTAGTCAATTTAGTTCCTAGCATGGAATAACATCTTCAAAGAATTTTTTCTAAAGGGCCAAAGAGCTGGAACCTGGCCCTGATATTGTTGTGCTCTGAGAAGGAAGAGATTGTACACCATTCAAAAGCATGGTAGCAAGATAAGGGTCCTAAGTACTTATAGCATGGAACTCACATCAAGGGTCTGGTGTTTGGAGGGAAGCTTGTATAATCTTGTCCTCATCTACTTGAACTACCACAAAATTACTTGATTTGAAACTAGACTAGCACTGAAAAGCACCTAACCTATTTTATATACAAGGTCAGCAAAAAAGATAAACAACAGTAAACTTATTTAAAAACTAGGTGAAATGCTCTTCCTCCATAAAGTCAAAGACTCATATTGAAGGCCATGAAACCGAGGATCCCTTTGCCAAGAGTAGGAAAATTTTACTTATTCTTTCCATAAGACACCCCGTGCCGGCTGCTACATGGTACGGATTGCTTCCTTTGAGACAAGATACTTGAATATAAATGTGAAAGAATAGTACAATCTCACTCTAGGTGAAAAGCTCTTCCTCCATAAAGTCAAAGACTCATATTGAAGGCCATGAAACCGAGGATCCCTTTGCCAAGAGTAGGAAAATATTACTTATTCTTTCCATAAGACACCCCGTGCCAGCTGCTACACGGTACGGATTGCTTCCTTTGAGACAAGATACTTGAATATAAATGTGAAAGAATAGTACAATCTCACTCTAGTTCAGGGTAGGACTATTTTTTCTAAGTTATATGTGCTCGGCCTATGTGGCTTTCTTTTAGCTGGGTTGAGCTTGTTTAGAATTGGCTCCTTTATAAACTCAATTATCCTCATGTTAACCCTGGTACAAAATAGCATATAAAGTAAAATATGGGAGATGGTAAAAATCAGCCCGAAATTGAAAGAGTCAGGCCTGGTGTATAAGCTAAAGTCTGGCCACAAATAGTAAATAAAAGAACATCAATTCCTACACAAACTTAAGTAAACATATGTTAAGCTAAAGAAGTTTGAAGAATCCCCCATTTTCTTCAATTGTGATTCACTTCGCACAATTCACAACAATAATTACAGATACAATAGATTCTACACAGGCATGCTTCAATTTGAATTTCCAATGTAAAAATAAACAGCGAGAATAATTTAATATCAGATCACCAAACTTGAACTCCTTGTCAACATGAAGAATTTTCCAAACACAATTCATCAGCAGTCCAACATAAGCATCCTCGATCAAATAAAAGAAGGTAATCTTGACGAACATATAATTTTGTCATTATATTTGGAAAACACAGGCTCAATTTTGAGCCTAGATGCTCTCCAATACTGCCTTTATTGGTGAAATTTCATAAGGCGGCAAGCTTGAAGCCAAAACGTTTTGAGAGTGCTGACTGATTAGATGATGTCTAAGTATTTTAACACGACTCTAAGGCTTATAATGCTCTGTGACAATCAATGAAGAAGGCTTGATGGCTGTTTATGTAGTGAACATAAATATTAAGGTGGATAACAGGAAAAACATAGAAGGTCAAATCAAAAAGAAAGGTGAAATGTAAGAAATTTAAGCTTATGACTACAATGGTTATATCTTTCCTTGCACATAGACTGATTTTAGATAAAGGCGACTCAAAGGATCCATTAAACAGAGCTCAGTAGTCATGATAAGCAGATTAAGATATAATCTAGCAGGCAAGCTTAGATACGCATATCAACCAGTCAAGCCATATAGCGACACTCCATAGCAAGATATGAAAGTAATACAAAAGTTGGGAATGACGAACCGTTTCCCTCTTGCTGTTCTGCTCGTCCTCCAAATCCTGTAGCATCCCATCCAGCCTCTTCCTGCAACAACAACAAAACAAGGGCATTATCATAATGATCCGAACCAATGAGAAGAAGAAAAGGAAAACATGTTATTACAGCTCGGCAGAGATATAGTCGATGCGCTTGCGAACATTAGCGTTGGCCTCGGCGAGGTCCTGCTTCACCAGAACAGGCCCTATCAGCTTGTACACGTTCGCGTCCTCTTTCAACAGATTCAGCTCCTGGGAATCCCATAGATTTCGTCAATAACATAACACAACATAAATTTCTCTCCTCTGCTCTTCGCTACTCGGGTGCAAACCTTGAGGACGAGCTCGTTCTCGCCGAGCTGGATGGTGTACTGCTTCCGCACCTCGTGGTTCTTGGCGATGTCTGTCGAACAGCGGAAGAGAAGGAGAATAACTCAGAAGAGGATGAGGAGGGTTTTAGATCGACAAGAAAGAGAGATGGTGGGGTTAGGGCTTCTTTGTCTCTTCCAAAGGACTTGCCTTTCTGGATCTTGCTGAGATTGTTGGCTTGGCTCTCAAGGTCGCGCTGCAGATCCCGGAGCGCCGGCGACGAAGCCATCCCTTCTTTCAACCGTTCCCGGCGATCTAACGGAGAGGCGGCCCCGGCGTTGAGTGGGCTTAATTAGAGGGGAAAGGAGGTGGGCTGGTCACATCCGCACGCGCTACGCATGTGACAGGAGTTCTAGCTAATCTATGTATCTAATCTAATCTAACTAATCTAACTCAATATAAGACAGGGTTTGTTTTATGAAAAATGATTTGTGCACATGCTCACGTGGCATGTGTATTTCACATATCGGTAGTAGACTACTGATAGGTATGTATCAGTAGTGGGCTACCGATAGGCATGTATAACCTATCGGTATCTATCAGTAGTGGGCTACCGATAGGCATGTACAACCTATCGGTACTACCGATATATACCGATAGGTTGTACATGTCTATCGGTAGCCCAATACCGATAGACATGTATATGAATCGACAACGAACCTATCAGTAGTGGGCTATCGATAGGTTGTATATGCCTATCGGTAGACCACTACCGATAGGCATGTATATGAAGCGGTAGCTGTAGCTACCGATTCAATAATGTGAGATGCACACGCCAGCTGGCGTGTGCACCAATCAGCGCTCTTGTTTTATATTAGACGGCTCAGATGGTGGGTTCCCTGTGATATCAGACGGCTAAGACAGTGGTTCCCCCAATTAAAATCGAATCACCCACGTAGGAGTGAGCGTGACAACGGAGGAGATCGCGGTTGCCTCCTCCGTCCTCTCTAAACTTCCCACGCCCTGCCTCGACTGAGATCGAGGCTATCCTTCTCTCCATCGTCAACCTGCCTCGCCGTTGCCGCTCCCACCCTCGCCCTCGCCAGCGCCCCAAGTAGCCTCGGCACCGCTGCCTCTCCATCATCTCACGCGCCTCGCCATGTGAGGACCCGTCCCTCCAACCTGGTCCGACCGCATTGGGTCGAGGGTTTGGTTTTGTAATTTGGCTCGGTTGGCCTTCGTTTGCGATCGGTTGATCGCATCGCTGCTTTTGGACCCCAAGGGCAATTTGGTAAATTGCGCCTTGCCGTTCGGTTTCACACCCGCGTAGTGCACACACAACCTTGATTGATGTATATGATTGAATAGATCCAGTAAGAGCGTTCGTGATCGTCAGATCCGGACGAGATTGTGACGAGATCGCAATTTGGAGTCAAATCGGATTCAGTCCGATCAGTTGGCTCGTCTGAACCGGCTAACCTCTCTCTCTCTCTCTCTCTCTCTCTCTCTCTCTCCCTCTCTCTTCCCTTCCTTCTCCCCTGTGCCCGACCTCTCTCCTCCTTTCTTCTTCCCCACTTACGACTGCGCCAGCCCTGTCCCTTCTCCGGAGCTCCTTCGCCACCGTCACCGGCCGCCGTTCTCCCTCGAGCTCCCTATCCTCAGATCCAGCTAGAGCCTCCCTCCCGCGAGCTCTCTCTCTCTCCCGAGAACCCCAGATCTGAGATCCTTCCCGCCGATCTCCCTTCTCCGGAGCTTCTTCTCCATCGTCGTCCACCGCCGCTCCTCTCCGAGCTCGTCCTCACCCCTCTCGAGCTGCGAAACCCCTTCTCCTCTCAGATCCTACACCCTCTCCCCTCGCGAGCTTGCTGGAAGCCCTCTTCCTCGCCTATCAATGAGCTCCGCCGCCCACTTCGCGTCGCCTCTCTGCCACCGCCAAGCTCCAGCGCCTGGAACAACGTCGAGAAGATCCGATCTGACCTTCCCTCTTCTTCTCCGAGCTGTGAGGTAGAGTTCCCACCTAGGTTTTTGAGTGCTCTGAAGAAAGAGAGTAGCAGAGGAATTTTTTGAGAACTCTCCTTACCCGAGAGTGATGCTTTCTTCTACATATATAGATGAATACATTCAGCCATTATTACAATTATAATTAGAATCAAAATCCTAAACAATTGCCATCAGATCTAATCTTTCCATAATGGTGCAGTGTCCTTATCAAATCCTTGATCTTTAATTGAAGTTTCCTCTTCAGCCCATTGATCTTTGATTGGAGTTTCCTTATTAACTCCATCATCTTCAATGACAGCTTGCTGTTGATTTAGTTTCCTTATATCCCCCCTCAAACTCAGCAAGGGCGCTAGACTGAGTTTGTTGCGCAAGAATTCAAATTGGGGACGTGACAATCCTTTGGTGAAAATATCAGCTATTTGGAGTTTGCTGACAATATGACGAGTGCGAAGTTGGCCTTGTGCAACCTTTTCTCTCACAAAGTGCACATCAATTTCGATGTGTTTGCTTCTAGCATGAAACACGGGATTGGCAGCTAGATGCAGGGCGCTTTTGTTATCACAGAGAAGCAGAGGTGGATGTGTTTGAGGAATGTCAAGATCACGAAGCAGATATGTCAGCCATGTCAATTCAGCGGCAGCATGGGCCATTGCTCTGTATTCTGCTTCAGAACTAGACCTTGACACCGTTGCTTGTTTTTTTGCACACCAAGAGATGATATTGCTGCCCAAAAAAGTACAGTAGCCAGAAGTGGATCTTCTCGTTTCTGCGCACCCGGCCCAATCGGCATCTGTAAAACCATACAAAAGAAATGAGGATTGTGATCTAAGTTGAATGCCAAGGTGCATTGTCCCATGTAGGTATCTAAGAATTCTTTTAACCATCTTAAAGTGATCATTAGTGGGAGCATGCATAAATTGTGAGACAAAATTGACACTGTATGCAACATCAGGCCTAGTAAAAGTGAGATATTGTAAAGCTCGAACAATGCTCCTGTAATGAGTAGTATTGGAATAGAGATTATCATCAGAGGTGCTAGACTTTTTTTTGGAGACATTGGTGTTGAAATAGGACGACATCCTTCCATTTGAGCTTTCTGCAAAATTTCAAAAGCATACTTAGTTTGTGAAAGAAAGAGGCCATGTTGGTTGCGTGTTACCTGGACTCCCAAAAAATAATGGAGATAGCCTAAGTCCTTCACCTCAAACTCTTTGTGCAAGTCACAGATGAAGGTTTCTAGTAGTTGACTACTAGAACCTGTGAGTATTATGTCATCAACATATAATAATAGAATCAACATTTGAGACATTTTATGAAAAACAAATAAAGAAGGATCAAAAGTACTACAATTGAAACCATTGGAGAGAAGGAATGTACTGAACCGTGAGAACCAAGCTCGAGGAGCTTGTTTTAGTCCGTAGAGAGCCTTGTTGAGTTTACATACATGATTTGGGTACTTTGTATCAACATAACCAGGAGGTTGATCCATAAAAACAGTTTCAGTTAGAGATTCATGGAGAAAAGCATTTTTAACATCTAATTGCCGGATATCCCAATGTCTAACAAGGGCTAAAGATAACACAACACGTATGGTTCCTTGTTTTATGACTGGAGAAAGAGTTTCATGATAATCAATGCCGTCGATTTGATTATATCCTTTAGCAACTAAACGGGCTTTTAATCTTTCTAAGGAACCATCCGCATTGAGTTTTGATTTGTAGACCCATTTACTACCAATAACATGCATATTAGGCTCTCGCGGAACTAAGGTCCAGGTTTGATTTTTCCTTAATGCATGTAACTCTTCATGCATAGCTTGAACCCATCCCTTGTGACGAAGAGCCGTTTTAATGGTCTTTGGTTCTTGAGGTATAGGCTCAATGCAATGAAGGTTAGCATACTTAGGATTAATACGATGTATACCTGACTTAGAGCGAGTTTGCATGGGATGCATATTCTGAGCAGCAAGTGAAGGACTAGCAGCTGAAGATGGCACCATAGATTGTTCATTTGGGGGCACATCAATGGCAACTGAGGAGGTTGTATGTTCTTCCTGAGAAGAAGTAGTGTTAGAAAAGGAGTCTCCATGAGGTAAAGTACTTGCTGGAATAGGATTAGAAAAATGCATGAGTTGAGGAGCATTTTGTGAAAAAGGTACAAGCCTTGGGGTGACAAAAGGCGCGTCAGCATGGGACATGTCCAAATCTTGAGAAGCATCTGCAGAGGAAAATGTTAGCATTTCTGGAATCTTAACATTATGCCATTCAGAAAAAGTTGTTAGAGGAGCTAGATTTTTTGTATGCTTGTGAAGTTCCTGCAAACTGTGGAAAGGAAAAGAAGATTCATCAAAAGCAACGTGCCGTGAAACATATGTGCGATCTTTAGGAGGATAGTAACAAATATATCCTTTGTGTTGATTACTATATCCTAAGAAGATACAAGGCAAAGACTTTGGATCAAACTTGTGATGTTTAGTAGACCACACATAAGGAAAACATTTACACCCAAAACTTCTCAAACAATCATAATTTGGATGACGATTGTAAAGCATGTAATATGGGGTTTGATGATTGATAGCAACTGAAGGCAATCGAATAATTAAATAAACAGCAGTTGAGAAAGCCTCAATCCAAAATTTGTGGGGTACACTGCTATGAAGCATTAAGGTGATACCAAGCTCAGGTATTTGTCGATGACGACGCTCAATAAGACTATTTTGCTCGGGAGTAGAAGGACATGACTTTTGATGAAGCATGCCATTTTCATGTAGAAACTTAGCAAATATGGAACTAGAGAATTCACCACCGCCATCACTTTGAAAAATTTTGATCTGGCGGGAGAACTGTCGTTGAACAAAAGCAACAAAATATTTAAATTGCTGAAAGAAATCAGATTTACGTCGCAAAGGAACAAACCACACATAGCGACTATAATCATCAATTAAAACTGCATAATATAAATATTTTGCTTGAGAAAATAAAGGTGCTAGTCCCCAAAGGTCACAATGTATCTTTTCCAACAAACCATAGTCATTACGAGTCCTAGATGAAAAAGACAAACGACTCATTTTTCCCATCTGACAACTATCACAAAATTTAGTTTTTAAAGACCCCTTTATTTGGAGAAGACCACTAGAATGTAATTTTTGAATAGAGGATGCTTGAGGATGTCCAAGACGCATGTGCCAAACATCGCAATCTGTAGGTCGATAACGGACAAAGAAATGTGCTTGTGGTAGTGCGGAGATGGTGTAGAGATTTCCACATTTATGGCCCTTCAGAAGGATCCGATTGCTGCCCTTTTCCTTGATATTAAATCCAACACCAAAAAATTCACAATTCAGAGAATGATCAGATGTTCGTTGACCAATAGATAGTAGATTTCGTTCAAGATCAGGTACTAGCAACACATTATCAAGTCGGAGTTGATGAACACCATTTCAAATAATAGCACTACCTGTATGAGTAATTCGAAGTAACATACCGTTTCCAACCATGACACGATCACTGCCAAGATAAGGTTTGAGATTATGTAACATACCTTGGTTGGATGTCATGTGGGAGGAAGCGCCGGTGTCAGCTGTCCATTCCTGATCTGCAGAGGGATCCTGAACGGTAAGTGCGGCTAGAGCTTCATTGGCAGCATTAGCTTCTTCGGACTGATCATATCTCCACCAACAAACTGAAGCATCATGACCATATTTTTTGCAAATTTGGCACTTCACCAAATTAGAAGAGGGATGGCCTTGAGGAGTGCGACCATTCAAGGGGCGAGCAGGAGTGGAAGGGGGCTTTTGATGGGCTTGCTTTCGATCAGAACTATTGTTGGACTTGTGCACTGATTTTTGATGAGGACCATTGGTGGACTTGTTTGGCTTCTTGTGTTGAGTGAAGAAGGCTGCGTAGCTATTGGATTCTCCTGAATGCAGGTTAGTACGAGTCTCAAAACTTTGTAAGAGGGGAATTACCTCATTGTAGGATGGTGTTGGTGGCTTCAACATTGATGAAACAAATGGTTCGTATTGAGCACCAAGACCGTTGAGAAGGTAAAAAGCATTTTCTTTGTCGGCAACAGGAAAACCGATGGCTGCAAGATCATCTGTAATGGTCTTGAAGTCTCGAAGGTAATCCTGAAGGGTAACCTCATGTTTCTTCTTGAGATACGTCAGCTGTTGTTGGAGAAGCATGCGACGCTCTTGAGAGGACTGGGCGTAAGCTTCCTTCAAAGCAGTCCACATGGAGGCTGCCGAAGTGTGCCCAATAACAATCGTGAGAGCTTCTTCGGTCAGAGTTCCCATGAGCTAGCCACGAAGCTGCACGTCATTGGCGATCCAAGTGGCGTAGGCTGGATTGGCGGGAGGGCTTTCGCCATTAGTGGCCGCGAGGGTTTTCGATGGAGGAGGTACATCACCCATTAGCAGGCCAACAAGCGTTTGACTTTCGACAAGAAGCAAAAATTGTTCCCTCCAAAGAGGATAATTGCCGTGCCTGAGCCGTAGCGTAACAAAGTTACTAACGGTCACTGGGGCCGACATTGCTTCAAGGAAAGAGCTAAGTATTTTGAGATATGTTGTAGGAAAAAAAAATGATGAACGCGGAAGACTAGGATCGAGATCAAAGCATAGGCTGTACTGATCAATCTGATACCATGAAGAAAGAGAGTAGCAGAGGAATTTTTTGAGAACTCTCCTTACCCGAGAGTGATGCTTTCTTCTACATATATAGATGAATACATTCAGCCATTATTACAATTATAATTAGAATCAAAATCCTAAACAATTGCCATCAGATCTAATCTTTCCATAATGGTGCAGTGTCCTTATCAAATCCTTGATCTTTAATTGAAGTTTCCTCTTCAGCTCATTGATCTTTGATTGGAGTTTCCTTATTAACTCCATCATCTTCAATGACAGCTTGCTGTTGATTTAGTTTCTTTATATGCTCCTCTTCTAGATTGCTATGTGATGCATGCATATGGTAGATGCTTCTTAGGGTTTGATTGTGATTTAATTGGGTTTTTAAGCATGTTTTTCACGGATTTTCGTCGATGCTCTGTTCTTCGATGAACAGTCGAGTTCATGCTCGAGTTCCGATCTGTGTGAGCATGATCTCGTGTAACGTTCAAGATGAAAGTTGTAAATCATCGAATATACTTTAAATTTCCGCTAGTTTCATGATTTTTGGATTTATAAAAAAGTTTTTGGTGAATTGTTTCCTAAATTGCTGTGAAACTGAAATTAAGAAAATGATTAGTAAATTATGTGGAAATTAGACATCAATTAGATCCAATACTTGGCATGCGTGTCCCTAACATGCTGAGATACATCTACCCAAGTTTAATTTGAAGTTTGACGCCGTTTGGACGTCGAATTGATAAGATTTCATCACCTCTAAATAGGGTTTATTGTAGAAATCCGGAATTTAGCTTCTTAATGGATTTTCAATGTTTTATCGTGTTTAATCCTTCGAGATACATGCTTAATTCACCTAATACCCTTAATTGATGTTCTCAGTAACATCTAGGGTTGACAAGCTAGATTTAAAAGGTTTGGGTGTTTGAACCCTCGATATCGGTTTGTCGATTTAACTAGTAGCTTACTTGTTTAATTGGCAATTAATTGTATGTCATGCTTATTTATATCGTATTGTATACATGTATACTTAGCTTGTGGTTGAACCAAGGGAGTCACGCCCCTTGGGATGTTTAGATATTTAAATGGGCCGAAGTTGTGCCCTATATTATGTACATTGGATTTGTTATGTTCGTCTGGCCGAGGTTGTATCCCCGTTGTAGCAATTTCGGTGGACGGCTGTGTATGTCGTTGTAATGCCGAAATTTGAATTGAGATGTTCGTTTCTGGCCTGCGTTGCCGTTGTTGTAATAGATAGATATGTAACTGCTTTAGACCCCTTGCTATGTTTACCCCATGGCAAGCTTGGTGCTATGCCTAGCCTTATATGATGTTTGACATACTGTTGCATGTCTTGATCTATTAGTGTGCGTGTGTGCATTGCATGCATTTGCTTGCATTAGAGGCATTCAGGCTAGGTGGTAGGCGATGGATTCGATCGTCGATCTGCGGTTCTCGGGTAACCCAGATGTAGCCCTAGGACCGGGGTTCAGGTAGTCGAGGATTAGGATGTGATTGTCATCAATGATTATGTTTGATATCATTCGAGGATTATTAGGTAGTCGGACTGGAATATTATATTGATATTGAGGTTTAGAGGTCGTGTCGGTTCTCCAAGTCCAAGTGTTAAGGATGGTTGTCGATGTCCCTGACATGTGTCCCTAGGCAGTGGTTTCCTGCTGGGTAGAGGGTGTTCCTACTGGTTCTGGTTCATTGTTTCCTCCCAGCGTGTTTGGTTGATGTTCCCAGCGTGGTCCGTTGAGAAGAGTAGGATCCCTTGGGGAATCGATAGGGGTTATGGGACCCCGTGGCATCCTTTAGACTTAGGAGGTGGAGAAACGACACTGTTGTTGTTTCCCTTTCTTTCTGTGCAATGTAGAATAGCGTAGAATCCTACTGAGCTTTGTTGCTCACTCCTACCTGGGCTGCATCGGCGATGCAGGTCGATGTAGTCCTTTCCTTTCAAGTGATCTTCTGGGCGTTGGCGCACCATTCTCGAGGTGATCGTGGACTTGGAGTTTCGAAGAGCACTTGACGATTCTGGAGTTTTCCCTTTTGTTAATAGTTGTACATCTACAGTTTGATTAAATGTATAATTTCCCTCTTCGAGGATTTGATCATCTATATTGATTTATGTAATGAGGGTCGATGAAAGTATTGTATCAGATCCTGTACTAATTAGTGAAATTCGTGATAGCCGATTCATATTCTTGTTAAATTTTAGAACTGTTAGATTTATGGTTTTAATTTATCGTGAAGATTATAACTGTACAGGGTTCAAATTGAGAAATACAGGGGAAATTCTCGCCGTTTGATTTTAGAAATAGGTTTAGTCGCCTCACGCCCCGGACTTAATGGGTTTTCTGGGTCGGGGTGTGACACGCCACCACCTCTCCGACCACCTGAAAGACCACCAACACCTTGGATCAACGTCGGTGGTAGCAAGCAGGCATCGATGATGTCGCTACTCCTTCGTACTTGCTGGGTTTTGTTGAAATTTTGGTTCTCCTTCTTATTCCGATGGTACATTTTTGAGGTTTATTGGGATTTTAGAGAAATTTTGTTGTGTTCTATTTATTGGGATTTTGGAGAGATCGGTTTAAAGGGGTTTCTTGAGGTACTTGCTATACATTCTTGAGATGTAAGGATCTCTGGGTTTCACCGTGGGTTTGATTAGCATGACAAACTGTAAATGCTCCAATGTTTCCGGTAATGGGAAAAGGGAGATTCTTGAGTTTAAAGATTTCTCAGACCCATGTTTGGAATTTGTTTGGGATGTTGGAATTTGCTTAATTTGAGTGGGATTTGATTAGGATTGAATGTCTTCTGTTGAGAAGTCTACCAACATCTTCTGGGAAAAGCGTTTGGTGGGGAATCTTGATAGGCAGAAGCTGCTTAATCAAAAGGGCAGTGTTGTTTGGATCAGGTTTGGTTCAAGAAAGCATTGTCATACATTCAAAAGTTTTGTTGGTTTTTATACATTTTCCTACATTTAATGAAGGTGGTTTCTTTTTAGAATCCTTGCTTTTCCAATGGATGAAAGTTCTACATACTTGTAAGAAAGTTCTCTAACCATGCTTGTCACACGTATTATGTTTGTATATTTTACTGCTAGAAGATGCTCTGTTCAACTTTTCTTTGGTTCAAAGTAGAGTTCTCTGGTTTAGCTTTAGATAAGGAGGCATGTCAGAAGGGATGGTGTTGGGCTATAGTTAAAAAATATAACCTTAAGAAAGGCTAATCGGGTTTTAAGCTTCTTTAGGAATATGCAATATGAGGTTTTTAGATACCCTTGATGTGAAATCATCTGAGCATTTTGATTAAATCAGATTTTATAATTTTCTTCTGGCAATGCATGTAACAAAAGAAAATAGCAGTAGGTTTGGTTTTTGACATTGTGTATAAGTGTGCTTTTAGCCTCAAGTATTATCCTCTTCTTCAGGGAAAAGCACTTTGGCATGTTCTTTGGGTCAAGAGTTGCATACTAGAGGGATGTCTTACATTCTTAATGGTGATAACCTTAGGCATGGGCTAAACAAAGACCTCGGATTCAAGGCTGAAGATCGTGCAGAAAATATTCGTAGGGTTGGTAAGTTTTGCTTCATTAGCTATAAGAAAAGTGACAACCATTCTGCTCTTTTATGATTATGAAGGCGATGAAACTTGATTAATGCATAACTCCATCGGAAAAATGCTGCTTAATTGTAACTATTGGTTGCCCTTTAAGTATTGAACATTGCAAAATACTCTCTAATTTTAGGTCAGGTGGCGAAGCTTTTTGCAGATGCCGGGTTATTTTGTATTGCAAGTTTGATATCTCCATACAGGATAGATCGTGACTCTTGCCGAGCGCTATTAGCATATGCAGGTTTTATTGAAATCAATTCTGAATCTTCTGACTATCCCATCATTTGGTAAAGTAACAGGCATTTTTTTAGCAAGAGTGACATGTTACTCTGTTTCCAGGTTTATATGAATATGCCTTTGGATGTATGTGAGACGAGAGATTCTAAAGGCCTTTACAAGCTGGAAAGATCAAAGGTTACGTTCGCTTATTAGCAAACTTGCAGACGAATTTATACTATATTTAGACTACTTAAAAATGATAGTCTTTAGATGATTTTTATGGCTATTGGAAAATGGTCCACTAAGCTCAATTTATTCTTCTTCGGATGGAATCATGATGGTCATGCATAGATCAGAGTTACTAGGGTAGAATTAAGAACAAAACCGTTTTCTTGGGATATTTTGAGCTTCAATCAATATGAATAGAAGTTCATGTTGTCAGCATTTTTTGTGCAAGTTTTCTACAGAATAGCACCGTGTTGTTGCTGATGATGATTTATTCTTATACACCTCTTTAGTTAATGCTGTATGTTATAAGTTGTTGATAGATAAATACATCCAAATATGACAATTCAGCTACAAAGTGTGCCTCAAGAAGGCCAAGGTTCTGATGGATTTGTGAACCATGTTTTATACCATTTGGAACATGATTCCTAGCAGGCTGCACTGATTGCTTGAGAGTTTATATAAATTTTGCATGATAGGAATTGGCTTCCGTAAAAGGCATTCTCTAATTATGATTGCATGACTCTTTCGGTAGTCAGACTGTATTAGTTGTTTTATAGGTTGTATAGTGGTTTAGTTAATCCATGGAGAGCTTGTTGTCTTATATATGAGTTTTCATTTGGCAAATGATTTTTTATTTTTCTATCCAAGTATTGAGTCAATTAAACTACCAATTGATCTACTAATTTCATGCATTGCAGGAATTGTTTTAGTTATCTATGTATCCCTGGCAATCTGTACACTAATTTCATGTATTGCATGAATTTTTTAATTTGTGTTATTGTAAATTGAGTCAATTAAACTCTAAAAAGAAATCATTTTTGGAGTTTCTGTGTTATGGTAAATTTCTTTATGCAAATTTTTTAATCTGTTCTGGTTGTGATGGACAATTGATGTTCGTGAAGCTGATTGTTACAATTGATGTTGCATTGAAGGGTAATTCAAGAACTTTACGAGGAGAAGAGCGTCTGGCAATCGCCTTCAACATGGCGAGTAGGGTCTCTGTTCGTGCGGCTTTTGGATCCGAAAAGAGAGTAGAGGGAAGGCATAGAGTGGAATATGGATGATGTTGGAGAGCAGAGACCCCGCGATCAAGCTATTCAGGAAGAGATCCGTTAGCAGTTTCCTGAGTGGAAGGAGGTGGAGAGATTGATATTAATACAGTGGAGAATGAGGTTTAGATCTCATCTCTTTCGAGTTGGATGGGGAAAGCTCAGATTTTTTTAATTTGTTATGTTATTGGGTTGGGTTTTGGATGGTATCTTGATTGTGTTTATCGGATAATTCTGGCGCTTGAATTCCCTTTGATCAATATTGAAGTGTTTTGTTCATTGAAGGATCATAGGCATATGGATATGTACTGATCTTGGGAATCGGGTTGGGTGTTTAATCCATTAGTTTACTCTGTTTTGAGACGGCTCTTTTCTTTGTAGAAAAGAGAGAGAAAGCATATATACTACAACATTTTATTTTTGTCATTAGAATTCAAATGACTGATTTTAGTTATGATAATAGAATTTTGATCCAAGGGTCCCTGCTATTCATCCACTTAAAATTTGAACAATTAAAATAACCGAATTATATAGATACATGTGGACATTGCATTTAAACCTTTTAATCCTAAACGAAGTTAATAACTAGGAATCCATCATTAAGTCCAAAGAAAAGGAAACATAATCACACCATCTATTATTAGAACACGTGGGCTATTATCACAAAATAATCTCAAAATCAAGAAAAAAAAATCTTATGATCAAGAAAAAGAACTATAAAAATGAAAATTTCGTCAAATAAAATCCATGCCAGGGGCACGGGGCGAATAGATATCATCCATAACTGGCTTTGATATATGGGTGTATTGAGCTTTTATTCCGAAAGCTCCAGTGCGCTTGCCATTGTTATTTGTTTTACCATGTAAATTTTTGGTACCTGGCTTCGTTGCATTTTTAATGCTTGAAGAATTGGTGGATAGCGATTCTCTTATAAGATAGAGGTACACACTCTCAGACGTGTTATACATAGAATATTAGGGATGTGATGGTGGTCATGTCTTGGGTGGTAGAGGGAAGGATTTCATCAGCATCCTAGCATGCTGTAAGTACACTAATGAGCTAAAGTTTTCTTTCCAAATTAGATGTTTTCCTTATTTGTCTACCTCCTACACTTATCAGGATTCAATGAGAAATCAATCAAGGACATTGGTGGTTGTTGATTGTTGGTGCTATATTAATCAGAGTCAAAGCTTTAATATTCATCCTTATATGACAGGATGGTTATAAGTTAACCATCATATTGTCCTACCTGGTGGGAGAATGTCGTAGGTGGCGCCTAGGTGGCATGATAATCCTAGGTTGAGGTGGGTTTAGTGGGCGGGAGTTATTGGGTGGTTATTGGGGGTGGGATTGGTGGTTGGCCTGGCAGGGGGCACCACTAGTGTATATATATGTTAACAAAATCTACTTTCGTACCTTTAAAATTTGTGACAAAATGGTCCCTAACGTTTATTTTTAATTGATGTAATACCTAACTTACCAAAACCATCCGACCTTAATCCGACGGAGGAGCTTCATGAGTTATTTGAGGGTTAACCGGCCATGTGCACGTCATGTCCAATTAGTTAAAAAAATGGAGTACAAATAACTAGGTTAATATTCACTTTATGTACTATAAATTACCTTGTGAGAATATAGTACTTGACATTTATTCAGAAAATTACTGATAGGTCTGTTTTAATGGAATTAATTATTGCATAGTTCACCTATACTTTTCAAAGGCATTAGTGATGAGGGCATGAAAGTGCACTCTGAACATGACTAAGAGCAGCTTATTTGCTTAGTTTTCATGATTAATATAGATGATTTCGTCCGTATATGTTGTTTCACAAAGTTATTTATATTATGCAGGAAATTGAAGCAAAGATGGGTCTTTAACGCCAAAACTATACCTTCTCAAAAGGAACCAGATGATGTGTGATACATGGTTTGAAAGCTCTGGAAGTCTAGTTTCTGGATAATTTTACGGTTCGTGATTCCGAGTTTTCTAGAGGAAGTTACAGCAATATTAGTACCAATGGCGCTGTCTGGATGGCAAAACAGTAAATACTCAGGAAAGACGGATCGATCATGTTCCCTAAAAGGATCGATCCTTTTATGCAGACAGACCTGACAGAACGCATACTTTTAAGATGATCACAGAAGGATCGATCCTCTTTTCACTCGAGAATATTGAGGAGAAGGATCGATCTTTCTCCTATCGAAGGATCCATCCTACTATCCATCCTACTGAGAAGGATCCATCCTACTATCCATCCTATTGAGAAGCATCGATCATGCTTCTATCAAAGGATCGATCTTCCTCGGGCGTAGCCAGAAATTGAAGATTTTGATATCAAAGGATCGATCTTACACCTATGGAAGGATCGATCTTACCTTCGCAGTGAAGAAAATTAACAGCTCAAATCTAATCCGAAGATGGAGACACTTTAAGGCTATAAATAGGACTCTTTCTAGGGTTCCAAGGGGGTTTCCCACAGAGCTTTGGAGGGGAGAAAAGCAAGAAAGAAGATGAAGAAATCTCCATCCATGGTCGGGTAAGCCGCGGGCATGGCGGACAGATGATCTAGCCAGGATTAGGGTTTCTTCTTCATCATGGTTCATAGTTTTAATCTTTATTGTTAAACTGTTTTCTATGTATTGAATCTTCAAGGATTATATCTATTGTTCACCTACTTTATCTCGTGAAATCTTTGCTATGCATTACCGATTGTGAGAGTTGGTATTGTGTATTCTTAAAAATCTGGTAAGATAGAGTTAGGGCTTTGTCCCGATAAACTTTTGCTATATGTTGCCTGTAGTGACAGCCGGTATCGTATATTCTTAGGTTTTGATTGGATGAAGTTAGAACTATAATAAGGAAAAATCAATCGTAGGAAGAGACATTTATATATTTTGTTAGATTCATAATTCCATATCTTCCGGTTAAGGTGATTGGGATGTGAATCCCTTAACTGAGTATTGAATGAACCATTGGTAGAAGAAGAACCTAAGTCCGAGTGAAGTGATTCCCGATGCCTAACCTTATCAAAATCCTAATATCTTTAGTTAATGTTACATTATAATTAAATCCTTTGATCTAATTTAGTTAATTCTTAAGTTCTCGTTTGTCTTCAATTCATTATTATTTGCGTTTTGGATGTTTTCTGCTTGTCTCTCTGTGGGTTCGACTTCTCTTATGTTGTACTCTACTGCACTGCGATAGCTGTGCGTGACACATTTGAGCGATATCAATTAGGTACTCTAATTGACCGTTTGTTACAATCTTTTTCTTTGCTAAACTGCCCACCCGAAACGTTCTTGTCAGCTGGCGAACGTAACAGCCGACGTTCGCTGTCGCGCCCCAGTCCGGAAGACCTACCCGGACCGGGACATGAGGGGGGAAGCTCCTACATCTACTAACAGCAACTGGCGGAAACAGTTACGACAAGCAGTCGGAAGACAGAAGTAAATCTAACAACTCCTATTATTACAAAACTGTACATAAAATAGAGTTACATTAAGATATACATAAACCAGTCATCATGTACAAAAGATGTAATAAAACTCATAAGGGTTACATCATCCGTAGCCTCCTAAAAAGCACAGCAGAAACCATCCTGGACCTCAGACATGCCCTGACGTCGACGCGCCACCGCAGGACGAGCAACTGGGGCCCACCGTAGGAGAGCTAGTACATGTACCTGCAAACGTCGCCCGGGTAGGAGTAAGCACTAAGCTCAATAGGGTTCTACTCTACGTGACACACAAGGAAGGGAAAACTGCACTAAACTAACTCTGTGTCAAGTACTGAGGCCTGTCAAGGACCCCATAAATCCCGTCAATAACCCGAAGGGTGCCTGACCAAAGTACGTCCCTCCGACAGCCACTGCCTAAGGTGAACATTCTCCGACATTCCTGACACAGGGTGGACATGACTATACCAATAGTACACCCTTCTCCAAGGGGGACCTCCACACTTGGCGGAATAACCGTGGTTATGACAACCAACTCTCAGCACTCCATGCAACAGATCTAACCCTACCCCAAACAGCAGACTAACATCACTATCAACAATGCATGCAACAGTTTATATTAAATATTCTTGAGGTCCATGACTCCCTCGGTTAACCACAAAGCGATAACAAATGACAGTTTATGCATACAGTCAACCGGATCACTGCAGTGGTACTACCCACCACTGCCAGCCAATCCGCAGCGAGTTCCGGCATTACGACGGTACCACGACCGTCAACCGCAGACTCCTGCAACAGGAAAGTAACCCCAAAACCATGGATGAATAGTAAAAAAATAATATTATAATCCGAACATATAATATTATATCTAAAACACCAAACACTCTCTACATAGCAGCCAGTTGACCCCCTCAATCCGACATCCAAACGACGTCGGATTCAAGATCCAACTTAGACTCTAGTAGATCTACATGCATGGATCAACATATCAAACATCCAGAATCATCCAACGGCTAGATTAACGGGAAAACACTAGTCAAAACCACTAATCAAACTAACTTACCAAGTCCTTGCTGCAACGCAGCCCTCTAGAAATCAATTCATAACAAATCGTAGGAAACTCGGAAAAATACGACCTAAGCTGGAATGGAAAGTTAACTAAGAGATCTACAACTCTTATTCTCATCACAACCCAAGCACATGCACGTACTGGCCGGAAAACTTGCCGCAAGCCGGTTGTTCTTCAAGAACAGCAGAAACTGAAAATCCGAGATTAATCATGCATAAATCCTACTAAAATCTCAACCAAAGATCATGAAACTTATACCAGAAATTCTACCAGGCAAGATGCATCTAACAACACAAACTAACCAACAAGGCGCAATTTACCAAATTGCCCTTGTGGTCAACAACAAGCTACAGGAATAGAGGGACAGGTCCTCACATCCGCCCCCTCTGATCAATGGATCTTCTCTTATCCCCCCTCAATCAACAGAACCTTTCTGATTCCTCCCTCAACCGGAAACCCTAGCTAGCTTTCGCAATTTACCAAATTGCCCTTGTGGTCAACAACAAGCTACAGGAATAGAGGGACAGGTCCTCACATCCGCCCCCTCTGATCAATGGATCTTCTCTTATCCCCCCTCAATCAACAGAACCTTTCTGATTCCTCCCTCAACCGGAAACCCTAGCTAGCTTTCCTTCATACTCCCTCGCCTCCCCCACCGATCTGCTATCTTTTCATCATTTGTTTTTCATTCTAGTTCTATAGTTGGAGGATAGTAGCGAGACATGGTTGACACTCGCGAGCTTGGACGTGGTCTTCTTCCCCGTTTCTTTTTTGAACTTTTCCATTTCGTTGCTGCAAATATTGAAGTCTCAATTTGAGGTAATGTGTCCTCAATTAACCATAGATACTAATGTATTATATGTGTATTTATTCCCAGATTATTAATAAGCTTTGTATGTTGTTATTTAACTTTTTTGATGGCATTATATGTGCAAAGTATAGGATTCTCGATCATCCATATATCTCGAATTCACTTTATTCTTCTTTTGATGGCATTCTCGATCATCTATAGGTCTCGAGTTCAATTTTCACTTTCCAATTTCCACTCTTTATTTACCTTATATTCCATACTTGATTTGATTTGTATAGGTTTAATGATGGGGGAGATGTTGTTTCTAATGTACAAGTATGGTGATGAGTCCGTAATATCTGGACTAGAGATGGTTGGCTCGTTTGATGGATTTGTGAGAAATCTTTGTGAGAGGTGGCCTAGTTTACGGTGGTGATATGAGGCTATAATATTCGATACCTGATCATCCTAAATGAGTGATTGCTTCGGAATATGATATTATTAGCATGGTGTCAATAGCATCGCCTCTTGGTTTCAAACATATTTTTGTTGATGTTTTTGTTAAGACTGATAGTGTGTGTAGTAGTAAGGCTGATGATGATGGGTCATCTCATATTGCTAAGGCTTAATTACACTTTTGGTACCTGTAAAATTTTGGATATACCACTTTAGTACCTCTAGTTTTATAATTACATTTTTAGTACCTATATTTAATGTATATAACATATTTAGTACCTACCGTTAGACGCCGTTATCCAGACTTGACGGCAATCCGCTCACGTGATATCACGTGAGCGGTTTTCAGTCAATTTTGACTGGTTTTCAGTCAATTTTGAGTTAAAAGGTTTCATCTTCTCCATGTCTCTCTCTCTCGTCTATCTCTCTCTCTCTCCCATGTCTCTCCATCTCTCCTCTCCCTCCTCTCTCTCCTCTTTGTCTCCCCCTCCTCCTGCCAGTTCTCCTCTCTGTCTCCCCCTCCCCCTGCCGGATCTCTTCTCTCTCTCCTCCCTCTCTCTTCCGCGCTCTCTCTCTCCCTCTGTGTCGTCTCTCTCTGTCTCTCCCTCCCCTGTCTCTCCCTCCCTTCTCTATCCTCTCTGTCTTCCCCTGTCTCTCCCTCCCTTGTCTCTCTCTCCCAAGCCGCCGCCAGCTCCCTCCTTTCTCCTCTCCCTTCTCATCTTCTCAATCCCCCTCTTTTTCTCTCGTTTTCTTCTCTCACGGCGTGGCGGTCACCAAGCTCCGACGCCTCACCTCGTGGGAGCCGCCGTCGTGCCAAGCCCGATGACGAGCTCCCCCATCTCCGACGCCAGCTCCCTCTTCCCTCCCATCCCTTCTCATCCACTCACTATCCCTCTCGTCTCCTCTCTCCCTCTGTGTCATCTCTCTCTGTCTCTCCCTCCCCTGTCTCTCCCTCCCTTCTCTATCCTCTCTGTGTTCCCCTCTCCTCCCTGTCTCTCCATCTCTCCCAAGCCGCTGCCAGCTCCCTCCTTTCTCCTCTTCCTTCTCATCTTCTCACTCCCCCTCCTTTTCTCTCGTTTTCTTCTCTCTCGGCGTGCTGGTCACCAAGCTTCGACCCCTCACCTCGCGGGAGCCACCGTCGTGCCAAGCCTAATGACGAGCTCCCCCATCTCCGACGCCAGCTCCCTCTTCCCTCCCATCCCTTCTCATCCTCTCACTATCCCTCTCGTCTCCTCTCTCTCGGCATGCCGGACACGAAGCCTGATGCCACCCTTCACCGGATCTGCCGACCTGATGTCACATACCGTGCCAAGCTCGACATTGGGTTCCTCCGCCCGACGTTTGGCTCCGCCGCCTCGACTTCACGCTCCTCCATGACCTCCGTCGACATCAAACGACGCCGAGCGCCAGCGCCTGTCTTCGTCGGCCTTAGGCCCCCTTCACCAGATTTGCTCTCCGCGCACCTGCCGACCAATCTGGCACCCCGACATGGGACTCATTCGCCTCGACGTCGAGCTCCTCCGTGACCTCCGTCGAGATTGTCACCAAGCTCCTGGTCTCGACATCGAGCACATCGAGCGACGCCAAGCGCCACCGCCCGGCTTCACCGGTCTGATGCCGCCACTCGACGACTTCATCGTCTCCGCCGACATCCACAAGCGTAATTAAGTCAAGTGCATAGTGCGACGAGAACCAAGTCACGAGCATGTATTTGCCGTTTGAAAAAATAACGTTGTTAGACGGTCGGATCAAAACGAAGCGGTTTTAATAGTATAGGTACTAAAAACGTAATTATAAAACTAGAGGTACTAAAGTGGTATATCCAAAATTTTACAAGTACCAAAAGTGTAATTAAGCCTATTGTTAATTATGTTGTTAATGAGGAGTATGATTTACTTCCGTCTTTTGTCACCATCAGAAGAAGCAATTGATGACAGTTGGGCAAGATAGAGCTATCAATGAGGTGGGCCAGTTGTTTGAAGGGGGTGTGGAGGAATTTAGACTAAGTTTGCAAAAGCTGGCAGTTGATATGACTTTGAATATGTGAGGAATAATAGTAAGAAAGTGTTAGCTGAGTATGCAAGGAAGTGTGTAACTGGCTGTGCCTGGATGGTTAGCGCTTCTCATGAGCCTATCAATGGCTTCTTCTATGTCAGGAAATTTAACAATGTGCATACGTGTGACTCGGGTTACCATAGTCTGAAGAATAGGCGTAAGAATTCAAATCTAGTTGCCAGCTTGATACGTGACTACGTGCGCATTAAGCCCACGACTCAACCAATTGACATTATAAGGCAATTTACCTCTAATTATGGTCTAAGCATTTCGTATGATCATGCATGGGCTGGTGTCGAGAAGGCGAAGAAGTGGGCTTATGGGGATTACAATGAATCGTTTGCAAATTTACCTTGGTATGTTCGGGTTGTAACCTCTACAAACCCAGTTTCTCATATTGTGCTGGAAGTCAATGAGGGTTTTGGTCGGTTCAAGAGGTTGTTTATAACTTTCAAAGCTTGTATTGATGGTTTCAACCATTGCTGACCATTACAATCACTTAATGGCACACATTTGAAGGGAAAATTCAAGGGACAGTTGCTAGCTGCAACAGGAAAGGATGGTAACCAAGGTTAGAAGATGCATCATGTAGCAGTTTCATATGTCTACTTAATTTGTCAATTTCCACATTCTACTTTCCAATCTATGATCCACTTGTTAGGTCGCAGAGTTGTATCCACTTGCTTATGTTGTTGTTGATTCTTAGAATAAGGACAACTGGTATTCGTTCCTGGTGTGTCTGAGAACAATTCTTTCACCGGATCGCATTATCACATTTATCTCAGATAGGAACGCCGGACTTTTGAAAGCCATGACATTGGTGTTCCCTAGTAATCATCATGCCTACTGACTATATCATCTGAAAACAAATTTGAGGCATTGTTTTAGCGGCTCTCGATATTATGGTCAATTTAAGGAGTGGATGTTATGCAAGCTGGTTGAGTATGCTTATACTCCTACTCTCGCTCTTTTCCAGTCAAAGATTGCTGAGTTCTTGGCTGAGAGCAAACATGTTGTTGAACGGTTCTCACAGAATTTACCAAATGAGAATTAGGCGAATGCCTATTTCAAGGGAAAGAGATATAGCCTCATCTGCTTCAATGCAGCAGAATCCTTCAATTCATGAATTATGGATGAAAGGAATCTCTCAATTACCAACATTGTGGACCTGATTAGGATAAAACTGATGCAACAATTATCTAGTTTGTTGACTTGTACAATTGAAGACTACCTTATCATTTATATTGTCTATTACCAATGATATTGTGCTTGTACATGCAGACAAGAGGGACGCCTGTAACTATTGGAGATTGGGCATATGCCCGGAAATTGATCACGGGCTTTCAACAGCTTTTGAGGAAGGAAAGACGTTGATTGTCAAGAATTCTACTAGTATGATTTTCAAAGTTGATTCGAACCCGTTCGTTTCAGTTGACATAACAAAGGGAACCTGTTTATATTTTCAATGTTAGATCAATGGCGTCCCATGCTCCCATTCAGTAGCGTGTATAATGATGTCCAATAGAGACCTTAACTCGTTTGTGGATAGTTATTTTCACACATCAACATATGCCCTGAGTTACTCTTTTCCGTTCTATCCGGTTCCTATGATTGACAAGCCGGAGCATGTTCCCAGTGACGCAGTGGCATACCGCTATTATTCAGGAAGCCTCCAGAAAAGAGTATTAAATCCAAGGGTGAATTTGTCAAAACCATGAACCATGTGATATGGGCGATGCCAACGTGAGGGACATCACAATAGGAAGATTTGTAAAGAACCCTTGGAATAGTGTTGTAATTTGAAATTCTATATTTTTGGGATGAATTGGATAATACAATACATCATTCCTTATAATTGGTCAAGTATTCAATGATATTGTTGCTTGAATTTTTATGTGCGCAAGCATTCATGAAAATTCACTTTCCGTTTTCCACTTTCCACTGTCCAGGATTGGTTAGCAGTTGGTTTAGATTGATTCGATTCCTTTTGTGACTAGAAATTGTGCTAGACATTGAAGAGTGGAGAGTGAAACTGGTAGCACTATGTTACATGCAATCTATGATACGAATCAAGCATTTCTATATTGATGCTATTTGAAACAGATATATTTTGTTGGAGGTATATTTTGTTTTTTTTTTTGACAAGGTGAGCCAATGGCTAGTGAAAAAAGAAATACAGCAGTCAATTATAAAGTTCCAAAGCCCGGCGGCCTTGTAACTGAAAGGTCATTGGTGCGCGACCAAAACGTCCGGTTGGCCCGGTCACGAGCCGATCTCGCTAACTCATCCGCTATAGCATTCTCCTCCCTCGTAATGAAGCGCACAATAACATCCCCTATTTGAGCCATCTCCCAACATAGCGACTGCAACCTCCTCCTGAAGCCAATCGGCGAAAACTTCCGGCAAGAAAACCAATCCACAAGATCTCTTGCATCAGCTTCAAAAATTACCCTGTTTATCCCTTTATGCTTCACCATGGCCATGACCCAAGCCAAAGCTTCCATCTCCGCATGAGCGACGTTTTGCACAGTGAAACAATCAGAACCCATCCACTCTATCTCACGATCCTTGTTCAGACAAACAATACCAAGGCCAGCCAGATGTTGAGAGGGAACAAGTGATGCATCGAATTGAACAATAAAAAAATCCCGGGCTTGATCATGAGAGTGTGTTTTTCTCGTCCTTCAGAAGACTCCATTCCTTGACTTGCCAAAGAATAGATCTTGCGAGTGGCTGCGGTGACTCCCTCTCATTCCGGAAGGTAACTGCGTTCCGGTTCTTCCATAGTAGCCAAAGGGTGTAACCAACAATCGTCCTCCTCTCAATAGGTATCCTGGAGCATGAACCTCCAATGAGGGCGTCACGCCATCGAAGCCAGCCTTGAGCCTGTCTGAATTCCTCGTCTCTTCTGAAGACGATCTCCCAAATGGCTTTGGAGTGGGCGCATGAGAAAAAAAGGTGGTCGAATGATTCCTGCTCTTGTCTGCATCTTGTACAGAGGTCATCATCCACGGCGCCAATGCTCCTGAGGGCCTCCAGCACCGGCAGCTTCCCATGAAGCATGCGCCACAGGAAGGTTTACACCCTTGGCCCGAACGGTCCACCCCATACACGTTCCCAACGAACATTTGTGGCATTGAAATCTCTCCTACCCATACCATATAGCATAAGATAAGCAGACCTAGAGGAGACCTGGCCGCGAGGGTCAGATGTCCAGCAGTAAGAGTCCCTAACAAAAATCTGCATCTCCAAGATTTGATCGGCCAAGCAAGGAGCAAAAATCCTCCTCAACGTCCTTGGCTTCCAGCGCCCTTCCCTGTTAATAATCTGGCTCACTATTGTTTGGCTGATGATGAGGTTGACGTTGATGAAGGAGGGTTTCCGGTCAAGAGGCAGATCCAAACACCACCAATCTTTGAGGAAGTTGACGCGACTGGTAGCACCTGGAGACCATCAGAGCCGAAGCCGTAAATCACGCGACGCCCTGCAAATACGGCGCCACATAGGAGAGGAGGGGGACGAGGGGGATTCAGGAGGAAGGAATCCTCTCCACCCATACTTTCCAACCACGACACGCTTCCACAGAGAGTCATCAGGTGGCAGAAGCTTCGCCGCACGAGTCAGACGAAGGGCTCGTTGCCAGGTCGGCAGATGTCTTAAGGCAAGACCCCCGTCCTCCTTTTGTACACACACCACATCCCACCGAACCACTGAGAACCCTCCTCTGTTTCCATCCCAAAGAAAAGCTCCCCCTAGTTTATCAATCTTCTTGAGGACCGCCATCGGCACATGAGTTGCCATCATGGTGTAGACGGGGATTGTTTGCAATACATGCCGGAGAAGAGTGATTTTGCCAGAGAGAGCCAAGCACCCACCGCTCCATTTAGCTATCCTGCAAGCAACCTTTTCAATGATGTCAGTAAAATCCTGAGCCCGAAGGCTCCTCCCACTTATCGGTATACCAAGGTATCGCCATACGTCCCCACCCTCCGCCATTTTGAGCTTTATGCAAAGGCTCGTACGCCCTGATTAGACGTGAAAAGTACATAAATTAACCCCTTAATTTACCTTTATTAGTCTTCGAGCAAGGTATTTCTAATAATCTTCATGGTATTTCTGGTACAAGAGTGCTCAACAGAAGTTACATCAACTTTGGAGCTTAAACGAGCCTATTCGAGCACATTTAGGTATATGGGTCAACTTCAAAGATTAAACAGTACCGTCTCAGGAAGAACCAAATAATGTACCATATATGATTGGAAAGCTCTGGAAGTCTAGTTTCTGGAGAAGTTTACGGTTCATGATTCCGAGTTTCCTAGATGAAGTTATGGCATTTTTAGTACCAATGCGCAGTGCTGAATGGCAAAAGAGATAATATGCAGAAAAGAAGATCGATCTTTGTACTGTAGCAGAGATGACAGAGAGCAATAATTCAAAAGATCGATATTCTCCCTATGGAAGATCGATCTTCCGCGGGCGCAGCCAATTATACGGGATGAAAAGATCGATCTTCACCCCTAGAAGATCGATCTTTCATTGCCAGTTAAGCAAAATGAAAGGCCCAGATGTAATCCGAATGGGAGAAGCTTGAGAGCTATAAATACCAAACTTTGGGCTCTTATTGGGGGATTCCTTTGGACAAGAAGAGGCTAAGGAAAGGGGCAACCCCCTTGGGCAAGGAAGGGAGCTCTCATCCAAGAGGGAGGAAATTGATGAAGAAGAGGAGGATCCATGTCTTCTCCATTGCTTCTCCATCGAAGATGAGTAGCTAATCTATTTACCTAGTGGAATATCATGATGTTTTAGGTTTTCTTTATAGTTTTCTTTGGATTTTTAGACGTTGTAAACCCTATTGAGACAAGATTGTATGGATTTATGCTTCATTTATCATCTTTGTAGTTGGATTCTAATGTTGAATGGTGGATCTCATTCTATTGCATAGGCTAGACCCTTATACTTGGATGGTGTTTGTTGATATTACCCAATGAGTAGGCTATGCTAGAACCATGGTGTGAGGACCCGTCCCTCCCCTCCTGTGGCTCGCTGTGGACCGCAAGGGCAATTTGGTAAATTGCACCTTGTCGGCTAGTTCCACACTCGCGCTTGTACACACACTGACCATGTTTGTGGTAATGTTTGCTTAGGATGGTTAGTGAAACCCGGGATCGAAAGATCTGGACTTAGGCTTGAATTCTAGCCTAAGTTTAGCTTTCAGCACAAAAAGGATCGATCCTCTCTAGCTAAGAGATCGATCCTCTTGTGCCAGAAAGTCAAGTGTGATCGTCATGGAGAGATCGATCCTCCCTTTGGGAAGGATCGATCCTTCATAGGTCGGTTCGTTTGCCTATAAAGCAGACGAACCTTCTTCTTTGAAATCCTTTTGAAAATCCGGCGATTTGAGCTCGGATCTTGGGATTTTCGAAGGCGTTGAGGACGATCCAAGGCCTAGCTGCTTGGATCTAAGCTGCGTTTGCTCCGGTAGGGATCCTACCGACATCTCTCTTCGGGGTTTTGAGTTTTCCGGTTTGATCTGTGGTTTATTGCTTAGATCTGCGTATATAGTTGTTGGTTTTCTGTGTTTTTGCCGGTTTTAGACTCGTAGGGTTCTGATCTATCAGATCCCAGAGTTTCATGAAGTTTGGATGAGTTTTCCGGCGGTATTCCTCGTCGGAAGTACGCCGGAGAACCCATCGGGATCGATCCTCTTTGAGGAAGGATCGATCCCCTTTGGTGAGTCATGCCCAGCCCGTGCGGGATCGATCCTCCTGGAGGGAGAGATCGATCCTTTGGTGGCTGGGGGACGACGGGTCTCTGGTTAGAAGAGGATCGATCCTCTTGATGAGAAGGATCGATCTCTTTGGTTCACAGAGACGTGTTTTCCCTAAGTCCTGAAGGGATCGATCCTCTTGATGAGAAGGATCGATCCTTTAGTGGCTGAAGGGTGTTTTAAGTGGGTTTTGCCCGCGGGGCTTTGTATGACAGTTTTCCTTACTGTCTTGATATCTTGTACATATGATTAAGCATGTTAGCCCTATAATAGGGCAGTGGTGAACCGGGAGAGTGATGACTCCCGGGATGTTTAGAATAAACGGGCGGGTAGCCCTACAGCTTTCCATAGCCTTGCATGCCGGCGTGCGCCGAGGGCCTTATCTGCTATATCTGTAAGCTGTTGTTTGCGGGGCTGTTTCCCGGTGCAGGTGTTGTGGTGAACTGCTGGCAGCTGGTGGTGGTACCACTGCAGCAGTTCCCTAGACCTTACTTTAATCGCTCACCACCCCGGGCCGGCAGGGTGCCGTGCCCAGACCTTGTATTTATATCATCACATCCTGCTGCATGCTTACATGTATCTATTCTGCGCATGTTCATAGCATGCATTGTGTTGTGCATTAGTTGCATCTGTTTAGGGCGTTGCCGATCCGGGGCTTCCGGGTAGCCCGGATTTATCTCTTAGGACCGTTGCGGGTAGCTTGGTCCAGGACTCGATTTGTAGTATTCAGTCTCTTCGATGATAGGGTTAGTTGGACATGAATACTGTTGTGCTTGATGTTTAGAGGTCGTGTCGGCCTTGAGCCAAGTCGTGGTGTAGCCGGTACCCAATCCTTCTAGAACTCTTGGGTGGCAGGTGTGACTACCCAGCGGTACTACCCGCCGACAGTGCCCAGAATCCTGTCGTAAGTTGGCAGTGCCGTTTCCTGTCTGACTGAGTGTGACCCAGTGTGTGACCAGTTCGCTGGAAGACCACGACTGGGGCACTCAGGGGTATCCGGTGGGGTTATGGGACCCCTGTGATACACCTAGGCTTTGCTTGGGGACGACACTGTTGTGTTCCCTTCCTTTGTGAGTGTCGTAGTGTAGTGTCCCTGCTGAGCTTAGTGCTCACTCCTACCCGGGCTGCATTTTGCAGGTGCTGGCGCTAGCTCTTCTTCGGTCGCCCCTACCGGGCAGGTGTTCGGTGACGTGGCGGCGTCTGGCGGAGCTTGAGGAGCTGTGATCTGTCTGTGTACACCTTGGTTAGATAGTCTCCTACGGGAGCGATTTTGTATAACTTTCCCTGTTTGAGGATTTGTACTATATTCCAGCTTTGTGTGTTGAGCATTATAATTGTTGTATAATACAGGATGACTATGACTTGTTAGGGTAACCACTACGATTAGAGGGAAACCTCGCCAATATTTCCGCAGTAGGTTAGGTTTCGATTCGCGTCGCCCGGCCCGGTTGGGCCTATGCGGGTCGGGGCGCGACACATGGCCACTTGTGTTGAAAGGAGTATTGGCTCTAGTTTAGGGCTTGTAGGTGCTAGAACCACCCCAATCCACATCTAGCCTAGCCTCCATTCTATCTTTCTATTGTATTGGATGCGATGTGCTAGAACCACATTGATTCATTACCGTATTCCATACAACCCGATTCCTTGCGACGAGATGATCCTAACCTGACTTCTCGTTAGCGATGATCGTAGCTAATCCATCGATCGTCGACTTTTTAGCATACACCTAGTGCGACGGATAGTCTTTAACCAGTTATTCGTTAGCGATGACCTTTGTTAGCCACAAGGTAGTCGATATTGTAGTGTCTCGACAGGATTGCGCATCTTGATCCATTAGAAAGCTACGATGGAGCCTAATTCGGATTGGGATTCTCTTTCTATTCATTGAATCATTTACATGCTTTCTTAGATATCATATCCTAAAACCCAAAACCATTTCTTTTATTATCCTTGTAGAAACACTTAGATTGAGGTAAGTAGTTTAATTGTTTCCATACGCATTCCCTGTGGATTCGACTCGAACTCACCGCTAGCTACCCCCAAAGGTAGTGAGTTAGGAGTTTGATTATAAATTTGTAATTTTGATCGGACGCGTTAAGCCGTGACACTTTTCACGTCCTATCAAGCCCCCCATCAGAGACACATGGAGATACTATGACGCTTGATTTTGCTGGATTAGTTGCAAGGCCGGACATCCTGTGATACCATTCCAGAATTTGCAAAACCCTATCAGCTTCCTCTGAGGTCGCCTTAGTGATCAAAAGCAGGTCATCCGCATGCTGCAGGTGCGTGACCCGCACCTCCGCCCGAGGGAACTCCACACTCGCTAGTCCACGCACAACATCATTAAGGACCTGGGAGAAGGCAACCTGCACCAAGTCAAATAGAAAAGGGGAGAGTGGGTCGCCTTGGCCGAGGCCGCGCTGAGGGACAATGACACCACGCGCCTGCCCATTAACAATGATAGAAAGCCTTGGAGAAGAAACACAACACATCACCCAGCGAACCCAACAAGGAGGAAATCTCATGCTTTGCATAACATATTCCTGGAAGTCCCACCTGACGCTATCATAGGCTGCACTTACATCAAGTTTGATTATCATCAGTGGTTCAGTATCCGGCGCACACCATAGTGAGTGGAGCAGTTCTTGGGCTATAGAGATATTGTCTTGTATGCTTCGTCCCTCCACAAAAGCTGATTGTTCATGGTTAACAACCTCCTTGAGAACTCCTTTTAGTCGCTTTGATAAGATTGTGGAGATGATCTTGTAAGATGAATTGAACAAGCTTATCGGTCTAAAATCCTTCACCCTTTTAGGATTATTGCACTTTAGAATTACTGAAATAAAGGTTTCATTCCAGCATAGCGGCATCTTGAATCTTGTGAAGAACCCATGAATTGCTAATGAGACTTCGTTCCCGATGACATCCCAAAACCTCTTGAAGAATTCAGCAGTGATGCCATCCGGCCCGGGGCATCTGTTCGCGCCAAGAGAGTGGACAGCTTCCACAATTTCCTCATTGGTAACCTCGGCTGAGAGTCTTGCAAATGAGTCTTCAAAGATAGTCGGCATTGGCGGACATGTAGAAAAGTCTGGTTGGCCATCAGCTACCCACAACTTAGTATAAAACTCGGAGAATACCTGCCCAATCTCTTTAGGGCAACATGTAGTAACACCGTCATCAGTCTCGAGTTCCCTAACAGGGGACATGTGACCACAGAAGTTAACAGACGAATGGAAGAAGGAAGAGTTAGAGTCACCATCGCGCAGCCAGGCCGCTCGGTTGGCTTGGGCCCGGGCCACATCCTGGCCTCGAAGAACAGCTTCGTAGAGATTCTCCATCATGTTCATGTTTTGTTGTTCCACAATTGGGATACCATCTTCTTCCTCTCTAACATAGAGCTCCTCCAAGCTTTCTTGAATCAGTCTAGCACGGGAATTAAATTCAGATCTTTCCCCAAGGTTCCACCTTTTGACTACCACCTTGAGCTCTGTCACCCGTTCCTTAAAGTTGTAGTCCGGGGTGCCATGTCTGTTTCTATCCCAAACCCGATGCACCAAGGATTTAAAGGCGGGCTTATGAAGCCATGAGGTTCTCAGCCTGAACATACCCCGTCTAGTGCAGCTAACATCAGGTTTATCGACGATCAAGAGTGGGCAGTGATCAGAAGCAATTATGGGGAGATGTCGAAGTTCAGAGTTGTGGAACACTTCCCTCCATCTACTATTACCCACAGCTCTGTTGAGCCGTTCCAAGAGGTGAGTTCTTCCAAATTGGTTGTTGCACCACTTGAATGTCGGCCCAACAAAAGCAAGTACCTCCAAGTCGTTCAGATAGAGAAACTCCAAGTAGTCAATCACCCCTCTTGAATACACAAAGTCCTTCCCACCACATTTATCCTCCGGAGATGAAACAATGTTAAAGTCACCAATAATTAAGTGAGGAACATCCGGCTGTCTAATATTGGTCAGGCCCTCCCATAGCATGCGACGATCCCGTGCTCTTCTCGCCGCATACACCACCGAGGCAACCCAAGTACCATCTTGCTCCGAAGAGGCCACGACATGTAGCATCTGGTCTGATGAAGACATAGCAGATATAACACCATAGTTTGAACGCCAAGGGGCCATAATCCCGCCTTTTCTCCCCTGGGCAGGGATAAGGAATCCACCATAATTCCTCCCCAATCTCAACACCAAATCTCCAAGTTGGGAAACCTGCATGAGAACATCAACAAAAAAGACAAAATGTAAGTTGGCATCCCGGAAGAGCCTTCGGGCAGTGAGTAGGGCCCTCCGGTGCCCTACTCCTCTTGTCACACCCCGACTCAGAAAACCCATCCAGGACGAGGTGTGAGGGTTCCTATCACTATTCATCTCCAATTGGCGCGATACAATGCGAAAAAGACGGATAAATTTAAACAATCTATATTCCAGAGGTGAAGCAGTAATCCAATTTATAAATACATCAAGTTGTACTATTCAACATTAGATACAAAATTCTTTATCAAACTCCTCCAAGGGAAAGATTTTATACAATAATCCCAAAAGTCCTCGAAGATGTTTATAATTACAAACTATCAAAAAGTACAACAATTGTCCTCTAGCAACCTCAAACACCTCTGGATGTAGTCGCGCCGCCAAACGCTGATCCCGCCAGCTCTACAGAGGAAGAACTGGTGCCTGCACCTGCAAACGCAGCCCGGGTAGGAGTGAGCGATAAGCTCAGTAGGGTTCTACTCTATAGCACACAGAAAGAAGGAAACCAACAATAGTGTTGTCTCCCCGCTCAAGTCTAACGGATGCCACGGGTCCCATAACCCTATCGATGTCCCAATGGCTCCTGTCACGAAACCTCTCTCCTGAACAAGTTACCAGGAGACCAAGGAAGAGTAACATGCAGAATCACCCTTAGCCAAGCAGGAATATCATGCCTTCGGGAACCATGTCGGGAACGCATCGACAACCATCCTTAGCACTTAGCCTTGGGAAGACAACACGACCTTTAAACCTCAAAACATTGATTAGAGTCAACTATAACACATCCTCGATAACATGAGATTCAATTTAATCACGCCCTAATCCTTACTACCCAGCCACGATCCTAAGGCTAGATCTGAGCTACCCGAGAGCCTCGGATCGGCGATTAACCCATCGCCTGCCTAACCTCATATGCCTCTAATGCATACAATGCATGAACCTATACAAACATCTACCCTACATGTTTCTATATGCTACAACATCAGTTATAGGTTCAACAGATATACAGTAGCCCTCGACACTCGCCGGAAAGAGGCTAAGGTTCCACAATTCCACATTTGCTAGCACTCATAGCTAGTTAATGGCTAGGCAACCAAATAAGCATTTAACTACTTATCAAACCAAGTATTAAATGCACTTAAAACCACAATTCGCCCAAAGGGGATAAGCACACAATTCAATCCTCCATTTCAATAGAAATCCCTTGAAAACTCCATGAAAACAACGTGCATGCTTCCCAACATGATTAAGTACCTATCGCAAGCGAAATCCATTTAAGAAAGGCCAAGAAATAGTGTTTAAGGGCTCACGGTCGATGCGACGGTCAATCCAACGGTCGACCGTGACGGTCAATCCGACGGTCGACCGTGAGGCTACGGTCGATGTCACGATCGATCTGACGGTCGACCGTGAGACCAAAAAGAGGAAAAACACATGGGCGACGGTCGATCGGTACATCGACCTTGGGAAGCCAAAGTGGAGACAGAGCATGACGGTCGATCGTCGGGTCGACCGTCAGGCAAAATGGAAAAAGGAGAAGATCCCGCGGTCGATCCGAGCATCGACCCTGGGAGACCAAAACCCAAACAGAGCCTGACAGTCGATGCGACGGTCGACCCTCAGGCCCAGAAAAAGCGTATCAACGCTTGACGGTCGATCCAATGGTCGACCGTCCGGCTTATTGCACTGTTCCTTAGAACAGTGCCGGAAATCCAATTTCTTGGATTCCAACCATCAATTCAAGTTGGAAATCAGTGAAATTTTACAGGCATGCATAATCAACGATGGGGAAACCAATGATGGGAAGAAATCACAATTTTGATGGTTAAATCTCCTATATAGGTCAAAACGGTCGAAAAACGACAAAACGACGATAATACGGAAACAAGCCGTTAAAATACCGAAATCGTAAGGTAGGAATACTTGAATCAAGCCACACCACATGTGCTATAAGCTACATAACATTCTAACATGTATTCCTATAGCGAAAATACAATAAACCTATCTAGGAGAACCCGATCACAAGATCGAGGTAGAAACACCTACTTGGGCAAGTAGGGCATCTCCTCCACCGATCCCTCAACTCCGATCGTCGAAATCCGCTCCTCGAAAGCCGCGCTCCGAACCCCTAGCACAGCCGTAGGAGAGAGAGAGAGAGAAAATGACAGGAGAAGAGAAACAAAGAGAGAGAAAGGGACATGCCTTATATAGAGATTAGGATCCATCTCAACCGTCCGATTCAATCTTTCCCGATCGAGCTCCGATCTTCCGATCGGACCCGCCCTTAAGGTTCTAATCAAACACATACATCAATCCAAAGCCGTGTGTGAAACATGGGTGTGAAACTGACCACCAGGGAGCATAGTTACCAAAATGCCCCTGGGTCGAAATTGCCAAACGATCGCCCGATCGCACCTGACGCGGAATCAAATCAACAGGAAAATGGCCCTCGACCCACGCGGTCAAGCCAGGTCAGAGGGACGGGCCCTCACACCTCTGCAGTTCCAGCAAAGCAGCTTCATGGAGGTGGAGGGTTGGGAGGGAGAGGACGGTCTGTTCTCCCATCAACGCCTTCCAAACAGTCTTTGACATCACGTAGGTTAATCTTACTCTCTTTTATTTTATCTATTTCCAATCCAGCCTTCTCAATCACCATTAAGGGCTCCTCATCCTTCTTACATAAGGCCTGTTGGATATTGTGGACCACCAACTGATGGGCCTCCTGCAGCCTAGCCCCTTCAGTTGGCCCATAAACCAGCCTAACTGCTCCTTTTCCAGCTTCTAAACATGCCTTTTCTATTTGGCCAAATTCAACTAAAGCTTCCATTGTAAAGGCCTCGTCACCCCCATCAGTCAAACATAACTGTTGACCCTCATCACCCTCAATATCTACCCCATCTTGCGAAAAGGTGCCAGAAGACTGGTTAGGAAGATTAGCTATCGCAGGAACCGACCCCCTCACCTCGGGGTGGTGATCGCTCTCTGGCAGACACACAACCTGCCTGGCATTAATGGGCGTCTTCTCCTTCACTGGTAACATATTCTTCCCCTCCTCCATCCGGCTGGCATTAATGGGCGTCATGAGTACCGATGCCTGTCTGGGATCTCCTACAGTACCCGAGATACTCCCTTTCTCGATTAGCGTGCCCTTCTTCTCCCTCCATTGTTTCCGCCGACGGTGACCCTCGACCAAGGTCCAGCCATCCTCCACCGGCAAGGACTGGGTAAGCTCCCTCACGATCCCTTTCTCTTTCCTCCCATCCACCGATGCAATCCCTGGGGTCGCTGTTGACGGGGCAATGGTGATGCAGGTCACAGGCATGCCGGATTCCATCTGGAAAAATCTCCCAACTTCCTTAGCCGTCGCGTTCGGATCTTCCTCACTCCTCAGGTAACGGCAATCCCTCCTCGAATGACCAATCCTCCGAAAACCATCGCAGATCAGTACTCTCTCATATTCTAGCTTCTAGTAAAAGGTTCAAGGTATGCCATTGCAAGCACCAGCCTCGAATGTAATTCCTTCTTTGGTCGGCTTAGACAGATCCAGCTCAATGCAAACTCGAGCAAATTTATAGGCATCCAAGATATCGGAGTTTTAGTCCACCAGTAATGGAGTTCCAAGGTGAGCTGCAGCTTCCACCAACAATTTTTTCTTCTGAAGTTCTTCAGGATAATCAGTAAACTGAACCCATACTGGAGCAAAGGAGAAACATTCCGGTGATGGTTTGAAGCACGGTCTCCATCTGATCAAGGAAAGCATCTTCCCCGCTACAGACCACGGTCCGTTCGTCAAAACATGGGTCATATCCTCCTCCGACGAGAACTTGAACACATAAACACCCTGTGACATCCTCTTGGTTGTGAACGGCTTTCTCGTATGCCAAAGAGACTCCAGTCTTCTTTTCAGATAATTTATCTCCACTCTTCCACCAACAAATCTGCCAAACAAGGCAAAGTCCCATTCCTTGGCACTCTCCTCCACCTCCAATGGGTCTAGGATGACACGGTCTGGGCATCGGATTACCACAGCCTCCACCTCCTCCCTAGTGACAACTAAATGTTTCCTCCCCGGTTTGGTCACTTGTGCCCAAGATTTGCGTCCCCCCATCCCAGGGATTGAGGTCTCCTTCGGTCGCCCAGCCACCCCTTGTTGGATGTCCATCCCCAGCGATGGCTGCTTCCCAAAGCATTCCCCAGCCATACCCCCTGCTTTCCCCTCTATAGGGCAGCTACCTCCATGAGCTTTCTCGTTAGAGCGATCCAACGCTCCTTCCAAGCTTGTACCCTGCGTAGGGAGACGAAATGCTTGACTAGCATCAGGCACAGGCCTGCCGCCGGCGGCCACCTGCGCTCCCCCTCCCCCCTCCACTCTCGAGCCTCAGTCCCCCCTCTTTCTTTTGTTTATGGGTGTTTTTTCCGTTGTAGTAGTTTTGAATCTTCAACTTGAAACTGGAGGTAGATTTTGTTGCAGTTACATTTATGCAAGTGTTTAACATTGTGACTACAAATTTACACTCACAAAATTTAAGTCAGCTATGAATGGAGCACAAAGTCCTCGATCATCTTAGCCTTGAACCTCAACATATCTTCTTGGCTAAACTTCGATCTGCTATTCATTCATGCAATGCCAGCTGCCTTATGAAGTAGCACTCGTAAAGTGCACAATCATTGCTGTATTTTTGACAACTTAAGTTAGATTCAAGTAGCAATTGAATGTTTAATAGTTATTAATGGAGAAGTAACTAAAAACGTTTCTGTTAGGCTGTTGGTTGAGTATTACTTACGTATCAGGACTCTGTTGGGGCACGTCCTTGATGTTGTCAAGTGGTTGGTCGCAACCCTGCGTGCTAACTTCCGGCATATTTGGTGGCCGGGTCCCTTTCTCGATGTATTTCTTTTGCATTGGAAGTGAAGTTAGATACTCATTTAATTGAAGCTGCAATCATCTCAAACATGGAGTTAATGTTGAACTTATCTACCGGGTATTTTGTCTTACCAGTTTATCTGCATCCTCTAAGAATTTATCCTCACGCACATCCCTTGGCTTCATGGAGTTGTAAAAACTCCATTTTTCTGTTTATCTGTTGTACATGAGAAGTGTCCAATGGAAAGGGTCTCCATTTGGTTCTTTGTATCCTGGTGAACATATAAGGAACAGAACAAGTGTCTTTCCCTTTCCAAAAGGTTTCAGAAATTCATTACATGCATGCCGTCCTTCATCTTCTTTATTATGTTGTATTATCCAGCCCTGCAGATGCACATATAGGAAATTATTAATAGTCAATCCATATGAATTGACAGGCCCATATACCCAGCAAGAGCTATCCATGAAATAGCTGTTGTGGTCATAATTTTTATGCTCAGTCAATAGCTCGATATATGCATCAATCACCAACGAAAGCGATAATGGTCAACATCAAATATTTACTTTCCACTCTTTAACTTACGAATTATTCTTCACTTTCCATTGATAATGACATTCAACTAGGGATCATATTGGGGGGCGGCGCAGGTTCAGGAATTGTGAGACTCGAGAATAGCCACGTTCTGGATGGATGAGAGTATGGTGAGAGTCCATGAGAGGGGGGGGGGGGTGGGGGTTGTCTTTGCTAGGCAAGGCGACTGGGTCTCAGCCTGCCAGGCCGCTGGATAAATAGCCACCATTTGGAGCATCCCGGACGAGGAGATCGTGGGCTAATGTAGTAGGTGGGGGTTCTAGACATATCTATGTCACAAAGGAGGAGCTGGAGGGCATTGAAAGAAGATTCCAAGACCGGGTTGTCTTTGACAAAGAAGAAGTAGAGAAGAGTGTACAACAATGGGCATTTGCACTGTTTGGAAGGTTCGTCCGTGGAAGGCTAGATGTGGACTTCTTGCATCAGAAACTGGTCGGTCTATGGCGCACAACTGGTCCCTTCATGGTGGCAGATATGTCCAATGGAGTCTACGTGTTCAACTTAAGCTCTAGGGAGGATATGACGGCGGTGCTGACGGGAGGTCCGTGGTCTGTGGCGGGGAGAATGCTCTCCCTCATACGATGGAGACCAAGCTTTCAACCGACGCCAGAGAGCTTTTACCTTGTGCCGGTGTGGGTGTGGTTTCTGGACCTTCCGACGGAGTACCACAAGAGGAAGTTTCTTATGGAGCTTGCTTCATCCATAGGGACTCCACTGCTAATAGACTACTCTACTGGGGTTATGGGCAGGTGTAAGTATGCCTGAGCTTACATTGAGATTGATCTGAGGGACCCGGTACGCAAAGGCATCACCGTTGGTGATGGGGAGTTAGGTATAGACCCCCAGACTCACTACCAAAAATTTAGCCATGAGAGGGTTGAAATCTGTACCGGCTGCGGGGCGAATCGGATACACTCGTCACCTTTGCCCACATAAACAAGAAGTTAATGGAGCAGAGGAGATGACTAAACCATCGCCGGTGAACGCTTCAGGGCCCCTAGATTCCCCTGCGGACATGGAGGAGGAGGTATCAGCGGATGGAAGCAGGAAGACCCTAGAGGAAAATAAGATGGTAGTTTACCAGGAAAAGAGTAAGTACCTTCGATGGTGGTCGATGAAGATAAGGAATGGCTCACGGTTGAGAGACCTCGCCGGAGAAACCTGGCCGCTGCCGGAGGGAGGTGAATAGGACAAGAACAACAGAGGGTTTGTGTGAGGACCTGTCCCTCTACCCCTGTGGCTCCTTGTGGACTGCAAGGGCAATTTGGTAAATTACGCATTGTCGGTTTGTTTCACACTTGCGTGTGCACACACTGACCGTGTTTGTGTTGGTGTTTGATTAGAATGGTTAGGTGGACCCAGGATCAAAAGATTTTAGTGCCAGAAAGTCAAAGTGCGATCGTCATGAAGGATCGAGATCATTCCTAAGTCGGTTCGTCCGTCTATAAAACGGACGCGACCGTCTTCTTTGAATCCTTTTGAAATCCGCCGTTCTTGAGTTCAGATCCGGCTGGATTTTGGAAAGATTGAGGACGATCCAAGGCTTAGCAACTGGGATTGAAGCTACTTTTGGCTAGGTAGGGATCCTACCTACTTTGTTTTTCGGTTTTTGAGAGTTTGTGAGTTTCCTTGTCTTCTTTAGCTTAAATCTGTCGATTTGCATGTTGGTTTTGAATGCAAGTACCGGTTTTGAACTCGTGGTACTTTGTACTACTAGATCCCATGGTTTTGTAGGATTTGGTAGAGTTTTCCGACGGTATTTCTCGCCGGAGGTTTGCAGGAGAACCCAACAAGATTATCATTCTTGGTGAATGATCGATCCTTCATGTTGGTCATGTTGAGCCTGAACAATGATCGATCTTTTGGTAGAGAAGATCGATCTTTGTTCCAGGGTAGTATGGGATATTTTCTGTCGCAATGATGATCGATCCTCTTTGGCTCAACAGGGAAGATGCTCTCTGTCGCTTGGAAGATCGATCTTTTCTTAGAAAAAGATCGATCCTTTATGTGACAAAGAGAAGTTTTCATTGGTTTTGCCTGCGGGGCTTTGTATGTACAGTTTTCTTATAGCCTTATAATTTATACATATCCTTAAGCATGCTAGCCCCATATTAGGGGTAGTGGTGAACCAAGAGAGTGATGACTCCTGGGATGTTTAGAATAAGTGGACGAGTGGCCCTACAGCTTTCTGTAGCCTTGCATGCCGACGTGCGCCGAGGGCTCTATCTGTGTGGTTGGTTAGCTGTTGTTTGCGGGGCTGCTTCCTTATGCAGGTTGCTGGTGAACTGGCTATCAGTTGGTGGTGGTACCACTGCAACAGTTCCTGACCATAAATAATTGTTCACCACCCGGGGCCAGTAGAGTGCCGAGCCCAGACCTTGCTTATGTTATCATCACATGTGATGCATGCCTACCAATTTTATATGCATATGTTCATCGCATGCATCTTGTTGTGCATTAGTTGCATAAGGTTAGGCGTGGGCGATCTGTGGGTCACCGTCCCGTAGCTTTGAAGCTCGGATTTAGCCCTAGGACCGGGGTTGGGTAGTTTGGTCTTGGTTTATATTGTGGTGTATAGTCGAATTCGATGATAGGCCTAGATGACTTGTACACCTGTTGCTTGATGATTTAGAGGTCGTGTCGTGTCACACCCCGACCCAGAAAACCCATCCAGGACGGGGCGTGAGGGTTCCTATCACTATTCATCTTCAATTGGCACGATACAAAGCGGAAAAGACAGATAATTTAAACAAATGTATTCCAGAGGCGAAACAGATTCAATTCATATAACATCAAGTTGTACAGTTACAAAATTCCATTCTAATACTTCCAATACACAGATTTATACAAAATCCCAAAAGTCCTCAAAGGTTTACAACATGTATATATATATCAAAAAATGTATAATAGGTAATCCTCCAGCAACCTCAGGCGCCTCTGGATGTACTCGCGCCGCCAAAGGCCGATCCCGCCGGCTCCACAGACGAAGAACTGTCGCCTGCACCTGCAAACGCAGCCCGGGTAGGAGTGAGCGATAAGCTCAGTAGGGTTCTACTCTACGGCACACTGAAGGGAGGAAAACAACAACAGTGTTGTCTCCCAGCTCAAGTCTAACGGATGCCACGGGGTCCCACAACCCCTGTCGACTCCCCACGGGATCCTACTCTTCTCAACCGACCACGCTGGGAACATCAACCAACACGCTGGGAGGAAAAGGACCAGAACCAGTAGGATCACCATTACCCAGCAGGAAACTACTGCCTAGGGACCATGTCAGGGACGTCGACACCCATCCTTAGCACTTGGCCTTGGAAGACAACACGACCTCTAAACCTCAATCACTGATTCAAGTCAACTATCACAATCCTCAATCATAAGAGATTCGATTATACAAGATCACACCCTACTCCTGACTACCCAGCCACGGCCCTAAGGCTAGATCCGAGCTACCCGAGAGCCTTGGATCGACGACCCAAACCATCGCCCGCCTAACCTCAAATGCCTCTAATGCACACAATGCATGGGCATAGGCAAACATCTATCCTAGATGTCTCTACATGTCACATCAGCAGTAATAAGTTCCACAGATATACAATAGCCCTCGACACTCACCGGCAAGAGGCTAAGGTTCCACAATTCCTCATTAGCTAGCACTCATAGCTAGCTAATGGCTAAGCACACCATTAAGCAATTAACTACATCTACACATGTATTAAAGCAATCGAAACCATAGGTTTTCTCAAAAAGGAAAGAATACTCGAATCGATCTCAAACCAGATGGAAATCCTTTGAAAACTTCATAAAATCCACATGCATACATCCCAACACGTTTAGATGTTAATCGCTAATCAAATCCATCCAAGAAAAACCAGAAAACCAAGTTCAAGGGGTCACGGACGATGTCACGGTCGATCCGGGGATCGACCGTGAGACCCAGGCGAAGAAAACCAAGGGCGACGGTCGATCCACCCATCGACCCTGAGAAGCTCAAAACCAAACAGCGCCTGACGGTCGATCCGACGGTCGACCGTCAGGTAAATGGCAAAAAGAGAAGATCCCGCGGTCGATCCATGCATCGACCCTGGGAAGCTAAAATCCCGACATAGCCCGACGGTCGATGGGACGGTCGATCCGACGGTCGACCGTCAGGTCCAGAAAGAGTAAGTCAATACTTGACGGTCGATGCACCGATCGACCGTCTAGTCCCGAAGGAGCGTATCAACGCTGGACAGTCGATGCACCAATCGACCGTCGAGCCTCAGGCACAGTTCCTTAGAACAGTGCCGGAAATCGAATTTCTTGGATTTCAAGGATCAAATCAAGTTGGAAAACCATGAGATTTTGCAAGCAAGTGTATTTAACAATGGGGAAGCTAATGGAATGGAGAAATCCAATTTTTGACGGTTAAATCTCCTATCTAGGTCCAAATGGACGAAAACCGACAAAACGGCGATAATACGGAAATCAACCGTTAGAATACAGAATTTGTAACGTAGGAATATCGGAAATGAACAACATCACATGTACTAAGAGTTACAAAGCATTCTAACAAGTATTCCTACAGCGAAAGTACATAAAACCTATCCTAGGAGAACCCGATCCAAAGATCGAGGTAGAAACACATACTTGAGCAAGTAGGGTAGCTCCTCCACGCGTCCCGCTGGTCAAGCCGTCAAGATCCATGCTCCAAAGACCAAGTCTCGAAACCCTACCTCAGCTGAAGGAGAGAGAAGGGAAGAGAGAACGACAGGTGAAGGAGAGAAGGAAAGTGAAGAAAGGGACTTGGCTTATATAGAAAATCCAGATCTATCTCAGCCGTCCGATTCGATCTTTCCCGATCGAGCTCCGATCCTCCGATCGGACGCATCCTAGGGATTGTAATCAAACACATACATCAATCCAAGACAGTGTGTGGAACGCGGGTGTGAAACCGACCACCAAAGGGCATATTTACCAAAATGCCCCTGGGGTCCAAACCGCCACACGATCGCCCGATCATGCCCGACGCGGAACCAAACCAACAGGAAACCGGCTCTCGACCCATGTGGTTGAGCCAGGTCAGAGGGACGGGCCCTCACAACCGAACAACCTTAAAAAGAATTTCATCCCGAAATTCAGGGTTGAAGCCGGGGGAAAAAGAAACAACTAAGCCAACCTGTACAAACAAGGCTACAACTAGGGGCACCAACGCCCACAACAAGGAACTACTTGAAGAGGTGAACAGTCGGGGAAACTCCCGACGCATGCGATCCTCTCGCTCCCAAGTCAGACTCTCTGCACTGCCGTGTTTCCACCTGACCATGACCAACGGTAACGATCTGCCTCTCAGTACCTGATCCCGTCTGTCCATGATCTGTATTGGCTGCTCTATGTAGGTGGCATCCACGTCAACCTCGAGGTCGTCGTGGCTGATCACGTGAGAAGAATCTGGAATATACTTCCTCAGCATAGACACGTGGAAGGTGGGGTGAACTGCTGACATGTGCGGAGGTAGAGCTAACTGGTAGGCGACTGCCTCAACACGTCTGACGATCTCAAATGGGCCAGTGAACCTCAGAGCTAGCTTGCCCCTGCTACCAAACCTGATCGACCTTCTGCGCGGGGACACCTTCAGTAGCACTCTGTCGCCAACTGCGAACTCCAGGGGTCGTCGCCTGCTGTTTGCGTAGCTCTTCTGCCTGCTCTACGCTGTCAGAAGCCTCTGCCTGATCTGAGCCAGCCTCTCTGACAACTGTCTGATGATGTCCGGACCGGTAAGGGACGCCTCCCCAACCGCAGTCCAACACACCGGTGAGCGACACGGTCTACCGTACAACGCCTCGAAGGGTGCAAAACCCAAACTAGCCTGAAAGCTGTTATTGTAGGCAAACTCCACCAAAGTCACGTGCTGCTCCCACGTACCTCCAGCGTCTAGCACACATGCTCTAAGCATGTCCTCCAAGATCTGGATAGTCCGCTCCGACTGTCCATCTGTCTGAGGGTGGAAGGCTGTGCTGAACGTCAGCGCTGTCCCCAAGGAGTCCTGGAAGCTGCTCCAGAACCTATCGGTGAATCTGGGATCTCTGTCTGACACTATCGACACTGGGATGCCGTGTAGTCGTACCACCTCGTCGATGTACCTCTGGCTCAGTCTGGCAACTGGATCTGTAGTCCTCATGGGGAGGAAATGAGCCGATTTGGTCAGTCGATCGACAATGACCCAAATCGCATCATTCCCCCTCGGTGACCTGGGTAGCCCGGTGACGAAGTCCATAGCTATATGTTCCCACTTCCACTCTGGCACAGGAAGTGGCTGCAACAAACCTGGGGTCCGCCTGTGCTCTACCTTCACCCTCTGACAGGTGAGGCCTTTGGAAACGAGCTCAGCTACTGACGTCTTCATCCCGCACCACCAAAATTGTCGGCGAAGGTCGTGGTATATCGTGGTGCTCCCGGAGTGAACGGCGAAGCAGGAATGGTGGAACTCGTGAAGGATCTCCTCTTGCAACGCCGGGTCAGCTGGAACTGCAACTCTGCCTCTGAAGAGTAGACCACTGTCTGCCGACACTGTCCAGCCCTCAACTATGTGCTCGGTGCCGACTGCCGCACGGGTCTCCACGAGCTATGGGTCTCCAGCCTGTGCCTCGATCACCCTGGCCAAAAGAACTGGAATGCTGCGAACAGCATACAGGAAACCACCTGTCGCTCGGTCCTCGAAGTCAAGCTCAAACTGACTGACTGTCTCCAGCATCTGCCACTGCCAGGCAAACCCGACTGCTGCCAAGGTCACCCGACTGTCTCTGGTCTTCCTGCTGAGAGCATCTGCTACGACGTTTGCCTTACGAGGGTGGTAATGCAACTCGAAGTCATAGTCCTCTAGAAGCTCCATCCACCGTCGCTGCCTGAGGTTGAGGTCACGCTGGGTAAACACGTGCCTCAAACTCTTATGATCAGAGTACACCGAGAACCGCTCACCGTAGTGGTAGTGCCGCCACGTCTTCAGAGCGAAGACAACCGCTGCAAGCTCGAGATCGTGGATTGGATAGTTCCTCTCATGGGTTTTCAGCTGCCTGGAACCGTAGGCCACCACATGGCCCTCCTGCATGAGCACACAGCCTAGACCCTCCCCACTGGCGTCGCAATAGACACTGTAGCCGACGCCTCGCTCTGGAACTATAAGGATCAGTGCACTCGTCAGCCTGGTCCTCAACTGGATGAAAGCCTGCTCACAAGCCTCGTCCCAAACAAATGGGACCGCCTTCTGTGTCAACCTGGTCAGCGGCCCAGCAACCCTGCAACCCTGGAGAAGTCCCGCAAGAAGTCTCACCAAGCCGAGGAAGCTACGGACCTCGAACACTGTCGCCGGTCTCTGCCACTGTAGCACTGCCTCGATCTTGGCCGGATCAACTGAAACCATCTTAGAAATAACTAACAGTTAAACCATCATAGAAATAACTAACAAGACGCCAACTTTCATATCCGTGATGGGGACATAAATTCAACATGTCTTTAAATCGTTCCCACGCCTGATACAAACTTTCACTATCCTTCTGTGTGAAGGTCGAAATATGTCTCCTAAGTGCGTTGGTTTTGTGTTGTGGGAAACACTTGTTGAGAAATATCGGTGTCATTTCAGCCCAAGATCTTATAGATTGTGGCCTCAAGGAATATAACCAACTCTTTGCTCTATCCTTCAGTGAGAAGGGAAAGAACTTAAGTCGGATCATATCTAGTGCACCTGGTTGGCCCTGGAAAGTCGCTACTACTTCCTCAAACTCCCTGATATGTACATATGGATTATCATTTTCCAGCCCATGAAAGGTAGGAAGCACCTGAATCATGCCAGGCTTAAAGTCAACCTGTGCTGCATTAGGTGGAAACATGATGCATGAAGGTGTAGCAGTGCGTGTTGGATGCAAATATTCTTGCAAACTCCTAGGAGCTTGTTGTTCCTCGTGCTCAGCCAAAATGAAAGTATGATGTGATGTTTGTGACTGTGCGTCAAAGAGATCAGTAATATTTGTCTTACTATCAGAAGTTTCAGAATCACCCTCAGGACGTCTAGCAAATCTGTCTAGTTCGTCTCTATACCGAGGCATACACCAACAAACACACAATCCAAAGGATGCAAACCAACTAAAGAAAATAAGCAAAAACAATAATTGAAACTAGACTTACTAACTAAAACTGAATAAAAGAAAACAATCCTAATAGAGAAGAAAAATCAAAACCAAAACAAAGAAATAAAGACTAAAAAAAATGAACGAAGTTACCGCTTTCGGTGTCTACAATCACTGTAATCTGATTCTGACGCTTTTCTGAACCGTCTCCCCGGCAACGGCGCCAATTTTTTATATCGCTCAAATGTGTCACGCACAGCGGTCACGGTGCAGTACAGCATAAGAGAGGTCGAATCCCAACAAGCAGGAAAGATCCAGAAACACAAATAACAATATATTGAAAACAATCAAGAGCGTAAAAGTTAAGGAAATAGATCGAAGATATAATGATAAGATAAAGTTAACGAAAGAAATCAAGATTTGAATGAGGCTAGGCTTCATGAATCACTTCACTCATATTTAGGTTCTTCTCTTCTAAATGGTTCATATAATACTCAGTTAAGGGATTCACATCCCAATCACCTTAACCGGAAGATATAGAATTATGAATCTGATAGAATATAAATGTCTCTTTCTGTGGTTGGTTCTTCTCGTTGTAACCCTAACTCCGTCCTACCAGATCCTAAGAATACACGATACCGACTGTCACTACAGGCAACGCGCAGCAAAAGTTCATCGGGACAAAGCCCTAACTCTATCTAACCAGATCTCTAAGAATACACAATACCAACTCTCACAATCGGCAATGCATAGCAAAGATTCCTCGGGATAGAGCCCCAACCTTGTCTTACAAGATCCCTAAGAATACACAATACCAGCAGTCACTATGGGCAATGCATAGCAAAGGCCTCGCAAGACTCAGTAGGAGAATCAAAAGAGAAGACTATGGGATTATAAGATCATGAAAGAAGCATGACTGGATTCATAATATTAATCATCCACATAGAAATCTATAATCTGAAAATAATATGTGAAGATCCAATACATAGAAAAGAGTTTAACAATGAAGATTAAAAACTATGAACCATTGTTGGAGAAGAAGCCCTAGTCCTAGCTAGATCATCCGTCCGCCATACCCGCGGAATACTCGACCATCGATGGAGATGTCTTCATCTTCTTCTCTTAGAAAACGTCCAGAAAGAGCCTCCAAAAACGTCCAAGAAGTCCTCCTTGGCTTACCCTAACTTTCCTATTTATAGGGTCCAAAGATTAGCAAACTCGGGTTAAGTTTAAACCCGTTTTACGCCCCTGGCTGATCTGGCGGTCGACCGTGAGACCTTGACAGTCGACCGTGAGGTGCATAATTTATTTTGATAAGCTGTGGTCGATCTTCGCATCGTCCTTCGGAAGTGTTTTTCTTGACAGAGGCTGACGGTCGATGCCACGGTCGATGCTACGGTCGACCGTGGCATCTTACGGTCGATCTTGAGGATTTTTGAGCTCCACGGTCGACCGTGGGGATTTGACGGTCGACCGTGGGGATTTTACGGTCGACCGTGGGGATTTTACGGTCGACCGTGGGGATTTTACGGTCGACCGTGGGGATTTTACGGTCGACCGTGGGGATTTTACGGTCGACCGTGAGGGTTTTCAGGCGCGACGGTTGACCGTGAGGATTTGACGGTCGACCGTCACTATTCACTCAGCACTGCGCACTGGTACGAAAAATATTGTAACTTCCTCTAGGAAACTCGGAATCCCGAACCGTAAAATTCCCCAGAAACTAGACTTCAAGAAATTTCCAACTATATATGGCACATTATCTGGTTCTTCATCATCAGGTACAGGTTCATCTTCCAAGTCGACCCAAACAATCTTTTCAGCTTCTTTCAGCTCCAATTTCCTGCATTTTCCAAGCAACTATGTGAAGTAACATATACTATAAAAATAGTGCTAAAGAAGTTGATTAAGGGTGAAGATATAGCAATTGAGATGGTTTTAAAGTTGTTCAGAGTGCACTTTCATGCACTCATCACACCCCCCAACCAGCTTATTGCTAGTCTCTAGCAATTCAAAGCGTACAGAATATAATTAAGCACACCAACGGTTCAAGGATGTAGACATGCATGATAAAAATTCTACCTTATCAAGTCAATAGTGTTTTACACAGTACAGAGCATGAAAACTTTTTATCCTCATACACACACTATCAACATATGAAATCAACTTCTACACATCAAACATGCTAATAACCATCCAGTATAACACATGTGACGTGACAAATAAATGTTACGTACAGAAGCAACTTCTACTCACCATTAGTCCAAACACACTACCATCTTCATGACCAATCATCCAACCCTCGCACTTTAAGTACAACATGCTCTTTTTGTTTTTCTTTTTTTTTTCTTCAACTATCAGACATTTTGCCTTTTTACGCGAGCACTCTCCGCTTCTTGAGGCGCAGAGACCCGGTTACTTAGCAAAACACTTAATAGTTTTTTTTTTTCCAGTGGTTCTACCTTTTTACTCGAGCTCCCCGCTTCCTGAGGCAAGAACACCCGGTTACTCAGTAGATCACCTACTAGTTGTTTAGGCATAGCTTTATCAAGCTCCAGAACTTTTTCTTCTTCTTTTTTCTCCATGCAATACTCAACACTAGCTAATGCTGAAATCATGGTCTAGATTAACAATAGCATGCTCATTCCTCTGGTGAGTATAATCGCCACTGCACATAAAGTATTGGTGTGTGAATCACATGATGTTCTACCTTCAGGTTATCATGCATGCAATCAATGTATATGCCAATCCATATGAACGCAACATATATAATAAGCATAAAAATTTCAGCTCATGTACAATTTCTAGTAACATATTCAATTCAACACTATTAAGCTCAATAAGGTAGCATGCATGAGATCATGTATGCCTACACCCCCCAACCTGAAATTCACATTGTCCTCAATGTGTGCTGATCATATAAATAAGCAGAAGAGTGTTGGCTCAATTTTCATATATAGCATAAACAAGAATAAGAAATCGAAATAGGAGCGAGGCTACCTGACAGAATATCTAAAATCTTGCCCAAGGTTCCTCATGGTGGCCGACTTTCTCAAGCAAGGAAGACGGAAGTGCAGGCATCCTAGAAACATAAAATAGCAAACAAAAGCAAATGAGAATGAAAGCAAACAAACTAAAATAACCTAACCTAATCAAAAAGGGAAATGATAGATAGGCGAAAGATCATCCCTCGTAGACAGGGTCTACGAGAGAAACGGTGTGCTCCTCATGGTCCGCTTTCTCTGGAATCTGTTTCAAGCGCTGTCCATTAACCGTAAATAGCCTCCCATCCTTTCGGTCTTCAACTTCCACAGCCCCATTCTCAAATACTCTACTAACGGTGAAGGGGCCTGTCCAGCGTGATCTCAGCTTCCCAGGATATAAGTGTAGTCGTGCGTCATACAGATAAGCTTGCTGTCCGACTTTAAACGTCTTCCGCAGGATCTTCTTGTCATGGTAGGCCTTTGTCTTTGCCTTGAAGATCTTGGAACTCTCATAAGCATCATTCCTGAGTTCCTCTAACTCAGAGAGCTGGAGTTTCCGTTCCTGACCTGCAGCATCCAAAGTAAAATTTAGTGACTTAATAGCCCAATATGCCTTATGTTCTAATTCGACTGGAAGATGACACGGTTTTCCATAAACTAGGCGAAATGGCGACATCCCTAGGGTAGTCTTGTAGGCAGTGTGATATGCCCACAACGCATCTGATAGCCTCAAGGACCAGTCCTTTCGGTTGGGGCTCACTGTCTTCTCCAGGATTTGTTTTATCTCTCTATTGGCTAATTTAGCTTGGCCATTCGTCTGTGGATGATAAGCAGTGGAAATCTTATGTGTAACTCCATACTTGGGCATCAAAGCCTCAAAAGAGCGGTTACAAAAATGGGATCCTTGGTCACTAATAATGACCCTAGGAGTACCAAATCTAGACAAAACAGGCTCTTTAAGAAACTTGATGACAGTGGAATGATCATTATTTCTACATGCAATAGCCTCCACCCACTTAGAAACGTATTCCACAGCCAACAATATATATAAATAGCCAAAAGAAGAAGGAAAGGGTCCCATAAAGTTTATACCCCAACAATCAAAAATCTCTACAACTTGAATTGGGTTCAAAGGCATCATATGTCTCCTAGATAAAGCTCCTAGTGTTAGGCATCTCTCACAGGATTTGCAGAAAATATTAACATCACGAAACATAGTAGGCCAGTAAAAACCACATTGAAGAATTTTAACAGCAGTCTTTTTCATCGAAAAATGGCCTTCACATGCATGAGAGTGACAGAATGTAATAATGCCTTCTATTTCATAATCAGGGACACAACGGCGCATAATCTGGTCAGGACAATACTTAAACAGACAAGGATCATCCCAATAAAATTTCTTTACCTCAACAAAGAACCTACTCTTATCTTGCGCACTCCAAAAGGAAGGGATCTCACCTGTCGCTAAGTAATTAACAATGTGCGCATACCAGGGCAGTCGTGCAACTGAAAAGAGTTGCTCATCAAGGAAGTCATCCATGATTGGTGGCTCATCTTCCGCTACTTCCACCATCAATCGCGATAGGTGATCGGCGACAACGTTCTCCACACCCTTTTTATCTTTTATAGAAATATCAAATTCCTGTAAGATTAATATCCAACGAATTAGGCGCGCTTTAGCATCCTTCTTGGTGAGAAGGTACTTAAGCGCGGTATGATCAGTTAAAATAGTGGTAGGGGAACCAATCAAATAAGCACGAAACGTGTCTAATGCAAAGACTATAGGCAATAATTCTTTCTCAGTGGTAGAATAATTCATCTGTGCACTATTCAGGGTTCGGCTAGCATAATGAATAACATGAGGTTTACCATCTTTTTGCTGTCCTAAAACAGCTCCTACAGCAAAATCACTTGCATCACACATCAATTCAAAAGGAAGGCTCCAATCGGGTGGTTGCACAATAGGTACGGAAGTCAATTTACCAATCAAGGCTTGAAAAGCCTCCTGACAAGCAATATTCCACTCAAAAGGGGTATCCTTTATCAAAAGATTACACAAAGGACGAGCAATAGCAGAAAAATTTTGAATGAATGTCCTGTAAAAACCAGCATGCCCTAGAAAGGATCTAACATCTTTAATAGTCTTTGGCACATGAAGCTTTGAGATGAGATCAATTTTTGATCGATCTACCTCAATGCCTTTGGAAGAGACAATATGGCCAAATACAATGCCTGAGGGCACCATGAAGTGACACTTTTCCCAATTAAGCACAAGGTGCTTCTCTTCACACCTGACCAAGACTCTCTTTAAGTTTTGCAAGCATGCATCAAAAGTATTACCAAATACAGTCAAGTCATCCATATATACTTCCATACATTCCTCGATCATATCGGCAAACATACTCATCATACATCGCTGAAAAGTAGCAGGAGCATTACATAATCCAAATGGCATTCTACGGAAAGCATAAGTACCAAAAGGACATGTAAAAGTAGTTTTTTCCTGATCCTCTAAAGCAATCTCAATCTGATAATATCCAGAATAACCGTCGAGAAAACAATAAAAAGGATGTCCAGCTACTCTCTCTAAAATCTGATCTAGAAAAGGCAGTGGAAAATGATCCTTACGGGTGGCAGCATTCAATTTTCTATAATCTATACACATACGCCATCCTGTTACCAATTTAGTGGGGACAAAGTCTCCACTTTCATTTTCAACAACGGTGACACCAGATTTTTAGGCACAACCTGTGTAGGACTTACCCATTTGCTATCAGCAATAGGGTAGATGATCCCTGCATCTAATAATTTCAACACTTCAGTTTTTACTACCTCTTTCATTGGAGGGTTCAACCTACGCTGAGGATCCCTACGAGGTACAGCCCCTTGTTCAAGATTAATCATATGAGAACAAATCAAGGGACTAATACCTTTCAGATCTGCTATACTCCATCCAATAGTTGATTTATGCTCATTAAAAATACTAAGTAATTGCTCACCTTGCTCTGCAGTTAATGCTGAAGAAATAATAACTGGGTATGTATCACCTGGACCAAGATAGGCGTGCTTTAAACCTTGAGGAAGCGGCTTCAGGTCCAGTTTGGGCGGCTCTACTGATGATGGTGTTGGTGGCTGTCCTCTTTCTGGCAGTTCTTCAAACTTTGGATTCCATGGACCTACAAAAGAACAATGTTCCAAATTTTTACACATACCATCCACATCAACATTTTCATCCAAATCTAATTCAAGAGAATTAATTTCAGCTGTAGCAAACTCCTCTTCAGTGAGCAAATCAATCTGGTAATTCTGCTGACATTCATCATCCTCATCAGGCTGCTTAGCAACATTAAAAACATTAATTTCTAAAGTCATATTCCCAAAAGTTAACTTCATTAAACCATTCCTGTAATTAATTATAGCATTAGCAGTATTAAGAAACGGTCTACCTAAAATAATAGGAATTCTAGAATCAGCAGTTACTACAGCCTGAGTATCCAAGACTAAGAAATCAACAGGATAATAAAATTTATCTATTTGAACAAGCACATCCTCTACTACTCCTCGCGGAGTCTTCGTGGATTTATCTGCCAATTGCAAAACCATATATGTTGACTTAATCTGTCCTAAACCAAGTTGCAAGTAAACAGAATATGGCATCAAATTAACACTCGCACCAAGATCTAGTAAAGCTTGCCCTACTTCATGCTCTCCAATGAAACAAGACACAGTAGGACAGCCAGGATCCTTATATTTAGGAGGAATCCTGTGCTAAAGCAGTGTACTAACCTGCTCTGTTAAAAATGCAGTTTTCTTTACATGATGTCGTCTCTTCATAGTGCATAAATCTTTAATCACTTTAGCATATGTAGGAATTTGCTTAATAACATGCAAAAGAGGAAGGTTTACCTTAACCTACTGAAGATGCTCCAAAACTTCGCTGTTGGGCTCCATAGTAAATTTAGTGGATTTCAATGCCTAAGGGAAAGGGACACGTACCTTAAAGTCACCTAGTGTAGGGCCATCTGGATGATCGGTCTCTACATGGTTCTCATCAATCCGGTCCTCTTCTTCAACAACAATAGGAGGTTCGGTGGGCTCTTGTGAAGGGCTTTTTGTTGTTTTCCCGCTTCTTCTAGTTACGACATTCATCTCCTTCACATTATTTTGCTCAGCACTAGATGCCTGCGTTTGTTGAGGTTGAGCTGGGAACTTTCCTCGTTCATGCACGCTCAAAGAGTTGATCAGCTTCGTGATCTGGCTCTTGATTTCTTGAATATCCTCCTTCATTTCCTTAAATTCCTGCACAATCATAGATTTCAGTTCCTGTAAATTATCATTAAATGTCGGCCTAGGAAAACCAGATGTATTATAAGGAGGGTTAGAAAAAAGCTTATTAGGTGGCGGTTGATGTTGCTCGGTGCTTTGTGGAGCGTTCGACTTCCAGCTGAAGTTCGGATGATCTCGCCATCCTGGATTATACGTTTCCGAGTAAGGGGTGTACGGCCTTCTGAATCCGCCTACAGCGTTGCATTGCTCGTCGTACATGCCTCTCATCTCAACATAAGTAGGGCAACTGTCAATCTAGTGGTCCTCGCCCTGACATATCGCACACGACCCAGCCGGCCTTGTAGGTTCGTTGTATGGAGAGGTCCGGGCCGCCATCAAATCTTTGGTCTTTAATAGCTCCAGCTCCCTTCTTAGACTCTCCACTTTAGCCTTGAGTGCATCCTCCTCCCGCAGCTGATAAATTCCTCCACCTTGTTGCTGCGGTGGTGGTCTGGCCCTATTTGTACTTTCTGTTGCACTCGGTCCAGTCCATGTATAAGCTTTCTCAGCAAGCTCAGTCAAGTATTCAATTGCTGCATCATGATTTTTTTGCAAAAATTCACCATTACACATCATCTCAACAAATTGACGTTCTCTAACAGTTAAGCCATCATAGAAATAACTAACAAGACGTCAACTTTCATATCCGTGATGGGGACATAAATTCAACATGTCTTTAAATCGTTCCCACGCCTGATACAAAGTTTCACTATCCTTCTGTGTGAAGGTCGAAATATGTCTCTTAAGTGCGTTGGTTTTGTGTTGTGGGAAATACTTGTTGAGAAATATCGGTGTCATTTCAGCCCAAGATCTTCTAGATTGTGGCTTCAAGGAATATAACCAACTCTTTGCTCTATCCTTCAGTGAGAAGGGAAAGAACTTAAGTCGGATCATATCTAGTGCACCTGGTTGGCCATGGAAAGTCGCTACTACTTCCTCAAACTCCCTGATATGCACATATGGATTATCATTTTCCAGCTCATGAAAGGTAGGAAGCAACTGAATCATGCCAGGCTTAAAGTCAACCTGTGCTACATTAGGTGGAAACATGATGCATGAAGGTGTAGCAGTACGTGTTGGATGCAAATATTCTTGCAAACTCCTAGGAGCTTGTTGTTCCTCGTGCTCAGCCATAATGAAAGTATGATGTGATGTTTGTGATTGTGCGTCAAAGAGATCAGCGATATTTGTCTTACTATCAGAAGTTTCAGAATCACCCTCGGGACGTCTAGCAAATCTGCCTAGTTCGTCTCTATACCGAGGCATACACCAACAAACACACAATCCAAAGGATGCAAACCAACTAAAGAAAACAAGCAAAAACAATAATTGAAACTAGACTTACTAACTAAAACTGAATAAAAGAAAACAATCCTAATAGAGAAGAAAAATCAAAACCAAAATAAAGAAATAAAGACTAAAGAAAATGAACGAAGTTATCGCTTTCGGTGTCTACAATCACTGTAATCTGATTCTGGCGCTTTTCTGAACCGTCTCCCCGGCAACGGCGCCAATTTTTGATATCGCTCAAATGTGCCACGCATAGCGGTCGTGGTGCAGTACAGCATAAGAGAGGTCGAATCCCACAGAGAGACAAGCAGGAAAGATCCAGAAACACAAATAACAATATATTGAAAACAATCAAGAGCGTAAAAGTTAAGGAAATAGATCGAAGATATAATGATAAGATAAAGTTAACGAAAGAAATCAAGATTTGAATGAGGCTAGGTTTCATGAATCACTTCACTCAGATTTAGGTACTTCTCTTCTCAATGGTTCATATAATACTCAGTTAAGGGATTCGCATCCCAATCACCTTAATCGGAAGATATAGAATTATGAATATGATAGAATATAAATGTCTCTTTCTATGGTTGGTTCTTCTCGTTGTAACCCTAACTCAGTCCTACCAGATCCTAAGAATACACGATACCGGCTGTCACTATAGGCAACGCACAGCAAAAGTTCATCGGGACAAAGCCCTAACTCTATCTAACAAGATCTCTAAGAATACACAATACCAACTCTCACAATCGATAATGCATAGCAAAGATTCCTCGGGATAGAGCCCCAACCTTGTCTTACAAGATTTCTAAGAATACACAATACCAGCTGTCACTACGGGCAATGCATAGCAAAGGTCTCAGGTAGGAGAATCAAAAGAGAAGACTATGGGATTATAAGATCATGAAAGAAGCATGACTGGATTCATAATATTAATCATCCACATAGAAATCTATAATCTGAAAATAATATTTGAAGATCCAATACATAGAAAAGAGTTTAACAATGAAGATTAAAAACTATGAACCATTGTTGGAGAAGAAGCCCTAGTCCTTGCTAGATCATCCGTCCGCGCATGCCCGCGGATTACTCGACCATCGATGGAGATGTCTTCATCTTCTTCCCTTAGAAAACGTCCAGAAAGAGCCTCCAAAAACGTCCAAGAAGTCCTCCTTAGCTTACCCTAACTTTTCTATTTATAGGGTACAAAGATTAGCAAACTCGGGTTAAGTTTAAACCCGTTTTACGCCCCTGGCTGATCTGGCGGTCGACCGTGAGACCTTGACGGTCGACCGTGAGGTGCATAATTTATTTTGATAAGCTGCGGTCGATCTTCGCATCGTCCGTCGGAAGTGTTTTTCTTGACAGAGGCTGACGGTCGATGCCACGGTCGATGCTACGGTCAACCGTGGCATCTTACGGTCGATCATGAGGATTTTTGAGCTCCACGGTCGACCGTGAGGATTTGACGGTCGACCGTGGGGATTTTACAGTCGACCGTGAGGGTTTTCAGGCGCGACGGTCGACCGTAAGGATTTGACGGTCGACCGTCACTATTCACTCAGCACTGCGCACTGGTACGAAAAATGTTGTAACTTCCTCTAGAAAACTCAGAATCACAAACCGTAAAATTCCCCAGAAACTAGACTTCAAGAGCTTTCCAACTATATATGGCACATTATCTAGTTCTTCATCGTCAGGTACAGGTTCATCTTCCAAGTCGACCAAAATAATCTTTTCAGCTTCTTTCAGCTCCAATTTCCTGCATTTTCCAAGCAACTATGTGAAGTAATATATACTATAAAAATAGTGCTAAAGAAGTTGATTAAGGATGAAGATATAGCAATTGAGATGGTTTTAAGGTTGTTCAGAGTGCACTTTCATGCACTCATCATAAACTTCCCTCTCGACTGCCCTCTGCAGCGAACAAGGAAAGGCGCGCCAGTAAAGCTGACAGCTGGGCCTCGCGCCTGGAAAGACAAGCACACAAGAGGGAATCGGCTGACTGGCGATCCCCCAACAAAACGAAACGAGCGCCGTCAGGTGTCCAAGCAGTCACCCTACGACGGCCACAGTCGATGACGGCTCGGTATGAAGCCAGCTAATCCATACCGAGAATCACGTCAAACCTGACCATGTCTAGCACCCAAAGTTCTAGAAAGACACGGAGGCCCCCAACCTCCAACTCGCAAGAACGGCAGATCAGCTCAACACGAGCCCCTCCGCCGACGGGTGTGTCTAAGTGTAGTGTGACTCCAAGTGGCTCACTCTCTAGCCTTAGCGATGCCACACAGTCGCTAGCTACAAAGGAATGAGACGCCCCAGAATCTATCAGAATATCTACAAATGAATTGAAAAGCTGGAAGGTACCTCTGAGAACAGGAGGGTCAACTGGAGCTGGTGGGAGTGCTAGAGCCTGCTGGGGTGGCAGGTACTAGTAAGGCTAAAAAGGTGGCTGAACAAAGTCTGGGTACTCGCGGTCTGGAAGTGCGTACACTCCCCCTCTGGGTCCGCCTCGACCTCCGCCGCGACCTCTGCCTCTCGCGGCGCCTGGTGTCCACCAACCTCTGCCTGCTCCGCCACGAGTGAACTGTGCCCTCAACGTCGGACAGTCTCGGCAGAAGTGCTCGGTCTGCCGGCACTCAAAGCACACAGGAGGACCAAGCGCTAGCTGCTGGTTCTGGCCTCCTCCGGACGTCTGCCCCTGAGGCCCAGCCGGAAGAAGTGGCTGGCCTCCATGCCTGGGCTGCTGCTGGTACTGGGGTGGGTAACGCTGGTATGGCTGCTGGCGTCGTGGGTACCTCTGACGTGGCCTCCACGAACCTCCTCTGCCCTGAGCTGCTCTCTGTGGCTGTCCTCCGCCACTGGTGCTCGCAGACGACGCAGGCTGGACTGCCCTGGGCCCCGGCTCCTGCAACTGAGCCTCAACTACCAAGGTACAGTCCAGCACCTCTGCGTACGTGCTAGCGCGCTGAGCCGCGATCAGCCGCCTGAGCTCGGGCCTAAGCCCCCACTGGAACTGCTCAGCTCTGGCAAGAGAGTCCACCGACACCGCACCGGCGAATCTGGCAAGTCTGGTGAACCTAGCAGCGGACTGAACTACCGACTGAGTACCCTGAGAAAAGGTCAGGTACTCACGGACAAGGGCCGAGCGCGCACTGCGGGGAAAGTACGCGCCAAGAAACGAAGAACAAAACACGGCCCACGATGGGTCACTCCCGTCCCTGGCGGTTTGGAAAGAGCGCCACCAGTCCAAAGCGTCCCCATCGAGCTGGAACGCGGCAAGTCTGACCCGAACCTGGTCATCCTGGATTGAACAGAGTGTCAAGGACGCGACTGACTCCCTCCAGCCAGTCGTCCGCCACCGCTGGGTCGCCTCCAGTACCGCTGAACCTAGGAGGGTTCAGCCTCTGGAAGTCGACCACCGCTGTCGCAACAGCACGCTGGTCGAGTGGAGGAGAGACCTCAATCCTCCACCACGACCTCAATCCTCGGCTCTGGCGCTCGTGCAGGTACACGGGGCACGACTGTGTTGGCCCCTAAGGCCCGTCGGGCAGCGCGCTGGTCGCGCGCGGTATCCTGACCCAACACTCGACAGCTAGCCCGGCTCCCTGGCATCTGCACGTTTATCAGAGACGACAAGTGTCGACCCGTAAGAAAACAAAACACAACAGCAATTAATAAAATAAAAGCATAACACACATGAGCACAGTCAAGCACACAGGGATGCTCTACTCCTAGAACTATCTCCAACCGCGCTCAAAACCTCAACCGCAAGCCTAATCCTATCCCTGGGACCTACAGCCTGCTCTGATACCAAGTTGTCACACCCCGTCCCAGAAAACCCATCCAGGACGGGGCGTGAGGGTTTCTATCACTATTCATCTTCAATTGGCGCGATACAAAGCGAAAAAGACGGATAATTTAAACAAATGTATTCCAGAGACGAAACAGATTCAATTCATATAACATCAAGTTGTACAGTTACAAAATTCCATTCTAATACTTCCAATGCACAGATTTATACAAAATCTCAAAAGTCCTCAAAGGTTTACAACATGTATATCATCCTTATATAACAGAACGGTAGTTATTTTATTGTCCCAGTGGCATCCTAATATCACTCTATGTCCTGCTGGCGTCCTGCGTGACCAGAGCCTCCCCCCAACCCCACCCACTTCCCTCGGATCCCCTTCCACTCCCCCTCTCGCCAACCGCCTATCTCTCTTCGTCTCTTCTCTTCCCCGATCCACTCCCCTCTCGCCAACCGTCTCTATCTTCGTCTCTTCTCCTCCGCTACTCACACCTTCCCGAGCACGCCGTCTTCGAGCAGCCTAACCTCCCTGCTCTTCCCCTCTCCTTTCCGAGGCGTCGAGAGGAGAGAGATCGAGATGGTGCTCGGGCCACATTTCCACCATCGACCTCACTCTTCCCGCTCTCTCTCAGTCAAGCTCTCGCCTGAACCCCGACGCCCGCGCCGGAGTTGGTTTTGCCGTGGAATCCGTTCACGGGGCCGTGGGGTGGAGAGAGGGAGAGAGAGAAGGGCGGGGGCATCTTGCCAGCGAGGAAGTTGAAGGATCGAAGCCTTCTCATCCTCTCTGATAGGGAAGGGAGTAGGGGAGAGGGCCCTATAGATAGCAAAACATCCTGGATTGGCACCGGAGCATAATAATGCATTATGTGGCGGCCACGAACGTAGGAGTGGGAGAGGGTTCGCACCGCCAAGGACCGGATCAGCAGGATGCCCCCTGCGCCGCCGGCAAGCGTATCTCCATCTACCGCGGCGTCACACGGTAGTCTCCTCCCTGTTCCTATGTGATCCCTATCTTTATTGTTACTGTCATCTTCCTACACTTTGCTTTTGATCCGTTGATATGTTTTCGTGGATCGGATTTCGTATTTTCTGTTTTAAATGTGGATTTCATATTATACATTCATTGCTTCCGATTTCATGAGATATCCACGTTCCTAGCATACCTCTCTCTCTCAAAGATTAGTGATCCATGGATGGGGAATAGATGGGCATCTCATGATATGCCAAATAGCTTAGTTTTATTTTTCAACATTCATTAGAATACATGCATACCTTTGAGTTCATGAGCAAGCCTTGCTTGGTTGATTAAAATTACAGCTTTCAGAATTCAGATAAGAATGAAATGCTTAACCCATGTCTTGCATTTAACTTTTTGTCGAAGTATACATGGAAAATTTACTGTTCAAGGATCAAATCTGGAAAGAAAAAGCACATTACAGCATTACTGTTGCATGTCTCCAGGATCGCTTGAGCAATGCAGTGGCCGCGTCAGTGAAGAATCTCCTCCCGGATGCTGCCAACAACGATCTAAGCAGTCTTTGCTCGACGGCGGCGTTAGGCTTCCACGGACGCTGAAGCATAGGTTAGTATGCTATTGGTGCTCTCGGTTCTTAATTTCTAAGATTTTTTCTTAATTTTGGCTTGAGTTTTGGAGTTTATTGGCAGTTGAGGTTGGATTTCATTCTATGCACATCATGTGTTCGATGGTATGTCGTAGAGATTTTCGTTGCTATGCACGGTTGAGTTCTGCTTTCCAGCAATTACGATGGTATGTCGATAGAAATTTTCATCTCAACGTAGAAGCTACAACATCACTGCAGCAAGTTGTATTTAAGTCTTTTTGGATCGAGAATGCCTTTTATTGTGTCTTCTTTTTTAGTGATATTTAATTCAGTTTTCAGGGTGTTTGACTACGAGCACATTTTGTTTATGAATGTAAGTGGGGCGCTGACTGATTTATGCTAACCATCAAAAGATTGAAAGGTGATATGCAATTGTCTTCTCATAATTATGTGTGGTTATTTTGACAAATTCAGGCAAAAAATTCTAATTATTTTTAGATTTGAAACAATGAATGTATGATTTGGCTCTTTATGGACCAAGAGGCATGATTGCCATTTTCAGTTGACAGCATTCTTGGTACTGCATATTCCTATAGGCAACCAAGTCTTCTAACTTTATGATGAGTTTTTTGAGGGATTTGGCTATTTATTTTATGTGGTATAACCTTCTTCAGTTTTGGCTTGCTCATGATGCGTTGATTATATTTTTAGAAGAAAGCTTTTATCTTGATCTTAGGAATTAGCTTTCATTATGCTCTGTTTCAAGGTTTTGATAATGAATTTCTCTTTTTGCAATAGTTTAGAGTGATCGCATTGATCAAAGGACACAGATTAACGAAGTGTGCTGCAGTTGTTCCTCAATGAGTTTCTTTTCAACCCTATAGCACGTTCTTGCTAAATCTCCTTGAATGTTGCATTTCTATTCTTTTTTCCTTTTCTTTTGATCTTCATGTTTAAATAGATATATCTGCTATTCTCTTACTAAAAGTCTTGCATTTTCCTTTACATTCATTGTTTCCTCTCCCAAACTTTCGTCTTATTCTTATTCTTATTTCAATCGGTTCAACCTCCAGTGCAGAAATCTTATATGCTCAAAACATGATGCTTGCTCAAAGCATCATGTTGTTCTTACCAAAATTGTATGGGTTTGGTTGCATGGACCTCAATTTTGCTGTTACTAATTGGTGTTGCTGGAAGCAGATACTGAGATTCTGAAAAATGTAATATGAATTTCTCAATCTGAATTTCAGATTTCTTTGTTAGACTTTTAAGTCATCACTCATGGATTTTTAGAGTTTATTTGGTTAAAGCTTATGAAGCAAGGGAAGTTGACCCTTTTGCAGAAAAGATGATGCTCAAGAAGGTTTTACTTTGACTGTCATGCTGTAATTATTCCATTGATATATTTGGTATTTTCGTCTATATATTAAAAAGTTGCTGACATTAGCTTTGCTAGAAATACATGTTTTTATTGCTGCATGGGCTAACTAACTTTTGTATTAAAGAGCACTCTCTTAAAAAGTGAATTGATGTTGGAGGGATATATTGTGATTCTGGAGCACACGTAGTCAAACAGAGGTCTCTAACAAATCATTTCATGGAGTTCATTGTAACTGTAGATTGGAGAGGAGAAATTTTCTTTTCTTTTTTTATTCTTAAGCTTCCTAAACTGCCCAACTTCACTAAAATACTACAACTCAATTAGATCATGGCAATGGATTATGGATGTGCTCGAGCAAATCAAGAAATCACTTGGAAGCAATGAATAGAAATGCTCCCACAATCCTGATGTTTCTTCCTTCTCTGTCCGGGTTATCTTAGAAGTATACATTTCTATTCCTTATTGATTATGTGGTGTGTTTTTCCAGTTATAATATGGCTCTTTAATCAACAAAGAATAGAGTATGTTATTTACAATTATAGAACTATTAACAATGTTTTGTGATAGTAGTATGATGGGGATGACTGCAAGAGACAAACTCCGGCCACAAAACATTGTTAATAGTTCTGTAATTGTCTGCTGTTGTATTGAAAGAAAGGAATAAATTTTTAATGGTTTACGCAGAGGATGAAGATCAAGTCTGAAAGGCTCTGTTGATTATAATAGTTGTGCATTAACATAACTGCGTCAAACTTATTCCTTGATTAGCTTGGCATTCTGATTGCCTACCTCTGGTATAGAACTTGAGGACGCTGAGATCACATGTCAAATTTATTCATGGGTATATTCGAGTTCCGTCCTAACGGAACTTGTGGTACACCAACGATTTCAACTAGACGAACGACACCATGATCTAGAAACAAGCGTTTCCTTACACCCACCGTCTTCGTTATAATGATAATTAATAATTCTTTATATTGATTGCATGTGTTTAATTATTAAGTTTCGTGGAGAGAGAGAGAATTAGTGAAGAGAGACAGGAGGGAGGGAGGAAGCGAGGGAGAGACGGCATCGTGCCAGGGGCACGGGCCAACACTAGTATATATATATATTAAAAAATATACAACAGGTAATCCTCCAGCAACCTCAGGCGCCTCTGGATGTACTCGCGCCGCCAAAGGCCGATCCCGCCGGCTCCACAGACGAAGAACTGTCGCCTGCACCTGCAAACGCAGCCCGGGTAGGAGTGAGCGATAAGCTCAGTAGGGTTCTACTCTACGGCACACTGAAGGGAGGAAAACAACAACAGTGTTGTCTCCCAGCTCAAGTCTAACGGATGCCACGGGGTCCCACAACCCCTGTCGACTCCCCACGGGATCCTACTCTTCTCAACCGACCACGCTGGGAACATCAACCAACACGCTGGGAGGAAAAGGACCAGAACCAGTAGGATCACCATTACCCAGCAGGAAACTACTGCCTAGGGACCATGTCAGGGACGTCGACACCCATCCTTAGCACTTGGCCTTGGAAGACAACACGACCTCTAAACCTCAATCACTGATTCAAGTCAACTATCGCAATCCTCAATCATAAGAGATTCGATTATACAAGATCACACCCTACTCCTGACTACCCAGCCACGGCCCTAAGGCTAGATCCGAGCTACCCGAGAGCCTTGGATCGACGACCCAAACCATCGCCCGCCTAACCTCAAATGCCTCTAATGCACACAATGCATGGGCCTAGACAAACATCTATCCTAGATGTCTCTACATGTCATATCAGCAGTTATAAGTTCCACAGATATACAATAGCCCTCGGCACTCGCCGGCAAGAGGTTAAGGTTCCACAATTCCTCACTAGCTAGCACTCATAGCTAGCTAATGGCTAAGCATACCATTAAGCAATTAACTACATCTACACATGTATTAAAGCAATCGAAACCATAGGTTTTCTCAAAAAGGAAAGAATACTCGAATCGATCTCAAACCAGATGAAAATCCTTTGAAAACTTCATAAAATCCACATGCATACATCCCAACACGTTTAGATGTTAATCGCCAATCAAATCCATCCAAGAAAAACCAGAAAACCAAGTTCAAGGGGTCACGGACGATGTCACGATCGATCCGGGGATCGATTGTGAGACCCAGGCGAAGAAAACTAAGGGCAACGGTAGATCCACCCATCGATCCTGAGATGCTCAAAACCAAATAGCGCCTGACGGTCGATGCGACGGTCGATCCGACGGTCGACCGTCAGGTAAATGGCAAAAAGAGAAGATCCCACGGTCGATCCATGCATCGACCCTGGGAAGCTAAAATCCCGACAGAGCCCGACGGTCGATGCGACGGTCGACCGTCAGGCCCAGAAAGAGTAAGTCAATACTTTATGGTCGATGCACCGATCGACCGTCGAGTCCCAAAGGAGCGTATCAACGCTTGACGGTCGATGCACCGATCGACCGTCGAGCCTCAGGCACAGTTCCTTAGAACAGTGCCGGAAATCCAATTTCTTGGATTTTAAGGATCAAATCAAGTTGGAAAACCATGAGATTTTGTAAGCAAGTGTATTTAACAATGGGGAAGCTAATGGAATGAAGAAATTCAGTTTTTGATGGTTAAATCTCCTATCTAGGTCCAAATGGACGAAAACCGACAAAACGGCGATAATACGGAAACCAACCGTTAGGATACTGAATTTGTAACGTAGGAATATCGGAAATGAACAACATCACATGTACAAAGAGTTACAAAGCATTCTTACAAGTATTCCTACAGGGAAAGTACATAAAACCTATCATAGGAGAACCCGATCCAAAGATCGAGGTAGAAACACCTACTTGAGCAAGTAGGGTAGCTCCTCCACGCGTCCCGCTGGTCAAGCCGTCAAGATCCGCGCTCCGAAGACTAAGTCTCTAAACCCTACCTCAGCCGAAGGAGAGAGAAGAGAAGAGAGAATGACAGGTGAAGGAGAGAAGGAAAGAGAAGAAAGGGACTTGGCTTATATAGAAAATCCAGATCTATCTCAGCCGTCCGATTCGATCTTTCCCGATCGAGCTCCGATCCTCCGATCAGACGCACCCTAGGGATTCTAATCAAACACATACATCAATCCAAGGCAGTGTGTGGAACGCAGGTGTGAAACCGACCACCAGAGGGCATATGTACCAAAATGCCCTTGGGGTCCAAACCGCCACACGATCGCCTGATCGTGCCCGACGCGGAACCAAACCAACAGGAAACCGGCTCTCGACCCACGTGGTCGAGCCAGGTCAGAGGGACGGGCCCTCACATGTCAGCCTCGAGCCGGGTTTGAATTGTGGTGTACAATCGAATTGTGGTGTACAGTCGAATTCGATGACAGGCCTAGATGACTTGTACACCTGTTGCTTGATGATTTAGAGGTCATGTCGGCCTCGAGCCGGGTTCTGAGGTGTAGCCGGTGTCCAGTTATGACGGCTCTTGAGTAGAGGGTGTGCCTACTCAGCGGTGCCATTTCCCGCCAGCAGTGTCGGTTACCTGCTTGTGAGTCAGCAATGTTGTTTTCCTGCTTACTGAGCGTGACCCATCATGTGACCAGTCCTTCTGGAAGATCATGATCGTGGACCTCAGGAACACGTGGTGGGGTTATGGGACCCCTGTGTACACCCAGGCCTTGTTCGGGGACGACACTGTTGCGTTTCTCTCTTCCTTCTGTGTGCCATAGTGTAGTTTGCATGCTGAGCTTATTGCTCACTCCTACCCGGGCTGCGTTTTACAGGTGCAAGAGTTAGCTCCTCTTCGGTGGCTCCTACCGGGCAGTTGGTCGGCGGTGTGGCGGCGCCATGCGGAGTCTGAGGAGTGGTGATCCTTTACAGTTTTGAACCCTTTGTTAGCTAGTCTCCTATGGGAGTATATAATGTTGTATTTGAATCTTCCCCTATTCGAGGTTTTGTATATTAAATTTGAGTTTTGTAATATGCGGTTTGAGGTTCTGTTAATTGTAGTTTTGTTAATTGGGGATTTTGGATGAATTGTTTAGGGAGACCAATAGGTTAGAGGGAACCCTCACCAAATTTTTCACAGTTTGTTAGGTTCCGGTTTGCGTCGCCCGGTCGGGTTGGGCATTCGCGGGTCGGGGCGCGACAGTTTGGCATCAGAAGAATGCCTTGATCCACGAGAAAGCTAGTCAACCGTCAGGGAGATAGGGTGGCTTTCACATTCTTAGCAAGCTAGAGAAGAACAAGAAAGAGGGGCTCCCGTTCGCTACTATTTCTAGAGCAAGGGAAGGAACCAACCCACCAGGATGGCGTCGGTGAAAGCAAATGGCAAGATCGGGCGCCTCGGGAGTCACAGAGCCACCCTATTCCTAGCAAAACAGAGATCTCTAAAAATCTTGAGGATGTGAGGATTGACTAGGAGGGGGATGCATCAGAGGAGGATCTCGAAGGAGTTGGGATTGTTGAAGCCGCTTGCATCCGAGCTGGGAGAGTGGTGACACGCCCTGAGCGCTCTAACCGGCTTGTCATACCACGCGGGCCTGCTAAGCGGGTTGGGCAAAATGAACCCATATCCAAACTGGCTTCCGCCCATAATCCAGAGGTCCTCAAACTTCAGGAATTGATCAGCTCATGCCCTAAACTTGGAGGGAAGGCCCGTCCAGCAGAGGGACAACCAAATGCCAGGCTAGCTATAGACCAACAAGATGACACCATGGGGCAAGGTAGCAGTGACATGGAGTTTGAGACCCAAGTAGAGGAAGAAAACGCCATGGTGTTGGAAGATGAGGAGATGTAGGAAGGGGTACCTCCTACCCGGCCGGCCAAGAAAGTAAAGACCCTAGAGCAGGCGGAGCACCTGCAGATGGAGTTTCTTAATGATTAAACTTCTTTGCTAGAACGTGAGGGCCGCCGGTGCCCGTAGAACCCTCTGCATCAGCCGGAGGCTATTCCAAGACCCTAACTTATGTTTTGTTTTCTTGTTGGATGTGGTTATCCAGGTGCAACAACTAAGGGAAGTGGAGGACCGACTGGGTGCCAGCTTCGGGAGCTTCCTTATCCCGGCGGAAGGAAGACATGGAGGAATGCTATCGATTTGGCATAGATCATATGGTCTGGTCCATTGTTTCTCTCAGACCACGTAGGCCATCCATGTTGTGATCTCATCGGAGGAGGATGGACATTGCCTAATTTCCGGAGTCTATGTTGCGAGAACCACCAGAGAGCGGAGAGGGTTGTGGGAGGCGATCTCTAACCTACAGGCTTCTCATGTACCCCATCTTGTCATTGGGGACTTCAATGTAGCTTCATCGTCGGAGGATAAAAGAGGAGGAAAGCCATTTGTCTTCTCTAGGAAGATAGTGGATTATCTAGTATTTATGCATGAAAACGAGCTGTCGGAGTTGGAGGTTGTGGGCTATCCATTTACTTGGTGCAACCAACAGACTGGGGATGCCCGAATCCTCGAGCGGATAGACAAGGCGTTGGGAAACCATGCATGGCGGACAGTGTTCCCTTCTGCAGAACTACATCACCTACCACGAGTTGGGTCGGATCACTGTCTCATCCTGCTTGCCATGAAACCGGCTCAAAGTCTTGCAGGAAGAGGAATGTTCAGGTTGCGTACTCATTGGCTCAACTCCGAACAGTTCACCTCTATGGTGCAACATTCGTGGAGTAGACCCAGGTTTGGTACGAAGGATTACATTTTGAGATGCCAAATGAAAGAAATCAAAGACACGGTCAAGCAATGGAGCCCAAGTGAAGAGCTTAGCTCCCAAGTGCGTGCTAAGCTTATCTCGGCAGGCCTGTAGGCGCTGTACGAGAAGGAGGTGGCCGGGGTGGTTATGAAGTCTGAACAGATGCAGATTAAGATACAGGAGAATATGTGTGAGGCATTACTCAGAAGACAAGAGATTAAAAGAGCCTAGGTGTGCAGACTCTCGTGGCTTCTGCAAGGGGACGAGAACTCAACTCTGTTCCATGCAATGGTAAATTTAGGAGGACACTGATCCCCTATTAGGGAACTATGGGTGGAAGGGAGAGCACCATTGTCTTCAACAGAGGAGATTGGTGATGCTTTTGCAAACTATTATTCGAAGTTGCCGTCGGACGATGGGTTCGAGGGGGAAATGATGTGCCCGGAGCTGCCCTAGATATCGAGCCATAGTTGTACCATGCTTGTGGGGGAGGTAACCATTGCTGAGGTTACGGAGACCGTACATTCCCTGGGTGCAAACAAATGTCCAGGACCGGATGGTATAACGGCTGAATTTTATAAGAAGTGTTGGAACTAATGTTGGAGGGGGGGGTCTTCCAGGTGATAGAACATTTCTTCCATACCAGGAAGTTACCCCGAGATTGGAATGATACCCTTGTGTCGCGCCCCGACTCACATAGGCCCAACCGGGCCGGGCGACGCGAACCGGAACCTAACCTACTGCGAAAATTTTGGTGAGATTTTCCTCTAATCATAGTGGTCTCTCTAGCAATACATAATCATCATGTATTAAACAATCATTCACAAACCTCAAAACTAAAACTGAATATACTACAAATCCTCAACAGGGTAAAAGTTATACAATTCTCTTCCGTAGGAGGCTAACTGAACAAAAGGGTGTAAGTAAATGATCACTGCTCCTCAAGCACCGCTAGACGCCGCCACATCACCAAACGCCTGCCCGGTAGGGGCGACCGAAGAAGAGCTAGCGCCAGCATCTGCAAAACGCAGCCCGGGTAGGAGTGAGCACTAAGCTCAGTAAGGACACTACGCTACGACACTCACAAGGGAGGGAACACAACAGCGCCACCCCCAAGTCTACCCTAGGTGTATACATGTCACGCCCCGATCCAGAAAACCCATCCGGACCGGGACGTGGGGGTCCTAAATTCTAAAATCAAACGGCGAGAGCCTCCCCTGTAAACATCACTTTTAAACCTGGTGCATGATTATAATATTCACAATTAATGTAAACTATCCTATGATCAAATCATAAAACAAATTAACTACTACAGTACTCAATTAACTTTAAAAAGATACAACAATGATTCAAATCCTCTAAGTACAGCAATCTCTGATCAATTTACATCAAAATGGAATACAAATACATTTCTCCTTCAGATTACAATTTATACATTTAAAGCTGTACATCAATTGAATAGAATAAACTGATGATATCCTCGATCTCACGCACCACCAAGGGGAGTGCCGCCTCCAACACCGCAACTACCTGAAAAAGAAGGGACTGCATCGACCTGCATCGCCGATGCAGCCCAGGTAGAAGTGAGCAACAAAGCTCAGTAGGATTCTACGCTATTCTACGTCGCACAGAAAGGAAGGGAAACAACAACAGTATCGTTTCTCCGCCTAAGTCTAAAGGATGCCACGGGTCCCATAACCCTATCGATGTCCTAAGGGCTCCTGTCATGAAACCTCTCTCCTGAACATGTTACAAGGAGGCCACGGAACAGTAACATGCAGGATCACCCTTACCCAAGCAGGATTCCCATGCCTTGGGGAACCACATCGGGAACGCATCGACAACCATCCTTAGCACTTCGCTTTGGAGAAGCGACACGACCTCTAAACCTCAAACAATATAATATTCCAGTCCAACTACTTAATAATCCTCGAATGATATCAAACATGATCATTGACGACAATCACGTCCTAATCCTTGACTACCCCAAACCCCGGTCCTAGGGTTAGATCCGGGCTACCCGAGAACCCCGGATCGACGATCGAAACCATCGTCTACCACCTAGCCTGATGCTTCTAATGCAATCAAGATGCATGCAATGCTCAGGCACAAGAATACAGGAATAGTAGCATGCAACAATATGCTAAGACAACATACACGGGCTAGGCAAAGCATCAAGCTTGCCGGAGGGTAAACATAGCAAGGATTCAAGCAATAAGGATCTATCTAGCAAAGCTATAATAACAAGCATCCAACAGATCAAAATCCGACATTACAACGGCGTCCACAGCCGTCAACCGCAATTTCTACAACGGGGGCACAACCCCGGCCACATAAATAATAATCAAACACATCTGCAATATACAACAGGCCACAATTATAAATTAACACAACTAGGGCACACCTTCGGTCATTTACTTAGCTAAACATCCCAAGGGGCACAACGTCCTTGGTTCAACCACAAGCTAAGTATACATGTAAATAAGCATGACATGTAATTAATTGCTAATTAAACAAGGATGATTTATATCTAACTAAACATGCCGAAAATCAAACAATTAATCATCTAAAAACCATCCATTAGAACATGCTAATCCTTGAGATTACTAGGAATACTAATTTCATGCATCTCGAAGAGTTAAACACGGTAAAACACCGAAAATCCGCTAAATAACCAAATCCCATATTTCTACATTGAACCCTAGTTAGAGGCGATGAAATCTCATCAATTCGACGTCCAAACGACGTCGAATTGGAAATTAAACTTGGGAAAATGTAGATTAGCATACTAGGAACATGCAGCCCAATAATTGGATTAATCTAATGGCTAATCTTCCCGGAATTCACTAATCAATTCACTAATTTAGGTCTTGTCGAAGATCCGAAGAATAATCACCATAAATCGTAGAAAACTCCGAAAATTATGAAATCAGCGGCAAATGAAAGTAGATTCGATGATCTACAACTTTCATCTTGATGATCAAACGAGATCATGCATGTACGAGCCCAGATCTGAGCTAGAACAGCTCATCTCGCAGAAAAACAGAACCTCGATAAAATCCGGGAAAAACTTCCAAAAATCCGGATAAAACCCAAATCAAATCACATGGAAGCTAGATCACATGTTAAGCATGCTTAGAGGGACTAATTACCACATAGAAATCAATTAATCCAACAATCAAACCCTAGATCTAGCATATCCTAAAGATCAAGATAGAAACCCTACCTTAAACGCAAATCCAAGCTTCAATCCACCGTGATCCACCGTCCCCCGTCGTCGCCGTCGTCTCTAGCTCGCCGGTGAGCCGCCGGAGGCCTCCCATAGCCGCAGCCGTCGTCGGAGAAGGAAGAGGGCTGCCCGTGGAAGAGAGAGAGAGGAGGAAGGAGGAGGAGGAGGGGACCTGGCCGCCTCCAGGCCGCCGGGGAAGGGGCGGGGTCGCCGCGGGAGAGAGGGAGGGTAGCCGCGGGAGAGAGAAGGGAAGGAAGGAGGGGTAAGGGTCGGGCACGGGAAGGCTGGGAAGAGGAAAAGAAGGAAAGGAAAGAGAAAGAGAAAGAAAAGGGCAAAAGGAGAGAGAAAATAAGTAGGAGAGAGAAAAGGGTTAAGCCACTTAAGTGGCTTAGCCGGTTCAGAAGAGCCAACTGATCGAACTGAATCCGATCAGGCTCCAAGTTGCAATCTCTACTTGATCTACTCAATCACGTACATCAATTAAGGTCGTGTGTGCACTACGAGGGTGTGAAACTGACCGCCAAGGCACAATTTACCAAATTGCCCTTGGGGTTCAAAAATCGCGATGCGATCAACCGATCGCAACCCAAGGCCAACCGGGCCAAACCACAAAACCAGACCCTCGACCTACCGCGGTCGGACCAAGTTGGAGGAACGGGTCCTCACAATACAAGGGTCCCATAACCCTAGTGGGAGTCCGTGAACGCAGGCTAAAAACACTGGAGACTCTCAACAGGACACAGAACACTGTTTGGTGGGCAAGGACACCGCTGGGCAGGCACACCCCCACCCAAGAGTCAAGAACACCGGACACCGACTACACCTCAGATTCAACTTGGAGTCATCATGACCTCTAAGCATCAAACCACATGTATTCATGTCATCTAACCCTATCATCGAAATCGACTGAATACTACAAATCGAGTCCTAGACCAAGCTACCCGCAACGGTCATAGAGCTAGATCCGGACTACCTGAAAGCCCCGGATCGGCGATCAACCCATCGCCAGCGTCCTACTCTTATGCAGCTAATGCACAATACAATGCATGCTATGATCACACGCATGATAAATACAGATACGCATGCAACAAATGTGATGATATATTAAACAAGGTCTGGGCACAGCACCCTGCCGGCCCAGGGTGGTGAACCGGTAAGTAAGGTCTAGGAGCTGCTACAGTGGTAATACCACCAACTGCCAGGAGTCCACAACAACACCTGCATCGGGAAACAGCCCCGGAAACAACAACTCACAAACATCACTGATAAAGCCCTCTGCGCACGCCGATATGCAAGGCTAAGGAAAGCTGTAGGGCTATCCGTCTGTTTATTCTAAACATCCCGGGAGTCATCACTCACCTGATTCACCACTGCCCCTATTATAGGGCTAACATGCATAAACATATGTACCAGGTATAAGGCGGTAAAGAAAACCGTCATACAAAGCCCCGCGGGCAAAATCCACTTGAAAACACCCCTCAGCCACTAAGAGATCGATCTCCCTTCCAGAGGAGATCGATCTTCTTAGTACTTAGGAGAAAACTCGTCCCTGTCAACCGAAAGAGATCGATCTTCTCTTTACTAGAAGGATCGATCTTCTTCGTGATCTGGAAACCGCCATACCAGCCTAGGCGAGGATCGATCTTCTCCAACCGAGGGATCGATCCTGCTCGGACTGGGCATGATGCCCCACAAGGGATTGATCTTTCCTCATGGGAGATCGATCCGAATGGGTTCTCCGGTGACCGGACGGCGAGAACTACCGCCGAAAAATACAACCAAACCCCCCAAAACTCTGGGATCTCGTAGATCAAGGAACCACGAGTCCAAAACCGATGAGATCATGGAAAACAAACTTGTATTTTAACATATCTAAGCAAAAGATCACAATCAAACCAGAAAAACTCCAAAACCCCAAAAGATTGTAGGTAGGATCCCTACCTATGCAATAGCAGCTTGAATCCAAGCTACTAGGCTTTGGATCGTCCTCGAACAAAGTCAAATCCAGCAAGAACACGGCTCAAAACTCGAATTTTCCAAAAAATCAAAGGAAAAAGGTTTCGTTCGTTTTATAGACGAACGAACCGACTCAAGAGAGATCGATCTTCCTTACCAAATCGGGTTTGACTTTCTGGCACTGAAAGATCTATCTTCTAGCAAGGAATCGCCCTTAGGTGCAGAAAGCTAGACTTGGGCTAAAACTCAAGCTCAAGCCCGGATCTTTCGATCCCGGATCCCACTAACTATTCTAGCCAAACATTATCACAAACATGGTCAGTGTGTGCACATGCGGGTGTGAAACTAGCCGACAAGGCGTAATTTACCAAATTACCCTTGCGGTCTACATCGAGCCACAGGACTAGAGGGACGGGTCCTCACACCTTGTCTCCCTCATCTCGAAGAAAAAGCATCCCCGGTATGTGAAGGACTTTCCACCCATTAGTCTTTGCAATGTATCTTAGAAGATAATTTCATCAATTCTCATGAGGTGGCTGAAGGCCGTACTTCGGGAGGTTGTGAACTGGGAGCAATCAGCCTTTGTTGAGGAGTGTTTGATCCAGGATAATATTTCCATAGCCCAGGAGCTTCTTCACTCTATCGAGAAGGCCCCAAGAAGTAACCCCTTGATGGCTATTAAGATGGATATCCAGGCGGCTTATGATAGTGTCAGGTGGAGTTTCCTTGAACTGGTGCTTATAAGGATGGGATTCCCTGGACTCTGGATAAAATGGGTGATGAAGTGTGTGTCTTCCACCAAATTTTCCTTCATTGTAAATGAGAGAGTGGTGGGACAAGCCCTGCCGTAGCGGGGAATTCGCCAAGGAGATCCCCTTTCACCCTTTTTATTTATTCTTGTGCAGGTTGCTCTATCGGAGGCTCTTAATAAGGGAGTGAACGGGTTGCATGGGCCTATAGGAATCACTTTCCTAAGAGGTGAGGCACGCGTTACACACCTCCTCCACGCAGATGATTGTCTACTTGTGACGGAGGCGTCTCTGGAGCAAGGGAGAAGGATAAAAAGGATTTTTTATTGGTATAAGAATACCTCTGGTATGGCCCTTAACCCGGCGAAGTCAAGTGTGAAAATCTCCCCGGTGGTGTGCTTGGGTAGAAAGGAGAGACTGTGCAAATTCCTTGGCATGGAGGAGTCCACAGCGGTGTGGAGGTACTTACGAGTTCCAATACAGGGCAACCGACTCCGAGAGGAGGACTTCACAGACCTCGTAGAGAAGGTGGAGGAACGGCTAGCCAAATGGAGAGGAAAGAAAATCTCGCTACCAGGTAGAATCACGTTGCTGCGTTCAGTTATCCAAGCTCTTCCTGTGTTCTTGATGTCTGCTACATATGTGCCTACGTCTGTCTTGAGGAAAATAGAGAAGCTCGCCAGAGCTTTCCTATGGGAGGGAAGAGGTTCCTGACTGTCGTTGGTGAGATGGGATATAATATGTTCTCCCAGAGAAGAAGGAGGTGCAGGGCTGCGTGACTTGGTGTGAGGACCCGTCCCTCTACTCCTGTGGCTCGTCGTGGATGATAAGACTTGAAAAGTGCACAAAACACCCTTGTAATTTGGCTTTGTTGGGCCCCGAGCAATGCTGGACTGACTACTTTTATTCCATTTCAGGTATAACAGGTCCTTCCACGAGTTAGATCAATTCTAGAGCTAAAACAATCTATTTTGGCGATTTTTGGCAAGCCAGATCGATTGGTCTCAATAGGTTCGATCGATCCAACTCAACCAACAAGGGAACGATCAACAACGGCTGGATCGATCGAACTTCAAGTGCCCGATCGATCCAGCAAGGGATGTAGCTTAACAACGGTGGTTCGATCGATCGGCCAAGTCAAGCCCGATCGATCCAGCTCGGGAGTTACCAGCAATAAAGGCGTAGGATCGATCGAACTCCAAGAGTTGGATCGATCCTGCTCGGGCGTTGCTCACAATATTAAGGGAGTTAAGGAGTCGGATCGATCGGGCTTCAAAGGTTGGATCGATCCGACGCGGCAAGAAGCAAAGATCGACGGCTCTGATCTAATCCGGGGGTGGTTGTCTCTTGGGTTATAAGTAGTCATTGTTTAGGGAATTTTGGGGGCTTTTTCCAGACGTTTTTGGAGAGAGTTTACCTATCTTTTCTACATCTTTTCTTCGACGATTCTTTGGAGGAGATCCATGGTGGGAGGAGATCATCAACTTCTACCGATGGATTATCCCCTGAAGATGAGTAGCTAAAACCCTAGCCATGGGATTCTTATGATGTAACTAGGGTTTTTGCTAGGGATTTCTTAGATTTAGGGTTTGTATACACGATTATTTGGTTTTATGGATTGATTATATTTGCCTATATCTTGGTGTTGATTTCTTGCTAGATGTTTGGATCGTTCTTGCTTGCACTTGATTCTAGAGCTTGTGTATGTTAGGGCGTGGATTGGATTCATCCAAATAAGAGGATCATGCTAGTCCCATGATATCTCGGATGAAATCTTGTTCGTGATTAGGGATTGCATAGTGCTAGTCCCACTATAGTAGTGCTAGTCCCACTACGTTTCATCCCTAATCCTTCTTGCATCTTATCTTTGTAGTTTCGGCCATCGAGATGCGAAGTCATCTCGATATTACACCTAAATTCATTTCTATGACATTGCTTGCGATGAATTCTTCTGAGTAAGAGGGTTCATTAGCAGTGAACGTAACTAATCATTCGGTCACTGATATTTCGTTAGTTGTTCTTGCCGACAAGGAATCCTAAATAGAACTTGTCGAGTGATAAATGAGAACTAGCCATTCCTTTATCAACTTTTAGGAAGCTATTTATCGTGTTTGCATGCCCTGATCTTTGGAAAACCTGGTATATCCTTAGTTACTGATTAAGAATCCTATGGTCTTTTCTCTCATATCCTTCAATCCTTTAGTATAGTTTTAGTTTAATTTCAACTTGCAATCTTTTCTCAACTTATTAGTAGGAGATTTGCGAAGTATTTGATTTAAATCCCTGAAATCCCTGTGGACTCGACTCGGACTCTCCACTATCTACTAGTCCTTAGTAGTTAAAGTAGAGCACCGGAATATATTGTAATTTTGGTCAGTCTTGTTAAGCCATGACACTTTTCAAGTCGTATCAAAATTTTGGCGCCGTTGCCGGGGATTTTTACGGTGTTTTAAGTTGTTTACTTAGTATAGTTTCTTGCTTATCGGTTGATTATTATATAAAAGACCAAAAATAGTTTCAGTGCTAATATTTCCATATCTTTTTGTGATCAGTAGGTAAAGAACAAAGCGGCATCCTTTCGAGCGGTGAAGGAGCGAACGCCAACAACACGTCATCGAGATTGCACTGTTTGCATTTCTAAACCTTGAATGATCTTTATGATGTGTTGATGAGTGATGATAAGGACCCAGATTTCAATCTTACATTAAAGGAATTCTTTGCTTCTTGTTCTACATCGCATAAATTGTCGGTCTCTTCTCCTACTCATTTAGCTATGGATAACCCTGAGGACAATCTTGGACCTAATGACAATCCTAACCAACCTGAAAATCAGGGTCGTAGGGCCATGAAAGATTTTTATGTTCCAACCTCTTTCACTTCTAACTCCTGTATTCAACCTCCAGTAATTGGAGCGGCCCATTATGAGATTAAACCACAGTTTTTACAATCCTTACCGACTTTCCATGGCTTATCTCATGAGGACCCCTACAATCATATAGAGGAGTTTATTCTAATTAGTTCTACCGTGAGGGTAAATAATTTTACCGAAGACGCTTGGAGACTTAAATTATTTCCTTTTACCCTAAAAGGTAAAGCGAAACATTGGCTCACATTTCTAGAACCTCGGTCGATCACTACTTGGCCTCAATTACAAGCTCAATTTCTTGAGAAATTTTTCCCGATTACCAAGACCAGTGACCTTCGCCATGAAATTTCCTCTTTTAGACAAGCCGACGATGAATCATTTCATGAGGCTTGGGATCGTTATAGGGAACTCCTTAGAAAATGTCCCCACCACCAATTTCCTCAATGGGCCATAGTAGAGCATTTCTACAAGGGTCTTAAGGAAAAACATCAATTAACAATAGATGCAGCGTGTGGGGGAGTGTTCATTACCAACCCCCTTGACGATTCTTGGAGGCTTTTTGAGAGACTCGCTGAGAACTCTCAACACCACGCCACCTCCTCTAGGAATAATCGTGGGCCGTCCAACCAATCCAATTCTCGAGGAGTTCTTGAGTTAAACGAGTCAACCCGACTTGCTCAACAGGTTGATGCCTTGAGTAGAAAACTAGATCAAGTTCTCACTCAAACCACAAATCAGGTTGATTCATCTATTCTTCCTACGCTTCCATCGTCAGGAGAAATCTGTTTCTTATGTTCGAATCCTGGTCACGATGTCACTGACTGCCAGTTGGCATGTCATTATCCTGAGTTAGTACAGGAACACATTAATGCCGTGTATAGTCAATCTAAGCCAGCTTATGATCCTTATTCAAATTCTTACAACCCTGGTTTGAGAGATCATCCAAATTTTTCGTGGAGAACACCAGGCCAACAACCCAATTCTTTTAATTCTAGACCATCCATAGGTGCTCATACTACGAATTATCCTCCAAAATTCCAATCATCATATCCTACCAACTCTCAAGGCCAAACTTCGTCATTTCGACCTCCATATCGGCCTGTTCAAAATCAAACATCTCAATCTTGGGGAAACAAACCGTATGTACCTCCCCAGAGTCAAGGACCTCAAAATCACTCAGCTCTTCATCCATAGCAACAACATCATGTTCCACACAACGATGAGTTGACCCAATTAGTACACTCTCATTCTCAAACTATGGCAAAGATAGAGGCCCAATTGGGTCAATTGGCTAATGCATTGTCTAGGAGAGAAGATGGACAATTACCGAGTCAGTCTATTCCTAATCCCAAAGGCCAACATCATGTAGACTCATCGCATGAACAAGTACAAGCTGTGACAACCCTTCGTAGTGGTAAAACTTTTGCCAACATTGAGCAACCTGAAGTAACCACAGATAATCAAGATTTACATGCATCTCATTCTTAGACATCATTGCCCAATAACTCATGTGCATCAAAGGAACCTGGTTCATCCTCCGACACTCCACATTCAAATCATCATGACTCCATTGGAGATTTACATGCATCACCACACATGGCATCATCTCATGAAAGAGAACCAAATCCCACAACATATATTCCCAAGGTTCCTTTCCCTGAAGCTTTAGCAGATCCTACTTCCACGCCATTCAAAAATTCAAAAATAGATGAGATGATGGAGGTATTTAAAAAAGTGCATATTAATCTTCCTCTGCTTGATGCCATCAAACACATTCCATCTTATGCCAAATTCCTCAAGGAACTTTGCACACATAAACGACAGTCTAGGTCACATGTGTCTAAGAAGATTTTCCTGACCGAGCAAGTTAGCTCAATCCTTCGATGTGATCTTCCTCCTAAGCTCAAGGATCCTGGCACCCCCACAATCTCATGCATTATAGGAAATCACACGATTGATGGAGCACTACTGGATTTGGGTGCAAGTGTCAACCTCATGCCTTTCTCCTTATATTCTAAGTTTGGTATAGGAGAATTGAAACCTACGGCCATGACCCTACAATTAGCTGATCGATCAATTAAGACACCAAGAGGAATCCTTGAAGACGTTTTGGTTAAGGTTGATCGGTGCATATTCCCGGTTGACTTTGTTGTGTTAGACATGGAACCTGGAGTGCAAACAAAAAAATCGGTTCCTATAATCCTTGGCCGACCCTTCTTGGCTACAGCCAATGCTTGTATTAACTGTAGGGATGGTTTCATGACGGTCACATTTGGTAATATGGAGTTACGTTTGAATATATTTCATACTTCAAAGAATCATGCGTATGATGATGACTGCTTTATGGTTGATACCTTGGTTAATGAGGATGAGATAATGAGTTGTGTTGATGATACATTACCTGTGTTGTTGTTGAATGATGATACTCCGTGTGGGAGTTTTGAGAGTGGTTGTCACATGTCTATTGTGGTTGAAGACGATGTTTTTGAACATTATGTGTCACATGTGCATGAAGATGTTTTGAGTACGGATGTAGTGTTTCCGGTCGTGAACAATGAAAAAAATGATTTGGATGATTTTGGGTCGGTGTTCAAGTCTGAAAATGACAACGTTTTAAAGGATTTTAACGATCTTGATGTCATTACTGATGTGTGCGGTATTTCCTGGAAAAAACCTCTCCTTGAGCCTTTACCTCCTACCTCCTCAATGCCAGCTGTACCTTCTTTGATCACACCACCATCTTTGGAGCTGAAAACGTTGCCATCCAATTTAAAATATGCCTTCCTTGGACCTGAATCTACCCTTTCAGTAATTATCTCTTCTGCATTAACCATTGATCAAGAGCATCAATTACTCGATGTCCTCAAACTGCATAAAAGAGCTATAGGGTGGTCCATTGGTGATCTTAAAGGCATTGATCCTTCGATTTGCATGCATCGCATACTCTTAGAGGATGAAACTAAATGTGTCCGGGAGATGCAACGCCGGCTCAACCCTCTTATGAAAGATGTTGTAATGAAGGAAGTAATTAAACTTTTAGACGCAGGGATCATTTATCCGATCTCAGACTCTAAATGGATTAGTCCTACTCAGGTCGTTCCTAAAAAATCTGGTATCACAGTGGTTAAAAATGACAAAGGGGAGGATATCCCAACTAGACAGACCACAGGGTGGAGAGTTTGTATCGATTATAGGCGTCTTAACGCTTTAACTCGAAAAGATCATTTTCCATTGCCCTTCATTGACCAGATTTTAGAACGGTTATCAGGCCAAGCCTATTATTGTTTCCTTGACGGCTACTCTGGGTATAATCAAGTCGCCATCGATCCTAATGATCAGGAGAAGACAACCTTTACATGTCCGTATGGAACATTCGCTTATCGTCGTATGCCTTTTGGCCTTTGCAATGCCCCAGCGACATTTCAACGTTGCATGCTTGCTATTTTCGGGGATATGATTGCACAGTTTCTAGAGATATTTATGGATGACTTCTCTGTGTTTGGCCAGTCCTTTGAATCATGCCTTGAAAATTTATCCAAAGTCCTTGCTAGGTGTGAGAAAACTAATCTGGTGTTGAGTTGGGAAAAGAGCCATTTTATGGTTACGGAAGGTATCGTTATCGACCACATCATTTCAAGTCGGGGGATTGAGGTAGATAAAGCTAAGTTAGAGCTTATTTCTAAACTTCCACCTCCTTCGTCGGTGCGTCAAATTCGGTCATTCCTGGGCCACGCATGGTTCTATCGGAGGTTTATTAAGGATTTTAGTAAAATCTCCCGACCGTTATGTGCTCTATTGGTTAAAGATGTTCCATTTGTGTTCGATCAATCTTGTCTTCATGCTTTTCATGTCCTGCGTGATTCACTCTCTTCAGCACCGATTGTCCATTGTCCTGATTATAATCATCCCTTTGAAATCATGTGTGACGCATCCGATCACGCAGTAGGTGCTGTATTGGGACAAACTATTGATAAACTACCTCGTGTCATCTACTATGCTAGTAAGACATTGAATGAAGCTCAGGTGAATTACACGACTACTGAGAAAGAGTTACTGGCTGTGATTTTTTCCTTAGAAAAGTTTCGGTCATATCTTCTTGAATCCAAAGTCATAATTTTTACCGATCATTCAGCCCTTAGGTATCTTGTTTCCAAGAAAGAGCTTAAACCTCGATTAATTCGTTGGATTTTGCTTCTCCAAGAGTTCGATCTGGAATTACGAGATAAAAAGGGAGCTTTAAACGTGGTAGCCGATCACCTGTCGCGTCTTCCTGTCGATGTCATTAATGATTCATCCCCGATCGATGATACCTTCCCTGATGAATATTTATTGGCTGTTGATCAAGCACCAAAACCGTGGTTTGCACACATCGTAAATTATCTTGTTTCTGGATTCACTCCTGCTCATTGGAATAAACTAGATCGAGAAAAATTCTTTTCGAAAGTTAAATCCTATGTGTGGAATGATCCCATCCTTTTTAAACACTGTCCGGATCAGATTATGAGATGTTGTGTACCCAAATCTGAAATAATCTCCATTCTTACTTCATGCCACTCTCATGCATGTGGAGGACACTTTTCAGGCCGTCGAACCGCAGCCAAGATTTTTCAATCTGGTTTTTATTGGCCCTCGATTTTTCGTGATGCTCACAGTTTTTCAAAAGCGTGTGTGCGGTGTCAACAATTAGGGAGTATTTCGCATCGAAATGAAATGTCTCAAAATCCGATTATTGAATGTGTCAGGTCACACTCAGAAGCAGGAACAACACTGCTGGCTCACAAGCAGGGAAGGGCACTGCAGGCGGGAAATGGCACCGCTGAGTAGGCAACTACTCTACTCAAGAGTCAACATAATGGGACACCGGCTACACCTCAACATCCGACTTGAGGCCAACACTACCTCTACAATCATCAAGCAATAGGTGTACCAGTCATCTATGTCTATCATCAAGTTTGACTGGACACCACAATTCGAGCTGGGTCCAAACTACCCAACCCCGGTCCTAGGGCTAAATCCGAGCTTCCAACCTCGGGACGGTGACCCATAGATCGTCCACGCCCTAACTATGCAACTAATGCGCAACAGAGAATGCATGCAATGAACATACACAATATAAGCAGTTAGCCATGCAACAGTATCTGATGATAACAAATCACGGTCTAGGCTCGGCACACTGCCGCCCCGGGGTGGTGAACAAATATTTAAGGTCTAGGACTGCTGCAGTGGTACACCACCAACTACCAGCTAGTCCACCAGCAACCTGCATCGGGAAGCAGCCCCGCAAACAACAGAGACAAACCACGCAGGTAAAAGCCCTCGGCGCAGGCCGGTATGCAAGGCTATGGAAAGCGATAGGGACACTCGCCCGCTTATTCTAAACATCCCATGAGTCATCACTCTCCTGGTTCACCACTGCCCCTAATATGGGACTAGCATACTTAAGAGTATGTACCAGGTATAAAGCTGTAAAGAAATCTATACATACAAAGCCCTGCGGGCAAAACCAAGAAGAAATCCCTCTCTGCCGTCGAAGGATCGATCTTCCAAGCGACAGAGAGCATCCTCTCCAAATTATGCCAAGGATGATCGATCCTTCCTCTCAGGAAGATCGATCAACCTCGCGATAGAGGATATCCTCCTTACCGCGCCAAGGAAGATCGATCCTCCTCGCGACAAAGAGAATCCCATGTTACCCAAGGCACAAGGATCGATCATCCTCACCAGATGATCGATCATGCCAAGTTCAGCATGACCAACAAAGAAGGATCAATATTTCTGGGAGAAAGATCGATCTTGTTGGGTTCTCCGGCAAACCTCCGGCGAGAAATACCGTCGAAAAACTCTATCAAATCTCACAAAACCTTAGAATTTGGTGGTATGAAGGACCACGAGTCCAAAATCGATGAAAATACTACAATCTAACAAGTATTTACCAAGATCTAAGCAAAACAAGTTTCAATCAAACTCAAACTCACAAAACCAAAAAAAAAACATAGGTAAGATCCCTACCTAGGCTAGAACAGCTTCAATCCCAGCTGCAAGGCCTTGGATCGTCCGAAATCTCTTCAAAATCCGACAGCTCTGAGCCCAAGAACGCGAACGCGGATTTCAAAAGGAATTCAATGAAGAAAATCACGTCCGTTTTATAGACAAACGAACCGACCTATGAAAGATCGATCTTTCCAAGAGGAAGGATCGATCCTTCCTGACGATCACACCTTGACTTTCTGGCATTAAAAGATCGATCCTTCTAGCAAGGAAGAATCAATCTTTTAGACGCAGAAAGCTAGACCTGGACTAAAACTTAAACCCAAGCCCGGATCTTTCGATCCCGGATCCACCTAACCTATTGAGCTGGATGATTGAGTCTCCATAGCATTCTTCTTTGCTTGCTTTAAATAAATACAGCCAAAGATTCATTACATCTAACAAGCTATACATAAAAGGTCAAATAAATATCTCTTCTAAATGCAGTCAAATTTAGGCAAATACAATGATCTTTTAAGGTTTTTCATGTGTATAGTAATGTGAAAAGGCCAAAATTCATCCCATAGGTTACTGTTTTCTTCGCAAAATGAGGTTCATGTAGAAGCCATCTATCAATGTACAATCTGGAAGCACCAGTAACCTCCTGTGATAATGAAGTTGAAGAAGTTACATTGATCTCCTCGTGCAAAGAGTATGTATACTTCTCTGGAACCCTGAGGGCCTATAATTAACTTTCCTCACCTCTGGAGGTAAGTCTTCGAGCATGTTACTGGAGGAATTTCCAAAAGAAACAATATATAGAATTCTTGACCATGCGCTAACTGGGAAAGACTTGGCTTGTGTAATAAAAATGGATTGCCGAAAAAGGACTATTCTCAAGATCATATAACTGGGAAAGGGTGGGCTTCAGTATTAAAAACGAACTTATCTAAGGGAAGAATGCTGTTGTCTCCAAACAAAAGATAGAGATACTTGAGCGTCTCCCCCAAGAAAAATGTCTCCATCTTATCTCTTTTCTGAGGCGGCACGGAAGTGACATCGTCTAAAGAACTATAACCTCCAGATTCCACTTTTGTATGCTTTTCAAATGCCTCAAAAATCTGCCAACCCCATTCACGATACCTGCATATTTCACATGTTAGATATTTTTAAAAAAGTAGAAAGCAACAATATAAACATTATTTTTTCTAACATAAGCGTATAATTGAAAGGATTTTTAGTATTGCATCTTACTTGGTATCTTCTGTTATACGATACAACACAAACAGGGATTCCACTGTCTCTGGGCGCAAAAGATTGTGACGGTCATTGTGCTTTATTATTATATCATGCACATATTCTGAACTTTTGTTGCCACCATCAGGACCTCCTTCAGAATCACCCTGAACCAAAAGAAGTACTTAATTAACACATTTGCATTTAATGTATCAACCAACAGCAACAAAAATGTGACCACTTCCATTACTAGCTCACTAGTTCACCTCGATGTGAAAGTAAGCAATTTCAGGAGCAAGACCAGTAGAAGTCACTGAGTACATTTCAAAGCATGTCTTCGCTAGATCTTCAGCAAGTTTTAAATTTTCTAAATCTTCAGCAGTTAACTGATTATCCTCAATTGCCTTTTGCTTCGTAATGCCTTTGGTTGCACCTAAAGCAAGGGTGCCTGGCAGGAAACACACCTGCAAAGGAGGGCCATGAAAACACAAGCTGTCAAATATGACACACCAGATTTGATGATCAGGGTAAAGACAGTAAGGAAGTGGTCATTAATTGCCCCAGAGATGCTACACAGTTCAACTGGAAACCATTATGAAGATTCTGGCAAAGAATCTCCAGAAGCTTAAGTGAATGATTAATATACGGTGAAGCCTATCTGTTTATTGAAACCAATAAAAAGTCCCACATATATGCATCGAGAGAAAAAAATGTAAATCAATTTCCCAATCCAGGCATATCACAAAAATAGAAGTAATCCTCTGAGCGAGAACCATTCCCAACTGCAATCCGTGTTGATATACTGTTTCATATTCACACAACATAGTACAATGGTATTCTCACCAAATGGCAAGCATATTTATCTTAATTAATGCGTATCATTATTAGGATCCGTTTGGGAGTGTGTTCGTGCGGCGCAAACACACTTTTTTTGGATAAACAAAGCTGCGTTCATAATAACCCGGTTTGGGAAGTACCATAGACCGGTGGGGACCATGCCCAAACCACGTCAAAGATGAAGTAGTTTATATGTGCTTTTATTTGGCCGCACCTCGGTTGTGACGTAAAAAACACAAAAACAAAATCTTAACTGATTTTTGAATAAAAATTTATTATTTTGACTACACTACACTTGAAATTAAACACACATCCAAACAATAAACTTCATGAACACACTTTTCTACCACAAATATTTAATATTACATGCCAAACAGTTTTTCAGTTGTTATAGCACCACACCTTACCACAAGTTACAAACACATCACACCACACCACATACATAAAAAACACAACGCACACCCAAACAAAACCTTAGTCACAATAAATGAAACCTATAACCTCAAGAAATTAATCAATTCTTCACTATCGACTTTACCAGCGAAAGCAGGTGGTGTTAAGCTTTTGCTGCACTACATATCCTTAGCTATTATCTATTTCTTATTTCCGGATTGGATTTAGGCTGATTTTTTGTATTTGTTTCGAGTTTGATTGAACTATGCAGATCCTTATAGACTTTAGCTTGCTTCATATTAGACCTCAAAGATTCCGAAAAACATATTCAAGAAACTTCATTCAAAAAGTGCAGGCCCCTATAGAACTTTGAAGAAAATTAGCTCTAACGACTAATTCTTGAAGCGTCGTATGATGGGCAGACCTGTGTTTGTCACCCAGGCCAGGTCACTGAGACCCCCTTTGTGAGGAGGAAAACGTGCCTGAAAAGATTCTATTACGTATCCGAAAGCGTGAAAGCTGGAACTGCACACAGAAGGATCCTTTGCCCTCGGTTTAGTACAGCTACCCATAAACCTTTGACGGTTCGTCTCTGTCAATCGCGACTGATTCAATCGATCGGTCGAACAAAATTTTAAAGAGCGGTGTAGTTAACAAAAACAAAGGTACGAGAAGAGAATTCCCTGAATTAGGGTCTAAAGGCTCCGTAGATCATGTTAATATTAATGTATCTCCCTTTGATCAAAGACGGGAATTTGACACCGGAAAAGGTATGGGGCTTGCCGCCTAAGCCCGATAGCATCTTGACCCCTACAGACGGACAGGTAACAACTACTAGTACAAAACTTAGCATAGAGGTTAGCCTGCCCTTTCTAAAAAAGAATTTCGAAAGAGAGTGACGCTAACCGGAAGGAAATCGTGAGACAGTTTGGTTCTCTAGACCCATCTGCCGTGGTCGCTTTCATTTCCTATTTTATATGATGGTCAACGCAGTTCACCCTATTCAGATATTCACGACCAAGAGAGTGATGTTTTCAATGTTGAAGACATGATGAAGAAGAACCTCATGATGCTATTGTTGCCAAGCTCCCACCAGCCCCTCATATACAGGATGAGATTGTAGATGTTATTGATAATGAACTTAGATCTACAAACAAAAGTGGCCATCAAAAGTATCTCATAAAATGGAAGGAACGTCCACATTCTGTATCACACATTATAAATTTCAGCGCCTCATTCCTGGCTTTTATGACCAATGCCATACATTTAACTCGTTGGAGTCGAGTTCTTTCAAGTCGGGAAGAGATGATAGAGGTAGGTAGAAACCAGACCTTAAAAGTTAAAAATAGTCACGGAAAAGATGCTTTCCAAGCTCAAGCTTTAATTTGGTTCATGGCCAATGATGGAGAGGCTTTGGGAGCTTGCTTACTTCAATATTAAACTAATTTGTTATTTATTTCTTATTTTCGGATTGGATTTTAGGCTGATTTTTGGTACTTACATATTTGATGCCTAAGTTTTATCTCCCTTCCCTACAACATTTCCCAAGCCCTAGCCTTCTTTTCATCTATTCTACTTTGGAATCATACCCTTAATAGCCCTCATACTTCAAATCCCTATCAAGTCACTGTTAACAAGCAAGCTCTTGTTTTATGTTGATGAGACATGCAACTAAGAAGAAATGACAACCAATCTGAGACCAAACGCGTGCTGAGGCTGATCGAATGCCAACATGAAGCTATGCTCTCGGCAAAATGGGATCCATATTCATAGAATTCTTTCCAGATGAACTGAACTATCTTGCATCAGTCCTTGCAATAAATGTAGTGATGCAAAAGTACCATCAACCATGATGGTCTGCTATGAGTTGGACACATCTGTAATGATACGCCTAACCAACAAGAAATAATAGTGCCTCATTCGAGTATGGCAGTAAAAGTGTTCATACATGTGATGGTCAGCATTTGGAATATGGACAATAACAATTAGGTGGTGTACGATGAATTCAATGACAATTGCAATAAGGCTTATCAAACTATCAGATGATCACTCCAATAGGACAAGTAGACTGCAAAAAATCTACTGCCCGCATAATACAAAATTGTTTGAATTGATACTTGTTAGCATGCAAGTTTATGCCAACTTGTGTTAAGCACCCTTCTACCGCTAAGAGGTCCTTATTTGAATTTTCAAGGCAACTATGACTTCACTTCAAAGAGGAAGAAGTGCAAGTACCAGAGAAATTAGAACCTTGATGAGTTTTGGCGTTTCTTCCACAAATCTAGTCATTCGGTCCTGAATACTCTCAACTTCAGGTGGGTCTCCCTAGTTGGGCATGGCGTAATGAATGTGCTTCTAAAGAATTGGGTTATAAGATCTATTCAAGTAAGTTTACTAACAATCGTACCTCATGAGAGCGTGGATTCACCCTGTCTCGACAAAGCTAAAAGTGGGAAGTAAGCATGTCTTTGAAGTGCAGCGTCCCATTCAAGCTATTGACAATTCACACTCTATTACATCAGCCTCCAACTTTCAGCAAGGTCATGTCCTTATTCTGAATCCTTCTGGTCAATTTATAATTAGTGATCATCCATAGCATGTCCCCTGTACCACAAGATGTCAGTGACCTGAGCTTGACTTTCTTTGGGAAATGGAGTATTTTATGGCCCAAAACAAAGGTATCAGCTCTCACAACTGTGCTTCACATGCAAGAAACAAGAATCATAAGAAAATGAGTTTTCTTGATTGGGGGCAAAATTTTGTTTAGCAAGCACCCATAATCTAGCATTCAATAGGCCAACACCAATGTATTTAGCGTGAGAATTGCGCTCCACATTGTAAGCAACAAGAATGAGTTTTACGAATGAGCTGGATTATGCTAGGAATTTCAGGATGCTGCTTTGATATCCAGGTATTATAACATGGCAATGAATCCATCATGGTGCTACTGCATAAAAGGCTGTGTTCAGAGGCCAAAGGTCATGGGTTCTCTACTTTGGGCTCAGATAACAGTAATAGCTAGGAAGCACCGAACTTGTAGCAGCAGAATGTGTCTGTGTCAGACACCTTGTCGAACAAGACACTTGTCGGACAGTCATCCGACACGTGTCCGGCACTTTTTCGGCATGTCCTCTTTTTTAATTAAGATTTGTCATGTGACAGGCGGACTATGAAAGCACAACAACGCACAGCCCATGCTGTCTTCTCTATGGAGTGGAGTTTTGAGACGACATCGGGTTTAACAGTGATTTTCATACACAATCTAAAGTCCTAACCTTAAACTCTTACGATCCGGCAAGTTAATTCCAAACTGATGCATTGAGTTACGGTGGCTATCGATGTTTAAGCTAAAAAGTACATAATTTTTACACTTAATTTAGTCTTGTATCTTTCAATGAGATATTCTTGTACATATGACATATAAAATAGTTTCTTTTCTGTGTCCCTGCCGAGTCATGCCTTGCAGTTTACAAAAATCATTTTGTCAGCATGTTCGTATCATGTTGGATTTGTGTTGTGTCCGTGTCCATGCTTTCTGGACTAATAGTCTCCTACTGACAAGCCAACAAAAAACAATAAGACCTTCCCAACTTTTTGCACATCAATAAGAGAGTACTGACTTCTTGCATCTACAATACTCGATGAATCATAAAAGAGCTATAAGATCCTCAAAGCAAAGAAAAGTTATGATCGGAGTCTGACACTCAACAAGGGGAAAAACTAAAACATACCAGGTGGTCCATTTTGGAACTGAAACCTCCATTCTGTCCGCGAGGAAGTTCACCAACAAAAACCAGTCCCTTTGGTACAGATCTCCGAACAAGCAAGTGTCTGACACCTTTCATTGCTTCCGTATACATCTCATGTAGAAACATTAATTGACTATTGTTATTATTCTTCTGCTGAAGCCAAACTTTAATCAAGTACTCATAATAGCTGTCGCCACGAGAGCCAAGCCGAATGTTCTCTCCATGGAACTGACCAGATCGAGGGCTGTGTGGTCACCAAATTATAATCAGAATTGTGGTCTGCATAAATTGAAGATAAAGCAAAGGTAGTCGTTGACTACAAATGTATCTTCTAGGAATCACCAAAAACATTAAGCAGTAAAATAACCAGAGGGTAAGTGAAAGGAATGTCAAAGGATTTTGAAAGGCAAAATATGCCCTCAGTGAGATAATGGCCTCGACAAATGGAAGCCGCATTCCACATGAAGCAGAATGATGTAAAGATATTCCAGTATTGAACAAAATTATTGCTTCTCATCTTCATGAAAGAAATTTTACCACTTCAAAATACACTTGCAACAAAAGGTCAGATTAGAGACCTCCAACATTCAAAGAAAATTTTGCGTTACGAAAATTGCAGGAAATTGTTTTGTGAAAGAAATATCATTCAGCAACTTATTTCATACTATACTGCACTCTGCTAGTAAGACAAAATAACTCAACCAGGGAACAGAAATTATGCTCTTAACAGGAATCATTGGTGAAAAGTTTCATTAATCTAACCAACCTCAGTTAAAGGCAATTGCTATCGTTATGAACATGGAATCAACCTTTGGCACAAAGAGGCAATCGTAATCTAAAACTCAGTCAAAAACATATGGACTTTGGATAACTAACAAACTTTCTGGAGTACAGAAGGAGTATTCCCATCTTGGGCCAATTTTGCAGACTCAATGATCTGAGATCATAGATCAGAGAGCAAAGATAAAATATTTTTGGCAAATCTCAATAATCAAGGACGTCTAAAAAAGGGTGTTAATTGCTTGATTAGCTCTACAATATTCGCACTTCCAAAATAGAGCACCACTTTGGAGATTTCATAACATGGAAACTTATTTAGGGATGAGAGTTGTTCGATTATGCGGATTCAGTCCCAAAAGTTTGGGCGTTAATAGTTTGTGCACAAACTGAGAAATCAGCAAGTAGCACAGGTAATTTTGGACTCAGTTTTCCATGGGTTGAATAATTTATCAGCTATTATAGGAATCACCAATTTCAATGCCATTTTCGAAATCAAGGAGCTAAATGCTTAATTAGATATGCTTCGTCCTATGGTTTCGAAAGAAGCTCTCCAATTTGTTGGTATTTTGGATTCATGAAGTCAACCTCTAAGATGGATGAAAGAAATAATTTCAAAAAAGCAGAATTAGTTTCTTTCAATACCAATAGGTCCAAAGTTGCAACAAACAAACATAGAATGTTGTGCTATTCTAGGAGTCTCCAATACAAAGCCATTTGCAAAATCAAGGTGGTATAAACAAAATTAGATATGGTTTATGCTATAGTTCGGAAATAAGCACTCTTCTTTGTGCTAATGTAGGATTTATGAATCAGCCTCTACGATGAATCAAGAAAGAACTTTCAAAGTTGAAAGTTCTGGTGCAAAAGGTTCTTGATAATAGCAAAAATGTCATTGATAGAACACATAATATGTACTTCAAATGAAACTTTCTCAATATCCTCCAAGGCATCCTCCTATTAAGGTCACGAAACTAGCACAGACTTTTGGCACTAAACAGTATGACCAAGTGGGCATACAGACAGCCAGCAAGAACAAATATAGTATCATCATCCATATTCATTGATCGCAGGAATTATAAGAATCTCTTTAGGGAAGAACATAGTAGCAGATACCAAACGGAATGAAATATGCCGTTTGGTGTACTTGCCAAAAGCATGTCAACATCTAACATTCAAAACTAACTATTGCTAGCATTAAAACAAGAGAGAAACAATTCTCAGGACAATAAGGTTGACAAAATATGCACAAAATTGGAGCAAATAATACCTGATATAGATAGGCACCAATCCTTCCACCTTGGGAAGATTCCTTATATGTTCCAAAACCTTCATTGCCTCCAAACTATACTTTGGATCTCCTGAAATTGCACTGAGGTAGTTAAACTCAAGCTGCAAGGTTGAAACTTCAGAAGTACTACTCAAGTCGTCAGGAGCTGGATGAGCTGAGCGATCACGAAGAACCACATCACTGAAAGGAATGGGTGTTGGGCTTGACGTAAATGCACATAAAAGATGGTCAGCTAAGTGCTTTGCAGTTTCTAACAGGACATCAGATTTAGCTCCTTTAAGAGTCCTAAAAGTTTCTGCATCAGCTATAGTCCCTTGCTTACCCCCACTTAAATGGTAAGCACTAAGAAGACCTCCTAAGACACGTATGGTTGTTTCAAACAAATTGACCTGCCCCTTTTCACTCATTCTTTGCACAAGATGTTCTTCTATCCACCCTCCAGCTTCTGACGCAATCTCATCAATGCCCATTATCATGGCAGTATCTAAAGAGTCCACAACAGTGGCACCTAGACCTCCCAAACCATCAATGCCTCTTTTGCTTAAGGGCATAAGTTCATCATAACCCATTGCAAACGTCTTATAACCAGACCAAGCATGAATGAATGCTTCTTTGACCTTTCCTTGCCTGGATATCCACAATAACTTGATCGGATCAACATTAGAATAGGCATTGCGGATTTCATCAGGAGAAAGTCGCGGCGGAAGCCTAGGTGGTTTTCTTAGAAGCTTTCCAATCTGATTTATGCCTTCCTTGATACGCTTATTTCCCCCGGCAGTAACACCATTTAGAATTCCATTGGAAGCAGAAGGGTTGTAACTTCTATGCGTCATTGTTAAGTATGCTAAACCACCAATCATCAATAGCACTAGATACTTGCCTATGGTACATCTTCCACAGTCGTACTTGGTGTTACTAGTAAAAAATGCCTGAGTTAGCACCTAGAAAAAGAACAAAAAAAGGAAAGAAAAGGCTCAGAATCAAAATAAAAAAGAGCTGGCCATATAAGCTCAGGTGATAACTTAAACAAGTTATCTAAACAGAATAAAAACAAACGTACGAATAGTGAATTGTACGAAGAAAGTGAAATTGGAATGTCTGTCTATTGCAATTGTAACCAAATGAAAAGGCAACGTATAAGAACACCAAACCTTTCGCAATCGACAGTGAGAACTTCGAGGAGATATTATTCTTTAGAACAATAAAGCATCGGAACAAGAAACACGCACACACTCTCGCGTACACACAGATATATAATATTCTGTCATATAGCTCAAACCCCCATTTCATTAATCCCCTCTTATCTTGTTCTTAATATTTTATTCGTTGGTCTAATTGATTACTGGTCCTTCATTATCCAACATCATTCTCAATAAATCACGCGCAGAATACATGTCAATGTAATTCTACTACCTACTCAATGTACAGAAGCAAAGTAACAAATGCATTTCGAATTTGAAAGCCAACAGTGTAAAGAAACCATAAACAGATAGCAGCTCAACATCATAAAGAAGTGTGCTACCATCAGCTCGTACGAGTAAGCCAAAGCAGGATCTTATCAACACACTTGTCTTTTGTTATTTAAAGATAATATTTCCCTGCGTTGACAGCCCATATTCTCCTCCTTAACTTTTAGTTTTTAGTGCTGTGTTTGACACCTTAATCCAAAGAAAGCAGGAGTTTTATGAACCTTTGTTGAATATGCCGAATAATGCAACCATTCGTAGGTGCCATGTGTAGAGCTTATACATGTGTCAGCACAAGGTTTGTGCGAATTGAGGCATCATGCCAGTGACTATGTATCAATCCGTGATGGTATGTGCCGATCATCACAGCAATCGCTGAATAAGAATAATGAAGGAGCTATTGCCAAGCCAAGATATTCAGTAGGGAGAGTTAAGACTAAATATGACACAGGACAGAGTTTTGGAGAGTGAAGAGGAGGATAGGAGGAGGAAAGGAGGAGGAAAAGAAGCTAGAAAGAAGCTAGGAGGAGGAAGAAATTAGGGAAGGGAGAACTTAGGAAGGGAGAAGAAGCTTAGAAGGAGAAGAGGAGAGGAGCAAACAAGGGCAGCATAAGCTTTTCATTTCATTATCAATAATTCCCAAAGCATACACTAGGTCTCCCTTTTATAGGATAGGGGAACCGACTCAACCAACTACAAGCCGAATTATAACTAGGCTCGAACTCAAATGATAAATCCAAATCTAAATAATATAAAATGACTCAACATAAGTGATCTAGCTTGATCCGGATCTCAATCTGGATCTGATGTCCGCATCAACTCTCCCAGGGTGAAAAGAATTCAACTCTGTCGAGTATGATGTAGCAATGCCCTATTAGTGCTCCAAAAGTCTGAATCGATCTTCAAAAACTGAGTCCGCTCCAAGAAACCAAGGACCTGGCTATATCCACCACTAGTAGAAACAATTCACCTTTTTAAAATTGCATCAAAACACTCATATTGTGGGCGGAAGAGGAGTAGACTAGGCTCAGATTTAAGAAGATAATTTGGCTCAAGTGGTGGCTTAAGTGGCGATTAAATGAAAGGGTCATCAAGGGTGATGGATATGTTTTGGTGGACAGTTAAGTCAAGGAGACATGCCGGGGTGTTCGTGGAGCTGATAGTGTAAAGTAATAGGTTGTGAAGGTTATAGGCGGTTGTTCTAATTTTATGCAACACCTCAACTGACCTGGCACTACAGGCTTGCATTTTGAGAGTAGATTTCATCACATAGTGCTCAATTTGTTCATTCAAATGCCAATAAAAATCATTCTGAGAGTAATATCGTATCTTATTTGCATGAATATTCGTGTTGATCTCTAGATGCAAATTATGAATGCAATGTGTAAATGCATGCTTAGAATAATGAGAAGTCCTAGATATGAGATCTAGATGTTTCTGAAACTTGCAACTATGCATGACTTCTAAAAGACCTATTCCAAGTCGAATGCACGCGAGACATTTGAATTTGCTCGGCTGGATCGTCCTCCAAGGCCTATCCACTCCGCCTGGCGCGTCGTCCCCTAGTCCGACTCGGAGTCGCGCATCATCTTCAAATTCTTCCGTGTCAAAACCGTTCCTGACCGCGTCATCCGTCTTAGAGCTTCCATCCCAAGTGGAATTAGGTGATTAGCCCGCGTGGCTTGCTCTCTAGCACTTATCGCATCAGCCTAGGCAAGCCAAGTCTTAGTCGGACTAGGACTGGGCATCCTGAGCGCGTCGCACACACTGCGCGTGCTGCACGCGCGCTCGACCCGCGCGCCCATCTTGGTCGCCTTGGCACATGTCCCGCTCGCCTGACTTGCTCTCGCGCGCGTCATGCTCTACTGGGCTCGCGCCACACCGCATCCTGGCGCGTCGTCTTCCTCCTTGGCCCGGTCCGTCGTGTCATGCTCAGAATTCGTCAAGCCATCTTTGGGGAAATGTCGTCTAGCCTAGTTCAAGGACCTTTGCTCGTGCGATCATGGTGTTTCCATGTTGCCCATCGCTTGATGTGCTGCACCACGCCATGGCCTAGGCCGTGGCCCGTGTCAACTCCGGCTGACGCGCGCCATGGCCCATGTCAGGACTCAAGGCCCTGACAGGGGGGGGGGGGAGGGGGGAGTGGCTCATACAATCGACTGAAGCATGACCAAAACCATGACACTTGTAACACTGAAGCCGAAAGGTTTGTTTAGGAGGTAGTCCCAAGTACTCTTTTGTCTTCGTTGTTTTGATTTGGACTAGCCATAGAAGAGGATTTAGGATGAGGAGCACTAACATACAGTTTAATCCCTAAAGGTTGTGAACATCTTCTAAAAGTGGTGCGTTCATAGTTTTCCACTATGGTATAAGCATCATCTAGATTGGTGACGCCATGATCAATAAGTTCCTTTCATAGCTCGTCCTTTAGGCCTAGTCTAAACTTGCTCAAAATGATCCTCTCATTTTCAATGATAGCACATCGCATCATAAGATCCTTGAATTGTGCAATGTAATCAGTGACTAATCTGTTTCCTTGTCTTAGGTCATTCCACTTATCTAGAAGTTCAGCTTCGTAAACTTGGGGAGCATACTTTTGTTTCAGTTTTTCTGTCATCTCTTCCCACTGGGTTATAGGCTGTTGGTGCTTCCTATGTAAGAGTGATTCGGTATCATTCCAAAAGCGTTTAGCTTGCCCAACGATATTCATGCGAGCAAACCTAACCTTTTTGTCATTAGATAGATTAAACCACTCGAAGAAATGCTCCATCTCATGTAGCCAATCAATAAGAACCCTAGAGTTACGACAACCACCAAAGATTGGGGACTCGATCGTGAAGCCTCGTCTCGCGCGGTCATTGAAACCACAACATTGCACAAGCTTATGACATTGGTAGGTGTAAGAATGCTTCACTAAGTTTTCCATTGTATGCTTCATATCAATTCAGGGTATCAAGAAAGTCATGACACAACACGTACGAACATGCATGCAATGAAAGTGTGCATGATGTTATGCTCATGTTATACTAGGATATGAGACTCCAAATAAGACCTAATGCATAGATTTGATGCAAGAGATCATCAAATTTTCTGCAAATAAAATTAAATATAATGTGAAGATCACCTAGACTAAATAATTGAAATCAAAGACTATGTGATTGTCTGCAAGCAAGTAGTAGGATTCAAAATGTAGCAAGAATAGAGAAGGGTGATGTGGCTTGTGTTGTTTGGATTTTGGCTAGGTTGTCTTTCAAGGAGTATGAGCCCATATAAAGAGTAATTGATGAAATTTTAAATAAGCTAAATAGGTCTAAAAGCATTTGAAAATAGACCGACCTTGATTCGCTCGGATTAGACTTGATCTACTCTTGAATGGGTTGGGTCTGAATTTGGAATTGCCTAAGTCGGATCAGCAGGCCTGCAATGTGGCTCGGTCAGGTGTTGCTTGATTACTTGGTTGTAACCACTGGACTTGGCTGCAATTAATTCAAATGGTCTGGCTCAATCTGATCTGATCTGGGCTAAGTTTGCTCTAAACTTGCACTGGATTGGGCTAAAACATCATATCTGCCTGGGCTAGGCTGGATTGGGTCTGGTCATGCTCAATCTGGTCTGAATCGAATCAGTTTAGGCTGGATCCAATCAACTCTGGCTGGACCCGCTCCCTTGATTAATTCAAGGGGCCTAATCCCCTTTTGATGAAAGGTGATCCCAATCTTAGGGATCTCATAGCCGCCGCAAAGAAGGTGAGGGGTCCCGAGGTGAGCGGCGAGGGCGGCTGCAGGTGGTGGTGACGACGGCAAGCGGTCCCAAGGTGAGGGCGTTCCGAGGTGGAGGTGGCACAGCTGCGGACGGCAGAGGTGGAGGCGGCGCAGCTGCGGATGGCGGTGAAGGTGGTGGCAGTGGCAACAACATTAACGGTGATGGCAACAACAATGGTGGTGGTGAAGATGTTGTCCCGCGAAGGTTCCGGACAAGGTGAGTTTCTCTCTCCCTCTCCCTCTCCCTCTCTCTCTCTCTCTCTCTCTCTCTCTCTCTCTCTCTATCTCTCTCTAATCAGTGGAGAAGAGGGGATGGGGGTTGCAAAGGTGAGTGATTGGAGGAAGAGGAGATGGGGAAGTGGACTTGGGAGGTGGGTTTTAGAGGTGATTAGAGAGGGGAAAGAAGATGACGGTAGAAGGGAAACAAGGGAAAAGAACGGGGAAAAACTGGGAAGGAGAAGATATTTTCTTTCACTCTAATTTAGTTTTGCCCTTCTTTTCTTTCTTTCTTTCTTTTTCTCTCGGTCCCTCTTGTTTAGATGAGAGGGGTTTTGTTTTTTTCTTTTGTTTTGTTTTTTTTTTTGGTTTGTGGAGCTTGGTTGTGGGTCGTTGGAGTGAGGAAGGGTGGATTTAGAGGGGGGGGAAGAGAGGATGGCTGCAGATGGGAGTGAAGAAGAAGGGGAAAAGGAGGGTAAAGTGGAGTAGGGGGAGAGAAGGATGGGGGAAAGAAGATGAAAACTGGGGAAATGAAGGGAGGAATTTCTTCTCTCTTTCTTTTCTTTTTCTTTTTTTCTTTCCTTGGCTGCTAGCTTCTTCTTCTTCTTATTGTCTTCTCCTTCTTCTTGCTGGAACTTAAGAGAGATTCTGTTCGTCTTCTTCTTCTGCTGCTTATTATTATTATTATTATTATTATTATTATTATTATTATTATTATTATTATTATTATTATTATTATTATTATTATTATTATTTTCAGCAGAAACAGAGAATGCTAATGCCAAGGGGGAAATTGGGAAACTTGTGGTAGGGAAGATGGTGAAGAAGATAGGGAGAGTAGCTGGTGGAGGAACTCATCTGAAGAAGGATCCGTTCACCAAGTGAAGACATCGGCAAGTTGGCTCTGATACCAACTTGAGACAGAGTTGAGGAGAGTGGAGAGGAGGATAGGAGGACGAAAAGAAGCTAGAAAGAAGCTAGGAGGTATAAATTAGGGAAGGGAGAACTTAGGGAGGAGAAGAAGCTTAGAAGGAGAAGAGGAGTGGACTCAGTGGAACAAACAAGGGCAGCATAAGCTTTTCATTTCATCATCAATAATTCCCAAAGCATACAGTAGGTCTCCCTTTTATAGGATAAGGGAACCGACTCAACCAACTACAAGCCAAATAGGCTCAAATCCAGATTGTAACTAGGCTTGAACTCAAATGATAAATCCAAATCTAAATAATATAAAATGACTCAACATAGGTGATCTAGCTCGATCCGGATCTCAATCTGTATCTGATGTCCACATCAAAATATGTTAACAAATTTGTCAAGGTCCCAACAGTACATTTTATGGTGCTTGCAAAAGGAGGTACATACATGATGTCCTAGGTAACAAATACTTCGACGTGGTAACCTATCCCTCAAAATGAAGCACAATACAAGATTCCTGTTCTATGAAAGAAAGTATATGCTCTATATAAGGTAGAAGTTGAGACATGCTTATCTAAATTTATACATTTAATTCTTCGACATGTTAGACCCTCAATACGACAAAAGGGATAGATACTAGTGCCGAAAATTCTATTTCAAGTCTATTAGGCCCACAATATATTGTCATAAGTATGCATCACCTACTCCTCTGCTTAAATGAACAACTAAATTTCCAGCAAAGAGAGGTTCTAGAGGTTGGATAGATACTAGTGCTGAAAATTCTATTTCAAGTATATTAGGCCCACAATATATTGTCATAAGTATGCATCACCTACTCCTCTGCTTAAATGAACAACTAAATTTCCAGCAAAGAGAGGTTCTAGAGGTTGGACAATAACATAGGCAAAACACAGTTTTCGCTTGAAATCATCAGGGACCTCTCGACCATAGAGTGCAGTCATTCCAAGGAAGCTCAACACTCCAGCAGGGCATATATCTAGAGTTGCTAAGTTTGCTTTGAATGATGCCGAATGGGCTCTTGGGGACTGTAATGCCCTTGTAGCCTTCTCCTCTGTGATATAGTTGGATAGATTCTAGCTCCTAGCCATTTGGCTCAATGTTTCTCTAAGAACAAAATCATAACAAAGCGCAAAGATTTAAGAATAGAATCCCGAGAGAAATAAACCCACAGATGTATAGAACAATTGATTTTGATGATCCAGAATTCATGGCCTAACAGCAAAATTTGAGCCAGATTCAGATCTAGCAGCCACTTTGGTAGTATGAATAAGATCCTAGAAAGATGAGAGTAGTTTACGCTTTGCTTCCAAGCAATTGCACATCCTGTGATCGACCTATAGTTATCCAGAACCAAATCGCAAACCATAATAAAAGTTAATCCACCGAATTCCAACCCAAATGCCAATCGATCTCGCATGAGCTACACGATCTCCACAGACGAATTAAGAAGATAAGACAAGACGAGATTCTCACCTTCAAACAAGATCGGTGGCGGAACTTGGCGTTGTCGTAGTTCACATCCCGCGTCGAGTAAGGGAGCGACCTCGACGCCATGCTGGTAGGGTTTCGAGCGATACGAGCGAGAGAGAGAGAGAGAGAGAGAGAGAGAGAGGAGCGGAGAAATGCAGGAGAGGAGAGGAGAGTAGAGGAGAGGGTCGGACAGGACCGACCGTACTGGAAGCCCTTTGGTTTGAGTCCGTCTAATTTAAGTGCTTTTAAGTCAAGAAGTTTATTAGGAGAGATGCCCGGAGCTGGCGTGGTTCCCTCTCAAAGACTCTGGTGCCGACGTTGTCACTGGCGCCAATCTCAACATGCCACGTATGATGGGCTGCTGACAGAGAGCACGTTTTGTGTGAAGGTTGATATTTCTCTCAATAGTTTGAAATTATCTTTATATCTTGTAAATATTTTTATGACTAATTTTGATCACATCAAACTTTTTATTCTTATAATAATTTTAAGGGGTTTTTGACCAAAGCCCTATATCATGCCCCTCTTTGCCAAAAGAGTGATTATATATGCACACGCTCATATTTTTGTTCGGTGGCTTTTCACTAAATTTTTTTTTATACCAGCTCGGTGGAAGTGTTAGTTTGGTGGAATTCCACCGAAATGGTATAAAAAAATTTGGTGAAAAACCACCGAACTGGTATCAAAAATTCGGTGGTTATTCACCGATTCAAGTGGGTGTTGTACACTTATCACACTGGGTGGTGCATATATAATTACCCTTGTCAAAAACAGTCTTTTTTGGGTTAATAAGCCCAAAACATGCACAAAAGACCAAAATACCCTTTCCTATTTTTTTCTTTTTTCTCCCACCCTTTTCTCTCTCCTTTCTCCTCTCTACCCTGTCCTGCTCACGGCTTAACTTCCCTGGCCTCAACTCCATCGGCTACTCCACTCTTAACACCCACCCCTCCTTCCGTGACTTCCCATCCCTCATCGTCGTTGACATCGTCGCACCCAGACCACCTCACCCCCGTCACCTACGACCTCCGCGGCCTCCATCCTCGTCGAAGACCAATCGCAAGCTCCGCCACTGATATGTGTGATGAGTGCATGAAAGTGCATTCTGAACATGACTAAGAGCAGCTTATTTGCTTAGTTTTTATGATTAATATAGATGATTTTCGTCCGTATATGTTGCTTCACAAAGTTATTTGTATTAAGCAGGAAATTGAAGCAAAGATGGCTCTTTAACACCAAAACTGTACCTTCTCGAAACGAACTAGATGAAGTGTCATATATGGTTGGAAATCTCTTGAAGTCTAGTTTCTGGGAAATTTTACGGTTTGTAATTCCAAGTTTCCTAGAGGAAGTTACGGCAATTTTAGTACCAATGGCGCAGTCTGGATGGCAAAACAGTAAATACGCAGGAAAGACAGATCGATCATGTTCTCTAAAAGGATCGATCCTTTTATGCATACGGACCTAACAGAACGCATACTTTTCAAATGATCACAGAAGGATCGATCCTACTATCCATCCTACTGAGAAGGATCGATCGTACTCGGGCGGCCCAGGTTACACCAAATGAGGAGAAATACAGTTCGTTGACTGGTAGGAAAATATTCGTAACATATTCTCTGGAGGTCAAAATATTCTGAAATTTGAATATGTGATAGAAGGTTCAGAGATCTACAACTTTTATGTTGGACATTGTGTGAAATTCTAGATGGTGTGATAGAAGATTGGAATAATAGATGAAGTTAGACAAGCAGGAAAACTATTCTGTCGAAGTTGAGAAGAATATTCGTCAAATATTCCATATAACTCAGAATATTATTAAATCTTCAGGATCTGATAGAAGACTTCCTAATCTACAACTTTTGTGTTGACCAAGTTTCCAATTTCCGGCTGGATTGGACCCAACTGTGACCGGAATAGGGCTGTTAGGATTAATTCAGGATATCCGAGTTGCACCATAAGTCCAACTCAACTAAAACCCTAATTTCGGGAGCCGCTATATATATGGTTATTTTAATTGGAAATTAGGCTGGTCCCAAGGGAGTTTTTCTACAGAGCTTTGGAGGGGAGAAAAGCAAGAATGAAGATGAAGAAATCTCCATCCATGGCCGAGTAAGCCGCGGGCATGGCGGACGGATGATCTAGCAAGGATTAGGGTTTCTTCTTCATCATGGTTCATAGATTTTCATTTTTATTATTTAAACTCTATTTATGTATTGGATCTTTACAGATTGCTTTGTGGTTAAACATTATTATAAATCCAGTCATGCTTCTTTTATGATATTGTGATCCCATAGTTATCTCTTTTGATTCTCCTACCGAGTCTCGTGAAATCTTTGCTATGTATTGCCCGTAGTGACAGCTGGTATTGTGTATTCTTAAGGATCTGGTAAGACAAGGTTGGGGCTCTATCCCGAGAAATCTTTGCTATGCGTTGCCTGTAGTGACAGTCGATATCGTGTATTCTTAGGATCTGGTAGGACGGAGTTAGGGTTACAACAAGAAAAACCAAACATAGAAAGAGACATTTATATTTTATCATATTCATAATTCTATATCTTTCGGTTAAGGTGATTGGGATGTGAATCCCTTAACCGAGTATTATATGAACCGTTGGTAGAAGAAGAATCTAAGTTCGAGTGAAGTGATTCCCGAAGCCTACCCTTATTAAAATCCTGATATCTCTAGTTAACCTTACATTATCATTAAATCCTTTGATCTAATTTAGTTACTTCTGAAGTTCTTGTTTATTTTCAATTCATTGTTATTTGCATTTTGGATATTTTCTGCTTGTCTCTCTGTGGGTTCGACCTCTCTTATATTGTACTACACCGCGACTGCTGTGCGTGACACATTTGAGCGACATCAACGTGCGGCATACTCGCATTCCTCTCGTATCGGGTCTCTCTTGCTCCAATTGATCAAAATTGAGTCTGATCAGGCTTGATGGGTTGAATCTGGCTAGCTGAATCAATTCTGGCTTGAGTTGGTTCGGATTTGGCTCAGGGAATTGGATCAGGCTTGACTGGATTTGACTGAATCATATTAAGTGGCTGAGCTGAATCAGGTTAGAGTTGACTGGCCCAATTTGGTTGGGCTGAACCGGAGTAGATCCAAGGGTTGAGGTTCGCCGGAGTAGATCGCCGGCGTAGGGGCGTCGATGGTGGTAGGAACCTTGGCAGGAAGAGTCGAAGGTTGATGGGGAAGAGATCCAACAGCTCTGATTGGCCGTAAGAGTGGTAGGGACGGTGGATCTGGAGTACCATCGGCGGTGGGTTAGAGGATGCCGGCGTCGGGGACGATGGCGAGGCTCGGGCGTAGCTTAGAGTGGTTGGGATCGGGTCTAGGAAGGTCGACGAGGGTTTTAGGGTGGTTTTGGGGGTGAGATCGGGGTCGGACAGGGTTTGACAGCGGTTGCTGTGAAGTGGGGAACGGTGAGGAGGTCGCCGGAGAAGACGATGGGTGACGGGAAAGGTATTGCCGGAGTCGTGGGCTATAGGGGAGGTCGAAGGAGGTCTTGGATGGAAGCGGGGGTGTGAGGACACGTACCTCCAACCCGGTCTGACCGCGTTAGGTCGAGGGTCCGGTTTTGTGGTTTGGCTCGGTTGGCCTTGGGATACAATCAGTTGATCGCATCGCTGTTTTTAACCCCAGTGGCATTTTGGTAAATATGCTCTCTGGTGGTCAGTTTCACACCCGCGTTGCACACACAGCCTTTGATTGATGTATGTGATTGATTAGAACCTTAAGGGCGCTTCCGATCGGAAGATCGGAGCTCGATCGAGAGAGATCGAATCGGACGGCTGTGATCGGTTCCAGCTTTCTATTTAAAGCCCTTTCTTTTCTCTCTCTTCTCTCTTCTCTCTTCTCTTCTCTTCTCTCCTTCCTCTCTCCTTCGTTGGCTGCCAGCTGATCCTTGGAGCTTGGGCTTGCGGCTTTTTGGCGTGGATCTGTGGCGATCGGAGTTGAGGATCTTGTAGATCACCTGCACGTCTGTACATGTAGGTGTTTCTATCCATTTCTGGTGAAATGGTAACCCTAGGATTGCTTTTTCATGATTTGTGGCTGGTGGTTGTATTGGAATGCTTTAAATTTCTGTATTCTAGTTCCCTGCTATGTTTAGAAGCTAGCTATGGTTTCTTTTCCGTATTCTTTCTGACGAATTCCGTATTTTTGTCGATTTTTCGACGGGGTCGGATTTAGATCTGATATTTCACGATCTGAGTTTTGTTTTTATTGCATGAATGAATTCCCCACCATCAAATAGACCTTCTTGTAAAGTTTGAATGGATGACATCGCTGTTTGATAGATCAAATCCAACAAATTCAGTTTTTCGTCGGTTTTATCAGCTTTCGAGCAATTTGATTTATTTTGGAGGATTTGATTATCCAAAGTTGAATTTCTTAGTACCAATAGATTCCCCACCTCTAAGTGCATATCACCTCCAAGTTTCATTTTAATCCGACAAGTTTTGATAGATCGAATCCAAGAAATTGGATTTTCGGCACTATTCACATATGTTGCCGGCATATGAAGGATCGATCTTCATGGGCATGAAGATCGATCTTTTATGCTGACAGAGGGCATGCATAGAGAAGATCGATCTTCTTAGAAGAGAAGATCGATCCCCTTGAATAGGGTTTACTGTCGTATGAAAGATCGATCTTCTTGGGTAGAAGATCGATCTTCTTGGGTAGAAGATCGATCTCGTATGTGCTGATAAGGAGGTTTTCTATTTTTAGTTGAACAGTTGGTTGTTTTCACGCTCGTTTTTTGGTTTCTGTGGACATGATCTCGTAAAACTTTGTAGATCAAAGTTGTAGATCATCGAGTCTTCTTTCAATATCCGCTGATTTCATAATTGTTGGATTTTCCAACGATTTATGATGAATTTTCTCCTAGACTGCGACGAAACAGGAATTAACGAAAGATCGATCTTATGTGGTGTCAGATCGATCTCTTGTGTCATGGCAGAGTCCTGGTTTAAGCTGATCGATCTTCTTGGGTAAGAAGATCGATCTTATTTATGCTGATTTGTTTTAATTGATTCAAACTTGGTGTTTTCGGTTTCTTTTCGACCCGAATTTCTCATGTGGCTTTCCCGATAACAAATAGTGGTTATTATAATATTTTAATCGGGATTTTGGCGGGTTTATCCTTGGATTACGTCATGAATTAGATTTCAAATCGGTTATCGGTTTCTACCAATTTTTAAGCAGTTTCTCGATAAGCATGATATACATATATGTATATGTATAGATATGTAGTTTGTGATTGCTTTATCGCTTAATGGGTAACCGGAGGAGTGATGACCCCCGGGAATGTTTACCGTGTCTTGCATGCTTAGTACAGATCTACTGCTTTGATTAATAGCCCCGTTGATTGCCGGCGTGCGCCGGGGGCATAACCCGTTGTACTGGTAGATTACATATCTTGTATTGTGTGGCTTGTTGGATTGCCCGGGGTTGTATCCCCATATAGCAATTTCGGTTGACGGCTGTGGACGCCGTTGTAATGTCAAAATTGGCTCGATTACTTTTGTCGTTTGGTTGTTGACCAATTACCTGCGGGGTAACTGTGGAACCTTAGTCTGTCAGGTGCAAGAGAGCACTAAAGACTATTGGATATTTGTGTTTATCGCTTTGCTCAAATCGTTGTATTGTTAGCATAGCTTATATGTATTTGAGACCCTTGCTATGTTCACCCCTTTGGCTAGCCATAGGCTATGCCTAGCCTTGTATAATTGATGTCATCTTGTTGCATGCTTATATCTCTCTATTTGTGCCTGAGCATTGCATACATCTTGTTTATATTAGAGCATAAGGCTAGGGTGCGGGTGAATAGGGTCTTCGCCGATCCGACGCTCTCAGGTAGCTTGGATCTAGCTCTAGGACCGTGGCTGGGTAGCTAGGTCTAGGGCGATTGTATTGCCAAATCTCTGTGTCACGCCCCGACCCGCGTAGGCCCAACCGGGTCGGGCGACGCGAAACGGAACCTAACCTACTGCGGAAAATTTTGGCGAGGTTTCCCTTTAATCGTAGTGGTTACCCTAGCAAATCTTAAACATCCTGTATTATACAATTACAAACCTCAAAGACTGAAACTGATATATAATATAAAACCTCAAAACAGGAAAATTATACATTTATCACTCCCGTGGGAGACTATCTATAACAAAAGGGGTAAGACTGGATCGCCGCTCCTCAAGCACCGCCAGACGCCGCCACGTCACCAAACACCGGCCCGGTAGGGGTGATGAATAAATTTTATATCTCGCAAGTATACGAATCGGTGCAATCAGTATAGTAGCAAGACGAGTATCGTACCCACAGAGATTTGTAGAGATTAATAGAGTAAAATGCTAAAGAACAGAAAAGAAAGAAAATATGGAAGAGAAAAGAAGAAATATGAAGTCTCGAAAATAGATGACCTAATAAAGAAATAAGAAAACAATAGAAATATGATGGATGAATACTAAGGTTCCGATTTCACCATAACATCCTCATTCTATGCATTGAATCAATAAAGATTTCAGTTTAATTCCAAGGGCTCGTTCTTCCGGTATGATGATCCGTTCGGCCGCGGTCTTCACCAAGTACCCTCAATTAACCCTAGCTAATGAACCCATAACTAAGTGTTAACCAAGAATCCATTAAGCTCTGAAGAACAATTATGAACCAAAAATACTCTTAGCTTGAACCCGGCCTCGACATAAACTCATTCATTCATAGATCCTGCAAGATTAGGGAATGAACCCTCACCCAATCTCACATAAAACAATCTATAATACTTTTATTGGCCAGATAAAGGTATTTAAGATCTCAGTTATAATAATGAATAAATCAAGGAAAATAAACTGATAAAATAATCATGATCCAATAACATAGAATGATTCAGTTAGGGCTACATCGGTACCTTAGAAAAGAAACTAGCCACTCATGTTCATCATGAGGGCAGCAAAACTAATGGAGAAATAAAGAAGAAATAAGAAAAGAAAACCAAGCCTGGAACCCTTCTCTTCGCCTCCAAACGCTGCCAAAAAGTCCTCCAAAAGTCCCCCTTTGATAACCCTAAGTATCCTATTTATAGGCCTAAACTCGGGTTAAATCAAAACCGTTGATTTAATTCACTGGAAACGTCCGATCGATCCTCCTCGAGATGTTGGATCGATCGGTCTCATTGAGATCTCCCACTTCTATTTACGCCCGAGCCCGATCGATCGGACTAAGGGAGTCGGATCGATCGACTTCGTAAAAATTCTTCATCTCTGGCTCTTCCCGAGTTCGATCGATGGTCCGATCGATCGAATTGTGTTCCTCTAAAAAGCATATGTTCTGTCACCCTTTAATTCCCAAGTCCGATCGATCGAATTATGAGTGTTGGATCGATCGGTTGAGTAAAAATCCGCTGTTTTTGACTTTTCCTGAGTCCGATCGATCGGACCATTGATGTCGGATCGATCGGACCCCATAAGAGCGATGGAGGGATCGATCGGATGTGTTGTGGCTGAAAAACACATGTTCTGTCACGTTTTTGCGTGGTCCGATCGATCGGACCTTCGCTCGGACTTCCAGCTTATTTACTGTGCTGCCATTCAGACTGCGCCATCGGTACTAAAATTGCCATAACTTCATCTAGGAAACTCGGAATCACGAACCGTAAAATTCTCCAGAATCTAGACTTCAAGAGCTTTCCAACCATATATGGCACATAATCTGATTCTTCATGAGCAGGTACAGATTAATCTTTAAAGTTGATCCATGCACTCTTTTCAGCTTCTTTTCTCCTTTTTCCTGCATTTTCCAAACAACTATGTGAAGCAACATATAGATATAAAAATAGGAATAAAGATGTTGATTAAAGAGAATAATCTAGCAATTGAGATGGTTATAAGGCTATTTAGAGTGCACTTTCATGCACTCATCACACCCCCCAACCAGCTTATTGCTAGTCTCTAGCAATTTTAAGCGCATAAAATATATTAAGCACACCACGGTTTAAGGATGTAGACAAGCATGATAAAAATTCTGCCTTATCAAGTCAATAATGTTGTACACCGTACAGAGCACGAAAACTTATAATACTCATACACATACCACCAACATATGAAATCAACTTCTACACTTCAAACATGCTAACACCATCCAGAAGAACACATGTGACGTGATAAATAAATGTTACGTATAGAAGCAACTTCTACCCACCATTAGTCCAAACACGCTACTATCTTCATGACCAATCATCCAACCCTCGCACTTTAAGTACAACATGCTCTTTTTTTTTTTTTTTTTTTTTCAACTATCAAACATTTTGCCGTTTTACACGAGCACTCTCCGCTTCATGAGGCGCAGAGACCCGGTTACTTAACAAAACACTGAGTAGTTTTTTTTTTTTTTTTTTTTTTTTTTTTTAGTGGTTCTACCTTTTTACGCGAGCTCCCTGCTTCCTGAGGCAAGAACACCCGGTTACTAAGTAGATCACCTAACAGTCGTTTAGGCACAGCTTATTAAAGCTCCAGAACTTTTTCTGTATTTTTTTTTTTTCTGCATGCAATACTCAACACTAGCTAATGCTGAAATCATGGTCTAGATTGACAATAGCATGCTCATTCCTCTTGTGAGTATAATCGCCACTGCACATAAAGTGTTCGTGTGTGAATCACATAATATTCTACCTTCAGGTTATCATACATGCAATCAATGTATCGCCCAATCCATATGAAAGCAGCATGTAAAATAAGCATAAACATTTCAGCTCATGTACAATTTAACACTATTAAACCTACAAGGTAGCATGAATAAAGTCATGAATGTCTACACCCCCCAACCTGAATTCAACATTGTCCTCAATGTGTGCATTTATCCAATAAAAATATGTAGGAGGTGGCAATCCAAAAAATTTCCAGAAAAGGAAGAGACAAGATACTGTAAATAAGAACGAGGCCACCTGATAGAAGAGCGAACATCTCCTCAAGGATCCTCCGGGTGGCTAAAAACCTAAAAGAAAAACAAAAGAGAAAATATAAAATTGAAAACTAAAACTTAAAGTTAAAAACTGGTTACCTTGGTGGGTTGCCTCCCACCCAGCGCTTTATTTAACGTCTAGGCAAGACGTAATACCAAGTTTAAGGTTCACCAAAATCAACTGCATCTACCACATCTGAATGTCCTTCCAAATACAATTTCAAACGGTGCCCATTGACTTTGAATTTGCTCCCATTCCTTTCATTCTCAATTTCAACAGCACCGTGAGGCGATACTTGTGTCACTTTGAACGGGCCCGTCCATCTGGATCTTAATTTACCTGGAAAGAATTTCATTCGTGAGTTATAAAGTAAAACTTTCATACCTGGTGTAAACTCCTTCCGTTGTATTACTTTATCATGATAGAGCTTGGTTCTTTCCTTGTAAATCTTAGCATTCTCGTACGCTTCATTCCGCAGCTCATCCAATTCATTCAATTGCATCTTTCTCATATCCCCCGCTTCTCTCATGTCAAAATTCAGCTGCTTTATTGCCCAATAGGCCCTATACTCCAATTCCACCGGTAGATGACATGCTTTTCCAAAGACAATGCGATAAGGGCTCATATCAATTGGAGTTTTATATGCAGTGCGATACGCCCAAAGAACATCATTCAATTTCACTGCCCAATCCTTCCTTGTAGTGCCAACAACTCGTTCAAGGATCGTCTTTATTTGCCTATTTCTCACCACCACTTGGCCCGACGTTTGAGGGTGGTAAGGAGTTGCGACCCGATGAGTGATGTTGTATTTCTTCAACAATGCATCAAACGCTCTATTGCAAAAGTGTGATCCCCCATCACTTATAATCGCCCGAGGTGTACCAAACCTTGTAAAAATCATATCTTTCAAGAATCCCACCACGGTCTTGCTGTCATTGTTCCTGGTTGCAATTGCTTCAATCCACTTAGACACATAATCTACAGCAACAAGAATATACGTGTACCCGTATGATGGAGGAAACGGTCCCATAAAGTCTATGCCCCAAACATCGAACAATTCCACCACCAGATTATTTGTAAGAGGCATCTCATTCCTTTTGCTTATGTTCCCTGACCGTTGACATCTGTCATACTTAGCAACAAAATTAAATGCATCTTTGAATAATGTAGGCCAAAAGAAACCAGATTGAAGAACTTTAAAAGCAGTTTTCTTACCTCCAAAGTGTCCTCCACACGTTAATTCATGACTAAATTTCAATATATGGTCATGCTCATATTCTGGAACACAACGCCTTATTATTTGATCAGGACAATGTTTAAATAAATAAGGGTCATCCCAAAAGTAATATCTGACTGTGGACAAAAATCTTTTCTTTTCTTGTGAACTTAGATCAGCACGCAGAACATTACTAGCTAGATAGTTAACAATATCCGCATACCAGGGCTCTTTACCATTCATAGAAAAAAGTTGTTCATCGGGAAAGCATTCTTGGATGGGTTGTACATCCTTAGGGCCGCCCATGTGTTCCAGTCGTGACAAGTGATCTGCCACTACATTATCGCTCCCTTTCTTGTCCCTTATTTCCAAATCGAACTCTTGCAGCAGTAGGATCCACCTGATTAACCTTGGCTTTGTATCCTTTTTGGTTAGTAGATATTTCAATGCTGCATGATCTGAATAAATAATAATTTTAGATCCAATCAAATAAGAGCGAAATTTCTCCAATGCAAAAACAACAGCAAGTAATTCTTTTTCAGTAGTTGAGTAATTGATTTGAGCATTATTGAGTATACGACTTGCATAATAAATATCATGAAAGACCTTATTTACCCTTTGTCCTAGCACAACCCCTATAGCATAATCAGACGCATCACACATTATTTCAAAGGGCAACGACCAATCAGTAGGCATAATAATTGGTGCAGTAATCAATTTCTCTTTCAAAGTATTGAAAGCATCAAGACAAGCTTTACAAAACTTAAACTCACTATCTTTGGCCAATAAATCACACAATGGTTGTGCAATTTTAGAAAAATCTCTAATGAATCTGCGATAAAATTCTGCATGGCCCAAAAAACTCCGCACACCTTTCACAGAAGTAGGGGGCGGTAATTTCTCAATCAAATCTATTTTTGCTTTATCTACGCCAATACCTTTACTAGAAATAGCATGTCCCAACACAATACCTTGCCTTACCATGAAGTGACTCTTCTCCCAGCTCAATGTCAAATTTGTCTCTTCACATCTTTTAAGCACCAAGGTTAGGTGTGCCAGGCAATTATCAAAAGAATTCCCAAATACAGAAAAATCATCCATGAATACCTCGACAAACCTTTCTATCATGTCGGAGAAAATCGATATCATGCATCTTTGAAAGGTGGCAGGTGCATTGCACAATCCGAACGGCATCCTTCTGTATGCGAATGTTCCAAACGGACAGGTGAAAGTTGTCTTCTCTTGGTCCTCTGGGGCGATAGCAATTTGATTATAACCTGAAAATCCATCAAGAAAACAATAAAATGAGTGACCAGCTAAGCGTTCAAGCATTTGATCAATAAAAGGTAAAGGAAAGTGGTCCTTTTTAGTAGCTGCATTAAGCTTGCGATAATCGATGCAGACACGCCATCCAGTAGTCATCCTCGTGGGTATGAGCTCATTGTTCTCATTCTTCACAACTGTTATCCCTGATTTCTTAGGCACCACGTGAACTGGACTTACCCATTTGCTGTCAGAAATAGGATAGATCACGCCAACATCGAGCAACTTAAGGATCTCTTCCCGAACAACGTCTTTCATGTTTGGGTTGAGGCGACGCTGGGCATCCCGTATAGGTTTGGCATCCTCTTCCAAAATAATGCGATGCATGCACATAGTAGGACTTACTCCTTTAATATCTGCAATTGTCCAACCTATTGCAGTTTTATGCTCCCTAAGAACTCTCAATAATTTTTCCTCTTCCAATGGAGTAATGTCAGAAGCAATAATCACAGGAAGGGTTTCATTCTCACCAAGATATGCATATTTCAGATTACTAGGAAGAGGTTTTAACTCAAGCTTTGGTGGGGAAACTATTGATGAAACCATTTTAGAATAGGATTCGTTTAGCATGTCTAACCGAGATTCATCAGGGAAACATGGCTGCAATGCCTCAAGGGCTGCTATAACCTCCTTTGCTCCCTCGTAATTCTGCAACTCCTCCTTTTCCATCGTCAATGCCGCTTCTAGAGTAGTCTTCACTTGCTCCTGCATGAAACTAGAAAACACCAATGAATCTAAAACATCTATTGAGAAACAATCAAAAGAGTTTGAAGGATAGGACATAGATTCAAAAACTTTAAATTCAACAGTTTCACCTAAAACTGTCATGCTGAGCTTACCATCCTGCACATTTATCATAGTCTTGGCTGTGGCCATAAATGGACGTCCCAACAAAATTGGTAAATTCCTATCATGTAAGGGCGCATCTTCCATATCCAATATCACAAAAATCAGCAGGGATAATCAATTTATCAACTTGTACTAAAATGTCTTCTACAATGCCTAATGGATATTTAATGGAACGATCTGCAAGTTGTAGAGACCTTGTAGTAGGTTTTAATTCACCCACACCTAACTGAAGAAAAACAGAGTAAGGCATCAAATTAACACTGGCTCCTAAATCAAGCATTGCCTCTCCTATTTTTGTATCACCAACAGTAATAGTAATGTTAAAACTCCCTGGATCCTTAAGCTTGGGTGGAAGCTTCCTTTGTAGAACCGCGCTTACCGTCTCTGAAACCATCACTTTTTCATAAGGTTCATACTTACGCTTTGAAGTACTTAGTTCCTTGAAGAACTTTGGAAATGCTGGCATGTTCCTGATCACCTCAAGCAATGGTAAGTTCACATTAACCTTAGATAAAATATCATAAATTTCAGAATATGACTTATCCATTTTGGCTTTCTTTAGACGGCCTGGAAACGGAACCGGCGGCACATATGGTGGAGGAGAGTTGTGATAAACCTCTGGAACTAAATTTGCTCTCTTTCCATGCTCAGAAGCAGATGTGGCCGGTGGTGGCCCTTTCGAGCGTTCCTCCGTTTCAACTTCCTCACTTGCATCATCATTACACTCATCAACAACTTTAGCATTAATCTTATTATCAATAATTTTACCTGAACGAAGAACTGTAACTGCTTTCGCTTGCTCAGGTTGGCTTGGGAATTTGCCTGGGACATGGGCTCGTACCGCATCAGCAAGTTGTCCCACTTGAACTTCTAACTTCCCAACGGATGCTGCAACATTCTTTAGTACCGCGTCATGTTGAGCAATGGCTGAATCTTGTTTTTTCATCTTTGAATCTATTTTCTGCATAAAAGCTAACATAGTCGCTTCCAAAGACGACTTAACAGGTGGGTTAGACTGATTAGCAGTAGGCATACTAGCATTGGCAGTATTTTTCCATGAAAAATTCGGATGCTCCCTCCAACCAGGATTGTAAGTATTTGCATAAGGGTCAAATCTAGGTCTCGGGTTATACGCATTCATCAAATTAGCTTGCTCTTGCACATATTCAGGAAATTCACTACCAGAAGGACATGAATCAAACCTATGACCAATAATATTGCAAATTGAACAAACCTCAACCGGTTTTGCTTGTGTGGACATCATCGCGTCTATCTTCTTGTTAAGAGTTGCAATCTGCCTTGCCATGTCATCATTCTGGTTCAGCTCATAGATGCCTCTCGCCTTATTCCTCGTGTCCCTCTGCTGCGAGTTTGATCCTAGCATCTCATAGATTTCATATGCCTCCGGTGGTGTCCTTTTGAACATCGCTCCACCTGCAGCATTATCTGCCATAGTCTGACAAGAAAGATTTAGTCCATCATAAAAATATTGCATCTGATTTTCTAAAGAATAATTATGATGTGGACATTGCATCAAAAGCATTTTAAATCTATCCCATGCTTCATGGAATGGTTCTCCATCAGCTTGCTGAAAATTTGAAATTTGTCTTCTCAAGTTAGTAGTCATGGCATGAGAATAAAATTTGCTAACAAACTTATTATAAATTGTATCCCACGTCGTGAGTGATCCAGGAGGCAACGACATCAGCCATCTCTTCGCTTTATCCTTCAGGGTGTAAGGAAAACATCGCATCCTCAAGTGATCTTCAGTAATGCCACCTAAAGGAAAAGTCTGAATAGTAGCATAATAATCTTTCACAAACGTTAGTGCATCTTCAGAAGGTAAACCATGAAATTCAGGAAGCATAGAAAAATGTAGATTTTTAAGTTCATAATTTCTAGCCTCTGCAGGTAACGCAATGCACGAAGGTGAGGTAGAAATAGTAGGCCTCGCGTACTCCTCCAAAGGACGTAAATTATTATTGAGCGCCATCTCCTCTTGTTCCTCCTCTTGAACTCCTAGATCTGATGTGGACAGGCTGTCTTTGTTAGATTTCTTCTTCCAACCAATTTGATCTACTTTATCGTTCAAGGGCAACAACTTTTCTTTCCGTGATCGGCGACCTTGCATTCACTACAAATAAACTCTAATCAAATCCCCGGCAACGGCGCCAAAAACTTGATGAATAAATTTTATATCTCGCAAGTATACGAATCGGTGCAATCAGTATAGTAGCAAGACGAGTATCGTACCCACAGAGATTTGTAGAGATTAATAGAGTAAAATGCTAAAGAACAGAAAAGAAAGAAAATATGGAAGAGAAAAGAAGAAATATGAAGTCTCGAAAATAGATGACCTAATAACGAAATAAGAAAACAATAGAAATATGATGGATGAATACTAAGGTTCCGATTTCACCATAACATCCTCATTCTATGCATTGAATCAATAAAGATTTCAGTTTAATTCCAAGGGCTCGTTCTTCCGGTATGATGATCCGTTCGGCCGCGGTCTTCACCAAGTACCCTCAATTAACCCTAGCTAATGAACCCATAACTAAGTGTTAACCAAGAATCCATTAAGCTCTGAAGAACAATTATGAACCAAAAATACTCTTAGCTTGAACCCGGCCTCGACATAAACTCATTCATTCATAGATCCTGCAAGATTAGGGAATGAACCCTCACCCAATCTCACATAAAACAATCTATAATACTTTTATTGGCCAGATAAAGGTATTTAAGATCTCAGTTATAATAATGAATAAATCAAGGAAAATAAACTGATAAAATAATCATGATCCAATAACATAGAATGATTCAGTTAGGGCTACATCGGTACCTTAGAAAAGAAACTAGCCACTCATGTTCATCATGAGGGCAGCAAAACTAATGGAGAAATAAAGAAGAAATAAGAAAAGAAAACCAAGCCTGGAACCCTTCTCTTCGCCTCCAAACGCTGCCAAAAAGTCCTCCAAAAGTCCCCCTTTGATAACCCTAAGTATCCTATTTATAGGCCTAAACTCGGGTTAAATCAAAACCGTTGATTTAATTCACTGGAAACGTCCGATCGATCCTCCTCGGGATGTTGGATCGATCGGTCTCATTGAGATCTCCCACTTCTATTTACGCTCGAGCCCGATTGATCGGACTAAGGGAGTCGGATCGATCGACTTCGTAAAAATTCTTCATCTCTGGCTCTTCCCGAGTTCGATCGATGGTCCGATCGATCGAATTGTGTTCCTCTAAAAAGCATACGTTCTGTCACCCTTTAATTCCCAAGTCCGATCGATCGAATTATGAGTGTTGGATCGATCGGTTGAGTAAAAATCCACTGTTTTTGACTTTTCCTGAGTCCGATCGATCGGACCATTGATGTCGGATCGGTCGGACCCCATAAGAGCGATGGAGGGATCGATCGGATGTGTTGTGGCTGAAAAACACATGTTCTGTCACGTTTTTGCGTGGTCCGATCGATCGGACCTTCGCTCGGACTTCCAGCTTATTTACTGTGCTGCCATTCAGACTGCGCCATCGGTACTAAAATTGCCATAACTTCCTCTAGGAAACTCGGAATCACGAACCGTAAAATTCTCCAGAATCTAGACTTCAAGAACTTTCCAACCATATATGGCACATAATCTGATTCTTCATGAGCAGGTACAGATTAATCTTTAAAGTTGATCCATGCACTCTTTTCAGCTTCTTTTCTCCTTTTTCCTGCATTTTCCAAACAACTATGTGAAGCAACATATAGATATAAAAATAGGAATAAAGATGTTGATTAAAGAGAATAATCTAGCAATTGAGATGGTTATAAGGCTATTTAGAGTGCACTTTCATGCACTCATCAAGGGGCGACCGAAGAAGAGCTAGCGCCAGCACCTGCAAAACGCAGCCCGGGTAGGAGTGAGCACTAAGCTCAGCAGGGACACTACACTACGACACTCACAAGGGAGGGAACACAACAGTGTCGTCCCCCAAGCCTATCCTAGGTGTATACAAGGGTCCCATAACCCTATCGGAAGTCTGTGAACGCAGGGCAAAAACACTGCATACTCTCAACATGACACAGAACACTGTTTGGCGGGCTAGGACACCGCTGGGCAGGCACTCCTCCTCCCAAGAGTTTAAGGACACCGGACTCCGGCTACACTTCGGATACGACTTTGGAGACGACACGACCTCTAAACCTAAAACAACATGTATTCAGGTCAAACTAACCCTATCATCGAAAACAACTGAATACTACAAATCGAAACCTGGACCAAGCTACCCGCAACGGTCCTAGAGCTAGATCCGGACTACCCGAAAGCCCTGGATCAACAACGCCCTACACAAATGCAACTAATGCACAACACAATGCATGATATGCGCATACGCAGAGTAATACAATTAAACATGCAACAGTATGTGATGATATAAATAAAAAGGTCTGGGCACGGCACCCTGCCGGCCCAGGGTGGTGAACAGGTAAATAAGGTCTAAGGACTGCTACAGTGGTACCACCGACCAACTGTCAGCAGTCCACCACAACACCTGCACCGGGAAGCAGCCCCGCAAACAACAGCTCACATATATCATAGATAAAGCCCTCGGCGCACGCCGGCATGCGAGGCTAAGGAAAGCTGTAGGGCTACCCGCCCGTTTATTCTAAACATCCCGAGAGTCATCACTCCCCGGGTTCACCATTGCCCTATTATAGGGCTAACATGCTTAAACATATCTATAAAGTATAAAGCGGTAAGAAAAACCGACATACCAAGCCCCGCGGGCAAAAGCCATGAAAAATCCTCTCTGCTACTAAAGGATCGATCTTTTCCTAAGAAAAGATCGATCTTTTAAGTAACAGTGAGCTTCCCTCACTGTCGAGCTAAAGAAGATCGATCCTTCCTCCCAGGAAAATCGATCTTTCTCGAGACAGAGGGTACCCTTCTCGTCGCGCCAAGAAAGATCGATCCTTCCTCTCAGGAAGATCGATCTTCCTTGCGACGTAGGGTAACCATGCTACCCAAGACCCAGGATCGATCTTCTCCAAGCAGAGGATCGATCCTTCATCGGGCGCAGCATGACCAACCCAGAGGGATCGATCCGGATAGGTTCTCCGGCGTACTTCCGGCGAGGAATATCGCCGGAAGGTACATCCAAACTTAACGAAACTCTGGGATCTGATAGATCAAGATCCCACGAGTCCAAAACCGGTAAAAACTCAGCAAACAAACATGTATATTGAGAGATCTAAGCATAAGAACACAATCAAACCGGAAAAACCAAAAACCCGAAAAGATTGTAGGTAGGAATCCCTACCTAAGCAAGAGCAGCTTCAATCCAAGCTACCAGGCCTTGGATCGTCCTCAAACGCCTTCAAAGATCGCAAGATCTGAGCTCAGATCTCCGGATTTCAAAAGGATTCAAGGAAGAAAGTCTCGTCTGCTTTATAGGCAAACGAACCGACTTATGAATGATCGATCTTTCCCTAGGCAAAGATTGATCTTTCATGACGATCGCACTTGACTTTCTGGCACCATAAAGATCGATATTCTAGCAAGGAAGGATCGATCCTTTAGATGCAGAAAGCTAGACTTGGGCTAGAACTTAAGCCCAAGCCCGGATCTTTCGATCCCGGGTCCCACTAACCATTCTAGCCAATATTACCACAAACATGGTCAGTGTGTGCATACGCGGGGGTGAAACAAGCCGACAAGGCGCAATTTACCAAATTGCCCTTGCTGCCCACGACGAGCCACAGGAGTAGAGGGATGGGTCCTCACACTCTGTATTCTCGAGGATGGGTCTAGTTGGCTATCATCTGTTGTTCGAGGTGTAGAGGTCACCCAAAGTTCTCGTCTCATGCTCAGTATCCGTGTTAAGGGAAGTTACGTGCTGCCCTGGATCCTACCCCTTTGTTGTTCAGCGTTGGGTGCTTGGTGGTTGAGAGGGATGGTTGTTGACAGTTGAGGTCACAGAGCGCGTGCCCTGGGGTAGGCGGTGGATGTAAGGTGAGTTTTCCCTTAGAGATGAGACAGAACTCGGGACTTTGTAGTTTCCCCCTCTTTCATGTGCGACGTAGAGTAGAGTAGAACCCTATTGAGCTTATTGCTCACTCCTACCCAGGCTGCGTTTGCAGGTGCAGGCGTCGGCTCTTCCTTGGTGGTTCCAACTGGATCAGGTCTTGGCGGCGCGTCGACTTCCGGAGGTGTTTGAGGTTTCAGAGGGACAATTGTATATTTTTGACAGCTTTGTTTAAGTGTTTTTTGAGGATGATGTATTTAACGTTTAATATATGAAATCATGTTCCCTCTTTTGATTGAGTCTTATTCCGCAATGTAATATTTAGTTTTACCTTTATGCCTTGGAAGTCTTTAAGTTCAAATTTATTCCGCTTTGTGCATTGTCGCGCCGTATCAAATGTAAATAGTGTAGGTAACATGATTTCTGACTCAGGAATAAGATTTCTGAGTCGGAATAAGATTTTACCCCAACGGACTGGGCCCATCCTGGATACGCCTAGTGTCGTAGGGTTCCAGCTGAGGTCACCCAACTCGCCATGGGCCCACACTGATGCTCCTACTGGCAGGAACGGACACTGCCCAAAGATTAAGACCCGTCACCGGTGGCATCCTCAAAACCAGACTTGAGGCTGACACGACCTCTACAATCATCAAACATCATGTGTACCAGTCCTCTAAGCCTATCATAAGATTCGACTGGACAACACAATTCAAACCGGATCCAAACTACCCAACCCCGGTCCTAGGGCTAAGTCCGAGCTTCCAGCCTCGGGACGGCGACCCAAGGATCACCCCACGCCCTAACCAATGCAACTAATGCACAATCAACAATGCATGCTATGACATACACAGACAAGAAGTAAAGCATGCAACAGTATGTCAAGCATCATATAAGTCTACTGGATCGCTGCAGCGGTACTACCAACCGCTGCCAGCCGATCCGCAGCGGGTCCCGGCATTACGACGGTACCACGACCGTCAACCGCGAACTTCTGCAACGGGAAGCAACCCCGAAAACCGCTCAATGAACAGTACAATATAATATTATATTCTGAAATATAATATTATATTCAAACACCCAAAAACCACCACTTAGGGGCTAATTGATCCCGTCGATCCGACATCCAAACGACGTCGGATTCAAGATCCAACTTAGCCACCAGTAGGTGTATAAAGTATGATCAACAAATCCAAAATTCATCATCATCCAACGGTTGGATTAACGGGAAAACGCTAATCAAAATCGTTAATCAAACTAACTTACCCATTAATTGCTGCAACGCAGCCCTTCAGTAAACAATTCATAAGAAATCATACATAAATCGGAAAAATACAAAACAACATGGAATGGAAAGCTAACGAGTAGTTCTACAACTCTTATGTTTATGAAAAGCCAAGATCATGTATTCGCCGGCCGGAAAACTCGCCGCAAGCCGGCTGTTTCTCAAGAACAGCAGAAAACCAGAAATCTGTGACTAATCTTGCATAAAACCTACTCAAATCTCAACTGATTAACATGAAACTTAAATTAGTTATTCTACAAGGCATAAGGAAACCAACAAAGCAAGGATCAATAAGATCCAACGGCTAGATCTCAAGAAAACCCGAAATGAACACAGTAGGTATAACCCTACCTAGCTGCGCTTTCCTCGGCTGATTCCCCACGATTTGATCGCCAACAAGCTGCCAAATCACACCAGGAGCCTTCCTCTCGTTGTCACGAATCCAACGAGCCAAAGAACACCCAATTTGGTGGCTGGAGGAGGGAGAACGGAGGGAAAGAAGCTCGCCGGCGGTAAAGGGAAGAAACAGAGCACCGCGGGAAAGAGAGAAGGAAGGAAGGAGAAGAGAAGGAGAAGGGAGGAAGAGGAGGGGAAGAAAAGAGGGAAAAGGGGGAAGGGAAAGCCGGGAAAGAGGGGAAAAAGCTGGGGGAAAGGGAGGGGAAGTCTTCCCTCCCTGACAGGGGAGAGCGATGGCCGACGGCCGTCCTCGCAAAAGAGAAAACCCACCGACTCGAGCATGATCGATCTCCAAGGCATGTGAGATCGATCTCCTTTGCAATCGAGATCGATCTCCTTGAAATCCAGATCGATCTTCTTTGCAAAAAAGCCAGATCGATCTCCCTAGCCATCCAGATCGATCTCCTTTACTCAGAAAGGCAAACTTGGGCTAAAACACAAGCCCAAGCTCAGATCTTCCGATCTCGGGTTCACCTAGCCATTCTAAACAAACACGAACACAGACAAGGCCAGTGTGTGCACACGCGGGTGTGAAACAAACCAACAAGGCGCAATTTACCAAATTGTCCTTGCAGTCTATAGCGAGCCACAGGGGTAGAGGGGCAGGTCCTCACAAGAAACCCCCTTGCTTAATTAGCAAGTAATAAGGCTTCCAAACTCAAACTCAACTTGTTAACTCAAATAGGACTCTTAATTAATTCCTAATAATCAAATATCAACTAGGACTCAATTAAATATAAAAGACTAATAAATAAGTCCTAATTAAATACCCTAGTTTGAACTAGGGAAGTCCAAGTCAAAGTAGGAAAGAGGCTGAACCAGTTTGGATCCTCTTATGGGTGCGAGTCCAGTTAGTCGAGTCGGATCAACTCGTATCATCCTCCCTTCCTTAGGAATTGGCCTTGTCCTCAAGGCCGGAGTCAAGTCAATTAGGAAGGCTCTATGTGGCTGGACCGAATCGACTTGCTTCTATAGCTCTGGACTCGGTGGTGAGAAATCGGGTCGATCCCATGACAAGTCTAGTGATAGCAGTACCAAGCATCTGATGGATCGTGCAGAGGACGGAGCATCTGGGGTCGATCTGACGGCTCAGTTAGCTCCAAGAATAAGATCTTCAATAACTCTCCTGGATCATCCTCATCATGTCCCATCAGTAGTGTCGCCGACCATAGGATGGGATCTGATCTCCATGGTCTAATTAGGTGTGCAAGGACTTGGCTTGTTTCTGGGTCAAGCTGGTTTTGGTCCAATATGAAGTGAAGACGGCTGGACCACGCTTTCGCTGCACTATTCTGGGCTTGAAGTTGGTTGAACCAAGTTGAATCTTCAGTGGTGCTGAGTCATACTCTAGTCCAAACCTATCTGACGTGGTTGGGTCTATCGGTGTCAATCTGGACTTGGGTCAGTTGAGCGAAACCAGTGGTACCATCAAAGTCAGATATGATCAGATTGAAGATGGCATCTGAATAAGGAGGGTAGGTCCTTGGATGTCTCATATCAACCTTCGGATGTTTGATCAATGGTTGTGAATGCATTGTGATCACTTGAACTTGATCTGGATGGTCCTGGTTGCTTAGGGCTCCAAGATAAGGTTCAGATCAAAGATCAGAAGCACCGGATCGAAGATCAGACTGATCAAACGGTTGGATCAAGTTGCAGTATTGATCAGATGGCTGAGAAGTTGCCGGAGCTGGATCAACGTCGAAACGAGGTCGCCGGAGTGTGGGAACGGCACGGGAAGCTTCGAAGGGACCTGGGTATTCCATCCGTACGGTCTGATCAACGGATTGAGGCTCATACACGGCGGATCTTAAGGTGGTGGCGCGGTGGTTGTTGTCGTCGATGATCACCGGTGCGAGAGTGCTCATCGGTAGCGGGGGATGGGTGGAAGCGGTTCGTGAAGGTCTTGGGACCTTTCTCATTAGGTCTGACTTTGGATCATCCTCGGCAAGTGGTGGAGTGAAGGTTGACGGATCAATGGAATTTTAAGGAGTTGGGTTCCGGCGATCCGAGCTTCCTTCGTGGTCACCGCCATCCAAGGTGGCTTCAGAGAAGGACGCCGATGCCTCCTTGATGGGTAGGTGGAGAGGATGGCGTCGCAGGGTGCCGTTGGGGTGGCGGCTCGAGGGCGAGCCGTCGACGCGGATGTCGAGCCGGGAAGAAGGGTGGTCGGCTCCAGAGTGAGCCGGGTGGGAGGTAAGGGATGAACCGTGGCTCGAGCCAAACCGGGAGGAGAGAGAAAATCCCGGGATAAATAGGTACAAATCCAGAAAAATCATGGGAAGGTTTCACCCGGGTTTGGCGGAGTTGAACTCGGAGTTGCAATTGGAGTTGCTCTTGGAGTTGCAGTGGGAGTTGTAGTTGGAGTCCTAATCCGAGTTGGCTCGGGGTCAGGTTCCGTAATCTGGGTTGCAGCTGGAGTAGGGGTCTGACTCGAAACCCGAATCTCTGTAGGACTTGTTTGAGTCACAGTTGACAATCTACTGGTGATCTGCTCAAATTTCCTGCTATCACGTTCTATCTTAGTTAAACATAGGTTCAACTGGGCCTGCAAAATCTTGAATTGCTGCTCCAAACTCTCCTGGGGTACTCCGTGCATGGTGGTGAAGTTTTCGAAAGGTTCTGGACCTCACAGTCGGAGGAAAGGAGCTCTAATACCAAGTTGATACCAGCGGCCTAGTCGCAATACTCTCGTATCGGGTCTCTCATGCTACAATTGATCAGAATTGAGTCTGATCAGGCTTGATGGGCTGAATCTGGCTAATTGAATCAAGTCTAGCTTGAGCCGGTTTGGATTTGGCTCAGGGAATTGGATCAGGCTTGACTGGATTGGACTGAATCAGATTAAGTGGCTGAGCTGAATCAGGTTAGAATTGGCTGACCCAATTTGGTTGGGCTGAACCGGAGTAGATCCAAGGGCTGAGGTTCGCCGGAGTAGATCGTCGGCGTAGGGGCATCGGCGGCGGTAGGAACCATGGCAGGAAGAGTCGAAGGTTTATGGGGAAGAGATCCAACGGCTCTGATTGCCCGTAAGAGTGGTAGGGACGGTGGATCTGGAGTACCGTCAGTAGTGGGTTAGAGGAGGCCGGCGTCGGGGACGACGGCGAGGCTCGGGCGTGGCTTAGAGTGGTTGGGATCGGGTCTAGGAAGGTCGGCGAGGGTTTTAGGGTGGTTTTGGGGGTGAGATGGGGGTCGGACAGGGGTTGACGGTGGCTTGCTGTGAAGTGGGGAACGGTGAGGAGGTCGCCGGAGACGACGATGGGTGGCGAGAAAGGTATGGCCGGAGTCGTGGGCTATAGGGGGGGTCGAAGGAGGTCTTGGATGGAAGCGGGGGAGACTGGAGAGGGTACGGGAAGGATGGCCGGCGGAAGCTAGGGTTTGGCAGAGGGAGAGCAGAGAGGAAGACGATGAACAATGATGACGTGGCAGGTGACTGGGCGTGGGATGCTGATGTGGAGGAGAGGGAAAGTGGCGGGGAAAGAGATATACCGGTGGAGGCGGTGCCGGCTGCGGAGAAGGTGACCGACGAGGAAGAAGGTGGATCAATGGTATATTATCTGGTGGAAACATATTACTTCTACTCCTATGATATTCTTCTAATTACTCTACTCATTAATTCATCATAATTCTCTTCCTGATTACAAAGCTACTGAGGTCCTTTTATAGAGGCCTCGACTGAGTCCTAATCCAACTAAAAAACCTCATTGCTTAATTAGCAAGTAATAAGGCTTCCAAACTCAAACTCAACTTGCTAACTCAAAATAGGACTCTTAATTAATTTCTAACAATCAAATATCAAGTAGGACTCAATTAAATATAAAAGACTAATAATAAATCCTAATTAAATACTCTAGTTTGAACTAGGGAAGTGCAAGTCGAACTAGGAAAGATGCTGAACTAGTTTGGGTTCTCTTCTGGGTTCGAGTCCAGTTGGTTGAGTCGGATCTACTCGTATCAACCACATCCGACTCGTATCAACCACCCCCATCCTAGAACCGGCGCCACTTGTTGTGAGGACATGTCCCTCTATTCTTGGGTCGACCGCCTGGGTCGGGCCCATGGCTCGTTGTGGACCGCAAAGGCAATTTGGTAAATTGCGCCTTGTTGGTTTGTTTCACACCCGCGTGTGCACACACTGACATTTTTTTGTGTTAGTGCTTGATTAGAATGGTTAGGTGGACCCGGGATCGGAAGATCCCAGCTCGGGCGCGCTGAAGCTTGCTTTTGGGCAGCTTACGGCCCTTGAGCGATCGATCACTCCTAGGAGCGATCGATCGGACTCGTGAGCGAGTCGGTGGGTTTTTGACCCGTTCGGATCGATCCAAGTGTTTTGGATCGATCCAGCCTGTCTTGGATCGATCCATTTTGGCCTTGGATCGATCCGGGTACTGTAGCTGGGCAGTTGAGCTTGCAGCAGAGCAGTTGAGCGGCGAGGACGGCCATGTGCCGTCACTCTCCGTTGTCAGAGGAGAGGACCTCTCCTTCACCCTCTCCTTCACCTTCTCCTTCACCTTCCCCGGCCTTCCCCCTCACTTTTCTTCCTCTTCTCTTCCTCTTCTCTTCCTCTTCTCTTTCCCCTCCTTCCTTCCTTCTTCTTCTTCCCGCAGGCTCTGTTTCCCCTGTTCTAGCAGCCCCATCTTCTCCTCTTTTCTCCCTCCTTCGGCCATCGTTTTGGGAGCTTGAAGACTCGTTGGATCCGTGGCGGCGTGAGGAAGATCTCTGGCGTGGTTTGGAGCTGGGTTGGTGACTGTTTAGCGGGGAATCAACCGAGGAGTGCGTTTCCGGTAGGTGTTCTACCTACGAGAGTGGTTTAGGGGTGTTCTCATAGTATAGCCGTTAGATCTTGCTGAAATTATGTTGTTGGATGTATGTTGCTTAGTATAATCTCTGATTTAAGTTTCATGAACTTTGGTTAAGATTTCAGTAGGATTTATGCATGTTTTATCTCCGATTTTCCGATTTCTGCTGTTCTTGAAGAACAACCGGTTTGCGGCGCATTTTTCGATTGGTATGTGTATTATCTTGGGTTGTGTTGAGAATAAGAGTTGTAGATCTCTGAGTTATCTTTCCATTCCAGCTTATTTCGTATTTTTCCGATTTTTCTACGATTGTTGGTGAATTGTCTCGTGACCTGCGACGAGACTGATCTGAAGCTGGTATGAAGCAGAAGCTGTTTGGATCGATCCAAAATGTTCCGGATCGATCCAATACTTTTTGGATCGATCCAAATGTTCCGGATCGATCCCAAGGCTGGTGGATGAGGTTTTGTGGACTATTTTTAGTGGTTTTGATTAGTGTTTTCCCAGAAATTGAACCGTTGGATGTTTCTCGATTTTGGATATGTTGATCCCAGCAGGTAGATCTACTAAAGTCTAAGTTGGATCTTGAATCCGACGTCGTTTGGGCGTCGGATCGACGGGACCAATTAGCCTCTAAGTAGAGGTTTTGATGTTTTGAATATAATAGTATAATGTCGGATTATAATATTATATGTTTACTGTTCATCGGTTTTCGGGGTTGCTTCCCGTTGCTGGAGTTCGCAGTTGACGGTCGTGGTACCGTCGTAATGCCGGGACCCGCTGCGGATCGGCTGGCAGCGGTTGGTAGTACCGCTGCAGCGATCCTGTTGGACTTGTATGCTACCTTGACATACTGTTGCATGCCTATTTCTCTTACTTGTGTATGTTCATTGCATGCATTCTCTGTTGTGCATTAGTTGCATAAAGTTAGGGCGTGGGTGATTTGTGGATCACCGTCCCGAGGCTGGAAGCTCGGATTTAGCCCTAGGACCGGGGTTGAGTAGTTAGGACCCGGTTTGAATTGTGGTGTCCAGTCGAATTTGATGATAGGCTTAGATGACTGGTACACATGTTGCTTGGTGATTATAGAGGTCGTGTCGGTCTTGAGTCAGATGCTGAGGTGTAGCCGGTGTCCCACTGTGCTGACCCTGGGGTAGAGGTGTGGTCTACTCAGCGGTGCTTTTTCCCGCCTGCAGTGTCGGTTTCCTGCAGTTGTGTGTCGCCAGTGCTGTTCCTGCTACTGAGTGCTGCCCCTGGGCCTCAGGGACACGCGGTGGGGTTATGGGGCCCCTGTATACACCCAGGTCTCACTTGAGGGCGACACTCTTGCGTTCCCCTTCCTTCTGTGTGACGTAGTATAGAACCCTACTGAGCTTTATGCTCACTCATACCTGGGCTGCGTTTGCAGGTGCAGGTGCAGGGGCTAGCTCTTCTTTAGTAGCCCCAACCGGGCAGGTGTTTGGTGGCGTGGCGGCGTCTGGCGGGGTTTGAGGACCGGTGATCCCTTTCTACACTTTTGTTATAGTTAGTCTCCTACGGGAGTATGATGTATAAACTGTTGTAACCCCTTTGAAGTTTTTGAATATTATATTATATATTTTGAGGTTTGAAATTATTGTATTATTCAGGGGTGTTTATGAACTGTTTAATGAAATCAGTAAGTTGGGGGGAACCCCTTGCCATTATTTTCCGCATTTAGTTAGGTTCCGGTTCGCGTCGCCCGGCCCGGTTGGGCTTTCGCGGGTCGGGGCGCGACAGCTTGGTATCAGAGCATAGGTTGTAGATCCCAGGGTTAGGATCAGGATACGGTTGAGATTGAGTGTGGAATGGGATAGTTCTAGGTCTAGAACATCCTTGCATGTCTGGTTGCGATTGCGTGTAACATGCTTATCTATCTGTTTGTTGCTGTGTTTTGTTGCTTCCCGGTTGCGTCATGACGTCTCAGGGGGAGATGTGCATGCGCACCGGTGTCGTCCATTCCCTCGCCTGACAGTGTCTCCCCCCGTGCTGGAGATGAGCGAGTAGGGAATAGGACGTGTCGCCTTTATACTCTTGGAATCCTGAGAGGTGGGCCCGTAGTAGCCCAGGGACGATGTTGGAGAACCTTCGACAGTAGAGGACTGATTGAAGGAGGTGTCCCGGATCCCGGATGTTTTGGACATCCTGGAGTATCGCTTGCTTGGGAAGTTGTTGTTTTTTTGCCTTCCCAGGAAGCGATTCGTAGTGGCGCTTGTCGGGGCCACTAGGGACACTGTTGGTTGTGTGTTGAGAACAGTTCGCGTACTGTTCTTTGGCACCTACCCTTGGAGGGTGGTGTAGTTGGGAGTACCTTCCTCTATTCTTGGTACTCGCACCGCGTGGTAGCACGCGGCTTGGTTGGATCACCTGGCTCGGTATGTTGGAGCGACAGCGGGGGACGCCCTGTACTGTACTCCGGATACTGAGACAGATGACTTGAGGGTTGACACCGGGCAGTTGCCCGGTGGTCGTGGTGAGTTTCAGGGTTGTCGTTCCTGCTTCTGGGGAACGGCAGGGTAGCCGTTGGCAGAGGCAGAGGTTTCAGCATCAACGACAGCCGTGGCAGCAGCAGCGTCGTGCTGGTCCTTTGAGAGGTCACCAGGACCGTCATACCGAGAGGTAGTCTACCGGGTGCTCGAGTGCTGGGCGCTTACCGCAGAGCAGTCAGGCGTGACGCACGGTGTGGGCCAGAGCGGTGGACTAGTGCCTCAGTTGGGGCAGGTACCTGGGGGCAGACGCAGGAGTTGGTAGCTTCAGCAGCAGCCAGTTTCAGAGCCGCCACCTTCAGCTTTCGGAGCTTCTCGTAGCTTGCGTTTTCCTTTGTGGCTCTGGGTTTTCACCCTTGCGACTCGTCCCCGTGTAGCCATGCCGGCTTGGGACCTGAGTCGAGTGTGGCTTGAGAGTAGCCACCGATTGGGACAAGAGCTTGGGTTGGTTGCTCTTGTCGGGGCGTTTCTTAGAGGTTGGGAACCTCTAGGTGTCCGTCGCCCACGTGTGGTGCACGTTGGGGTTCGACGGCTTCCTCAGTTGCGTCGGTTGGTCGCGCACCGGGTTGTGCTTCTTTGGCCGTGGGAAGGTGTCGTGAGCACACCTAACGGCGCTGTTTTGCTCTCGTTGAAGATCGCGGTTCGGCGATCCTTCTGCTTGTCGAGAGCTGGGGTTTGTTCACCGGCTTGTAGTGAACCCCTTCCCCGTTGTTTTCGAGGGTGCTCTGGAGAGCAGCTTTCCTCTCGTGTTGTTGTTGTTGTTTGTGCAGCTGTCCTTCTTGAGGAGCTTTCTGGTTGTCGCCTTAGCGGGACACCGAGTTCGAGGTCAAGATTCCTTTGGGTGGTTGTGAGCGTTGCGAGTTTGCATGTGGATGCCGGCAACATTTGGAGAGTCAAGGACTCAGTCGGCCGAGTCGGTAGTTCGGGATTTCGTTCGTCCAGGTGTGTCACCTCAGAGTGTGTTCTGGTTCTCATTGTGGATGATTCCCTCCATACATGCATTGTGAGGACCCGCCCCTCTTTTCCCTTGGCTTGTTGTTTACCCCAAGGGCAATTTGGGAAATTGCGCCTTGACGGTCGTTTCACACTGGGTGTGCACACACAGACCTTGTTTTGGTGCTTGTGTTTGTTTAGAAAGGTTAGGTGGACCCGGGATTGGAAGTTCTGGGCTTGGGCCTGAGTCTCAGCCCAAGGTTGCCGTTCTGGGCAATGGAGATCGATCTGCATGGCATGGAGATCGATCTCTCTGTGCCTAGAAGTCGTTGGCGGTGGCGTTCGAAGGACGGCCACGGCGATGGCCGTCGCTTCCCCTGTCAGGGGAGGGGAGACTTTTGCTCCCCTCCTTCGCCTTTCCCCCGCCTTCGCCGACTTTCCCCCGGCCTTACCCCTTCCCCTCTTCCTTCCTTCCTTCGGCTTCTTCCTTCTTCCTCCTCGCGAAAGCTCTGCTTCCCCTGTTCCGGCTGAGAGCTTCCACTTCGCCGTTCTCCCTCCTCCGGCCACCGTTCTTGGAGCTTGAAGGCTCGTTGGAACCGTGACGGCGTGAGGAAGATCCTAGGCTTGGCCTCACGGATCGAAGCAGCTTTGTGGAGGTAAGGTTCTCACTCAAAGCTCCGGCTGTTTTGAGGTTTTGAAATCCGGTTTTGATTTTCGATAGATCTCCTTGTGGAGTTGGTGTTTTCCGGTTTTGAAGCTTTGAGTAGTTTCGTAGCACTGAGATCGACCAGCCCACCTAGTTTGGTGAGGTATGGTGGAGGTTTCCGGCGGTATCCCTCGCCGTCCGCCCGCCGGAGAACCCAGTCAAGATCGATCTCATGGGATGAGATCGATCATGTTTGGGGTGGCACGCCCCGCCCGAGCGAGAGCGATCTCCCTGGGAGGGAGATCGATCTCGTGGTGGGCGGCGTCGGTACGTCAAGGGTCACATACAAGATCGATCTTCATATGGGTGGAGATCGATCTCGTTGGGGTGACCAGGACGGGTGCTTATAGCCTCGAGGAAGATCGATCTCGCTACTATTGGAGATCGATCTCCTTCGGTGCAGAGAGGGTTTTTACTTGCTTTAAGTGCTGTTTTGCCCGCGGGGCTTCGCATGCAAGTGGTTTTGACGGTTTTGCCATCGGGGCTTAACATGTTACCTATCAAGCTTATTGATTACTGCTTTGTGGTTAACCGAGGGAGTAATGAACCCTCGGGAATGCTTAGTATAAATAGGCCATGGGTTATGCCCTATATCGCTTTGTGGTGAACCGAAGGAGTCATGACCCTCGGGAGTGTTAGTGTAAATGGGCCGAAGGAGTGCCCTTGTTGTGTTGTGTGAGGACCTGTCCCTCTACCCCTGTGGCTCGCTATAGACCGCAAGGGAAATTTGGTAAATTGCACCTTGTTGATTTGTTTCACACCCGCGTGTGCATACACTGGCCTTGTATGTGTTCGTGTTTGTTTAGAATGGCTAGGTGAACCCGGGATCGGAAGATCCCAGCTCGGGCGCGCGGAAGCTTGCCTTTGGGCAGCTGACGACCCTTGAGCGATCGATCGCTCCTTGGGACGATCGATCGGACTCGATCCGACTTGGTGTTGGGATCGAGCCAGGGCGCGAGCGATCGATCGCTCCTTGGAGCGACCGATCGGAATCGCGTCGGTGGCTTTTCTGCTTCGCGAGGACGGCCACTGACGGCCGTCGTTCTCCTCTGTCAGAGGGGGAGGACTTTCTCCTCCCCTCCCCCAGCTTTTTCCCCCCCTTTCTCGGCTTTCCCCTCCCCCTTTCCCCTCTTTTCTTCCCCTCCTCTTTCTCCTTCTTCTCTCTTTTCTTCTTCCTCCTTTCTTCTTCTCCCGAGAGCTCTGTTCTTCCCCTGTTCTGGCAGCCGAGCTTTCCCACCTCCGTTCTCCCTCCTCCGACCATCAAATTGGGTGTTTTTTGGCTCGTTGGATTCGTGACAACGAGAGGAAGATCCCTGAAGTGGTTTGGAGGCTTGCTGGTGATCAAATCACGGGGAATCAGTCGAGGAAAGCGCAGCTAGGTAGGGTTATACCTACTGTGTTCATTTCGGGTTTTCTTGAGATCTAGCCGTTGGATCTTGTTGATCCTTGCTTTGTTGGTTTCCTTATGCCTTGTAGAATAACTAATTTAAGTTGTATGTTAATCAGTTGAGATTTGAGTAGGTTTTATGCAAGATTAGTCTCGGATTTCTGGTTTTTTGCTGTTCTTGAGAAACAGCCGGCTTGCGGAGAGTTTTCCGGCCGGGGAATACATGATCTTGGCTTTTCATAAACATAAGAGTTGTAGCACTACTCGTTAGCTTTCTATTTCATCTTGTTTCGTATTTTTCCGATTTATGTACGATTTCTTATGAATTGTTTTCTAGAGGGCTGCGTTGCAGCAATTAAATTGAAAGTTAGTTTTGATTAGTGGTTTTCATTAGCATTTTCCCATTAATCCAACCGTTGGATGATTCTGGATTTTGGATATCTTGATCCATACATGTAGCTCTACTTGTGACTCAGTTGGATCTTGAATCCGACGTCGTTTGGATGTCAGATCAACCAGATCAAATAGCCTCTAGTAGAGAACATTTGGTGTTTTAAATATAATATTATATGTCGAATTATAATATTATATTTCTACTGTTCATCAGCGGTTTTCGGGGTTGCTTCCTGTTGCAGGAGTCCGCGGTCGACGGTTGTGGTACCGTCGTAATGCCAGGACCCGCTGCGGATCGGCTGGCAGCGGTCGGTGGTACCGCTGCAGCGATTCGGCTGACTTATATGATGTTTGCCATACTGTTGCATGCCTATCTCTTGTTTGTGTATGTCATAGCATGCATTGTTGATTGTGCATTAGTTGCATTGGTTAGGGCGTGGGTGATCCTTGGGTCGCCGTCCCGAGGCTGGAAGCTCGGACTTAGCTCTAGGACCGGGGTTGGGTAGTTTGGACCCGGTTTGAATTGTGGTGTCCAGTCGAATCTTATGATAGGCTTAGAGGACTGGTACACCTGATGCTTGATGATTGTAGAGGTCGTGTCGGCCTCAAGTCAGGTGTTGAGGATGCCACCGGTGACGGTTCTTATTCTTTGGGCAGTGTCCGTTCCTGCCAGTAGGGGCATCAGTGTGGGCCCATGGCGAGTTGGGTGACCACAGCTGGAACCCTTCGACACTAGGCGTATCCAGGATGGGCCCAGTCCGTTGGGGTGACCATGGTTGGATATGCCTAGAGATCACCGGTGAATGGTAATGGGACCATTGTAGCTCACTCGAGTCTGGCTTGAGGGCGACACTGTTGCGTTTCCCTCTTCCTTCTGTGTGGCGTAGTGTAGATCCCTACTGAGCTTAGTGCTCACACCTACCCGGGCTGTGTTTTGCAGGTGCAGGCGTCAGTCCTTCTTCTGTGGCCCCTACCGGGCAGTTGGTCGGCGGTGCGGCGGCGCCTGGTGACTTTGAGAGGTGGTGATCGTTTACTGCTTTTACCCTATGTTAGTTAGTCTCCTACGGGAGTAATGTTGTACTTTGAATCCTCCCCTCTCCGAGGTTTTGTATATTTAACACTTTGAGTTTTAAATCAGAGATTCGAGGTTTTGCTAATCAATGTTGTATCTTTAATTGAGGGTGCTTTGGTGAACTGTTAGGGAGACCAATAGGTTAGAGGGATCCCTCGCCAGCTTTGTTTTCCGCGTTTTATAGGTTCCGGTTCGCGTCGCCCGGCCCGGTTGGGCTTTCGCGGGTCGGGGTGCGACAGCTTGGTATCAGAGCATAGGTTGTAGATCCCAGGGTTTAGGATCAGGTTTCGGTTGAGATTGAGCGTGGAATGGGTTAGTTCTATGTCTAGAACATCCTTGCATGCTCCTTTTGATGTGTTATGCTTTTTCGCTTTATGTTGTGCTGCTTTGTCTTGGGTTTCGAACGAGTGGACGCTCGTTTGTTGTTGGTGATTGCGCAGATGTCGGGAGCTCGAGGCCGACCTTCGGTTGATGGTCGGGGTGGGGCACGGCTTGGTCGACCCGCCCAACCAGACAGGGTGGCACATGTCAGGGAGGTCAGAGCTAGACGGGCTGAGCCATCACCAGCGACGGTTTCGGTCGCACGGGAGGAGGCCCTTCTCGCCGAGGAGGGGGTTCTCGCTCCGGTCGACGTGCGGACCGCTGTGGTGGTCTTGCTGGAGTTTCAGCAGAACGCCACCCGGTTCACGCACTTGGTCCGTTTTGCGGGGGCAATAGCAGCAGATCCAGTGGCTAGTGCATGTCAGTTTGAGCAGAGGCTTCGATCAGAGATCTGACGACGGACCAGTTCTTATCGCTTCCAGACGTACTCAGTAGTGCCGGACTGCGCCTTGGCAGTTGGGGCGCAGTTGCGAGACGAGAGGTGCCGGGCAGTTCCACCGGCATTCTCTACCAGCACACCACAGAGACCCCAGTTCAGAGGGGGATTCGGCAGAGGGAACCAGCGGCGTCAGCGACGCTTTCAGCAGCGGTCGCAGCACCCGCAGCAGTTCCAGGCACAGTTGCCGAGTCCTCCAGGCCAGTTCTCCTAACGGCGGGCCGTCTGGGCAGGCTCCGTCAGGGGGAGGCCAGGGTTAGCAGCCTGATAGCGCGTCAGTCAATTGATTCTTGTGCGGGCAGCCGGGACACTACCGTAGAGACTGTCACCTGCGAGGAGCGCGAGGCACTGTACCGCAGGGCAGTAGAGGCGGAGGGTTCAGTGCTTGGCAGGGAAGCAGTGGCGGCGCGGGTCAGGGGCTGGACCGGGCCGCTCCAGAGGTGGAGGCGGCCAGTGGGGGGGCGTGTGTTTGCTTTTTCGGTGCGAGAGCAGCCGGACACCGTTCAGCAGTACCAGCAGGCAGCGGCAGAGCCATCCGTGCTCAGAGGGTTGGAGACGAGTTGGCTAGAGATGGCACCAGTAGAGCAGAGTGAGATGAGGACCCAGCTAGACGAGCTTACCAGCAGAGGATCTTCCGGCCTTTCCTAGACGAGTTCGTGGTGGTGTTCGTCGACGACATTCTCATCTACTCCCGGTCAGAGGCGGAGCACGAGCGACACTTGGCGACAGTGTTGCAGCTACTTAGGGAGCATCAGCTTTATGCCAAGGCTTCCAAGTGCGAGTTCTGGCTTGCACAGGTGGGATTCCTTGGACATGTGGTGTCGGCAGCAGGGATCTCAGTTGACCCGGTCAAAGTCGAGGCAGTGGTACAGTGGCAGAGACCGAGAACAGTTTTTTGAGGTCCGTAGTTTCTTAGGCCTGGCGGGTTACTACAGGCAGTTCGTGCGGGACTTCTCCAAAGTCGTCGGACCATTGACCAGACTGACACAGAAGGCCGTTCCGTTCGTGTGGGATGACGCTTGTGAGAGCCTTCGTGGAGCTGAGGACGAGGTTGACCAGTGCGCCGGTGCTGATCGTCCCCGAGCGAGGTGTTGGTTACAGTGTTTACTGCGACGCCAGCGGTGAGGGTTTGGGGTGTGTCCTCATGCAGGAGGGCCACGTAGTTTCCTATGGTTCTCGTCAGTTGAAGAACCATAAGAGGAACTACCCGACCCATGACTTGGAGCTAGCAGCGGTGGTCTTCGCCCTGAAGACATGGCGGCACTATCTCTATGGCGAGAAGTTCTCAGTTTTCTCGGACCATAAGAGTTTGAGACACGTTTTCACCCAACGTGACCTTAACCTGAGGCAGCGACGCTGGACAGAGGTTGGAGAGGCTTCACTCACCGGTCCATACATCGTCAGGCAGTCGTCAGAGAGGTTAGTGCAGATCAGGCAGAGGCTTCTGACGGCTCAGAGCCGGCAGAAGAGTTATGCAGATCAGAGGCGACGACCGTTGGAGTTTGCAGTCGGCGACCGAGTGTTCTTGCGAGCGTCGCCGTACAAAGGTTCTGTCAGGTTTGGCAGAGGTGGCAAATTGGCGCCGAGGTTTGTCGAGCCGTTTGAGATCTTAGGGAGGGTCGGCGAGGTAGCTTACCGCCTGGATCTTCCTCAGCACATGTCTGCTGTGCATCCGACTTTCCTTGTGTCGATGTTGAGGAAGTATCACCCAGACCCGTCTCATGTCATCAGGGTGGATGACATTGAGCTTGAGGCAGATGCGAGCTTTGTTGAGCAGCCGGTTCAGGTACTTGACCGGATGGATCAGGTCTTGCGGGGCAAGACAATTCCCTTGGTCAAGGTACTGTGGAGGCACAGAGGCACCGAGGAGATCACTTGGGAGCGCGAGGCACGCATGCGGCAGGAGTTTCCGCAGTTGTTCTCTTCTCGAGGTACTTCTTGTTCTGTCCTCTAGTGTAGCTGTTTTGTTGTTCCGAGCCCTACCCTTATCGAATCTCGGGACGAGATTTCCTTTAAGGGTAATAGGATGTGAGGACCTGTCCCTCTACCTCTGTGGCTCGCTGTAGACCGCAAGGGCAATTTGGTAAATTGCACCTTGTTGGTTTGTTTCACACCCGCGTGTGCACACACTAGCCTTGTATGTGTTCGTGTTTGTTTAGAATGGCTAGGTGAACCCGGGATCGAAAGATCCCAGCTCGGGCGCGCGGAAGCTTGCCTTTGGGCAGCTGACAACCCTTGAGCGATCGATCGCTCCTTGGGACGATCGATCGGACTCGATCCGACTTGGTGTTGGGATCGAGCCAGGGCGCGAGCGATCGATCGCTCCTTGGAGCGACCGATCGGAATCGCGTCGGTGGCTTTTCTGCTTCGCGAGGACGGCCACCGACGGCCGTCGTTCTCCTCTGTCAGAGGGGGAGGACTTTCTCCTCCCCTCCTCCAGCTTTTTCCCCCCCTTTCCCCGCTTTCCCCTCCCCCTTTCCCCTCTTTTCTTCCCCTCCTCTTTCTCCTTCTCTCTTTTCTTCTTCCTCCTTTCTTCTTCTCCCGAGAGCTCTGTTCTTCCCATGTTCCGGCAGCCGAGCTTTCCCACCTCCGTTCTCCCTCCTCCGACCATCAAATTGGGTGTTCTTTGGCTCGTTGGATTCGTGACAACGAGAGGAAGATCCCTGAAGTGGTTTGGCGGCTTGTTGGTGATCAAATTACGGGGAATCAGCCGAGGAAAGCGCAGCTAGGTAGGGTTATACCTACTGTGTTCATTTCGGGTTTTCTTGAGATCTAGCCGTTGGATCTTGTTGATCCTTACTTTGTTGGTTTCCTTATGCCTTGTAGAATAACTTATTTAAGTTTCATTGTAATTAGTTGAGATTTGAGTAGGTTTTATGCAAGATTAGTCTCGGATTTCTGGTTTTCTGCTGTTCTTGAGAAACAACCGGCTTGCGGCGAGTTTTCCGGCAGGCGAGTACATGATCTTGGCTTTTAATAAACATAAGAGTTGTAGATCTCTTCGTTAGCTTTCCATTCCATCTTGTTTCGTATTTTTCTAATTTTTCTACGATTGCTTATGAATTGTTTTCTGGAGGGCTGCGTTGCAGCAATTAAATTGAAAGTTAGTTTTGATTAGTGGTTTTCATTAGCATTTTCCCATTAATCCAACCGTTGGATGATTCTGGATTTTGGATATCTTGATCCATACATGTAGCTCTACTTTTGACTCAGTTGGATCTTGAATCCGACGTCGTTTGGATGTCAGATCAACCAGATCAAATAGCCTCTAGTAGAGAACATTTGGTGTTTTAAATATAATATTATATGTCGAATTATAATATTATATTTCTACTGTTCATCAGCGGTTTTCGGGGTTGCTTCCTGTTGCAGGAGTCCGCGGTCGACGGTTGTGGTACCGTCGTAATGCCAGGACCCGCTGCGGATCGGCTGGCAGCGGTCGGTGGTACCGCTGCAGCGATTCGGCTGACTTATATGATGTTTGCCATACTGTTGCATGCCTATCTCCTGTTTGTGTATGTCATAGCATGCATTGTTGATTGTGCATTAGTTGCAATTGTTAGGGCGTGGGTGATCCTTGGGTCACCGTCCCGAGGCTGGAAGTTCGGACTTAGCCCTAGGACCGGGGTTGGGTAGTTTGGACCCGGTTTGAATTGTGGTGTCCAGTCGAATCTTATGATAGGCTTAGAGGACTGGTACACCTAATGCTTGATGATTGTAGAGGTCGTGTCGGCCTCAAGTCAGGTGTTGAGGATGCCACCGGTGACGGGTCTTATTCTTTGGGCAGTGTCCGTTCCTGCCAGTAGGGGCATCAGTGTGGGCCCATGGCGAGTTGGCTGACCACAGCTGGAACCCTGCGACATTAGGCGTATCCAGGATGGGCCCAGTCCGTTGGGGTGACCATGGTTGGATATGCCTAGAGATCACCGGTGAATGGTAATGGGACCATTGTAGCTCACTCGAGTCTGGCTTGAGGGCGACACTGTTGCGTTTCCCTCTTCCTTCTGTGTGGCGTAGTGTAGATCCCTACTGAGCTTAGTGCTCACACCTACCCGGGCTGCATTTTGCAGGTGCAGGCGTCAGTCCTTCTTCTGTGGCCCCTACCGGGCAGTTGGTCGGCGGTGCGGCGGCGCCTGGTGACTTTGAGAGGTGGTGATCGTTTACTGCTTTTACCCTATATTAGTTAGTCTCCTACGGGGTAATGTTGTACTTTGAATCTTCCCCTCTCCGAGGTTTTGTATATTTAACACTTTGAGTTTTAAATCTGAGGTTCGAGGTTTTGCTAATCAATGTTGTATCTTTAATTGAGGGTGCTTTGGTGAACTGTTAGGGAGACCAATAGGTTAGAGGGATCCCTCGCCAGCTTTGTTTTCCGCGTTTTGTAGGTTCCGGTTCGCGTCGCCCGGCCCGGTTGGGCTTTCGCGGGTCGGGGCGCGACATGTTGTTTGCTATTGCTTTCCCTATTCATATCTTGCCATGCTTCCTGTGCATTAGACATGCTAGGTTAGACTGGGTGGGGTTGACCCGTGGACTTCGGTGATTAAGGGCTAAGTGGTAGACGCCGTTACCCCGACTTGTTTCCTCATGCTGGTGGTCAGTATGGGTGAGGGTGTCCTACAATTAGCGTCCTGCCCACCCTGTGTCAAGGACCGTCGGAGGTAGCCCAGTCCTCGAGCAGTGGCTATCGGAGGGACGTAGGTTGGACAAGAACCCTGGGGGGGGGGGGGAAAGACATCGATGGGATCGATGGACTCCCTGGCTAGACTTAGTCCTTGGTCGGGAGTTAGGGGTCCTGTTGGCTCTGTGGCTTGGAGTACTGAGAGATGGTAGTCTTAACCACGGTCGTTCCGCCAAGTGTGGAGATCCCGCTTGGAGAAGGGTGTCCTACCATTAACGTCATGTCCACCCTTTGTCAGGGATTGTCGGAGTTGTCTACCCCTGAGCAGTGGTTGTTGGAGGGGCGTACTTGGGACAGGAGTCCTTCGGGTTATTGACTGGATTTATGGGATCCTTGGCAAGCCTCAGTACTTGGATTCAGAGTTGGTTCGTTTGGGTTTGCCTTCTTAGCGAGAGTGGTAGAGTAGGACCCTGCTGAGCTGTTGCTCATTCCTACCTGGACTGTGTTGTTTGCAGGTGCGGGTCCCAGCTCCTCTCCGGTGCTTCCCCGTCGGTTGTCTCGTGGTGGCGCGCCGGCTCCTGACCATGTCTGAGGGTCAGGATGGTTTTGTTTGTGCGTTTGCGGAGACTCCGGTGGGTGCTGTAGCTTTTTGGGGACTGTTGATCCCTTGTAAACCTTGTTGTACTAGAACTCTGTTTAACTCTATTATGTCTGTTTGTAATAGTTGTTAATAGATGTTGTAGTAGTTGCTTCCGCCTTGTGCTTGTTGGCAGTTGTTTCCACCAGCTGTCTTTTAGTCTCAACTGTTTCCGCCAGTTGAGGCTAGTAGATGTAGGTTTTCCCCCTCGTGGCCCGGCCCGGTGTGGGTTCTGCGGGTCGGGGCGCGACATGCATGGGCGTTAGGAAGCTAGTCAGTGTTGCAGCACAAAGTATGCATCCGCTACAGTGTAACTATGATGTGTTAGTAGTTGAGAGACTCGTCGACCCCTTCAGAGTTTGACTTTCGCATCAACTACACCAACTGACGATTCGGGATTGCGACATCCCGGAGGCAGCCTTCCATACGAGGTACGGACTGTACGAGTTCACAGTGATGTCGTTTAGTCTGACGAACGCACCAGCAACTTTCACAGATCTGATGTAGAGGATCTTCAAGCCGTACCCTGATCAATTGCAGTAGCGTTCATCGACAACATCCTATTTACTGGCGCGTTGAGGAGGAGCACCAGCGATATTTGGCGTTTGCATCGCAGCTGCCGAGGGTGTATCGGCGTTATTTGGCTCCCAGCGCGAGGTCTTGGCCTTCAGAGGCATGTTTCGATGGATGGGCAGTCTCAGCGGCAGGCAGATCAATTGAATCAGCTGAGCTCGACACAGATGTGCGACAACAAAGGTTGAAGACAGTGATCAAGATTCAGTAGAGGCAGAGACTTCTGACGGCTCAGAGCCGGCAGAAGAGTTATTGTCGCGCCCCGACCCGCGAAAGCCCAACCGGGCCGGGCGACGCGAACCGGAACCTACAAAACGCGGAAAAGAAAGCTGGCGAGGGTTCCCTCTAACCTATTGGTCTCCCTAGCAATTCACCAAAGCACCCTCAATTAAAACAACACTGATTAGCAAAACCTCGAACCTCAGATTTAAAACTCAAAGTGTTAAATATACAAATCCTTGGAGAGGGGAAGATTCAAAGTACAACATTACTCCCGTTGGAGACTAACTAACATAGGGTAAAAGCAGTAAACGATCACCACCTCTCAAAGTCCACCAGGCGCTGCCGCACCGCCGACCAACTGCCCGGTAGGGGCCACAGAAGAGGAACTGACGCCTGCACCTGCAAAACGCAGCCCGGGTAGGTGTGAGCACTAAGCTCAGTAGGGATCTACACTACGCCACACAGAAGGAAGAGGGAAACGCAACAGTGTCGCCCTTAAGCCAGACTCGAGTGAGCTACAATGGTCCAATTACCATTCACCGGTGATCTCTAGGCATTTCCAACCATGGTCACCCCCAACGGACTGGGCCCATCCTGGATACGCCTAGTGTCGCAGGGTTCCAGCTGTGGTCACCCATCACTCCCTGGGCCCACACTGATGCTCCTACTGGCAGGAACGGACACTGCCCAAAGAATAAGATCCACCTCCGGTGGCATCCTCAACACCTGACTTGAGGCCGACACGACCTCTAATCATCATCAAGCAACCAGTGTACCAGTCATCTAAGCCTATCATCAAATTCGACTGGACACCACAATTCAAATCGGGTCCAAACTATCCAACCCCGGTCCTAGGGCTAAGTCCGAGCTTCCAGCCTCGGGACGGCGACCCAAGGATCACCCACGCCCTAACCAATGCAACTAATGCACAATTCAACAATGCATGCTATGACATACACAAACAGGAGATAGGCATGCAACAGTATGGCAAACATCATAAAAGTCAGCCGGATCGCTGCAGCGGTACTACCGACCACTGGCAGCCGATCCGCAGCGGGTCCCGGCATTACGACGGTACTGCGACCGTCGACCGCAGACTCCTGCAACGGGAAGCAACCCCGAAAACGGTGATGAACAAAACACAATATAATATTATCTTCCGAAATATAATATTATATTCAAAACACCCAAAGCCTCTACTTAGGGGCTAATTGATCCCGTCGATCCGAAGTCCAAACGACGTCGGATTCAAGATCTAACTTAGCCATCAGTAGGTGTATAAACTAGGATCAACATATCCAAAATTCATAATCATCCAACGGTTGGATTAACGGGAAAACATTAATCAAAACCACTGAAAAATAGACCATAAAACACCATGCTGCCTTGGGATTGATCAGAAAAATTTGGATTAATTCGAAGGCTTCATACCAGCTTACCCATTTAATTGCTGCAACGCAGCCCTCTAGTAAACAATTCATAAGAAATCGTAGCAAAATCGAAAAATTATGAAACAAGATGGAATGGAAAGCTAACGAAGAGATCTACAACTCTTATGTTTTTCTCAACCCAAGATCACGCACACGCCGGCCGAAAAACACGCCGCAAGCCGGCTGTTCTTCAAGAACAGCAGAAAAACAGAGAAACCGAGCTTAATCATGTATAAAACCTACTCAAATCTCAACCAAATATCATGAAACTTAGATCAGTAATTCTAATAGGCATAAGGGATCCAACAAGATAAAGATCAACAAGATTCAACGGCTAGATCACGAGAAACCCATTAAAGAATACATGTAGGTAGAAGAACCTACCCAACTGCGCATTCCTCGGTTGATCCCTCGCAAACCAGTCACCAACACGACTCCAAACCACCTTAGTAACCTTCCTCTCGTCACCACGAATCCAAGAAGCTTTGGAACGGCAAAATCGGTGACCGGAGGAGGGAGAACGGAAGAGAAGAAGCTCGCCGACGGAGAAGAGAAGAAATAGAGCACCGCGGGAAAGAAGAGAAAGAAGGAAGAAGAAGAGAAGAGAAGGGAAGAAAAGAAGAGAAAGGAAAAGCCTAGGGAAAGCCGGAGAAGGCGGGGAAAAGCTGGGGGAGGGGAGGGAAAGTCCTCCCCTTCTGACAAGGGAGAGCGACGGCCGGCTGCTGTCATCGCGGAAGAGAAAAAAAAGCCACCGACTGTTTGATCACAAGTCCGATCGATCGCTCCAAGGAGCGATCGATCGCTCTCGAGCCCCAAACAGCCCAAAGACCTTCTGAACTAAGCGATCGATCTCCAAAGCATGTCAGATCGATCTGGCTAGCAAGGCCAGATCGATCTCATTAGCAATTCAGATCGATCTCCTTCGTCCAGAAAGGCAAACTTGGGCTAAAACACAAGCCCAAGCTCAGATCTTCTGATCTCGGGTTCACCAAGCCATTCTAAACAAACAGTAATACATACAAGGCCAGTGTGTGCACACGCGGGTGTGAAACAAACCAACAAGGCGCAATTTACCAAATTGCCCTTGCGGTCTGCAACGAGCCACAGGGGTAGAGGGGCAGGTCCTCACAGTTATGCAGATCAGAGACGACGACCGTTAGAGTTTGCAGTCGGCGACAGGGTGTTCCTGCGAGCATCGCCGTACAGAGGATCCGTCAGGTTTGGCAGAGGTGGTAAGTTGGCGCCAAGGTTTGTCGGGCCGTTTGAGATCCTAGAGAGGGTCGACGAGGTAGCTTACCGCCTGGATCTTCCTCAGCGCATGTCAGCTGTGCATCCGACGTTCCATGTGTCGATGCTGAGGAAGTATCACCCAGATCTGTCTCATGTCATTAGGGTGGATGACATCGAGCTTGAGGCAGACGCGACGTTCATCAAGCAGCCAGTTCGCGTACTTAACCGGAGGGATCAGGTCTTGCGAGGCAAGACGATTCCCTTGGTCAAGGTACTATGGAGGCACCGAGGAGATGACCTGGGAGTGCGAGGCGCGCATGCGGCAGGAGTTTTCGCAGCTGTATTCTTCTCGAGGCACCTCTTGTCCTATCTTCTACTGTAACTGTTTTTCTGTTTCCGAGCCCTACCTTTATCGAATCTCGGGACGAGATTTCCTTTAAGGGTATTAGGATATGAGGACATGTCCCTCTATTCCTGGGTCAACCGCCTGGGTCGGGCCCATGGCTCGTTGTGGACCACAAGGGCAATTTGGTAAATTACGCATTGTTGGTTTGTTTCACACCTGCATGTGCACACACTGACCTTGTTTGTGTTAGTGCTTGATTAGAATGGTTAGGTGGACCCGGGATCTGAAGATCCCAGCTCGGGCGCGCTGAAGCTTGCTTTTGGGCAGCTTACGGCCCTTGAGCGATCGATCACTTCTAGGAGCGATCGATCGGACTCGTGAGCGAGTCGGTGGGTTTTTGACCCGTTCGGATCGATCCAGCCTGTCTTGGATCGATCCATTTTGGCCTTGGATCGATCCGGGTACGGTAGCTGGGCAGTTGAGCTTACAGCAGAGCAGTTGAGCGGCGAGGACGGCCATGTGCCGTCGCTCTCCGTTGTCAGAGGAGAGGACCTCTCCTTCACCCTCTCCTTCACCTTCTCCTTCACCTTCCCCGGCCTTCCCCCTCACTTTTCTTCCTCTTCTCTTCCTCTTCTCTTTCCCCTCCTTCCTTCCTTCTTCTTCTTCCCGCGGGCTCTGTTTCCCCAGTTCTGGCAGCCCCTTCTTCTCCTCTTTTCTCCCTCCTCCGGCCACCGTTTTGGGAGCTTGAAGACTCGTTGGATCCGTGGCGGCGTGAGGAAGATCTCTGGCTGGTTTGGAGATGGGTTAGTGACTGTTTAGCGGGGAATCAACCGAGAAGTGCGTTTCCGGTAGGTGTTCTACCTATGAGAGTGGTTTAGGGGTGTTCTCTTAGTATAGCCGTTAGATCTTGCTGAAATTATGTTGTTGGATGCATGTTGCTTAGTATAATCTCTGATTTAAGTTTCATGAACTTTGGTTAAGATTTCAGTTGGATTTATGCATGTTTTATCTCAGATTTTCCGGTTTCTGCTGTTCTTGAAGAACAACCGGTTTGCGGCGCGTTTCCCGATTGGTATGTGTATTATCTTGGGTTGTGTTGAGAATAAGAGTTGTAGATCTCTGAGTTATCTTTCCATTCCAGCTTATTTCATATTTTTTCGATTTTTCTACGATTGTTGGTGAATTGTCTCGTGGCCTGCGACGAGACTGATCTGAAGCTGGTATGAAGCAGAAGCTGTTTGGATCGATCCAAAATGTTCCGGATCGATCCAATACTTTTTGGATCGATCCAAATGTTCTGGATCGATCCCAAGGCTGGTGGATGAGGTTTTGTGGACTATTTTTAGTGGTTTTGATTAGTATTTTTCCAGAAATCGAACCGTTGGATGTTTCCCGATTTTGGATATGTTGATCCCAGCAGGTAGATCTACTAAAGTCTAAGTTGGATCTTGAATCTGACGTCATTTGGATGTCGGATCGACGAGACCAATTAGCCTATAAGTAGAGGTTTTGATGTTTTGAATATAATAGTATAATGTCGGATTATAATCTTATATGTTTACTGTTCATCGGTTTTTGGGGTTGCTTCCCGTTGCTGGAGTTCGCGGTTGACGGTCGTGGTACCGTCGTAATGCCGGGACCCGCCGCGGATCGGCTGGCAACGGTTGGTAGTACCGCTGCAGCGATCCTGTTGGACTTGTATGCTACCTTGACATACTGTTGCATGCCTATTTCTCTTGCTTGTGTATGTTCATTGCATGCATTCTCTGTTGTGCATTAGTTGCATAAGGTTAGGGTGTGGGTGATTTGTGGATCGCCGTCCCGAGGCTGGAAGCTCGGATTTAGCCCTAGGACCGGGTTTGGGTAGTTAGGACCCGGTTTGAATTGTGGTGTCCAGTCGAATTTGATGATAGGCTTAGATGACTGGTACTCAGCGGTGCATTGTGTATGTTCATTGCATGCATTCTCTGTTGCTTGGTGATTATTGAGGTCGTGTCGGCCTTGAGTCAGATGCTGAGGTGTAGCCGGTGGCCCACTGTGCTGACCCTGGGGTAGAGGTGTGGTCTACTCAGCGGTGCTTTTTCCCGCCTGCAGTGTCGGGTTCCTGCAGTTGTGTGTCGCCAGTGCTATTTCTGCTACTGAGTGCTGCCCCTGGGCCTCAGGTACACGCGGTGGGGTTATGGGGCCCCTGTATACACCCAGGTCTCACTTGAGGGCGACACTCTTGCGTTCCCCTTCCTTCTGTGTGACGTAGTATAGAACCCTACTGAGCTTTATGCTCACTCCTACCCGGGCTGCGTTTGCAGGTGCAGGCGCCAGCTCTTCTTCAGTAGCCCCTACCGGGAAGGTGTTTGGTGGCGTGGCGGCGTCTGGCGGGGTTTGAGGACCGGTGATCCCTTTCTACACTTTTGTTTTAGTTAGTCTCCTACGGGAGTATGATGTATAAACTGTTGTAACCCCTTTGAAGTTTTTGAATATTATATTATATATTTTGAGGTTTGAAATTATTGTATTATTTAGGGGTGTTTATGAACTGTTTAATGAAATCAGTAAGTTGGGGGGAACCCCTCGCCATTATTTTCCGCATTTAGTTAGATTCCGGTTCGTGTCATCCGGCCCGGTTGGGCTTTCGCGGGTCGGGGCGCGACACCTGTTGTGCCCCGACCCGCGAAGGCCCAACCGGGCGGGGCGACGTGAACCGAAACCTAACTAAATGCGGAATAATTTTGGCGAGGGTTCCCTCTCTCTTTCTGGTTTCTCTAAATATTTCATAAGTACCCTTATTTAACAATAATTCCAAACCTCAACAATATAATAAGATAAATTCAAATCCTCAAAAGGGTTAACATTTATATAAATCACACTCCCGTAGGAGGCTATCTAACAAATAAGGTAAACAGACGATCACCGCTCCTCAAGCACCGCCAGACGTCGCCGCGCCTCCAAAGACATGTCCGGTAGGGGCCACTGAAGAAGAGCTAACGCCTTCACCTGCAAAACACCTCCCGGGTAGGAGTGAGCACTAAGCTCAGTAGGGTTCTATACTATGACACACAGAAAGGAGGGAACACAACAGTGTCGCCCCCAAGCTAGGCCTAGGTGTGCTACAGGGTCCCATAACCCCACCAGTATCTCTTGGTATCCAACCATGGTCACCCTAACAAACTGGGCCCATCCCGGAAACACCTAGTATAGCAGGAAGAAGACACTGCTTGGCAGGACAAGTCTCTGCTGAGCAGGCACACCCTCTACCCAAGGATGAAAGAACGACACTGGCTGCACCCTCAGCACATGGCTCGAGGCTGACACGACCTCTAAAATCATCGATCAACATGTATTTAACTCATCTAAGCCTATCATTGATATCGACTGAATACTACCATCCGACCTGGACCATGCTACCCCCCACGGTCCTAGAGTTAAATCCGAGCTACCCGAAAGCCTCGGATTAGTGATCAACCCATCGCCCATGCCCTATCCATATGCATCTAATGCACAATCAAAGTGCATGCTATGATCACGCGAATGCAAGAAGTAAGCATGCAACAATATGATAAAATAACAAACATGTCAAACTGGACTGCTGCAGCGATACTAACGACCGCTGCCAGCCAATCAACAGCGGGTCCCTGCATTATGACGGTACGGTAACCGTCAACCCCGAACCCTTGCAACGGGAAGCAACCCCGAAAACACAAATGAAACCAATTGGACCCGTGCCAAGAAGAGGACTCAAATGGGTTTAGCCTCTTTCCTAATTTGACTTGGACTTCCCTAATTCAAACTAGAGTTATTTAATGAGGATTTATCATTAGTCTTTTCTATTTAATTGAGTCCTAGTTGTTATTTGCTTTTCTAGTTTGCTACAAGTTGTTATGAATTAATTATGAGTCCTATTTGAGTTAGTAAGTTGAGTTTCAGTATGGAAGCCGTATTACTTGTTAATCAAGTAAGGGGGTTTTCTAGTTGGATTAAGACTTAGTCGAGGCCTCTATGAAATGACCTTAGTAGCTAGGTATAATCTATCCATGATTAATGAAGAGTTGAGTAGATGAATAAAGTAAAGAGTAGTTTAGGAGTAGCTTCTCATAAAGTAATTATCATGGCTTGATCCTCCATCAAGGATTAAGAAGGCTTAATCCTCTAGCTAGGATTATTACAGGGCTTAGTTCTCCATTGAGGACTATTCAAGGGCTGAGATCTCTTCCCTAAGAGTTCTCTTCAACCAATGTCCACAGATCCACCTTCTCCCTCGTCAGTCATCTTCTCCGCAGCCGGCACCGCCTTCACTCCATCAGTATTTCCCTCACCTTCACCTTCATCTTCTCTCTCTCCACCACGTCAGCCATATCAGCAATCTCTCTCCTTGTCACCTGCCACATCATCATCATCTCCTTCCTTCCTCTTCCTACTTGACGAACCCTAACTTCACCGTCGACCACTGATGCGGGAATTATTTCCACACATCTTCTTAAGATTAATTGTCAGATTCAAGTGTTTTACATCATTTCTTGCTCTTTTATCAAGAATTTTAGGTGACTTCTGCATTTACTTAATTCTTGGGAATTTTTGGATAATTGCAGGTATTTAGATATTGAATCATTTGAACTTTGGCTGATGGGAAGAAGCAGAATTCGGGCTAGGCCTGGATGCAATTGAATACCTAAAGTGCAAAACGAAGTTAATTGAGCAATTCTGGACATTCTGCACAGCAGTTAGTAATTTGAACATAACTTCTTCATACAAACTCTGATTGGGATGATCCAGGATGCGTTGGAAAGCTAAGGAAGAGCGCTACAACTTTGATGTTTGGAGTTTTTGCTGATTCAGGCTGAATAAAGACAGAAAAATTGATGAAGCCATCAGACTCGGAATTGCTGCACCTGCACTTGGGTTGGACGAGATTCATTTTCTTGGAGTTCAGATTTGATTCATGAAGATCCCAGCTGGGAGCACCACATTTCCTAATTATATTAGGAGTTTATTTGATCTTTCCTTGATTAGTGGGATTGGTAGGTGGTTAATGGAAGAAAGGGTGGACACTTTAGGAAAGATGGCTGGAATTTGAATAGAAGGAGGAGACAGCAGAGAACGGCTGGGCCAGAAAGAGGAGCAGCAGAGAAAGAAGAGGACTAGCAGAGAATGAAGAGGACGAGCTGAGAAAGAGGAGGACGACCAGAAGAAGAGGATCAGAGTTTTCATTCTATTCTCTCCATCCTAGTTCTGATTGATGATGTGTATTAATGAAACATTGGTTTTCTTTCTTTCAACCATGAATACCTAGTTTTCTTATTCTAGGGTTTGGATGAAGTCATTGAGTTTCTGATTTGAATTGAGTTGGGTTGTTGAGAATATTCTTGTTAGTTGCAATTTGATGAAATCGTTTCTTTTTCTTGCAAGTTACTGGCCATGACTTGTATGTTTCAGATGTTGAACGAAGTAACGAAAGTTGAAGTTTAACATTAGTTCGTGGTTTCATCAAACCTTGATAGTATATGTTAGAAATAAATATATGACAAGGTGACTTTTGTTTAAGGATTCCTAAGAGCCCAATGAATCTAAATTAATTCCTGTGATCACGAAAGTAGACATAGAATTAATTTAGGTATTTGAGTTATACCTTGAAAGAGGATTTCACATAAAAATAGGGAATTCAGTCATGATGATTAACAAAGTTCTATTTTCAGCAACCAGATTTAAATTCATTAAAGAGATTCAATCGATGAAATCCAAATCCTAGAAACCTTTCATACTCCTCTATTTAATATTTATTTGCTTTCAGTTCAGATTTGTCAGTGTTATATCTCGTTTGGATTGCTTAGATAATATAAGAAATTGGATACATTGGTACTTGAATCATCCTCCTTGTGGAAACGATACTCTTTTTGCCCTATTCTACTTGTCACGACCCATGCACTTGTGGTAGAGTCTAGGGAACATCAAGTTTTTGGCGCCGTTGCCGGGGAGGATTGTTTTCAATATTGATGCAAGTTGCTCTTGTATTAATCTAGGCTATTTTTGTGTTTTGGTTTAATTTATTTTTATATATATTTCTCTTTATTGATTGTATGCAACGCACTGGTCGACTAATTCAACTTTTTGATCCAGAAATCGAGAGAACCTTACGTGCGTTAAGGAGAAAACGAAGGTTGGAGTTGGAGCAAGAATCAGTAGAATATATGGCATAGGAAGAAAATCAAAGGGTGTTGCGTGACTATGCTATGCCAAGTATCAATGGTGCTCAATCTAGCATTGCGAGACCTGCGGTAAATGCTAATAACTTTGAGATTAAGCCTGGTTTAATCCAGATGGTGCAACAAGACCAATTTGGTGGAGGAGCTGTTGAAGACCCACATGCACACATTGCTCATTTCTTGGAAATATGTGACACAATTAAGATGAATGGGGTAAGTGATGATGCTATTCGGCTTAGACTTTTTCCATTCTCTAAAAGATAAGGCCAAGGCCTGGTTAAATTCCAAGGCACCTAGCTTTTTCACCACTTGGAATACTTTGTCTCAAGGTTTTCTATCCAAGTATTTTCCCCCAGGTAAAACTGCTAAACTTAGAACTGATATTACTAGTTTTGCTCAGTTTGAGAGTGAGTCTTTATATGAAGCTTGGGAAAGGTTTAAGGAGTTGCAGCGGAAGTGTCCACATCATAGTATTCCTGAATGGCTGATTATACAAACTTTTTATAACGGACTAACACCTTCACTTAGGATTACCTTAGATGCAGCTGCAGGAGGTGCCTTAATGGGTAAGTCGTTTGATGACGCATGTGACTTGTTGGATGAAATGGCTTCTAATGATTATCAGTGGTCTAATGAAAGAGCTATGTCTAAGAAAGCTCCAGGTATGTATGATTTAGATGGCATAAACATGTTGAATGCCAAGGTTGATTCTTTGGTAAAAATCTGTGGTAAGTTAGGTAATATGAATGCTGTTTCTAGCCCTGTAATGACTTGTGAATTTTGTGGAGGAGCTCATATAAGTTCCGATTGTATGCAGGTAGAGCAGGCTCAATTTGTGTCTAATTTCAGCAGGCAACAATACCAAAATAATCCTTATTCCAGTACATACAACCAAGGTTGGAGGAATCATCCGAACTTTTCATGGAAAGATCAAGGTAATACAGGGAGCAGTAATCCGAGACCTTTCATTCCTCCTGGTTTCCAGCCAAGACCTCCTCAACAAGAGGGTAAGCAACCATGGGAGATAGCTATTGAGAAGTTAGCCAATGCTAGTTCAGAGAGGTTTGAGAGGATGGAAGCAAAAGTTGAGCAATTGGCGAGTTCCAACAGAAATGTAGAGTTACAATTGGGGCAATTAGCCAATTCCACCAACTCTCGTGGACAAGGTAATTTGCCTAGTAAAACAGAGGTTAACCCAAAGGAGCATTGCAAGGCAGTTATCTTGAGAAGTGGTAAGCAGCTTGGTCAGGTAAGTGGTGAGCCTATACATGGTGATGAAGAAGATCAGTATGAAGTGAGCAAGAATGTCAGAGAAGAAGTCGATGATTTAGTAAATGCACCAGCTACATTACCACCGGTTGAACCATATATCCCTCCCATTCCTTTTCCTCAAAGACTTAAGCAGAATAAAATGGATCAACAGTTTGAGAAATTTTTAAAAGTGTTTTGGCAACTTCACATTAATATTCCTTTTGCAGATGCCTTAGCACAGATTCCTGCTTATACAAAGTTTCTAAAGGAGATCATGTCAAAAAAGAGGAAATTGGAGGACTTCGGGACCATTGCCTTGACAGAGGAATGCAGTGCCATCATCCAAAATAAGCTTCCACCAAAGCTGAGAGATCCAGGGAGTTTTTCTATTCCCTGTACTATCGGTGATGTTAATTTTTCTAAAGCTTTGTGTGATTTAGGTGCTAGTGTCTCGCTAATGCCTTTATCTGTTGCTAGGAGGCTTGGATTAAAGGAGTTGCAACCTACTACCATTTCATTACAGCTAGCTGACCGATCAGTGAAGTATCCAGTCGGTATTCTTGAGAATGTTCTGATCAAGGTAAAAAAGTTCATCATACCAGGTGACTTTATTGTGTTAGAAATGGAAGAAGACACCGAGATCCCTATAATTTTAGGCCGACCTTTTCTAGCCACGGCTGGAGCTGTCATAGATGTTAAGAATGGTAGGTTGACTTTGAAGGTTGGTGAAGAAGAGGTAGAGTTCAATTTGTTTCAAGCTACTAAATATCCTTCTTTTACTGACCATATTTGTCGAGTTGATGTAATAGATGAGGCAACCAAGGAGGTTCTTATATATGGAATAACAAAGGAACCTCTTGAGACTTGTTTAGTGAATGCCGGGACAACTAATGATGATAACATGGAGGTTGCAGAAGTGGCGTGTGCATTGGATGCTACAGGTCCAAAGTTGAAGCAAAGAGGTAATCATTTTGAGGATCTTGGAAAAGGTAAGCCACTCCCTCTTCCTTCTAATGTGCAAGCACCAATTTTGGAGTTGAAACCATTACCGTCACATCTCATGTATGCATTTTTAAGTGAGAATAATACTTTACCTGTGATTGTGAGCTCTTCTTTGTCTGATGTTGAAATTGACAAGTTGATGCGTGTTTTGAGATTGAGAAGAAAAGCCATAGGATGGACTATATCAGATCTTAGAGGAATTAGCCCTTCACTGTGTATGCATAGAATTCTCATGGAGGATAACCATAAACCAATTGTTGAAAATCAAAGAAGGTTAAATCCTAACATGAAAGAAGTGGTGAGTGATGAGTCACTAAATGTTCATGATTAAACCCCTTAACTTAGCTTTGTTAGGCCTAGAGTAGTTGTATTTGATAGCTTGTTAGTTGATTTCAGGTTTGATCATGCTTTGAGGAGAAATGCAAGAAATTCGATTAATATGCTGAAATACACTGCTCTGTCGACTGTTAGCACAATATTCACCAGATATTATCCTTAAGTCCAAATATTCTGATATTTAGGTGACATCTAGAAAACATCAAGACGTACAACTTTCATGTTGGACACTTTCAGAGATTCCTGATGAGTTGATAGCAGTTTTGAAGAAGATGGAGATATTTAGCTGCTGGAAGACTGGTCCGTCGACGCTCGGGAGAATATTCGCCAAATATTCTAGATAAGTCCAAATATTACAAACTCTTCGGGAGAAGACAGAAAACTTCCACATTTACATCTTTTGTGTTGGACTCATTCTCAAATTCCGAACCGGTTGAGCCCAGTCGCGATTAGAAGAAGCTGTCAGGGTTGGACCAGGAATTTCGAGTTGCACTTGAGGTCTAACTTAACCTTGAAACCCTAATCCGGGAATTAAGATATAAAAAGGGCTTTGTGGCTGGAAAACCGGAGGCCCCCATAGAGAGAAACAGAGGAATTCAGATTGGAGAAGAAGACGGAGATGCGGAGTGGATCCCTCACTTTCTTCATCGAATACATGGATCTCATCCAAAAGATGAGTGGCTAAACTCTTACTTAGGGATCTCATGAAGCTTTAGTGTAGCTTTCTTGTATTTTCTAGTTTGATTCTTGTATCTTTTCAAAGACATGATCCTATGAATATGGTTTTATTTTATAATGAGTTGAGGGAACAGAGTTCCTCGACGTATATTCAGACCTACTTGATCGCTGTGCTTGATGGTAGAGATTCGTAGGATGGTTTTCATGTTGCTTTTGTGTATGCCTTTGAGATACTCTATGCTAGATGAAGATAGGTTGTACTCAGATTAAGTTCGAAGACAATCTATGCTAAGTTTGGATAGGTTATGCCTTAGGGAAGCAATAGCATTATTTTAGGGATTCATGTAAGCTTAAGAAGCTATGAATCCATAATGTCGAGATAAGAAACAAGATGATAATTAGAGAATACAGAAAGTGAAACTAAAGTGGATTGAGTAGTCCCTAGGTTTTCTCTCATTGATCTATTTTAATTTCGTTAATTGCGTTCTTAATTAGTTTTAATTAATCAAGTTCTAAAAAAACCTAAATCAATCCTTCTTCGCTTTAGGATTAGAGTGTTGAGAGTTAATTCTGATTTCTTCGTTTGCTAAACGAGTTTTCCCTGAGGATCGACCCCGTATTTCACCATTATTCTATCTTATTAATTTAGTGCTGAAAGAAAGGTTTATAAATTTCTAAATTGCGTTTTACATCCGTTTTAACGACGACGTTTGTGAGCGATCAATTTTTGGCGCCGTTGCCGGGGACGATTTTGATTTTTCAAAGAAGTTTCTGATTTTTCTCTTTGCTCTTTTTCTAGGCATAGTTAGATTTTTATTTTCAGTTATTTTTCGTTTACTTTTAGGAATTTTTCTGACAATTCTCGGGATTTTCGTAGCATTAAAGCAACAGTTTTTGGAGAAGAAGCTTTCTGCAACTCGGATTACCGACCGATCGGCCTACCAGGTGAGCGATCAGAAGGCCTACCGATCGATCGGCCATCTTCCTGATCGATCGGACGCGCGTCACTCAGGTACGTTTTCTTCACCTAAACTTGTACTTTTTGCTGTGGCATTCCGTGGTTTTCGCCTCTCCTCCGAAACTTCTGTTTTCTATTTCTTTTCTTTTTGGTGTGTGGTTGATATTATATGCAAGGTAGGCGATCATTAAGTTTTCCATTGACACCTTTAGATCCTGAGATTCAAAACACTCTTAGATCCATCCGCCAGGAGTCATTTCGTCAAAGATCTTCACAAGTTGATATTCCTGAACTACCTCTTGATTCGTTCTACACCATGATGCAAGGAAATAATAATGGGAATGGGGGGAACAATGAGAACAATAACCATACAGAAGGCCCAATTAGGAATCATTTTCTACCTGGACCTTTCACATATGCCTCCTGTATTAATCCACCTCCTATTAATGCTACTCATTATGAGATTAAGCCCAATTGGATTACAGCTTTACCTTCTTTTTATGGGCGTGAAAATGAGGATCCTTATGGTCATATTGTTAGCTTCCTTGAACTTCTTTCCATGTTCAAACTCCAGCATTTTAATGATGATGCCTTTAGACTCAACCTCTTCCCTTTTTCTTTGAAAGACAAGGCTAGACATTGGCTTCATACTTTAGCTCCAAATTCGATTTCAACATGGGACCAACTTCAGGATGCCTTTCTTAAGAAATATTTCCCGATCATTAAAACGCAAAATTATCGAACCATGATTATTTCTTTCAAGCAAAATGAAGATGAGATGTTTCATGAAGCTTGGGAAAGATTTAAGGATCTTCTTAGAGAGTGTCCCCATCATGAGGTACCTGAGTGGCAGTTAGCCCATTCATTCTATAATGGTCTTAATGATCGTTATAGGACAATGGTCGAAGCCTGCTGTGGGGGTGTTGTTCTTATTAAGCCATGGCCTGCTCTTTGGGAAATGTATGATAACCTTGCTGAAAATTCACAACACAATGCCTCAGTCTCTAGGAGTCGGTCTACCACTGTTCGTAATTCTCGGGGAATTCATGAAATTTCTGAATTCCAAAGTCTCTCCGCACAAGTAGCCCTCCTAACCAAAGATTTAAACCAGTTGAAAACAAGCCAATCTCTTGCTCAACAATTGCCTAATACTTCTCGTGAAATCTGTGCCCTTTGCCTTAATTCTGATCACCATATTACCGATTGTCATCTGGCCCTCAATTTCCCTGACTTTGTTCAGGAACAAGTTAATGCAACCTATGGTTTTTCCAAACCTCAAAATAACCCTTATTCGAATACCTATAATTCAGGTTGGAGAAATCATCCTAATTTTAGTTGGAAGCCACAACAATCGAGTAATTTTCCAGGGCAAAGCAACACAACTAATCCTTCTGCTTTTAAGTACCCACCTAAACCTTCTGCAAATCCAAATCCTGGGTACCCTCCGCAATCAACTTTAGCCTCTCAAACCCAATCCTCTTCTGAACCAACTTTAAGTTCCCTCCTTTCAGCTATGACTGCCATGAATGACAACATCAATTCAAACATTAGTGGCATAAGAAGTGATTTGACAAGTGAAGTCTCTAAAATTCAAAACTATGTTTCTAGAATAGAGAACCAGTGTAATTCTAATACCCAATCCATTGCTAAACTTGAGAATTCACTGGGCCAACTTTCTAATACTATAGCCAAAAGAGAGGAAGGTCACTTGCCAAGTCAACCTGTGACAAACCCCAGAGGCCAGCACTATATAGAAAGCCAAAACTTTGAGAGTGCCAAAGCCGTGGTGACCCTCAGAAGTGGTAAAACAGTAGATAACCAAATAGGTGAACCTGTCAGTACGGACGATCAAACGCCCGATCCACCGATCAATCGTCCAACTCGAGATTACTTTTCTCTTCCACCTAATTATAATCCAACTGATTCTAGAGAGCCTGATCCAGCTAAATACATTCCAAAAGTGCCATTTCCTGCAGCCCTTAAGGACCCGTACCCAAGCATCAAAGCTCGAAGAGCTAATGAGGAAATCCTTGAAACGTTCAAACATGTCAACATCAACATACCCTTGCTTCAGGCTATTCGTCAGATCCCTTCGTATGCCAAATTTCTTAAGGACCTGTGCACTCATAAACGCCTGACAAAACACAAAGGGGACAAGAAAATCCTTTTACCGGAACAAATCAGTTCGATTTTGAAACATGACACCCCACCAAAATTGAAAGACCCTGGTACTCCTACCATACCCTGTTGCATAGGAGACTACCAGATTGATGGTGCCCTTCTCGACCTAGGAGCCAGTGTTAATATTTTGCCCTACTACCTTTATAAGGAATTTGGGATGGAAGAACTCCAACCGACACCGATCAGCCTACAATTGGCTGATAGACCCATTATGACTCCTAGAGGCATTGTAGAAGATGTTTTAGTGAAGGTGGACAACTTCTTTTTCCCGGTCGACTTTGTCATCTTGGATATGGAACCCGCTGTTCACTGTAAAAAAACCGTGCCTATCATCTTAGGACGTCCCTTTTTGGCTACAGCAAATGCGAATATCAACTGTCGAACTGGTGTCATGGATGTCTCTTTTGGTAATATGCATGTTAAACTGAACATCTTTAAGACTACATGTTTTCCTGAGCGTGAGAATGAATGCTTTCGTGTTGATAGCGTGACTGACTGCTTTGATGATAAATCTCATGTTATAATGATTGATAGATTATCTGAGATTTTGAGGGATTATGACTCTGATGATGATGATGATGGTGATGCTACACTGCACAATGATAGAGTATCTGAGATTTTGAAGGAATATGATTCTGATAATGATGATTATGATGTTGAATTGCATAATGCTAGATTGGCTATGATTCTAAAGGAGTATGAGTTTGAGGATTCGGAGGATGATGATGTTGAAGTGGAAAATGATAGGCTATCTAATATCTTGAATGCCTATGCTTCTGATTCTGATGATGATGTTAATTTGAACACTGAACAATCGAAATATGATATCAAAACACACATCTTGTCCGACCAATCACTCGATCGGCATACTGTGGAGACAAAAACTATTTCTGGGATGGTTGAACCCCTTTCCCCGCTATCTTTTACTCCCGCACCTGTGATAGATACGGGCCAATTGTATGCTTATTATGCCGACACTCACCTTTGTACAGATGCGGCAGTATATCCTAAGGTTGAGCCACCTCCTCTGTTCTCTATATCTGCACCATCATCACTGCTTTCACCGCGTCTTTTATCTATATTTGACCTTTCACTTCCGGTTCACCTGATTGATAGTTTCACTATTCTGGAGGACACATACTGTAGACCGGGGTGCAAGATGAAACATGACGATAGGTTGCCTTTTATAGAGGGTGGGGTCTCTAGTTCTCTTGTTGGGAGGAAAGACTTTGTTAGCCTTCATCATCAACTACTTGATTTACTGTGGGGTTGGGTTTGGTTTCAAGCATTATATGGAGGAAATTATTTTAAGTGGGGTGATCGATTCCGTCATTTAGACGGATCCATGCTATAATGGCACCTTTTTCGGGAAGTCGAGCGAAAGACTTAAAATTGCGCGCTTGTTGGGAGGCAACCCAAGTTTTATATTTTTTTTCCCGTATTTTCCTTAATTTTTAGGATTTTCCATGATTTTTTTTATTTTTTTTCCCGTCTTTTTCCTATTTTTCCAAATTTTCTTTATTTTCTTTGAGTTTTCTCTCTCCTCTCGCTCTTTTCTTCTCCCCGCGGCTCGTCGTCCCGGCTCGTCGGCTCATCCCCGAGCCGACGACCACCGCCGCCCGTCGCCACCTCTCCGGTCGTCCCCAGCCCCTAAAAATACCGCCGATACCTCCGCCAACCTTCCACCTATTCATCCCCGTCCTTCATTTCCCTCGCCACCTTCTCCTCCGACGCCGGTGAGCCACCCCCCCGTCGTCTTCACCGCCATTCACGGCCGCTCACCGTCCCAAACCACCTCCATAACCTTCCTCAGGCCACCACGAAGCTTCCTCCACAATCAAAACACCTCCTTGCCGCCGGGATCATCGACTTCTACCGTCGTCGGTTTCCACCTTTCCGACCACCCTCAATCCGCCGCCTGGAAGCTCCATCCTTTAATCAAACCCCATAGGAAGCTTCCTAACCCTTCTGCGATGCTTCCTCAACCCTTTCCGTCCTTGATTGGAGCTCCGACCATCGGATTCCAATTCCGGCAATCATCCTCCTCCGCGCCGATCACCTCCGATCAGCCACTTAGAAGCCACTATTCTTAGATCAGAGGTCACTGGAGGACTCCTTGGACATCCACGATTCTTCCTGTCATGGTCCTATCCTCCGGCGATGAGCTTTCACCGTCGATCCGTCGCCGGCGAGCTCTCAGCCGTCTGATTCTTCTTGGACGTGATCCAGGTGCTCCAAAGCTCATATTTTCGATCGGACGGTACAGAACTTCAATCAGGACCATAATCTGTATAGTCAAGTCATCCAGACATCCCAGAGCATTCACGGGTGTTCACTTTTCCCTATCTCCGCTAATTTCGAATTTGATCTCGCCGCGGGCTGCAGACCATGGATGAGAACGACCATACTGCGGATTACGAATAATTTGATGCTCTGCTTGGATATTTTGGTTCTTTATTTCCTTATCTGTGATGTCTACAAGATTAATTTTGATGTATTCTCTCCGTTACTATTTATCTGTACATGTTATATTTTTATGTGATGAATGTTTGTACAGATTAATATATCATGAAAATACAAAGGAGACTCTGTCGAAATTTTCTATGATTCTAATACCTTTTTGGACTTTTATTTGTTTTATTTGATCTTTTTGGAAAGGTATATAATTGTGGGACAGGTTATGGTGGGGAAGGAAGTATTTATTCTATGATGGTGGTGCCTAAACTAAAATTGGAAGAGCGAGAAATCTATTTCTAAGGCGTTCATGATGGTTATCTCTACCCTTTATTTCTTGATTTATTTTTGTGACTAAGTGTAATTGGGGACAATTACATTTAAGTTGGGGGGTAGTATTCATAAATTTCATGCTTATATATTTCTATTTTTATTTTCTGGTAACCAAATATTATACATCCCTTGAAATATGTCAAAATGATGAAATTATGGTATGATTTGACAAAGGTGCATGTTTTAGAAATTTAAATATGAATTATTCTGAGACGTGTATGTCATATAGGAAATAGTAAATTTTGCTATGCATGACATTATTTCTATACTTTAACACTTTTACCATGATCTAAGGATAACTCGACATATCCTAATGCACATGTTCACTTCCACATGTTAAGGGGTTGATATTAGATTCGAAACATGATACTAGGATAGATTTACAATTCTTTATCATGACACAGAAAATACATGAACACATGCAATTATCTGAGTATGCGAAAAAAGAAGAAGGGATTTTCAACTTAGTAACCGGGCAGTGTGCCTAGCCAGCGTGGTGTTCGCGTAAAACGGTTGAATTTCCTTACAAAAAAAAAAAAATGACTAGTTATGATTTGTAGCCTTCATGGTTTGAGCATTAGAGTCTGAAGAGTGTTCTACACTTAGTGCCCTAAAACCGTCTGGTTTGGGAGTCACTGGCTTGAACCTCGTTACATGGACCATGAAGAAAGCTTAAGAAATCATAACATTGCACATGTCATATATATAAAAAAAAAGAAAAGAAAAGAAAGGAAAAGAAAACAGATATTGCTATGTGATAAGTGGAAGATATGTGCTTGGATAGGATTGTGATCTTGAATAGTTGAAGTGTTTAGATATAATTGATGCGCTGAAGCATGTGGAACCCCAATCACACACAGGAGTGTTAAAGTTAGTCTTAATCATGATTAAATATGTTGAAGTGTTGGAAATATGTTATGACATGTTTTGATTTACCATATTTTTATGTGACTGTGAGTTGAAGGATGAATTCATGGATAGGCTTTTTATTTCATGCATTAGAGTTAATGAATATTATGATGGATTTCTAATGATATATTCAAGGGGATGTATAGATGTTTGTGGGTGTCATCACTGGAAACCCTCAGGAGACTATAACTCCTCCACTGGGGTAACCCAGGGGTTTAAAGGCTTGTTGCACATGCTAAGTGCAATCGTGAGACCTACGAAAGTGGCTAGTTAGATTTATTGTTTTTTTTTATCTTTTCTTTGCTCGAGGACTAGCAAAGTGTAAGCTGGGGGGTGCGATGAGTCACTAAATGTTCATGATTAAACCCCTTAACTTAGCTTTGTTAGGCCTAGAGTAGTTGTATTTGATAGCTTGTTAGTTGATTTCAGGTTTGATCATGCTTTGAGGAGAAATGCAAGAAATTCGATTAATATGCTGAAATACACTGCTCTGTCGACTGTTAGCACAATATTCACCAGATATTATCCTTAAGTCCAAATATTCTGATATTTGGGTGACATCTAGAAGACATCAAGACGTACAACTTTCATGTTGGACACTTTCAGAGATTCCTGATGAGTTGATAGCAGTTTTGAAGAAGATGGAGATATTTAGCTGCTGGAAGACTGGTCCGTCGACGCTCGGGAGAATATTCGCCAAATATTCTAAATAAGTCTAAATATTATAAACTCTTCGGGAGAAGACAGAAGACTTCCAAATCTACATCCTTTGTGTTGGACCCATTCTCAAATTCCGAACCGGTTGAGCCCAGTCGCGATTAGAAGAAGCTGTCAGGGTTGGACCAGGAATTCCGAGTTGCACTTGAGGTCTAACTTAACCTTGAAACCCTAATCCGGGAATTAAGATATAAAAAGGGCTTTGTGGCTGGAAAACCGGAGGCCCCCATAGAGAGAAACAGAGGAATTCAGATTGGAGAAGAAGACGGAGATGCGGAGTGGATCCCTCACTTTCTTCATCGAATACATGGATCTCATCCAAAAGATGAGTGGCTAAACTCTTACTTAGGGATCTCATGAAGCTTTAGTGTAGCTTTCTTGTATTTTCTAGTTTGATTCTTGTATCTTTTCAAAGACATGATCCTATGAATATGGTTTTATTTTATAATGAGTTGAGGGAACAGAGTTCCTCGACGTATATTCAGACCTACTTGATCGCTGTGCTTGATGGTAGAGATTCGTAGGATGGTTTTCATGTTGCTTTTGTGTATGCCTTTGAGATACTCTATGCTAGATGAAGATAGGTTGTACTCAGATTAAGTTCGAAGACAATCTATGCTAAGTTTGGATAGGTTATGCCTTAGGGAAGCAATAGCATTATTTTAGGGATTCATGTAAGCTTAAGAAGCTATGAATCCATAATGTCGAGATAAGAAACAAGATGATAATTAGAGAATACAGAAAGTGAAACTAAAGTGGATTGAGTAGTCCCTAGGTTTTCTCTCATTGATCTATTTTAATTTCGTTAATTGCGTTCTTAATTAGTTTTAATTAATCAAGTTCTAAAAAAACCTAAATCAATCCTTCTTCGCTTTAGGATTAGAGTGTTGAGAGTTAATTCTGATTTCTTCGTTTGCTAAACGAGTTTTCCCTGAGGATCGACCCCGTATTTCACCATTATTCTATCTTATTAATTTAGTGCTGAAAGAAAGGTTTATAAATTTCTAAATTGCGTTTTACATCCGTTTTAACGACGACGTTTGTGAGCGATCAGTGAGGGGTGAAGTTCTTAAATGGTTAGATGCCGGAATTATCTATCCTATATCTGATAGTTCATGGATTAGTCCAGTACATGTGGTACCTAAGAAGGGTGGGATGACTGTAGTGCATAATGAAAATAATGAAATAATTCCCACTAGGACAGTAACTGGGTGGCGAGTATGTATAGATTATAGGAAACTTAATAGTGTTACCCGTAAGGATCATTTTCCTTTACCTTTTCTAGATCAGGTGCTAGAGAGACTTGCTGGGTATAACTATTATTGTTTTCTAGATGGTTACTCAGGGTACAATCAAATTCCTATATCCCCTGAAGACCAAGAAAAGACAACCTTTACTTGTCCTTATGGTACATTCGCATTTCGTAGAATGCCTTTCGGATTGTGTAATGCACCTGCTACATTCCAAAGATGCATGATGGCTATTTTTTCTGACTTTGTTGAAAGAATAATGGAGGTTTTCATGGATGATTTTTCGGTTTTTGGATCTTCTTTTGATAGCTGCTTGGACAATTTGTCTCAGATTTTGCTGCGTTGTGAGGAAACAAATTTGGTTTTGAATTGGGAGAAATGTCACTTTATGGTGCAGGAAGGTATTGTGCTAGGCCACAAAATTTCAGGTAGAGGTATTGAGATGGACCGAGCAAAAATAGAGGTTATTGAAAAACTGCCACCACCTATCAACGTGAAGGGTGTTAGAAGCTTCCTTGGTTATGCAGGATTTTACCGGCGGTTCATTAAAGATTTTTCTAAAATCTCTAAACCTCTTTGTAATTTGTTAAATAAGGATGTGGTGTTTGACTTTGATAAGGATTGTTTAAATGCTTTTAGCAGGTTGAAACAAGAACTGATGTCAGGACCAATTATGGCAGCCCCAGATTGGAGTTTACCATTTGAATTAATGTGTGATGCGAGTGATTTTGCTTTGGGAGCTGTTCTTGGCCAAAGGAAAAACAGGAAGTTGCATGTTATATATTATGCTAGTAGAGTTTTAAATGATGCACAGCTGAATTATGCAACTACTGAGAAAGAATTTCTTGCTGTTGTATTTGCTTTTGACAAGTTTCGATCTTATCTTGTAGGTTCCAAGGTGATTGTATTCACGGACCATTCAGCGATCAAGTATTTGCTACAAAAGAAAGATGCCAAACCACGCCTAATTAGATGGGTGTTGCTCCTTCAAGAATTTGATATTGAAATTCGAGACAAGAGAGGCATGGACAATGTTGTGGCAGATCATTTATCTAGATTAGAAGGGCAGTCAAGAGAAGATGAGGTTCCCATTAATGAAAGTTTTCCAAATGAGCAGTTATTGGTGGTTTCAGCCATTCCTTGGTATGCGGATTTGGTAAACTATTTAGTAAGTGACATTGTTCCCCCTGATTTGAGCTATCAGCAAAAGAAAAGGTTTTTCTTTGATGTGAAGCATTACTTTTGGGAGGAACCACTTCTTTATAAACATTGTGCAGATGGGATGATTAGAAGATGCGTTCCTGAGGATGAGATGAAGGATATCCTTGATCATTGCCATTCCTTGGAGTGTGGTGGACATTTTAGCACCTCCAAGACAGTTGCAAAAATATGGCAATCTGGTTTTTATTGGCCAACCATGTATCATGATGCTAGGAAATATGTGAGTATGTGTGATAGATGTCAGAGGGTTGGCAGTATTTCGAAAAGGAATGAAATGCCCTTGACGAGTATCCTGGAAGTTGAATTGTTTGATTTATGGTGAATTGATTTCATGGGCCCATTTCCTTCATCCTTCAACAGTCAGTATATTTTGGTAGCAGTGGATTATGTTTCCAAATGGGTTGAAGCTATTGCAACCCAGACAAATGATTCTCGGGTGGTGATGAGATTTGTGAAGAAGAATATATTTTCAAGATTTGGTGTGCCGAGAGCCATTATTAGTGATGGAGGCTCCCATTTTTGTAACCGGTCATTTGAGAACTTGTTGAATATATTCTACTTGGAAGACTAATATTCCCTCTCCAACCACCCCCATCGCTCGCCAAGGCCGCCATCCACTTCCTCCAAGTTCCACGACTTCGGCCATCCCTTTTCCGCCACCTCCATCACCTTCTGTGCCTTCCCCGGCAAACCCAACCTCCAAGCTCCGCCGCCCATTCCATGATCGGCCTCAACCTCACCCACTAAACCAACCTAAGCACCTCGCCGACCGTCCTAAACCCTCTTCCCGACGTTCTCAGGCACTCCCGAGCCTCCCCATCGTCCCCGACACCGATCCCCTCTAAACCCACCGCCATTGACCTCCAGATCCCGTCGATCCGGCATCTCTCCGGTCGATCCACTCCGTTGGGTCGAATCCCCATCCTCCCAAGACCCTCACTATGTCAAATCCTGACCCGCGAAGGCTCAACCAGGCCGAGCGACGCGAACTGGAACCGAACTAAATACGGAAATTTTTTGGCCAGGGTTCCCTCTAGCTTACTGGTTTGCCTAAACAATTCATAAGCACCCTTATTAAAATGATAATTCCAAACCTCAACAATATAATAAGATAAATTTGAATCCTCAAAAGGGTTAACATTAATACAACATACTCCCGTAGGAGGTGAACTAAACAAAAATAGTACATATGATGAGAATGCATAATGTTATATTTTTATCCCTTAATACTTAGTCTCCTATGCTTATTTAGTTCCTAAATACACTCATTATTTTTATATTTTGATTTAGGATGCAATTGAAGTCCTTAAGTCGAAAAGAAGCTGAAAAGAGTGCATGGATCAACTTTAAAGATTAATCTGTATCTGTTCATGAAGAACCAGATGATGTGCCATATATGGTTGGAAGGCTCTTGAAGTCTAGATTCTGGAGAATTTTATGGTTCGTGATTCCGAGTTTCCTAGAGGAAGTTACGGCAATTTTAGTACCGATGGCGCAGTCTGGATGGCAGAACAGTAATATGCTGGAAAGTTGGAGCGATCCGCCGATCGATCGGACCTCGCAAAAACGTGACAGAACATGTAGTTTTTGGCTGAACATGGTCCGATCGATCGAACCATCCCTCCTACTGAGCCAGATCGATCCGACTCCTAGAGTTGGATCTATCGGACTCAAAAATAGCCAGAGAAGGTGGATTTTTATGCATCCGATCGATCCAGCACTTAAAGTTCGATCGATCGGACTTGGGAATTAAAGTTGACAGAACGTATGCTTTCTAAAGGAGCACAGTTCGATCGATCCATCCATCGATCGGACTCGGGTGTGACTACAAGTTGAAGAGTTTAATGAGACTGATCGATCCAACACCCCGAGTTGGATCGATCGAACTTTCCCCAGTGAAGAAAATCAACGATTGTGATCTAATCCGAGGTTGGATACACTTGAGGCTATAAATAGGACTCTTTCTAGGGTTTGAGGGGGGATTCTTGGACCCTTTTGGCTGCTCTTTCTCCTCCTTTATAGTTTTTCTAGGTTTTATCTTGTTTAATGAAATCTTTTGGAGGATTGTTCTTGATGGCCCTGCGTGGCTAAATCTTGATCCTTGGTCGAGGAGACTGAAACCTCGGAATCAATGAAACTGTGAGATCTAATTTATTTTTATTGTTCAGTTTATACATGAGTATTGAATGTTCTTCTGTGATTAAATCTTCATGATTATCTTGTCTAATTGCTAGGAGGCCTACTAGTTTATTATTCATGGTGATCTACTGCTAGGTTTGATATCAAATCCGGAATTGTTTGATCCCTCTAATCTGCGAAGCAACTAGGATCTAATAATTTCCTGTTGATCAGATCTTGTTAGATCTTAGGAAGAATATTCAACTAGATTAAATGCAACCGCTTGTGCTTGTGTTGTTTAGCTTCATCGATCTCCCTATTCTTAACGCTGCTACTAGATTAAATCTACAGCGCTTGTCTTAGGTTGTTTAGTAGTTAGGGTTAATTGGATCGTTTGTTTCTAATTAACTAAGATTGAGGAGAGATTCGAATTGAATTCGGACGATGAATATTCATGGTATAAATTGATTGATACTTGCATCTATGATCAGTTGTTGGATTTCGATGGTGGATGTTGACTCAGACCAAGGTTTGTTCTCTTGATTTAACTCGTTTCTTCGCTTTAGATTATTTCTTTATTGTTTTTCCTCACGTTTTAAACCCCCCATCTTTGTTCACTAAGCACAAAACTAGGCTAAGCACTCTTCGTGGGATCGACTCGTACTCGCACTACTACATTTATTTTAACGAGTACTGGATTTATTTTTGAGTGCCTGCGACAGCACATCAACATACAATGATCACCGCTCCTCAAACACCGCCAGAAGCCGCCGCGCCACCAAACACCAGCCCGGTAGGGGCCACCGAAGAAGAACTAACGTCTGAACCTTCAAAACACAGTCCGGGTAGGAGTGAGCAATTAAGCTCAGTAGGGTTCTACACTACAACACATATAAAGGAGGGAACGCAACAGTGTCGCCCTCAAGCAAGCCTGGGTGTACACAGGGGCCCCATAACCCCACCGCGTGTCTCTGAACGCAGGAAACCAACACTGTAGACCCACAAGCAGGAAACCGGCACTGCTAGGTGGGAACCGACACCGCTGAGTAGGCACACCCTCTACTCAAGAGTCATAGAACACCGAACACCGGCTACACCTCAGAATCGGCTCGAGGCCGACATGACCTCTAAATCATCGATCACCATGTATTCAAGTCATCTAAGCCTATCATTGATATCGACTGAATACTACTATTCAATCCTGGACCACGCTACCCGCCACGGTCCTAGAGCTAGATCCAAGTTACTCGAAAGCCTCAGATCGGCGATCAACCCATCACCCACGCCCTATCCTTATGCATATAATGCAAACAAAGCCATGTATGATCATACACATAGATAACAATTCAGGCATGCAACAATATGCCAGTTATTACACAGAGCCAGACGCAACACACATCTCGCCAAAGGTAAACATGGCAAGGGTCTAGATAAAATGCATATATTATTCTACATATCCCAAGGGGCGTGATCCCCTTGGTTCAACCACATGCCAAGCACAGGGCCTATGCATATATAATAACATTATAATAATGCGATAACGAACAACTCAATTTATCCAATTAGAGCAAATGATCTACTAGCTCTGGAAAAAACATAATTATTAATCTAATCATTCGATTGATGCGAAACTTGATATACCCACTCAACGACACACTCCGAATCACATATCCAAAAACCAGATTAATCGAATAAAGAAAAGTTGATCAAAACTTACAATTTCGGTAAAAAACAGATTTGATAAATCAATCAAAAGGCCATTTAAAATAACTTGGATTAAAGCCAAACTTTGTGAATCTCTTTCAAAGATCATCAAGATCTTCACAGACAAGAATCAACTTAATGAAATAATTAAAAACCACTTAATTACAATAATCAAGCTAACTGTCCGGTTTCAGCACAGACAGTCCATTTAATTCACCAGAAATTATAGATAGCTTTAAAAATAAAGAAACGGGTTGGAAATGAAAGCTAGCTCACGCATCTACAACTTTTATGCAGAACACTAACTTGTATCAGGCACGTACAACTAAGAAATCACGTTCGAACACCACTGTTTTAATTAAACCAGAAAATCCGAAAATAACATAATGAAATCATTCTTAAATCCATATCAAAACAAAACCAAATCCTACCAAACTTTAATCATGTGATAATCAAGCTACCAAGCATGAACTAGCATGCTTTAATTGAAGAAAAATCAAACAAAACCACAAAGAACACCTAATCTAAGGGATTAATGTAGAAGCCTACCAAACTACGCTAATCCACGTTTGATTCTCAATCAAACCGTCGAAGGAGGGTATATATCTTTTCCTCTAGCTCCTGGCAAGCCTCCCAAGCCACTGGATCAAGCTCCATATGAGAATTTCTAAGGTAGGAGGAGAGGAGAAGAAAAACCGGAAAACAGAGGAGTCTCGAGCTACTTATAGGCTTGAGTCCGATTGATCGATCCTAGATCGGTCGGATTGGGCCAGACTAGGTCGGTTCGTGTCCTTATTCGGACACGTCAGCCGTGTCCTAATCCAGACAATCAACACAGGTCCGATCGATTGCTCCCTGGAGCGACCGATCGCACACGGGCCGCCAGCTGTCCTAAAGACAAGCTTTTGTGCGCCCCCGCCTAAGGTTCTAACAAGCACATAAATCAAACATAAGACTATGTGTGCACACGTAGGTGTGAAACAAACCGATAAGATGCAATGTACCAAATTTCCCTTGCGGTTCAGAATGAGCTACGGGCCCGACCTAGACAGTCGACCAAGGAGTAGAGGGACAGGTCCTCACATCCTAATACCCTTCAAGGAAATCTCGTCCCGAGATTTGATAATGGTAGGGCTCGGAAACAACAAAGCAGCTACACTAGAAAACACGACAAGAGCTACCTCGAGAAGGAAACAAATGCGGATACTCTTGTCGCATGCGTGCCTCGCGCTCCCATGTCATCTCCTCGACGCATCTGTGCCTCCCATAGTACCTTGACCAAGGGAATCGTCTTGCCCTGCAAGACCTGATCCCTCCGATCAAGTACCTGAACTGGCTGGTCAACGAACGTCGCGTCCGCTTCAAGCTCGATGTCATCCACCCTGATGACATGAGATGGGTCCAGGTGATACTTCCTCAGCATCGACACGTGAAATGTCGGATGCACAGCTCACATGTGCTGAGGAATATCCATGCGGTAAGCTGCCTCACCAATTCTCTCTAGGATATCGTGTGAGGACATGTCCCTCTACCCCTGTGGTTCGTTGTAGACCGCAAGGGCAATTTGGTAAAATTGCGCCTTATTGGTTTGTTTCACACCCGCGTGTGCACACACTGGCCTTGTTTGTGTTAGTGCTTGTTTAGAATGGTTAGGTGGACCCGGGATCGGAAGATCCCTGCTCGGGCGCGCGGAAGCTTGCTTTTGGGCAGCTTACGGCCCTTGAGCGATCGATCGCTTCTTGGAGCAATCGATCGGACTCGTGAGCGAGTCGGTGGGTTTTGACCCATTCGGATCGATCCAAGTGGTTTGGATCGATCCAACCTGTCTCGGATTGATCTGACTTGGTGTGGGATCGATCCGGACTGGCTCTCCTTCGCGAGCGATCGATCGCTCCTTGGAGCGATCGATCGGACTCGCGTCGATGGCTTTTTTTGCTTCCCGAGGACGGCCGCCGTTGGCCGTCGCTCTCTCCTGTCAGAAAGGGAGGACTTTCCCTCCCCTCCTTCACCTTTCTCCCCTCTTTTTCGGCTATCCCCTCCCTCTTTCCTCCTTTTCTCCTTCCCCTCCTTCCTTCTTCTTCTTCTTCTTCTTCTTTCTCCTCTCCCGAAGGCTCTGTTTTCTCTCCTTTTCCCGCCGGCGAGCTTCTTCTCCTCCGTTATCCCTCCTCCGACAATCATTTTGGGTGTTCTAAGGCTCGTTGGATCCATGGCAATGAGAGGAAGGCTTCTGGTGTGGTTTGGAGGCTTGTTGGTGTCTGGTTGCGAGGGATCATGATACGAGTCGATCCGACTCGACCAACTGGATCCGAACCCAGAAAAGGAACCAAGCTGATTCAACCTCTTTCCTAGTTTGACTTGGACTTCCCTAGTTCAAACTAGAGTATTTAATTAGTATTTATCATTAGTCTTTTATTGAGTCCTAATTGATATTTGATTGTTAGGAATTAATTAAGAGTTCCTTTGAGTTAGGAAGTTGAGTTGAGTTTGAAAGCTTTATTACTTGCTAATTAAGCAAGGGGGTTTTTTAGTTGGATTAAGACTCTGTCAGGTTTCTATAAAAGGACCTTAGTAGTTTGTATTAGGTTATGATGAAAGCATGAGATGAATTATTAAGAATAGTTGATAAGTTATCATAGGAGTAGAATATCATAGGAGTAGAGATAATATAGCGTCCACCAGATATCTACCATAGATCCACCTTCTTCCCAGTCGGTCATCTTCTCCGCAGCCGGCATCGCCGTCACCTTCAATTTCCTTCTCCCCGTCACTTTCTCTCTCCGCCACGTCAGCGACCCCACCGCCACGTCACCCCAACACTGTTCATCTTCTTCCCTCTCTTCTCTCCCGTACCCTAGCATCCGCCGACCACCGCCGTTCCCTCCTCTCCGGCCAACCCCGTCGCCACCTAAACCCTCCATCGTCTTCCCCTAAGCCTCACGACTCCGGACAGCACCCTTACCGCCTCCTTCACCGTCTCCGGCGCCTTCCCCGGCAAACCCGACCTTCATCCTCACTGCCATCACCCGCGTCCGTCCCAGATATCACTCATAACCCATCCTAAAACCTTCCTCGTTTCCCCACGACCCTTTCCCGACCATCTTCTCGACGTCCCAAGCCCCAGCCGAACTTCCCGTCGTCCCCGACGCCGGTTAACCCAACCCACCGTCGTCGACCTCCCAGATCCGGCCGATCCGCTACCCATCTCCCCGATCCGAGCCGTTGGATCTCTTCCCCATCAACCCACGACCCATCCTGCTAGTGTCCCGACCACCGCCGCCGCCCCTATCGCCGGCGATCCCTCCGGTGACCCCTCAGCCCTTAGATCCGATTCCCCTGACTCAGCCCAATCCAACCCACTTGATTCAACCCAGCCTAATCCGGTTCAGCCAGCTATATCAGATTCAGCCTAGTCTGATTCAGCCACCTAACTCGATCTATCTAGCCAAATCAGCCCATTGGACTCAAATCAAGTCCGATCAGGCCGATTCTGATCGATTGGAGCAGTAGAGACCAATTACGAGAGGATCACGAGTAGACCGCTCGTAACAGATCAGCCGAGGAAAGCGTTCTTCGGTAGGTTCTTCTACCTACATGTGTTCTTTTAGTGGGTTTCTATAGATCTAACCGTTGGATCTTGTTGATCTTTGTCTTGTTGGATTCCTCATGCTTATTAGAATTTCTAGTATAAATTTCATGATCTTTGGTTGAGATATGAGTAGGTTTTATGCATGATTAAGCTCGGATTTTCTGGTTTCTGTTGTTCTTGAAGAACAGCCGGCTTGCGGCGTGTTTTCAGGCAGGTACGTACATGATCTTGGGTTGTGATGAACATAAGAGTTGTAGATCTTTGAATCTACTCTCTAACCCAACTGATTTTATAATTTGCCGATTTTCCTACGATTTGTTATGAATTGTTTACTGGAGGGCTGCGTTGCAGCAATTAATTAGTAAGTTAGTTTGATTAATGGTTTTGATTAGTATTTTCCCGTTAATCCAACCGTTGGATGATTATGGATTTTGGATATGTTGATCCTGGTATGTACACCTACTGATAGCTAAGTTGGATCTTGAATCCGACGTCGTTTGGACGTCGGATCGACTGGATCAATTAGCCCCTAAGTAGAGGCTTTGGGTGTTTTGGATATAATGTTATATTTCGGAATACAATATTATATTGTCTACTGTTCATCATTGTTTTTGGGGTTGCTTCCCGTTGCAGGAGTCCGCGGTTAACGGTCGCGATACCGTCGTAATGCCGGGACCCGCTGCGGATCGGTAGTACCGCTGCAGCGATCCAGTTGACTTTTATGATGCCTTATCATACAGTTGCATGGCTATCTCCTGTTTGTGTATGTCGTAGCATGCATTGTTGTTTTGTGTATTAGTTGCATTGGTTAGGGCGTGGGTGATCTGTGGGTCGCCGTCCCGAGGCTGGAAGCTCAGACTTAGCCCTAGGACCGGGGTTGGGTAGTTTGGACCTGGTTCGAATGGTGGTGTCCAGTCGATTCGATGATAGGCTTAGATGATTGGTACACTTGTTGCTTGATGATTGTAGAGGTCGTGTCGGCCTCGAGTCGGATCTGAGGTGTAGCCGGTGTCCGGTGTTCTTAAAACTCTTGAGTAGAGGAGTTGCCTACTCAGTGGTGTCTCTTTCCACCAAACAGTGTTCTGTGTGCTGTTGAGAGTCAGCAGTGTGGTTTCCTGCTACTGAGTGTGACCTGACATGTGACCAGCCCGGCTGAAAGACCATGATCGTGGGCCTCAGGGACACGTGGTGGGGTTATGGGACCCCTGTATACACCCAGGTTCTGTTTGAGGGTGACACTGTTGCGTTTCCCTTTTCCTTCTGTGTATCATAGTGTAGATCCCTACTGAGCTTAGTGCTCACACCTACCTGGGCTGCGTTTTGCAGGTGCAGGCATCAGTTCTTCCTCTGTGGCCCCTACCGGGCAGTTGGTCGGCTGTGCGGCACCGCCTGGTGGACTTTGAGAGGTGGCGATATTTACTGCTTTTACCTTTGGTTAGTTAGTCTCCTACGGGAGTAATGTTGTATTTGGATCTTCCCCTCTCCGAGGATATGTATATTAAACACTTTGGGTTTTGAATATGTGGTTCGAGGTTCTGCTAGTTAATTGTTGTTTTAAATTGGGGGTTTTTGATGAATTGCTAGGGAGACCAATAGGTTAGATGGAACCCTCGTCGTCCTTTTTTCGCGTTTTGTAGGTTCCGGTTCCCGTCGCCCGGCCCGGTTGGGCTTTCGCGGGTCGGGGCGCGACATCTAGAATGGCCCGACAAACCTCGGCGCCAACTTACCACCCCTGCCAAACCCGACTGACCCTCTCTACGACGATTCTCGCAGGAACACTTTATTGCCGACTGCAAACTCTAAAGCTCATCGCCTCTGATCTGCATAACTCTTCTGTCGGCTCTGAGCCGTTAGAAGTCTCTGCCTGATCTGCACTAGTCTCTTTGATGACCGCCTGACGATGTCTGGATCAGTGAGTGATGCCTCTCCAACCTCTGTCCAGCATACTGGGGAACGACACGGGCCTACTGTACAACGCGTCGAAAGGTGCTACTCCAAGGCTGGACTGGTAGCTGTTGTTGTAGGCGAACTCCACTAAGGGAACGTGCTCCTCCCAGCTGCCTCCTGCATCAATGACACATGCTCTTAGCATGCCCTCTAAGATCAGGATTGTCTACTCTGGCTGCCCGTCTGTCTATGGATGAAATGCGATGTTGAAAGTCAGGAGTGTGACAACTGCCTCCTGAAAGTATCACCAGAACTTGCTGGTGAACCTGGGGTCACGGTCTTACACTATGGATACTGGAACTCCGTGTAGTCTGACCACCTCTATGACGTACAAACAACCCAATCTGTCCATCGAGCCTGTCGTCCTCAAAGACAGAAAGTGCGCCGATTTGGTCAATCGATCAACGATGACCCAAGTCGCGTCACTGCCGCTAGGAGATTTCGGTAGCCCGGTCATGAAGTCCATCGTGATGTGCTCCCACTTCCACTCAGCCAGTGGAAGGGGTTGAAGTAACCCTGGAGTTCGCTGGTACTCTGCCTTGACCTTCTGACAGGTAAGGCAGCGCGATACAAACTCCGTCACTGCCCTCTTCATCCCACACCACTAGAACTGCCATCGTAGGTCCTGATACATCTTCGTGCCCCCGGAATGAACTGCAAAATGAGAGTGATGGAACTCTCGTAGGACGTCATCTCATAGAACTGGATCTGCCAGAACCGCTACTCTGCCTCTGAATCATAGTCCTCCGTCTGATGATACTGTCTAGCCCCCGTCTGCGCCCTCCGTGCATGCCGATGTGCGCAACTCCTCGAGCTCTGCATCATTGCACTGCGCCTCTATCACTCTGGCTAGAACTGCTGGCATACTTTGCACTGAGTAGAGGAAGCTGCTGGAACACTGATCCTCGAACTCGAGCCCCAACTGGCTCTCTGTCTCCAATGCCTGCCACTGCCGCGCTGATAACCCTGCCACTGCTTCTCTGGTCTATCTCACCTGTCTGCTCAGCGCGTCCTCTATGACGTTTGCCTTAGCAGGATGGTAATGCAACTCAAAGTCGTAGTCCTCGAGTAGCTCCATCCAGCGTCGTTGCCTCAGGTTGAGGTCACATTGGGTGAAAATGTGCCTCAAACTCTTATGGTCCGAGAAGAAAAAGAACTTCTCGCCATAGAGGTAATGCCGCCAGGTTTTCAGGGCGAAGACCATTGCTGCTAGCTCTAAGTCATGGGTCGGGTAGTTCCTCTCATGGTTCTTCAGCTGACGAGAACCATAGACAACTATGTGTCCCTCTTGCATGAGGACACACCCCAAACCCTCACCGCAGGCGTCGCAGTAGACACTGTAACCAACACCTCACTCGGGGACAATCATCACCAGTGCACTAGTCAACCTCGTCCTCAGCTCCACAAAAGCTCGCTCACAAGCATCATCCCACACGAACGGGGCGGCCTTCTGTGTCAGTTTGGTCATCGGTCCGGTAACTCTGGAGAAGTCCTGCATGAACCGCTTGTAGTATCTCGCAAAGCCTTAGAAACTGCGGACCTCAAACATTGTCCTCGGTCTCTGCCACTGCACCACTGCCTCGACCTTGACGGGGTCGACTTAGATCCATGCTGCCAACACCACGTGTCCAAAGAATCCCACATGTGCAAGCCAGAACTCACACTTGGAAGCCTTGGCATATAGCCGATGCTCTTGAAGTAGCTCCAACATTGTCGCCAAGTGTTGCCCGTGCTCCTCCACTATCCGAGAGTAGATCAGGATGTCATCGACGAACACCACCATGAACTGGTTTAGAAACGGCCGGAAGATCCTCTCTATCAGATCCATGAACACTGCTGGCGCGTTCTTGATGAGTCACTAAATATTCATACTTAAACCCCTTAATTTACCTTTGTTAGTCTGAGAGTGTTTGTATTTGATAGTTTTTCAGTTGATTTCAGGTTTAATGAAGACTCAATTTAGAAAATACAGAAATAGACTAATATGTTGAAATTACGCTGCTCCACTGTCAGTTTGAAAAGAATTCACCAGAAATTATTAATAAGTGCAAATACTCTGAAATTTGGAAGACATCTAGAAGATACCAAGACGTACAACTTTAATGTTGGACACTTCACGAGATTCTTGACATATTAATCCCAATTTTGAAGACTATGAAGATACTCAGATGCTGGAAAACTAGTCCGTTGACGTTCAGGAGGATATTCGCCAAATATTTTAGGTAAGTCCAAATAATGTCAAATCTTCAGGATAGGACAGAAGACTTCGTAATATACATCTTTCATGTTGAATAGGTGACCAGAATAAGACAGCCAGGAATTAATCCAAGGAATCCGAGATTTAGTAGGAGTCCAACTTAGGGCACGTTTGTTTCATTCTAGCATTTTGGAATGAAATGCTGGAATGGAAATGAATTCCGTTGGAATAGAATGGAATTGAATTTTTTTGTTTGTTTGTTGCTGGAATGAATGCAGAATTTTGTGGAATCTGGCACTTTTGTTGTTTGTTTGGTGTTGGAATGGAAACTGTATCCCGTAGAATCTGACATTTTTTGTGTTTGTTTGGCAATGGAATGATGGTCATGGTCACCCCAGAATCACAGTGGTGAGATTACCACCCCATTTTCTCATTGTATGATTATAAAAATTATTTAAAGTGTATTTTAGTATGTAAACCAACAATACATTTATAAATTTTATTGAAGTATATATTTTTTTAAAAAAATTATATATTTGATGCATTTCTTTATGTTTTTTTCTCTTGAGATGGTGAAAACCTTGCAAATGTGCACATGGTCACTCAAAATTTCTGAAATAGATTTTGCAAGGTATTGTTTCACATTGTATCATTATAAAAACTATTTTTAATTGTATTAGTATATAAACTCACAATACATTCATAAATTTAATTGAAATATATGTTTTTTTAAAAGTATATGTTTAATGCATTTTTTATGCTTTTTGTTTTTGGAGATGGTGAAAATTTTTAGATTGGCACATGGTCCTTCAAAATTTTGATTCGAATCTTATGATGTATTTTTATTATTATTGATAAACAGCTGCATTTGGTTATAAATACCAAATATGGTGGTTTCATCTTATTATTTGAAGTCGGACATTGTCATTGCATCCATTGTACTAGATGAGCATGTAATTATATTTCTAAGAACATGAAAATTTTAGCAATTGTTTTTGAGACAACAAAATGATACACAACTAAAGTTGTGAATGATACATCTTTATTTATAGTAATCAATTATTGCATACAACACTTTACATATAATGTCAAATTGACATGTTTACAGAAGTGACTGGAAAAAAATTTGTAAAACACTTGTCTTCCATATACTTCCTTATGTCTTTGTGGTTGTATATGATTGCAAAATCAAGGGCTTAGAACAATGTCATCATTGCCTTTATGTGGCCGTAATTGGTTCATGAACAAACACAATCATCCAAATCACCAATCCACTGCTCTCTCGTTCCCCATAAGATTTCATCATTTCCCCAATGAAGAGAGTCAATAATAGGCAGCGGTTTAAAACGAAAACCAACAATCATACCATAACCGTCATAAAACAAAATCTGTAATTTATACATGGACCAATCTGCAAGTTGTGCAAAATCACAGCTAGATCTCAAGTCCAAAACTGCAGAATACCAACAAAATCAGCAATTTGCAGCAATAAGGGGATCACTCCTTGCAGCAACAAGGGGATCAGCAAATTTACAGCAATAATGGGATCGGATTCAACAATAAGAGCATTAAGGGGAGACAAAATCTACCGATTGAGAAATCTAGCAAGTTTTTGGCAGAAACTGTGGGTCAAAAAACAAAGTCCAAAATCTACAACATATCACAAATCCAGCAAGCTGCATTTTTCGGTAATTTGCTATAGGATTATAGCTAACTACTTATCTGACAGTAGTGTTGGAGCTATTCACCACCAATTGCATGTTAATATGAACTTAGAACCTACAACCTTGAACATTGGTATAGCGTTCTGCAGCATGTAGATACTCAATGAACATAAAGTGCTGTCTTTGGAATTTTAGTCAGAAAATGCAATGTCGAATAAACTTGAGCACTGGTATTGTGTTCTGCAAGTAAATATGGTGATACAGAAGCATAAAGTCCATGAATATAATCGGTGATGTTAAGAAGCAATTGAGTATGTGGATGTTCAAGACATACTAGAGACATCTTAGCAAAGTAACATAACACTTCTTTCAACCTTGACTACTCTGAAAGGCAGTAAGACAATGTGTAGAAAGAACATTCAATGGTCCAAAACAACATCAAAGCCGTGACTTATTTAAATTGTAGCAATATGTCCTAAATAAACACATGGCTGCCATAATGTTATCGCTCTACTTAGAAAGTTAATGGTCCAACCATAGTGTTACCAAAACAAAATATCATTACGACAAACTGTCTATATTTGCCTAGCAAGGAATTGATCCATCCATATCTTACGAAATCCGACGTCCTTGCTCACGAACCCGCTGCCCAGCTTATCATTCTCGAGCAGATAGTCAAATATCGTCGAATGTTGGACATCAGTATAAGCATCGTCGCCCTCGCCCTTCATCTCCTTGACTGCAGAAAATAGATCATCACAAAAACTTTTACGCTGATTACTCATACCCACAATCTTGTCGCCGATGTATTGTATAGCCTTCACGACCTCATCACGATCACGATCCACCTTCCTCTGCCTCTTGCTAGAAGATGTAGCAGGCATACGCGAGGAACTATGCGACGTCGTGCTCATATCACGGGGACATTAACCACAGCGGGGGTGTTAGGCATGGCGGGGATGCTACGCGTATCGGGGACATCAGAGGGGGGTTGTGGGAGGGACGAGCCATCATCCTCTAGGTTGACGACGTCATCAGGGACGAACTCAACAGTCGCAGCCGTGGCGTATTCCCCATTGGCCATTTCCTCCCCACAAATAGTCATGATCAAATCCAAGTGAGGTATTGGCTTGTTGATATATTTGTTGTAGCTCTCGGTTTAGACTATAAAGGCAGCAGACATTCAAGTTTTAGTACACAATTTACAGTTACGAACGTAATATTCATTTATGGATTTAAGTATAGAGAACACATCGCGATGAGATCCGCTGCGACTTGGGTTGGCATTGTTAGCATCTGTAGATCCTCATCCCACCCTGCACCGCTCAAGGCTAGGATCTTTTTGATATCAGCGCACCTACTACGTTGATAATTGATGTGGTTGCACATGTGAGACCCGGGGTATAGGGTGTCAGTGTTCCCTTGGAGGGCGTGTGGCCGAACCAGGTAACCAGGTAAGCAACCCCATGTAGATAATAAGTATATTAGTAACCCTTATAAGACACAACGCGTTTTAAAGCCGTGATGATTGTGACTCGCTAGAAAACTCCAAGGTTAAGCGTGCTTGCCTTGGAGTGATCCCAGGATGGATGATTGCTACGATGCACCTTCTATAGGGCTTTCGTACTTGATTTCTTGCCTTGTCTCAAATCAGGAATGAACTAAGTAAGCTAGTGACTTGACTCAACCAAAACTATGACTCAATTAAATAGAAACTGGCTAAGCACAAACTGAACTCAAACTAGGAAATCAACTAGCAAAGCAATTAAGACTCAACTAAGGAAATAACCAAGTAAGGGTGGCTTGGCTAAGCCACGTCATGGGTCATGGGTCCATCATGGGTCCACCCATGCTTGAGCTTGGTCTTGGAACTGGTTCAGCTCTGATTTGGCCCTAAGGCTAGCTTGGCTCAACCTGCTCCAAAGGACATGGTTGCAGCCAGCTCCTTGGTGTTGGCCTGCCCAAGCAAGGACGTGGGTCCCTTTTTGGATTGGCTAGGTTGGTCCTCGTTTCATCCCCTCTCCGTATCATCCCCTCTCCCTTCGAAATTGGTCTTGTCCTCAAGGCCTGAATTTGCTGAGGGAAAAGGCTCTGCTCCTGTCGGACCCGAGTGACCTAGCTGGACCACAACTGTAGCTGTGGGCTCGGAGGTGAAAATCCTGGTCGCTCCCATGGTGGATCAGGTGGTAATGGGGCGACTGAATCAGGAGGCCATGCGGCTGGTCTGGAAGAAGGGAATTGAAGCGCCAGGGTATCTGGGGGTCGCTGGAACTCCAAGAAGTAAAGGACGGCTATAGATCGGTGGTTGTGCATAGTCATCGTCTGTCGTCCGGGGTCGAAGACTAGATAAACTCGAATTGAGTCCTCCCAATGTGGAAGTAGACTCAATATGGCAGCTAGATACAGTGGAGAACAGTTGAGCTTGGGGCTCTCTCTGCTTTGCTCCAAAGGGATCATCACGGCTCCGACTTCAACATCAGTCCTCATGGTCAGAGTCGACAAAGTCGTTCTGAAACTTCGAGTGGTTGATGGTTGCTGGGCGATGCTCTTGGATCTGGTCAATTGGAAGAGAGCAACCGAATAAGGAGAGAAACTCCTTGGATAGTTGAGATCGATCATGGTATGCTTGATCAGATGTCGATGATGTATATAGGTCATCCGGAATCTGGTCTGATCTTCCTGAAGTTTGGAATTTGGCCTGACCAATTCTAATTGGCTGAGCTTTCCTGGACTTGCCCGGCTAAGATCACACCTAACTGGATTGATTTTAGCTGAATCCAACTGAGTCTGACTTAGCCTAATCTGGTCTGGATCTTGGCTTGATGGGATTTGGTTGGTGGAGCCAAATCTAGTTGAGCTTGGATTGAATCTGTCCAAGTCTTGTAGGCTGAAAATAGAAAGAGATATGGCAGCTGGAAGTGGTCGGAACTCAATCGCCGGTGAGGGATGCTCGTCGGAACTCATACCTGGTCTCTTGCCTTGTCTCAGACCCAATGGAGTGAATCTGGATGGGTGTCGTTTCTGGTGGTTGGGGTTTGGAGTCGGGCTTGGTAATGTCGAGGAAGGGGTCAGGAGGTTTAGGGGATGACCTTTGTTGCCCCAGGAGATCCTTCAGTGGGTTGTGAGAGGAGGTCATGGTAGTCTTGGGCAGAGGTAGACCGTGACTTCCTTGAGGTTTGTCGCCTGAGTCGGGGAAGATGGAGTTGGGAGCCGGCAGGTTTGTACATGGAAGGGCTATGGGAGGAGAGGTTGGGTGGCTGTGAGGAGGACATTGGGGGAGGTTACATGGTGCGGGGAGGGCTTGAACTAAGATGAGGTCGGTGGCTGTAGCTTCATGGATGGTGGGTAGATCGCCGGAGATGACAATTGACAATGGGGATGGTAAAGGAAGGGATGTGGGTTTGTAGGGAGAAAGAGGGTGGCCTTGGTTGGTGACAGAAGCTGCCAAAGAGGAATTGCAGGTGGGAAGGTAGGGTTTGGATGAGGGGAATAACGAAGGAGAGGATGGCAGGATGTTGACTGGGCTGGGATGTGGTGTGGTTGGGTAAGGGGCCAGCGGGTGTTGTTCATGGTTTAGGTCATGGGGGAACTCGTGGGTAAGTGGAGTATGAGGAGGGCAATAGTGGGGTGGTGGAGGAAGCGGAGTCGGAATCGTATGAGGAGTCCTAATCCAGGTTGAACTGGGGTTAGTGATGTGCTGTCGCAGGCACTCAAAAATAAATCCAGTACTCGTTAAAATAAATGTAGTAGTGTGAGTACGAGTCGATCCCACGAATAGTGTTTAGCCTAGTTTTGTGCTCAGTGAATAAAGATGGGGGGTTTTAAACGTGAGGAAAAACAATAAAGAAATAATCTAAAGCGAAGAAACAAGTTGAATCAAGAGAACAAACCTTGGTCTGAGTCAACATCCACCATCGGAATCCAATAACTGATCATAGATGCAAGTATCAATCAGTTTATACCATGAATATTCACCGTCCGAATAGAATTCGAATCTCTCCTCAATCTTAGTTAATTAGAAACAAGCGATCTAATCAACCCTAACTACTAAACAACCTAAGACAAGCGCTGTAGATTTAATCTAGTAGCAGCGTTAAGAATAGGGAGATCGATGAAGCTAAACAACACAAGCACAAGCGGTTGCATTTAATCTAGTTGAATATTCTTCCTAAGATCTAACAAGATCTGATCAGCAGTAAATTATTAGATCCTAGTTGCTTCGCAGATTAGAGGGATCAAACAATTCCGGATTTGATATCAAACCTAGCAGTAGATCACCATGAATAATAAACTAGTAGGCCTCCTAGCAATTAAACAAGATAATCATGAAGATTTAATCTCAGAAGAACATCCAATACTCATGTATAAACTGAACAATAAAAATAAATTAGATCTCACAGTTTCATTGATTCCGAGGTTTCAGTTTCCTCGACCAAGGATCAAGATTTAGCCACGCAGGGCCATCAAGAACAATCCTCCAAAAGATTTCATAAAGCAAAATAAAACCTAGAAATAATATAAAAGAGGAGAAAGAGTAGCCAAAAGTGTCCAAGAATCCCCCCTCAAACCCTAGAAAGAGTCCTATTTATAGCCTCAATTGTATCCACCCTCGGATTAGATCACAATCGTTGATTTTTGTTACTGGGAAAGTCCGATCGATCGGACCTTGGATGCTGGATCGATCGGTCTCATTAAAATCTTCAACTTCTATTCACGCCCGAGCCCGATCGATCGGACTAAGGGAGTCGGATCAATCGATTTCGTAAAAATCCTTCGTCTCTGGCTCTTCCCGAGTTCGATCGATGGTCCGATCGATCGAACTGTGTTCCTCTAAAAAGCATACGTTCTGTCGCCCTTTAATTCCCAAGTCCGATCGATCGAATTATGAGTGTTGGATCGATCGGTTGAGTAAAAATCCGCTGTTTTTGACTTTTTTTGAGTCCGATCGATCGGACCATTGGTGTCGGATCGATCGGACCCCATAGGAGCGATGGAGGGATCGATCGGATGTGTTGTGGCTGAAAAACACATGTTCTGTCACGTTTTTGCGTGGTCCGATCGATCGGCAGATCGCTCGGACTTCCAGCTTATTTTCCTTTCTGCCATTCAGACTGCGCATCGGTACTGAAATTGCCGTAACTTTCTCTAGGAAACTCGGAATCACGAACCGTAAAATTCTCCAGAATCTAGACTTCAAGAGCTTTCCAACCATATATGGAAAATCCTCTGGTTCTTCATGAGCAGCTACAGATAAATCTTTAAAGTTGATCCATGCACTCTTTTCAGCTTCTTTTCGACTTAAGGACTTCAATTGCATCCTAAATCAAAATATAAGAATAATGAGTGTATTTAGGAACTAAATAAGCACAGGAGACTAAGTATTAAGGGATAAAAATATAAGATTATGCATTCTCATCAAATTCCCCCACACTTAGCTTTTGCTCGTCCTCGGGCAAAACTAAAATTCACTCTACTCAAGAAATCAAGGTTGCAACGCCATCAACAAAGAACAATCAAGCTCTTCACAACTCATAACATATCATGAACAAACATTTTTAGACAACTTAAAAATCAATCAATAAGCATTTCCACTTGAAGATGAAGCAAAATAAATAAGTAGACCTCACGGAAATAAACACTCAACTCTCATGTGTTTGAAGGGTATGTATTTCACTCAAATTCATTCCAATGAAAATGATCTACCATAGGCTTTCATATCTTCTCATTCTCCGCCACTAGAATCACATGCATAACACAAATCATAAGGACTTCAAAAGGTTGTAATGGGGTCCAGGATTAAGGTGGGAAATATTTGGGAATGTAGCTCAAAAGCCAATGGAACTAATGGAGCAAAAATGCATCAATAAGACATGTATAGCCAATCACTTCATTCAACAACTTTCTTCAACTTGGCTTTAAAGTACTCAAACCATATAACATTACCACATTGGCAAAGAGATTGCTCAAATGAATATTTTTTTACTGAAATAGTGAACAATCTTTTGCAAAAACTTTCACCTTTGTAGAGATCATACATAAACATCCCCCTTCCTTGGAATATTAGGAGGATTCATAAACATATTTTGCAACATGAGAAACAATTTCCTCCACTTTCTTTTCTTCTTTTTCTTTTTCTTCTTTTTTTTTTTCAGAAACAACATACTCACGTATTAAATACGAAAAATATACTCCACTTCACCAATCATAGCCATACCACAAATCCAAACACCCCCACACTTGAACTTTGGCACCCATACATGTCATAATGATGATCAATACTCCACTAGTTTTATGGCTTGGGTTACAGAAATATTTTTTTCAGGTTTAAAGCTTGTAATGTGGGTTAAAAATGAAGTCAATAAAGCTCAAAGGTGTTTAGCAAAAGGATTAAATCAAAAGGTAGGCTATTTGGCTTATGTAACTTATAACAAAGATGGCCTTAATCATGTTCATGTATACATGTGTCAATGTGACCTTGAATAGAATCAAAGCAAGTTCTAGAGAAATAAATCCATGGAAGAATATCTCTCATGAAAGAAAATAGTGAGACTGATATGAATGTGTCAGTCTAAAGGCTCAAAATCTCACCAGCTTTTGTCTACTCATTTAGTCACTACCATCTCAAGCAAAATAACTCAACTAATTAATTCTAAGTCGCAAAATTACTCATTCAATCATGTTATGAATATGTCAAGCTTAACTGGTTCTCGCTCATGGCAAATGCAACCTAGATCTCCTCCCCCACACTTGAAACTGACATTGTCCCCAATGGAAGGTGGAATGCAAAGAAACGCAAAAATAACTAAAATGGAAATGCGAAAATAAAAAGAGAAAGGAACGAACTCCCCTTGGGTTGCCTCCCAAGCAGCGCCTTTGTTTATTGTCATTGGCTCGACTTCATGCTTTCTTCTTCAATCAGTATAAGTTGGTTCCTCAAGGTCCAATTTTTCCAACTTTTCGGTTGGAATGCCTTCATAGAAAGGTTTAAGTCGATGGCCATTCACCGTAAACATTTTGGAAGTAGCTAAACTTTGAATTTCAACTGCACAATGAGAAAAAACATTAGTAACAATAAAAGGTCCAATCCAACGAGAACGCAACTTACCTAGAAACAAACGTAAGCGTGATTGGTAAAGGAGAACTTTTTGACCAACTTTAAACTCCTTTCTAGAGATCATTTTATCATGAAAAGCTTTTGTCTTTTCCTTGTAAATCCTAGCGCTCTCATAGGCATCATTGCGAATTTCCTCTAATTCTTGCAGTTGCAACTTCCTGTGTTCTCCACTCTCATCCACGTTCATATTAAAGCTCTTGATAGCCCAATAAGCTTTATGTTCTAACTCAACTGGAAGGTGACATGGTTTCCCAAATACCAAGCGATAAGGTGACATACCGATGGGTGTCTTATATGCAGTCCTATATGCCCACAACGCATCATCCAAACGCAAACTCCAATCTTTTCTATTTGGATTTATCGTCTTTTCAATGATGGACTTGATCTCTCGATTTGACACTTCCGCTTGTCCACTCATTTGCGGATGATAGGCGGTTGACACCTTATGGGTCACATGGTACTTCCTTAGCAACGCCTCCACAGTTCGATTGCAAAAGTGCGTGCCTCGATCACTTATGAAAGCTCTCGGAATTCCAAACCTGGATAATATGTTAGACTTGATAAAATATGCAACAACTTTAGAATCATCAGTTCTGGTAGCTTTAGCTTCTACCCATTTTGAAACATAATCCACAGCAAGTAGAATATAAACATAACCAAAAGATATAGGGAACGGACCCATGAAATCGATGCCCCAAACATCGAAAATTTCGCAAAATAATATGGGGGTTTGTGGCATCTCATTCCTTTGGGATATATTTCCTGTCTTCTGACAGTTCTCACATGACTTACAAAGAAAATATGAATCTCGAAATAAAGAAGGCCAATAGAAACCACATTCTAACACTTTTCTTGCCGTTCTCTTAACTCCAAAGTGACCTCCACAAGCATAAGAATGACAAAAAGTGAGTATAGAAATAATTTCATTTTCAGGAACACACCTTCTTATTACTTGATCTGCACAATGCTTCCATAAATATGGGTCATCCCACACATAGTATTTAGCATCACTTTTGATCTTATCTCTTTGAGCTTTAGACAAATAAGAAGGTAACATATTAGTAACCAAATAATTCACAATATTTGCATACCAAGGTAATGTCACAGTTGCAGAGAACAATTGTTCATCAGGGAATGTTTCCTGTAGACGAAGTTTATCCTCCACATGAACTAACCGACTCAGATGATCTGCAACTCGATTTTCTATTCCTCTTTTGTCTTTTATCTTCAAATCAAATTCACTCAAGAGAAGTATCCATCGGATTAATCTCGGCTTTGCCTCCTTCTTCGTCATTAAATAACGAAGGGCTGCATGATCAGAATAAACAATGACTTTAGTACCAAGTAAATAAGAACGAAATTTTTCTAAAGCAAACACTACAGCTAAAAGTTCTTTGTCAGTTGTAGAATAATTTCTCTGGGCATCATCCAAAGTCTTGGAAGCATAGTAAATTGCGTGAGAAGCTCTTCCAATCTTTTGACTCAAAACTGCGCCCACTGCATAATCACTTGCATCACACATTATCTCGAAAGGAACGCTCCAGTCTGGGGGTTGAATAACTGGGGTTGAAGTCAATAATTCTTTCAGCTTATCAAATGCCTTTTTGCATGCTTCATCGAACTCAAAAACCTTGTCTTTTTGTAACAACGTGCACAACGGTAATGCTATTTTGGAGAAGTCCTTGATGAATCTTCGGTAAAAACCTGCATGTCCAAGAAAAGAACGAACTTCCCGCACACTAGTGGGATAAGGTAAAGATTGAATGACATCAACTTTAGCTTTATCAACCTCAATTCCTTTAGATGAAACAACATGACCCAAAACTATACCTTGTTCAACCATGAAATGGCATTTCTCAGAATTTAACACAAGGCTAGTTTCTATGCATCTTTGAAGAACAAGTGTAAGGTTATGTAAACAATTATCAAAGGAGTTTCCATAAACTGTGAAATCATCCATAAAAACCTCTATGATTTGTTCAATATAATCTGAGAATATACTAACCATGCACCTTTGGAAAGTAGTTGGGGCGTTGCAAAGACCAAAAGGCATGCGACGGTATGCAAAAGTTCCAAATGGGCATGTGAACGTCGTCTTTTCCTGATCTTCAGGGGCAATTGCAATCTGAAAGTAACCTGAATAACCATCAAGAAAACAATAATAAGAATGACCAGCTAATCTTTCAAGCATCTGATCAATAAAAGGTAAAGGGAAGTGGTCCTAGCGGGTTATAGCATTCAATTTTCTATAATCAATACAAACCCTCCACCCATTTTGCACACGGGTGGAAACTAACTCATCTTTGTGATTTCTCACCACGGTTATTCCTGTCTTTTTAGGAACAACTTGAACTGGACTAACCCAAGTGCTATCCGAAATAGGATAGATCACTCCAACTTCAAGCAGTTTGAGGATCTCCTTCTTTACAACATCCATCATGGGCGAATTTAACCTTCTTTGTGGTTGGCGGGAAGGTTTCGCTCCCTCTTCAAGCAAGATACGATGCATACATGTACTTGGGCTGATTCCTTTGATGTCTGCAATTGTCCAACCAATAGCTGTCTTATGCTCCTTAAGAACCTGCACAAGTTTTTCTTCCTGTGGTGCACTAAGGTTATTGGAAATAATCACTGGTAACACTCCTTCATCTCCAAGAAAAGCATATTTAAGATGATTAGGAAGAGGTTTCAGATCTGGAATAGGTGCTTGCAATTCAGAAGGTAATGATTTCTCATTAGATACAGGTAATGAACTAGAAGAATCGTTACCTGATTGCTGAATTATCGAAAAATCATTCATTGTTGCAACAGTTTCCTGCAAATTAGTACTCAAAGATAGCTCCTCATTTTCTTCCTCAAGAGATTTGCTAATAGCCACTTCCAATTCATCTTTATCACTAAGTTCAAAAACTTCCTGTGATAAATAATCAATCACATCAATTGAATACACTGAACAATCATCAGCAGGATATTTCATGGCATCATAAATATTAAACTTAACAGTTTCACCATCAAATTCCATGGTAAGTGTACCACTATGGACATCTATCTTAGTCTTGGATGTCTTTAAGAAAGGTCTTCCCAACAAAATAGGAGTACTATGATCACCATTCTCCATATCAAGCACATAAAAATCAGCAGGGAAAACTAAATCATTGACCTGCACAAGAATATCTTCAACTACACCTTTAGGATAGGCGTTAGATCTGTCAGCCAATTGAATCACAACACCAGTTTCATTCAAAGGCCCAAGTTTTAAAGAAGAATATATAGAATATGGCATGACATTGATAGAAGCTCCCAAATCTAACATAGCTTTCTCAAATTTGGTGTTACCAATTGTACATGGGATAGTAAACATACCTGGATCCCTACACTTCGTAGGAATTTTTCTTTGCAGAATTGCAGAAACATTTTCCCCTACTTTCACCTTCTCACATCCTTTAAGTTTCTGCTTCCTCTTAATTGTGCACAATTCCTTCAAGAATTTAGCATAACGAGGTACTTGTTTAAGAGCATCTAAGAGTGGAATATTTACCTCGCATCGGCGAAAAGTCTCATATAGATCTGAATTCTTCTCATATTTTCTTGATTCTGTCAAAGCCTGAGGAAAAGGAGGTACAGGTTTATAATCAGAAAGAGGTGGAAACTTACGTTTAGGTACGTCGTCGTCATCGGGAAAGATTTTGTCCGCGACGATGTCTTGCTCTTTTCCTTGCAGAGACGATGTAGGAACTTCCTTTACTGGTGTCTCAACTTCTTTACCACTTCTCAAAATGATTGCACTTGCATTCTCTCTTGGATTTATTACCGTTTGGGAGGGTAATTTTCCCGAATTTTGCGCCTCTAGCTTGCTAATTTCTGACGCCATCTGGCTCATTTGATGTTCCAAACCTTGGATACTGGCCTTTGCATCTTGTTGAAATTGTTTTGTATCCTGTTGAAATTGCATAGCACTAGTAGCAAGGGAATTAACAATATCTTCTAAAGACATACCAGAATTCGGAGTTGGGTTTTGTGGTGGTCTCGGGGGGTATGGCGGTCTAAGTGTGGGGGAATTAACAATATCTTCTAAAGACATACCAGAATTCGGAGTTGGGTTTGGTTGTTGTCTCGGAGGGTATGACGGTCTATATTGTTGATATTGCTGTCCAGTTGGGCGAAATTGAGTTGTAGGCTGATTTACTTGTGGATTCCCATAGTTGAGATTGGGGTGAGCCCTCCATCCCGGATTATACGTGTTTGAATTGGGATCATACTTCCTTTGTGGTGGTCCTGGGAAACTCCCAGCTGCATTTACTTGTTCAATGGGCTCCTCTTGAAGAGTTGGGCACATATCAGTTGGATGTCCCGCCACCGAACAAATTCCACAAACCTTCGCTGTCTGCATATTACCTACAGCCATTTGACGAACAAGAGAAGTTAGACTCGCAATCTGTTGTTCAAGAGATGAAACATTTACCTCATTAACATGTTTTGAATAAGAATCAAGTCTAGTATTAAATTGTTGAGAATTAGCCGCCATATTTGCAATCAAGTTCCTCGCGGCTTCAGGTGTTTTATCCACCAAAGCTCCTCCACTAGCGGCATCAATCATACTCCTGTCATTGATTAATAAGCCCTCATAAAAATATTGAATAAGTAATTGCTCACTAATTTGATGATGGGGACAGCTTGCACATAATTTCTTAAAACGTTCCCAATATTCATGTAGAGATTCTCCATTATGTTACCTCACACCACAGATCTCTTTCCTAATGTTGGCCGCCCTTGAAGCTGGGAAATACTTCTCTAAAAACAACCTCTTCATCTCATTCCATGTGGTAATACTCCCAGATGGTAAATAATAAAGCCAATCTTTAGCCGAATCCTTCAAAGAAAACGGAAATGCTCTCAATTTGATTTGATCTTCAGTCACCCCCATGGGTTTCATACTTGTGCACACAACATGAAGCTCCTTTAAATGCTTGTGAGGATCCTCACCTGAAAGTCCATGAAAAGTAGGTAAGAGATGTATTAGTCCAGATTTTAATTCAAAAGTAGTAGCAACATCCAAAGTAGGAAATGTAATGCCTAAGGGTTGTTGATTCAAATCTGGGGCTGCAAGTTCTTTCAAAGTCTGATTTCCGGCCATGACTTCCTCTTCTAATTCCGAGTCACTGATAAATACGTGGTCAAGAGCCAAATCGTCCTCCTCAAGATTTATCCGAGCTTCTCTCCTTAACCTGCGCAGAGTTCTTTCTATCTCTGGATCGTACTGTAAACCACCTTGATTAAAAGATCGAGCTATACTCATAAACAAACCAAGAGAATTCCGGCAAAACGAGAAAAAGAAATCAAGAAAATTTGAATAACTCTTTTTTTTATGAAAATAAAGATTACAATAAACACAAAAATCAACTAGAATCACTCCCCGGCAACGGCGCCAAAATTTGATGTGCTGTCGCAGGCACTCAAAAATAAATCCAGTACTCGTTAAAATAAATGTAGTAGTGCGAGTACGAGTCGATCCCACGAAGAGTGTTTAGCCTAGTTTTGTGCTCAGTGAATAAAGATGGGGGGTTTTAAACGTGAGGAAAAACAATAAAGAAATAATCTAAAGCGAAGAAACAAGTTGAATCAAGAGAACAAACCTTGGTCTGAGTCAACATCCACCATCGGAATCCAATAACTGATCATAGATGCAAGTATCAATCAGTTTATACCATGAATATTCACCGTCCGAATTCAATTCGAATCTCTCCTCAATCTTAGTTAATTAGAAACAAGCGATCTAATCAACCCTAACTACTAAACAGCCTAAGACAAGCGCTGTAGATTTAATCTAGTAGCAGCGTTAAGAATAGGGAGATCGATGAAGCTAAACAACACAAGCACAAGCGGTTGCATTTAATCTAGTTGAATATTCTTCCTAAGATCTAACAAGATCTGATCAGCAGTAAATTATTAGATCCTAGTTGCTTCGCAGATTAGAGGGATCAAACAATTCCGGATTTGATATCAAACCTAGCAGTAGATCACCATGAATAATAAACTAGTAGGCCTCCTAGCAATTAAACAAGGTAATCATGAAGATTTAATCTCAGAAGAACATCCAATACTCATGTATAAACTGAACAATAAAAATAAATTAGATCTCACAGTTTCATTGATTCCGAGGTTTCAGTTTCCTCGATCAAGGATCAAGATTTAGCCACGCAGGGCCATCAAGAACAATCCTCCAAAAGATTTCATAAAGCAAAAGAAAACCTAGAAAAAATATAAAAGAGGAGCAAGAGTAGCCAAAAGTGTCCAAGAATCCCCCCTCAAACCCTAGAAAGAGTCCTATTTATAGCCTCAATTGTATCCACCCTCGGATTAGATCACAATCGTTGATTTTTGTTACTGGGAAAGTCCGATCGATCGGACCTTGGATGCTGGATCGATCGGTCTCATTAAAATCTTCAACTTCTATTCACGCCCGAGCCCGATCGATCGGACTAAGGGAGTCGGATCGATCGATTTCGTAAAAATCCTTCGTCTCTGGCTCTTCCCGAGTTCGATCGATGGTCCGATCGATTGAACTGTGTTCCTATAAAAAGCATATGTTCTATCGCCCTTTAATTCCCAAGTCCGATCGATCGAATTATGAGTGTTGGATCGATCGGTTGAGTAAAAATCTGCTGTTTTTGACTTTTTCCGAGTCCGATCGATCGGACCATTGGTGTCGGATCGATCGGACCCCATAGGAGCGATGGAGGGATCGATCGGATGTATTGTGGCTGAAAAACACATGTTCTGTCACGTTTTTGCGTGGTCCGATCGATCGGCGGATCGCTCGGACTTCCAGCTTATTTTCCTTTCTGCCATTCAGACTGCGCATCGGTACTGAAATTGCCGTAACTTCCTCTAGGAAACTCGGAATCACAAACCGTAAAATTCTCCAGAATCTAGACTTCAAGAGCTTTCTAAGAATATATGGTACATCCTCTGGTTCTTCATGAGCAGGTACAGATAAATCTTTAAAGTTGATCCATGCACTCTTTTCAGCTTCTTTTCGACTTAAGGACTTCAATTGCATCCTAAATCAAAATATAAGAATAATGAGTGTATTTAGGAACTAAATAAGCACAGGAGACTAAGTATTAAGGGATAAAAATATAACATTATGCATTCTCATCAGTTAGGTCCCTCAATCCAAGTGGCAGTCGGACTCCGAGTTTGACTAGGGTTCCTAGTTGGAGTAGGATTTGTAATCCTAGTCCCGGTAGGATTTGGTGTCCTAGTCCCAGTAGGATTTGGAGTTCTAGTCCCGATAGGATTTGCAGTCCTAGTCCCAGTAGGAATTGGTGTCCAAGTCATGCCCGAAGACCAGTCGGTGTTTTCCGGTGTGGGTTGGTTGTACGATGAAGGTAAGGGCTGATAAGGAGGTGGTGTATTGTAGGGAGGATAAGGGTTGTAAGGTGCATAGGGAAAAGGTAGAGGCTGATAATGAGGTGGTGTATTGTAGGAAGGAAAAGGGTTGTACGGTGCATAGGGAAGGGGCGTAGGCTGCTGGTAGGGAGGTGGGTGATAGGCCAGATAAAGGGGCTGATGTGGTGGTGGTGGTGGAAGGGTAGTGTGGCAAGGTATAGGCGGGGGTTGACCCGGATGGGTAGTAAACTGGTTAGAAATAATTGGACCTGATCCAACTAGGACATAGTTGGGGATATGGCCGGTTCCTCCTTGGATAGGGACGGCTCCATGGGAAGCTCTAGGGAAACTAGGGTTAGGGTTAGGGTTCTCACCTTGCCTTCCTACAGATCCTAGATTTCACGTTTGCATCTACAACGCCATGGCAGCTACGGATTCAGAGAGTCCTTGCATAAGAGCCCGGGTCTTGTGCTGCGATGCCCGCAAGGACAGGTTCACCCTGTTGAGGCCTGCGATCAATTCGTAGGTTACGGGAAGATCCCGCTCCTGGGGAGCACTTGTAGGGGTTCCTCCTGCCATGTGGACTTTTTTCGGAAGGATTCCGGGTGGCACAGGTAGGAGGAAAGAGCTTTGATACCAAGTTGTTACGATGCACCTTCTATAGGGCTTTCATACCTAGTCTCTTGCCTTGTCTCAGATCCTCTTTAGCCAAATCTATGGCTAGGTCGAGAGATACCTTTAGGGTTTTAGGAGAAGGAGCCTAGGTATTCGACGAGGAAGACTAGAGGAGGAGACGGATGAGAAGAGGGATACCTTGCAACTCCTCTAGGGTTGGCTGGCTTCTCTTGGAGATCCAAGCCTTGGAGAACGTGGTGGAGGGAGGCACAACAGCCAAGGGGGGTCGCCGGTGACGGGGGACGTGTACTGTAGATGGCAGCGGCGGACGACGATGGATGGTGGCCGGCTGGTGGTGAGATAATCCTACAGTAGAGAGAGATGAAGGTGGCTGGTGGAATTCTGTGGAAACTAGGGTTACAACTACTCCTATATTACTTCTACTCCTAGGATTTATCTCTACTAAATAATAACTCTCATAAATTCGTCCATGCATAAAAACCCTAATACAAGCTATAGAGGTCCTTTTATAGAGGCCTCAAGAGAGTTCTACTACAACCTGAATACCTTCTTGCTTGGACAGCAAGTAAAAGACTCTTACTAATTCAACTCAAACTGACTCCTAATAACCATGAATGAACTAAGTAAGCTAGTGACTTGACTCAACCAAAACTAGGACTCAATTAAATAGAAACTGGCTAAGCACAAACTGAACTCAAACTATCAACTAGGATAGCAATTAAGACTCAATTAAGGAAATAACCAAGTAAGGGCGAATTGGCTAAGCCACGTCATGGGTCATGGGTCCACCCATGCTTGAGCTTGGTCTTGGAACTGGTTCAGCTCTGATTTGGCCCTAAGGCTAGCTTGGCTCAACATGCTCCAAAGGACCTGGTTGCAGCCAGCTCCTTGGTGTTGGCCTGCCCAAGCAAGGACGTAGGTCCATTCTTGGATTGGCTCAGCTGGTCCTCGTATCATCATGATCCACTGGGCAGTTTTCCCATATTTCTGCGATGAGCCAAAAGCAGACAATATTGTGTTGGGTGGGGCCCTCGAGTGGATTCTGGACGTAGCCCGCAAGCCCTGGGCGGCTGATGAGTGCATGAAAGTGCACTCTGAATAGCCTTATAACCATCTCAATTGCTAGATAATTAGCTCTAATCAACATCTTTATTGCTTTTTTTATATCTATATGTTGCTTCACATAGTTGTGTGGAAAATGCAGGGAAAAGGAGCAAAGAAGCTGAAAAGATTACATGGATCAACTTTAAAGATTAAACTGTACCTTCTCATAAAGAACCAGATGATGTGCTATATATGGTTGGAAAGCTCTTGAAGTCTATATTCTGGAGAATTTTACAGTTCGTGATTCCGAGTTTTCCACGGAAAGTTACAACATTTTTCGTAACAGTGCGCAGGCTGAATGAATAGTGACGGTCGACAGTGAGATTTGACGGTCGACCGTCGCGCTCAAAAATTCCCCCGAACGACCGTCGCATCGACCGTCACATGCAAAAATTCCCACGGTCGACCGTGGCATCATCCGTGGCATCGACCGTCAGCCTCTGTTAAAGAAAATACTTCTCAGGGTCGATGCGAAGATCGACCGCCGCTCTTCCGAATTATTTTGTACAGTTGACGGTCGACCGTGAGATCTCACGGTCGACCACCAGATCAGCAGGGAGCGTATAATGAGCCGGATCTAACCCGAGTTTAGGCCTATAAATAAGATACTTAGGGTTATCATAGGGGATCTTTTGGAGGACTTTTCTGGAGCATCTGGAGGAGAGGAAGCCATGTTAGGGTTTTGTTTTCTTCGTCTTTCTTTCTTTATTTTTCTTTGAACACTTTTGTCGTGTTCATGATGAACATGAGTGGCTAGTTTCTTTTCTAACGTACCGATGTAGCCCTGACTGAATCATTCTATGTTATTGGATCATGATTATTTAATCAGTTTATTTTCCTTGTTTTATTCATTATTATAACTGAGATCTTAAATACCTTTATCTGGCCAATAAAAGTATTATAGATTGTTTTATGTGAGATTGGGCGAGGGTTCATTCCCTAATCTTGCAGGATCTATGAATGAATGAGTTTATGTCGAGGCCGGGTTCAAGCAAAGAGTATTCTTGGTTCATAATTGTTCTTCAGAGCTTAATGGATTCTTGGTTAACACTTAGTTATGGGTTCATTAGCTAGGGTTAATTGAGGGTACTTGGTGAAAACCGCGGCCGAACGGATCATCATACCGGAAGAACGAGCCCTTTGAATTAAACTAAAATCTCGATTGATTCAATGCATAGAATGAGGATGTTATGGTGATATCGGAACCTTAGTATTCATCCATCATATTTCCATCGTTTTCTTATTTCGTTATTAGATCTTCTGTTCTCAATACTTCATATCTCTTATTTTTCCCTTCCTTATTTTCTTCTTTTATGTTCTTTAGCGTTTTACTCTAATAATCTCTACAAATCTCTGTGGGTACGATACTCGTCTTGCTACTATACTGATTGCACCGATTCGTATACTTGCGAGATATAAAATTTAATCATTAGCGGCCCCGGACGACGGGGGCCATTGCAGATGGTATTAGATCTGGCTGTAAGTCTGTTAGCCGGTTTGTGCCAGCGAGGATGCTGGGCCTCTGAGGGAGTTGGGTTGTGAGACCCGGGGTACTGGGTGTCAGTGTTTGCCTGGAGGGCGTGTGGTCGAACCAGGTAACCGGGTAAGCAACCCAACGTAGATAATAAGTATGTTAGTAATCCTTATAAGACAGAACACGTTTTTAAGCTGTGATGGTAGTGACCCGTCAGAAAACTCTAAGGTTAAGCGTGCTTGCCTTGGACCGATCCTAGGATGGGTGATCCACTGGGAAGTTTTCTCAGATTTATACGATGATCTAAAAGCGGACAATATTATGTAGGGTGGGGCCGTCGGGTGAATCCTGGACGTAGCCCGCAGGCCATGGGTTTCCCCCTTGTGACTCGTTCATGTGCGGCCGTGTTGGCTTGGGACTGGAGTCGAGTGTGGTTTTGTGAGTAGCCACCGTTTTGGGACAAGAGCTTGGGTTGGTTGCTCTTGTCGGGGTGTTTCCTAGAGGTTGGGAACCTCTAGGTGTCCATCGCCCACGTGTGGTGCACGTTGGGGTTCCACAAATTCCTCGGTTGCGTCGGTTTGTCGTGCACCGGGTTGTGCTTCTTTGGCCATGGGAAGGTGTCGTGGTTACACCTGACGGCGTTGTTTCGCTCTCGTTGAAGGTCGCAGTTTGGCGATCCTTCTGCTTGTCGAGAGCTGGGGCTTGTTAACCGGCTCGTGGTGAACTCCTTCCCCATTGTTTTTGAGGGTGCTCTAGTGAGCAGCTTTCCCTCGTGTTGTCGTTGTTGTTTGTGCAGCTGTCCTTTCTGAGGAGCTTTCTGGTTGTCGCCTTCGCGGGACACCGAGATCGAGGTTTCTTTGTGCGGTTTTGAGCATTGCGAGTTTGCATGTGGGTGCTGATGAGATGTGAAAAGTATACAAGTTAACCCCTTAATTTACCTTTATTAGTCTTCGAGCAAGGTATTTCTAATAATCTTCATGGTATTTCAGGTACAAGAGCCTTCAATAGAAGTTAGATCAACTTTGGAGCGTAAACGAGCCTATTCGAGTACATTTAGGTACATGGGTCAACTTCAAAGATTAAACTGTACCTTCTCAAGAAGAACCAGATAATGTGCCATATATCATTGGAAAGCTCTGGAAGTCTAGTTTCAGAAGAATTTTACGGTTCATGATTCCGAGTTTCCTAGATGAAGTTATGGCATTTTTCGTACCAATGCGCAGTGCTGAATGGCAAAAGAGATAATATGCAGAAAAGAAGATCGATCCTCACTATGGGAAGGATCGATCCCTTTTGCACATTTTCCAGTGACAGAACGCAACATTCTCTAGGATCGATCCTTATCTACTGAAGGATCGATCTTCTTCGGGGCGCAGCCAGAACTCAAGAGGAGGATCGATCCTTTACCCTATAAGGATCGATCCTTTTGTGCCAGCCGAGTAAAATCAATGGTCCAGATCTAATCCGAGTGGGGGATGCTTGGAGGCTATAAATAGACCCATTTTGGGGGATTTTGGGGATTCTTTTGGGCAAGAAGAGGCTAAGGAAAGGGGCAAACCCCTTGGGCAAGGAAGGGAGCTCTCATCCAAGAGGGAGGAGATTGATGAAGAAGAGGATCCATCTCTTCTCCATGGCTTCTCCATCAAAGATGAGTAGCTAATCTATTTACCTAGTGGAATACCATGATGTTTTAGGTTTTCTTTATAGTTTTGTTTGGATTTTTAGATGTTGTAAACCCTATTGAGACAAGATTGTATGGATTTATGCTTCATTTATCATCTTTGTAGTTGGATTCTAATGTTGGATGGATGGATTCTTTGGTATGCATAAGCTAGAACCTTGTGCCCAATAGGTGTTTGTTGATATTCCCCAATGAGTAGGTTGTGCTAGAATCATGACCACTTGTGTTGAAGGGAGTCTTTGCTCTAGGTTAGGGACTTGGTTGTGCTAGAACCACTCCAATCCACATCTAACCTAGCATCTATCCTATCTTTTGTAGTGTTTTGGATTCGAGATGCTAGAACCACCTCGATCCATTACCATATTCCATACAACCCGATTCCTTGCGACGAGATTATCCTAACCCGACTTCTCGTTGGCGATGATCGTAGCTAATCCCTCGATCGTCGACTTTCTAGCATACACCTTTTCCGACGGATAGTCCTTAACCGGTTATTCGTTAGCGACGACCTTTGTTAGCCACAAGGTAGTCGATATTGTAGTGTCTCGATAGGATTGCACATCTTGATCCATTAGAAAGCTATGATTGAGCCTAATCCGGATTGGGATTCCCTAGGACCTCTTTCTATCCATTAAATCATTTACATGCTTTCTTAGATATCATATCCTAAAACCCAAAACCATTTCTTTTATTATCTTTGTAGGAACACTTAGATTGAGTTAAGTAGTTTAATTGTTTCCATACGCATTCCCTGTGGATTCGACTCGGACTCACTGCTAGCTACCCCCAAAGGTAGTTAGTTAGTAGTTCGATTATAAATTTGTAATTTTGATCGGGTGCGTTAAGCCGCGACACTTTTCACGTCCCGTCAGGTGCCAGCAGCATATGGAGGGTGGAGGACTCAGTCGGCCGAGTCAGTAGCTCAGGACTTCATTCGCCCAGGAAGCTGGATAGTGTTACAGTACAAAGTATGTGCCCGCTACAGTGCGTCGATGACGTGTTAGCAGTTGAGAGACTCGTCGACCCCTTTAGAGTTTGACCTTCACATCGACTACACCAGTTGAGGATTCGGGATTGCGACATCCCGGAGACAGCCTTCCGTACGAGGTACAGACTATACAAGTTCACAGTGATGCCATTCAGCCTGACGAACGCACCAGCAGCCTTCACAGATTTGATGTAGAGGATCTTCAGGCCGTACCCTGATCAGTTGCAGTAGCGTTTGTCGAAAACATCATATCTATTGGCGTGTTGAGGAGGAGCACGAGCGATATTTTGCGTTTGCATCACAACTGCCGAGGGTGTATTGGAGTTATTTGGCTCCCAGTGTGAGGTTTTGGCATTCAGAGGCAGGATTCGGGGGATGGATAGTGTCAGCTACAGACAGATCAATTGATTCAGTTGAGCTTGAGACAGATATGCGACGACAAAGGTCGAGGACAGTATTCAAGATTCAGCAGAGGCATCTTCAAGACCGTGAGACCGTTGACCGAAGTGACCAAGAGACCGGAGCTCTTGCCTTAAAGTCATTGCGTCAGTGCCTTTACGGGTGATAGCCATCTGCAGTTGTTAAAGAGGCTAGAGCAGATTTGGTGGATTTATCAGCTCATCGGAGACAGATATTCAATTGGACCGAGTTTCGAGGATCAAGTTCCAGATGACTTCCCCTTTGGTGTTTGCAGCATCCCAGCTCTCCCGGCCAGAGTGATAGAGACCAAGGGTAGATATCTGGAGCCCGTGGAGATCTGTGTTGCGGTTGATACCGAGCACATGATAGAGGGCTGGACAGCGTCGACAGATGGCAGGTTGTGCTAAGGTAGTAGTGTTGCAGATCCGACAGACCCATTGCAACCCCTTCCAGTGTCAGAGTAGGAGTGGGAGCACACCATGGCAGACGTCATCACCAGATTGCAGGAGGCAGCTGGGAGGAGTACGTCCCCTTGTTGGAGTTTGCCTAGTTCAGCTATCATCCGTCCAGACCGATGCAGTGCCATTCGAGGTGCAGCACGTCAGCTCATGTCTTTCTTCCGATTTCTCAATTGAGGTTGTTGAGGCATCATCCACCATCCCAAACGTCATCAAACAGTCCTCAGAGAGATTAGCACAGATCAGACAGAGACTCCTGACGGCGCAGAGCAAACGAGAGATCTACGCAGGTCAGAGGCGATGATCTTCGGAGTTTTTCAGTTGGTGACAGTATTCCTGAAGGTTCCTCTGTACGGAGGATCAGTCAGAGTTGGCAGAGAGCAGAGGCCAGACAAGGTGGAGGCCGAGGCAACCCTACTACGAGAGTCTACACCAGATCCATGATGACGTGGAGCGACGATGACGCCGAGCCTACAGAGATTTCTGGCGGCATCAACAGACAGTTGATTGTGCTCCAGAGGTTGAGTGGCAGTTTCAGTATTGTGCGAGGACATCCTATGTGAGGTTCACTCCTCTCTTGTTGTTGGTCATTCAGGAGGCATGGAGATATGTCGTGGATTTCGTCATTAGCTTGGTTGGCGTCAGATGTAAAGATCAGGTGTGGAGACCAAATCCAGAGGTCAGAGTCACGATCAGATTCAGAGGTCAGATCGAGAGACCAGATGCAGAGATCAGATCCAGAGGTCAGATCAACACATATACCATATGCGAGGAGTATATCTGCCACATAGCAGTCCACATGCCAGGGAGGTGATCGGATTGCGTGATGCTTTAGCTTCCATCGCTTCAGGCCATGATTCCAGCATCACAGACAGATTCTAGCACAACTCTTAGGAGCCTATGACCATTTTTTGACTATAAGCACAACATCTCGCGGCACAGATGGACAGACGGTCAGAGAGGACCATTCAGATCCATGGTGACGTGCTTAGAGCACGTATTGTTGATGGAGACTTCAGACGACGAGAGCACATCCTCATAGCGAGATTTGCCTACTTCCGCAGTTGACAGCTCAACATCAGCATTGCACCTTTTCACGCAGAGAGATTAGCGCAGATCAGGTCAGAGTTGACAGAAGATTTACGTAGATCATAGGTGACAGCAGTTAGAGTTCGTAGTTGGCGACAGAGGGTTTGCTTACAGATCGGCTCTATTTACGCACTTGGCAATCGCGTGTCCTACTGCCACATGTTCGATGCTGAGGAAGTACATTTCATATTTGTCTCACGTGATCAGACACGACGACCTCGTAGTCGAGGAGGATGCCACCTACATGGAACAACTAGTGCAGATTCTGGACAGACGGGATCAGGTACTGAGAGGCAGATCGATACCGTTGGTGATGATCAGATAGAGGCATGGTAGTGTAGAGAGCTTGACGTGGGAGCGAGGGGATCGCATGTGCCAGGAGTTTCCCCGACCGTTTGACCCAGCAGGTAGTTTCGTTTGTGTGGGCGTTCGTGCCACTAGGACTAGTTGGTCCTTCTTTTCCAGCCCTACCCTTGAACTTCATGACAAAATTTCTTTAAGGGTGATAGATTGTGAGGACCCGTACCTCCAACTCGGTCTGACCACGTTAGTTCGAGGGTCCGGTTTTGTGGTTTGGCTCGGTTGGCCTTGGGATGCGATCGGTTGATCGCATCGCTGTTTTTGATCTAGAGGCATTTTGGTAAACTTGCTCCTCGGTGATCGGTTTCACACATGCGTTGCACACACTGCCTTTGATTGATGTATGTGATTGATTAGAACCTTAAGGGCGCTTCCGATCGGAAGATCAGGGCTCGATCGGAAGAGATCGAACCGGACGGCTGTGATCGATTCCAGCTTTCTATTTAAGCTCTTTCTTTTCTCTCTCTTCTCTTTCTTTTCTCTTCTCTCCTCTCTCTCTCCTCGTGGGCTGCCGGATGGAGCTTTGGGCTGCAGCTTTTCGGTGTGGATCCGCGGCAATCAGAGTTCAGGATCTCATAGATCGCCTGCTTGTTGTTACATATAGGTGTTTCTACACAATTCCTATGAGTTGGTAACCCTAGGATCGCTTTTTTATGATTTGTGGTTGTGGTGTGTATTATAATGCTATGATTTTCTGTATTCTAGTTCTTTGCCATGTTTAGAAGCTAGCTATGGTTTCAGTTCGGTATTCTTTTAGATGAATTCCATATTTTTGTCGGTTTTTCGACGGGGTTGGACTCAGATCTGATATTTCACGATCTGAGTTTGGTTTTTATTGCATGAATGAATTCCCCACTACCAAATAGACCTTCCTGCAAAGTTTGAATGGATTCCATCGCCGTTTGATAGATCAAATCCAACAAATTCAGTTTTTGTCGGTTTCATCGGCTTCCAAACAATTTGATTTAATTCGAAGGATTTGATCATCCAAAGTTGGATTTCTTAGTGTCATTAGATTCCCCACATCCAACTTCACATTCCTACCAAATTTGGTTTTATTTCGATACGTTTTGATAGATCAAATCCAAGAAATTGAATCTCATGCACTATTCGGCACTATTTATCTTCCTTGCCAACATATGAAGGATCGATCGTCTTTGGGAAGAAGATCGATCTTTCGTTTGTTAATGTTCTGCTCCGTCTGAAGAAGATCGATCTTCTTGGGACAAGAAGATCGATCCGCTTCTTGACAGGGGGTGTGTCTCAGGAAGATCGATCTTCTGGATCCAGAAGATCGATCCTTCTTCCCAGACAGAACACCATCTTAAGGAAGATCGATCTTATTGTGAAAGAAGACCGATCCTTCCTTCCCAGGCAGGGAACACTCTTAGAAAGATCGATCTTCCTTGGAAGGGAAGATCGATCACCTCTCCTTGACAGTGATCACCCATGTAAATGATCGATCATCTTGGGTAAGATGATCGATCCTTTATATGTTACTTTGTATAATTGATCCGAATTTGATGTTTTCGGTTTCTTTTCGACCCGGATTTCTCGTGGGGATTTCCCGATGATAAGTAGTGATTATTATAATATTTTAATCGGGATTTTGACCAGTTTATCTCCAGAGTACGCCGTAAGTTGTATTTCAAATCAGTTTATCAATTTCTACTGACTTTCAAGCAGTTCCCCAATATGCATGCTATGTCTATATATAGGTGTATATATATGTAGTTTGTGAATGCTTTATCGCTTTATGGGTAACCGGGGGAGTGACGACCCCCGAGAATGTTTAGTATAAATGGGCCGGAGGTGTGCCCTGCATGCTTAGTATAGATTTACTGCTTTGATTAATAGCCTCGTTGATTGCCGGCATGCGCCGGGGGCATAACCTGTTGTACTGGTAGATTATACTCATGTTCGTTATCCGTGTTAAGGGAAGTTATGTGCTGCCCTGGGTCCTAACCCTTTGTTGTTCAGCGTTGGGCACTTGGTGGTTGAGAGGGACGACTGTTGACAGTTGAGGTCACAGAACGCGTGCCCTGGGGTAGGCGGTGGACGTAACGTGAGTTTCCCTTAGAGATGAGACAGAACCCGGGACTTTGTAGTTTCCCCTTCTTCCTGTGCGACGTAGGGTAGAGTAGAACCCTACTGAGCTTATTGCTCACTCCTACCCGGGTTGTGTTTGCAGGTGCAGGCGTCAGCTCATGCTCGGTGGTTCCAGCTGGATCAGGTCTTGGTGGCGCGTCGACTTCCGGAGGCGTTTGAGGCATCAGAGGGACAGATGTACATTTTGGCAGTATTTGTTTATTGTTACCTTTGAGGAGGATGTACTTAACGTTTAATATATGAAATTATGTTCCTTCTTTTGATTGAGTTTTATTCCGCAATTTAATATTTAGTTTTACCTTTATGACCTTAGAAGTCTTTAAGTTCAAAATTTATTCCGCTTTGTGTATTGTCGTTCCGTATCGGATGTAACTATTGTAGGTTTCCCCTCATGCCTCGGCCCGGATGGGTTTTCTGGGTCGGGGTGTAACAACACACATTTTCGGCTCTTATCTCATTGGAACCAAGAAGGTTATTGCAATGAACGGCCGCAACAATGTAATGGGGATGCTCAAACCCCTTGTCACTGCTGGGTTGGATCTAGCAACTTCTGCCATATATTCCAGCATATATGTCAAAGAAGGTTTCGTCCACTTGTAATTTGAAGAACTATTTACCTTTGCTCGACCTGCCTGATCGATGTGAGGGGTTGGCAATCGTTTGTTCGGTGGGGGTACCGGATTGGGACTGATCCATTTATGTAATTAGAAATATCAACACATGCAAACACGCTAGAACACGACAATTGATATTGTCACAAAGAGTTATGGAATTGAATGTATATGGGTACAAGCATATGGCAATAATTCTTGAAAATGTCACATGAGAAAGCACATTAAGAATCTAGCGATTGGGCTCGTAATCATCCCACATTTGTTGCACGATTTGTTCACGGATATCGAGCCATACACCCCACTCTTCTTGCAGCTCCCTGGCATTCCGTGTTTGGGTAATTCTCGGTTCATCATCCAGGGGTACATCGACATCCATTAATGGGTCAGCTGGATTCTCACTCAGAATGAAATTATGAAGAATGCAACATGCGTGCACAATTGCAACTTGCGTCTTGAAAGGAAAAAATGGCTGTGATGCAATGATCTTGAACCGGTTCTTGAGCAGGCCAAAAGCTCGTTCAATCTTTGATCTAAGAGACGAGTGATGAAGATTGAACAATTCATACTGGTCGTTTGGGTCATTGCTCAGCGAGAACTCTTTCAAGTGATATCTCACACCCCTATATGGGGCAATGAAGCCACGGCTCATGGGGTACCCCGCGTCCACAAGATAGTACTTGCCTATAAGGTGAAAGTTTGAACACATAGTGTCAGTGCGTGACGTAGGAGATATGTTATGAGGTGTTAATCCACCGGTGCACAAGAACATATACCTTCGATTGTCTTCAACCTACTATCTGGTGGGCGCGAAATGGCATCCTTTAGGATGGTGTAATCATTGGTTGAACCCTCCCATCCGGCAAGTACATAGGTGAATCGAAGGTTGGGTGTACAAGCGGCCAACACATTCTGTGTCACTCATTTGCGCCCTCGAAATCATAGTACTATGTCTGCTGAAACGGTGGCGTGTATGTGCGTACCGTCTATAAGGCCGATGCAGTTCTACATATGTGATAATGAAGACTGTCATCATGAAGTGTGAAAATGAAGGTGAACTTAAAAAATCATGGTCAATGCATGTTCGTGTACCTCAAAGTAAGGGTAATATGAAGGGCTTCCTTAAGGTGAATTTCTGCCCGCATAACACAATTTTTGGTGTTGTGGCCGACAATGTATAGAAAGATACACAATTGTTCTTCAATTATAATCTGATTAGTAGCCTTAAGCAAATTACGTCCCATCATAAGACATGCCAATTCATCTAGCGTGTCTACATCCATACGGATATAGGCGACTGATGAGAATATAAACTGTCATATTTTTCTCCCTTAATGTTTGGTCTTCTATATTTATTTTGTGCCTAAATATACTCATTATTCTTATATTTTGATTTAGGATACAATTGGAGACCTTAAGTGGAAAATGGAGCTAATTGAGCAATTCTGGACATTCTGCACAGCAGTTAGTAATTTGAACATAACTTCTTCATACAAACTCTGATTGGGATGATCCAGGATGTTTTGGAGAGCTACGGAAGAGCTCTACAACTTTAATGTTTTGAGTTTTGTGAGATTCCGACTCTAGAAAGACAAAAAAATCGCGGAAGAGGTCAGGTCTGAAGTCGCTGCAATTTTGGATGAGATTTGTGTTTAGAAGATTCCAGATTTGATGCAAGAAGATTCCAGTTGGATACCACTATCTTCCCCAGTTATATTAGGACTTTATTTTCTAATAAGCTTACCTTAATTAGTTGGATTTGCTTATTTTTAATTGAGGAGAGTGTTTAGGCTTTTGGAAAGTGGGCAGCATATGTAAAAGAGAAAAGATTAGTTGGGAGAGTACTCTCACGTTCCTCTATCCCACGTATCCCTCTCTCACTCATCGATCTCTCTTATATAAGGCTGCCACTACCTCTCACGGGGGGGGGCTATCTCTTCTTTCTCTTTGGTTTTTCTTTTGTTTTCTTTCTTTTGAGTTATTCATGGCCCTGCGTGGCTAAACTTTGATACTTGGCCGAAGGAGACGGAAACCTCGGAATCAATAAAACTGTGAGATCTAATTAGTTTTTATTGTTCAATTTATGCTTTGAGTATTGAATATTCTTCTGTGTTTATTTTCATGATTGTCTTGTTTAATTACTAGGAGCGCTACTAGTTTATTATTCATTGCGATCTACTGCTAGGTTGGATATCAAATCCGGAATTGTTTGATCCCTCTAATTTGCGAAACAACTGAGATCTATTGATTTACTGTGTTTCAGAGATTAATAGATCTTAGGAAGAATATTCGACTAGATTAAATGCAACCGCTTGTGCTTGTTTTGTTTAGCTTCATCGATCTCCCTATTCTTAAGGCTGCTACTAGATTAAATCTACAGCGCTTGTCTTAGGTTGTGTAGTAGTTAGGGTTAATTGAATCGCTTGTTTCTAATTAACTATGATTGAGGAGAGATTCGAATTTAATTCGAACGGTGAATATTCATGGTATAAATTGATTGATACTTGCATCAATGATCAGTTGTCAGATTCTGATGGTGGATGTTGACTTAGACCAAAGTTAGTTCTTCTGATTGACTTCGCTCTTTAATTTTAATTATTTCTTAGTTTCTTTTCGCTATATTCAAAATCCCTTTTTGTTCACTGAGCACAAAACTAGGCTAGGCACTACTCGTGGAATCGACCCTTGCTCGCACTACTACATTTGTTTTGAAAAGGACTAGATTTATTTTTAAATGCCTGCGACAGCACATCAAATTTTGGCGCCGTTGCCGGTACTGATTCTAGTTGATTTTTGTGCTTTTTGTCATCGTTATTTTAGGTTTTCCCTTGAATTTTAGGTTGTTTCTCCGAATTTTTTTTTAAGATTTTTCTTCGCCTTTTTTATTTTCCTCCGTTAGTTTGGGTTTAATCAAAAAAAAAAAAAAAAAAAAAAGTGGTACAAGCACTATTCATCGTCCCCCTCCTCGCGTCCTCATCCCCAAGTCGCGCTCAAGCCCCCACTACTCTTCCCTGCCGTTCCCCTTCCCGATCTCGGCCGCCACCCTCCATTGACCGCGCCCTACCTTTCTTCGCCGTCGGCCATTGTTATCCGAAACCCACCTCCGACGAGGTTACCAAATCTCCTAATCCACGACCTCCCGCAGCCCTGAACCAACTCCAGCAGCATCGCCGGACCATCCCGACCTTCCCCGACTGTCCACGACCCCGCCAAGCCCTCGCTGTCGTCCTCGACGACGAGCCCTTCTAACCCACCACAGGAGTACCTTTAAATCCCAACGATCCGCAAAACCTCCGGCCGATCCACACCGGTGGATCTCTTCCCCACGGTCCGACGATCCTTCCGCCGGTATCCTGACCGCCTCCGACGTCCCCACGCCGGAGATCCCTCACCGGCGTTCCTCAACCATCAGACCTTTTCCAAGCTCTTCTAACAAGTTTGACCCAATCAAACTTACCTGATCCAGCCACACTCAATCAATTAAACCTGATCCAGCCACCTTTTACCCACTTCTTCCCTTTCCCCGGACGCCTGAAACCACCTCCAAGACCGCAGCCGCCGTCGACCACCCTCCTAGCCTTTTGCCATCATCAAACCACCTGAAGGTAAAATTTTAAAAAAATAATAATTTATATAGTTTTTATGATTTGAATGTATGGTCAATTATAATCTGACCCAGGCATTCGAATCCTAACCAGATGCCGCCTCCGTGTCTCATCATGAGACTCCCGTGGCATTGCCACAACACGGGTGCCCGAATCAAGATAATAGAGGTGCACTACTGCGACTACAACCGCGTAGACAGCCCCTAATATCGTCAGCCTTTGAGACAGTTCGTTACCATTGTCCATCTATAACAATACAACATGCCAAAACACTAAGGGTAATAGCTACACTTAACATTTGACATAATCAACATATTAGAGTAACAATTAGACCACAATGTCACCATCTACATGAAAGAGTTATTTGACATATAGTTTATAAGATAATTGACTTGATCAAACCTAACAATTAACAGTAATAGCTCCACAGTTAATTGACAGGATCACGAAGTTAATTGATAGGATCAGACCAGTAAAAAATTTAAGCAATACTTTACACGCATACATGAACAAATTTGATGAAATAAATGTAGAATAACAACCAACATCATAGAGTTCAAAAATGATCAACAACTATGGTGTGCTGTCGCAAGCAACCAAAAATAAAACCAATACCCTTAAAAATAAATGTAGTAGCGCGAGTGTCTCGCCCCGACCCGCGTAGGCCCAACCGGGCCGGGCGACGCGAACCGGTACCTAACCTACTGAGAAAAATTTTGGCGATGTTTCCCTCTAATCATAATGGTCTCCATAGCAATTCATAATCATCCTGTATTAACATACAATTACAAACCTCAAAGACTGAAACTGAATAGATACAAATCCTCAACAGGGTAAAAGTTATACAAATTCTCTCCCGTAGGAGGCTAACTAAACAAAAGGTATAACTGACGATCGCCGTACCTCAAGCACCGCCAGACACCGCAACGTCACCAAACACCAGCCCGGTCGGGGCGACCGAAGAAGAGCTAGCACCAGCACCTGCAAAACGCAGCCCGGGTAGGAGTGAGCACTAAGCTCAGCAGAGACACTACACTACGACACTCACAAGGGAGGGAACACAACAGTGCCGCCCACAAGTCTACCCTAGGTGTATACAAGGGTCCCATAACCCTATCAGAAGTCCGTGAACGCAGGCCCAAAACACTGCAGACTCACAACAGGACACTGAACACTGTTTGGCGGGCAAGGACACCGCTGGGTAGGCACTCCTCAAGCCAAGAGTCAAGAACACCGGACTCCGACTACACCTCAGATACAGCTTGGAGTCGACACGACCTCTAAACATCAAACAAAATATATTCAGGTCATCTAACCATATCATCGAAATCGACTGAATACTACAAATCGAGTCTTGGACCAAGCTACCCGCCACGGTCCTAGAGCTAGATCCGGACTACCCGAAAGCCCCGGATCAGTGATCAACCCATCGCCAACGTCCTAAACAGATGCAACTAATGCACAAAGCAATGCATGTTATAAGCACACGCAGGAATGTACAGATAAGCATGCATCAGTATGTGATTGTATATCAAACAAGGTCTGGGCACGGCACCCTACCGATCCGGGGTAGTGAACAGATAAGTAAGGTCTAGGAACTGCTACAGTGGTACCACCACCAACTGTCAGCAGTCCGCCACAACAACTGCATCGGGAAGCAGCCCCACAAACAACAGCTCACAGATATCACAGTTAAAGCCCTCGGCGCACGCCGGCATGCAAGGCTAAGGAAAGCTATAGGGCTACCCTCCCGTTTATTCTAAACATCCCGGAAGTTGATAAGACTTGAAAAGTGCACAAATCACCCTTTTAATGAGCTCTTGTTAGTCTCCGAGCAATGCTATTTTGATAGTCTATGATCTATTTCAGGTATAAGAGCCTCCAATGAAGATTAGATCATGTTTGTTGCTAAAACGAACAAATAAAGAACCTGCGAAGTCAAAAGAGAAAAGGTGGGCCATCTTTGAAGATTAAACTGTACCTTCTCAGGAAGAAGCAGATGATGTTCCATATATGATTGGAAAGCTCTTGAAGTCTAGTTTCTGGATAATTTTACGGTTTGTGATTCTGAGTTTCCTAGAGGAAGTTACGGCAATTTTAGTACCGATAGCGCAGTTTGGATGGCAAAACAGTAAATACGCTGGAAAGTCCGATCGAGTTTTGAAATCCGGAGATTTGAGCTCAGATCTTGCGATTTTTGAAGGCGTTTGAGGATGATCCAAGGCCTAGCTGCTTGGATTTAAGCTGCTCTTGCTTCGGTAGGGATTCCTACCTACTTTTATTCCGGGTTTTTGGAGTTTCCGGTTTGATTGTGTTCTTTAGCTTAGATCTGTAGATTCGCATGTTGGTTTTACGTGATTTAACCGGTTTTGGACTCGTGGGATCTTGATCTATCAGATCCAAGAGTTTGGTTGGGTTTGGATGCACCTACCGGCGGTATTCCTCACCGGAAGGGCGCCGGAGAACCCATCCGGATGGATCCTTCTTGAGGAAGGATCGATCCCTCTGGGGTTGGTCATGCTGCGCCAGATGAAGGATCGATCCTCTGCTTGGAGAAGATCAATCCTGGGTCTAGGGTAGCATGGTTACCCTTCGTCGCGAAGAAGATCGATCTTCCTGGGAGGAAGGATCGATCTTTCTTGGTACGACATGAAGGGCATCCTCTGTCTCGAGAAAGATCGATCTTCCTGGGAGGAAGGATCAATCTTCTTTGGCTCGACAGTGAGGGAAGCTCACTGTTACTTAAAAGATCGATCTTTTCTTAGAAAAAGATTGATCCTTTAGCAGCAGAAAAGATTTTTCATGACCTTTGCCCGCGGGGCTTGGTATGTCGGTTTCCTTTACCGCTTTATACCTTGTACATATGTTTAAGCATGTTAGCCTTATAATAGGGTAGTGGTGAACCGGGGAAGTGATGACTCCCGGGATGTTTAGAATAAACTGGCGGGTAGCCCTACAGCTTTCCCTAGCCTTGCATGCCGGCGTGCGCCGAGGGATTTACCTGTTATATATGTGAGCTGTTGTTTGCGGGGCTGCTTTCCGGTGCAGATTTTGTGGTGGACTGCTGGCAGTTGGTGGTGGTACCACTGTAGCAGTCCCTAGACCTTATCTATCTGTTCACCACCCCGGGCTGGCAGGGTGCCGTGCCCAGACCTTGTCTTTGTATATCATCACATACTGTTGCATGTTTATCTGTATTATCCTGCGCATGTTCATACATGCATTGTGTTGTGCATTAGTTGCATCTGTGTAGGGCGTTGCCAATTCGGGGCTTTCGGGTAGGCTGGATCTAGCTCTAGGACCGTTGCGGGTACCTTGGTCCAGGACTCGATTTGTAGTATTCAGTCGATTTCGATGATAAGGCTAGATGACCTGAATACATGTTGTTTGATGTTTAGTGGTCGTATCGACTTCAAGTTGTACCCGACGTGTAGCCGGAGTCCGGTGTTCCTAAACTCTTGGGAGGAGGAGTGCCTGCCCAGCGGTGTCCTGGCCCGCCAAACAGTGTTCTGTGTCATGTTGAGAGTTGCAGTGTTTTGGGCATGCGTTCACGGACTTCCGGTAGGGTTATGGGACCCTTGTATACACCTAGGGTAAACTTGGAGGCGACACTGTTGTGTTCCCTCCCTTGTGAGTGTCGTAGTGTAGTGTCCCTGCTGAGCTTAGTGCTCACTCCTACCCGGGCTGCGTTTTGCAGGTGCTGGGGCTAGCTCTTCTTTGATCGCCCCTACCGGGCTGGTGTACCACACGTGGGTGACGGGCACCTAGAGGTTCCCAACCTCTAGGAAACGCCCCGACAAGAGCAACCAACCCAAGCTCTTGTCCTAATCGGTGGCTACTCTCAAAGCCACACCCGACTCAGGTCCCAAGCCGACACGGCTACACGGGGACGAGTCGCAAGGGTGATAACCCCAGAGCCACAAAGGAAAACGCAAGCTGCGAGAAGCTCCGAAAGCTGAAGCCGAAAGCTGAAACTGGAAGCTGAAAGACGAAACTGGCGGCTCTGAAACTGGCTGCTGCTGAAGCTACTATCTGGAATCTGAATTCCTGCGTCTGCCCAAGGTACTTGCCCCAACTGAGGCACTAGTCCACCGCTCTGGCCCAGGCCGTGTGTCACGCCCGATTGCTCTGCGATAAACGCCCAGCGTCCCTCGCAACCAGCACCGTCGGCGGAAGGACACCCAGCGGCTAGCACTCGAGCACCCTGTGGAACACCTCTCAGTATGGCGGTCCAGGCTACCTCTCAAAGGACCGACACGACGTTGCTGCTGCCACGGTTGTCGATGATGCTGAAACCACTGCCTCTGCCAACGGCCAACCTGCCGTTCCCCAGAAGCAGGAACGACAACCCCGAAACTCACTACGACCACCGGCCACTGCCCGGTGTCAACCCTCAAGTCACCTATCTCAGTAGCTAGCGCACAGTCCAGGGTACACCCTGCTGTCGCCCTAGCACACCGAGCCAGATGAACCAGCCAACCCACGTGTCGCCACGTGGTGCGAGTACCCAGAACCAGAGGAGGGTACTCCCAACTGCACCACCCTCCAAGGGTAGGTGCCAGAGAACAGTACGCGAACTGTTCCCAACACACAACCAACAGTGTCCCTAGTGGCCCCGACAAGCGCCACTACGAATCGCTTGCTGGGAAGGCAACAAAACAAGAGCTCCCCAAGCAAGCGATACTCCAAGATGTCCAAAACATCCGGGATCCGGGTCACCTCCTTCAATCAGTCCTCTACTGTCGAAGGATCTCCAACACCGTCTCTGAACCCTAGCAGGTTCACCTCTCGAGATTTCGAAAGTACAAAGACGACACACGTCCAATCCCTACTCGCTCGTCTCCAGCACGGGGGGAGACGCTGTCAGGCGAGGGAACGGACGACACCGGTGCGCATGCACATCTCTCCCTGAGACGTCATGACGCAACCGGGAAACAGCAAAACACAACAGCAAACAGATAAATAAGCATGTCACACACAATCGCAAACAGACATGCAAGGATGTTCTAGACCTAGAACTATCCCATTCCACACTCAAAACCTTAACCGCAAGCCTAATCCTATCCCTGGGACCAACAGCCTGCTCTGATACCAAGTTGTCACACCTGACCCAGAAAACCCATCCGAGCCGAGGCGTGAGGGGAAACCTACACTATTCATCTCCAAGTGGCGCGATACAATGCGGAATTATAGAAAAACTTAAACAAGTTATAATCCAGAGGTAAACAGATATTCAATTTGCATAACATCAGTTGTACTATTCAATATTTGATACAAATCTTCCAATGAAAGAATATTATACAGTAATCCCAGAATTCCTCAAAATGTACATAATTTACAAAATTTGCCAAAAGTACAACAATCGTCCTCCAGCAACCTCAAACACCTCTGGATGTAGTCGCGCCGCCAAAGGCCGATCCTGCCGGCTCCACGGAAGAAGAACTGCTGCCTGCACCTGCAAACGCAGCCCGGGTAGGAGTGAGCGATAAGCTCAGTAGGGTTCTACTCTACGGCACACTGAAAGGAGGAAAATAACAACAGTGTTGTCTCCCAGCTCAAGTCTAATGGATGCCACGGGTCCCATAACCCATCGATGTCCCAAGGGCTCCTGTCATGAACCTCTCTCTTGAACATGTTACCAAGATCACCCTAAGCACTGACAGGGGAACAGTACCATGCAGGATCACCCTTACCCAGAAGGGATACCACCGCCTGGGGACCACATCGGGAACACATCGATTGCATCCTTAGCACTTAGCCATGGAAGACAACACAACCTCTAAACCTTGAACACTGATCAGAGTCAACTATCGCAAATCCTCAACACAAGAGACCTGATTACACAATCACACCCTAATCCTGACTACCCAGCCGCGGTCCTAAGGCTAGATCCGAGCTACCCGAGAGCCTCGGATTGGCGATCAACCCATCGCCTGCCTAACCTCAGATGCCTCTAATGCAATCAAGATGCGTGCAATGCTCAGGCACAGATAACAAGATATAAGCATGCAACAAGATGTCATCAATTATACAGGGTAAGGCATAGCCTACAGCTAGCCCAAGGGGTAAGCATAGCAAAGGCCTCAAATATAGATAATCTACGCTAACCAACTAAACATCTGAGCAAAGCATTAAACACAGATATACAATAGTCTTCAGTGCTCACTAGCACCTGGCAGACTAAGGTTCCACAGTTACCCCGCAGGTAACTGGCCACATTTATACAATAGCCCTCGGCACACGCCGGCAAGAGGCTAAGGTTCCACAATTCCACATTAACTAGCACTCATAGCTAGCTAATGGTTAGGCAATCAAAGAAGCATTTAACTACAATCAAACATGTATTAAATGCGATCAAAACCATAGATTCGTTCAAAAAGGAAAATACTCGAATCGATCCTCAAACCCGATAGAAATCCTTTGAAAACTCCCCAAAACCCACATACATGCTTCCCAACATGTTTAGAGGTCAACCACCATTGAAAACCATACAAGAAAGACCAGAAAATCATGTTCAAGGGCCCACTGTCGATGTGACGGTTGATCCGACGGTCGACCGTGAGGCCACGGTCGATGTCACGGTCGATGCCACGGTCGACCGTGAGGCCAACACGAAGAAAACCAAAGGGCGACGGTCGATCCTCTCATCGACCCTGGGAAGCCCAAAACCAAACAGCGCCTGACGGTCGATGCGACGGTCGATCCGACGGTCGACCGTCAGGTAAAATCGGAAAAGCGAAGATCCCGCGGTCGATCCATGCATCGACCCTGGGAGGCTAAAATCCCGACGGTCGATCCGACGGTCGACCGTCAGGCCCAGAAAGAGCAAATCAATACTCGACGGTCGATGCACCGATCGACCGTCGAGCCCCGAAGGAGCGTATCAACGCTTGACGGTCGATGCACCGATCGACCGTCGAGCCTTAGGCACAGTTCATCAGAACAGTGTCGGAAATCCAATTTCTTGGATTTCAAGGATCAAATCTAGTTGGAAAACAATGAGATTTTGGAAGCAAGTGTAATTCTTGATGGGGAAACCAATGGTGCGAAGAAATCACATTTTTGACGGTTAAATCTCCAATCTATGTCAAAACGGGCGAAAACTGACGAAACGACGATGATACGGAAATCAACCGTTATAATACGGAAATCGCGTGTTAGGAATTCTTCAAACCATCTATAACACATGCACAATGAACTGCACAACATTCTAGCAAGTATGCATACAGTGAAAATGCATTAAATCTATCCTAGGAGAACCCGATCCTAAGATCGAGGTAGAAACACCTACTTGATGAGATAGGGCAGCTCCTCCACGCATTCCCCAACTCCGATCGCCGAAATCCGCTCCTCGAAAGCCACGCCTCCAAAGCCCTAGCACACAGCCGCAGGAGAGAGAGAGAGAAGAGAGAACGGCAGGAGAGAAGAAAAGAAAGAAAGGGAGAAGGAAGGCTTAAATAGAAAACTGGAATCCATCGTAGCCGTCCGATTCGATCTCTCCCGATCGAGCTCCGATCTTCCGATCGGAAGCGCCCTAAAGGTTCTAATCAAACACATACATCAATCAAAGGCCATGTGTGCAACGCGGGTGTGAAGCTGACCACCAGGGAGCATATTTACCAAAATGCCACTGGGGTCAAAAACAGCGATGCGATCAACCGATCGCATCCCAAGGCCAACCGAGCCAAACCACAAACCCAGGCCCTCGATCTAACATAGTCGGACCAGGTTGGAGGTACGGGTCCTCACAAGACTAACTAACCAAGGGTAAAAGCAGTAAAGATCGCCACCTCTCAAAGTCCACCAGGCGCCGCCGCACCGCCGACCAACCGCCCAGTAGGGGCCACAGAGGAAGTACTGATACCTGCACCTGCAAAACGTAGCCCGGGTAGGTGTGAGCACTAAGCTCAGTAGGGATCTACACTACGGCACACAGAAGGAAGAGGGAAACGCAACAGTGTCGCCCTCAAGCCAGACTCGAGTGTGCTACAGAGGGTCCCATAACCCCCAACCGGTGTCTCTAGGCATATCCAACCATGGTCAACCCAACGGGTTGGGCCCATCCTGGATACCCCTAGTGTCGCAGGGTGCCAGCTGTGGTCACCCAACACTGACTGGGCCCACACTGATCCCCTACTGGCAGGAACGGACACTGCCCAAAGAACAAGACCCGCCACCGGTGGCGCCCTCAACACCTGACTTGAGGCCGACACGACCTCTAATCATCATCAAGCAACAAGTGTACCAGTCCTCTAGGCCTATCATCAAATTCGACTGGACACCACAATTCAAACCGGGTCCAAACTACCCAACCTCGGTCCTAGGGCTAAGTCCGAGCTTCCAGCCTCGGGACGGCGACCAAAAGATCACCCACGCCCTAACCAATGCAATTAATGCACAACAGGGAAATGCATGCTATGAACATACATAGATAAGAAGTAAAGCATGCAACAGTAAGACAAACATCATATAAGTCAACCGGATCGCTGCAGTAGTACTACCGACCGCTGCCAGCCGATCCGCAGCGGGTCCCGGCATTACGACGGTACCACAACCGTCGATCGCAGACTCCTGCAACGGGAAGCAACCCCAAAAACCGCTGATGAACAGTAGAAATATAATATTATAATTCGACATATAATATTATATTTAAAACACCAAAAGTTCTCTACTAGAGGCTATTTAATCTAGTCGATCCGACATCCAAACGACGTCGGATTCAAGATCCAACCTAGCCACCAGTAGAGCTACATGCATGGATCAACATATCCAAAATCCAGAATCATCCAACGGTTAGATTAATGGGAAAACGCTAATGAAAACTACTAATCAAACTAACTTTCAAATTAATTGCTGCAACGCTGCCCTCCAGTACGAAAATCATAACAATTCGTAGAAAAATTGGAAAAATATGAAATCAGTTGGAATGGAAATCTAACGAAGAGAGCTACAACTCTTATGTTTATCAAAACCCAAGATCATACACGTACAAGCCGGAAAACTCGCTGCAACCCGGCTGTTCTTCAAGAACAGCAGAAAACCAGAAAATCCGAGATTAATCATGCATAAATCCTACTCAAATCTCAACCAAATATGATGAAACTCATATCAATAATTCTACTAGGCAAGAGGAAGCTAACAACACCAAGATCAACAACATCTAACGGCTAGATCTAGAGAAACCCACTTAAGAACACATGTAGGTAGAAGAACCTACCCAACAGCGCACTCCTCGGTTGATCCCTCGCAAACCCGTCACCAACACGGCTCCAAACCACCTCAGTTATGTTCTTCTCGTCGCCACGAATCCAACAAGCTTTGGAACGCCAAAAACGGTGGCCGGAGGAGGGAGAACGGAAGAGAAGAAGCTCGCCGGCGGAAGAAGAGAAGAAACAGAGCATCGCAGGAAAGAAGAGAAGAGAAGAGAAGTGAAGAAGGGGAAGGAAAGCTCGGGGGAAAGCCGGGAAAGCCGAAGGAAAGGGGAAGGAGGGGAGGGAAAGTCCTCCCCTTCTGACAAGAGAGAGCGACGGCCGGTTGCCGTCCTCGCAAAAGAGAAAAAGCCACCGACTGATTGCTCACGAGTCCGATCGATCGCTCCAAGGAGCGATCGATCGCTCCAGAGCCGCAAACATCCCAAAGACCTTCTGCACTAAGCGATCGATCTCCGAAGCATGTTAGATCGATCTGGCTAGCAAGGCCAGATCGATCTCATTAGCAATCCAGATCGATCTCCTTCGCCCAGAAAGGCAAACTTGGGTTAAAACACAAGCCCAAGCCCAGATCTTTCGATCTCGGGTTCACCTAACCATTCTAAACAAGCACTAACACATACAAGGTCAGTGTGTGCACTCGCGGGTGTGAAACAAACCAACAAGGTGCAATTTACCAAATTGCCCTTGTGGTCCAAGAAACAATACGATCCACCGGATCGCGCGCTCGACGCGAAGCAAACCAACGAGCCACGGGCCCGACCCAGCCGGTCGACCCAGGAGTAGAGGGACGGCTCCTCACAGGTCGCACCGCCCGCAACAGTTCCATGCACAGTTGCCGAGTCCGCCAGGCCAATTTCTCCTGACGGCCGGGCCGTCTCCGTTAGGGGGAGGCTAGGGTCAGCAGCCTGATAGCGCGTCAGTCACGTGCTTCTCGTGCGGGCAGCTGGGACACTACAGTAGGGACTGCCACTTGCGAGGAGCGCGGGGCGCTATGCTTGGTAGGGGAGCAGTGGCGGGCGCGGATCAGGGGCTGGACTGGGCTGCTCCAGAGGTGGAGGTGGCCAGCGGGGCCGTGTGTTTGCTTTTCTGGTGCGTGAGCAGCCAGACGCATTTCAGTTTTTCCAGTCGCCACAGTAGTACTAGCAGCCATAGCAGTACCAGCAGTACTAGCAGCCGCAGTAGTACCAGCAGGCAGCGGCAGAGCCATCTGTGCTCAGAGGGTTGGAGACGAGTCGGCTAGAGGTGGCACAATCTATAGACTCACCGATCGGCGGGGCAGTCAGGGTGGACCGGGTCTGCCGATCGTGTTCGTTGGAGGTCGGAGGCCTCCGGGTCTGTCTAGACCTGCGGGTGCTAGACATGACCGGCTTTGACGTGATACTCGGTATGGACTGGTTGGCAGCATACCGGGCCGTCATCGACTGTGGTCGCTGGAGGGTGGTCGCTTGGACACCCGACGGGACACGGTTTGTGTTGTTAGGGGATCGGTTCTCTGCCGATTCCTTTGCTTGTGGTGTAGGGAGGCGTGGCAGCGAGCTCTCAGCTTTGTTGGCCAGCCTGTCCCTGTCCGGTTCTGAGGGAGTGCAGCAGCGCAGTTTTCCCAGGATCGTGTGCGACTACATCGACGTGTTTCCCGAGGTGTTGCCAGGGCTTTCACCACCCAGAGAGGTCGATTTCGAGATCGACCTAGTACCAGGTACCGCACCGATCTCTCTCCCAGCTTTCCGTATGGCACCAGCAGAGCAGAGTGAGTTGAGGACCCAGGTAGACGAGTTCGTGGTGGTGTTCGTCGACGACATTCTTATCTACTCCCGGTCAGAGGCGGAGCACGAGCGACACTTGGTGACAGTGTTGCAGCTACTTCGGGAGCATCGGCTTTATGCCAAGGCTTCCAAGTGCGAGTTCTAGCTTGCATTGGTGGGATTCCTTGGACACGTGGTGTCGGCAGCACGGATTCTCAGTTGACCCGGCCAAGGTCGAGGCAGTGGTACAGTGGCAGAGACCGAGGACAGTGTTCGAGGTCCGTAGTTTCTTAGGCCTGGCGGGTTACTACAGACGGTTCGTGCGGGACTTCTCCGGAGTTGCCGGACCGTTGACCAGACTGACACAGAAGGCCGTCCCATTTGTGTGGGATGATGCTAGTGAGCGAGCCTTCGTGGAGCTGAGGCCCAGGTTGACCAGTGCGCCGGTGCTGATCGTCCCCGAGCGAGGCGTTGGTTATAGTGTCTACTGCGACGCCAGCGGTGAGGGTTTGGGGTGTGCCCTCATGCAGGAGGGCCACGCAGTTTCCTATGGTTCTCGCCAGCTGAAGAACCATGAGAGGAACTACCCGACCCACGACTTGGAGCTAGCAGCAGTGGTCTTCGCTCTGAAGACCTGGCGTCACTACCTCTATGGCAAGAAGTTTTCTGTCTTCTCGGACCATAAGAGTTTGAGGTACGTTTTTACTCAACGTGACCTCAACCTGAGGCAGCGACGCTGGATGGAGCTACTGTTGGACTATGACTTTGAGTTGCATTTCCATCATGGTAAGGCAAATGTCTTAGCAGACGCGCTGAGCAGACAGGTGAGAGACACCAGAGCAGTAGTTGTATTGTTGTCAGCGCGGCAGTGGCAGGCTCTAGAGACGGCGGGCCAGTTGGGGCTCGAGTTTGAGAATCGGGGATCCGACAGCTTTCTCTACGCAGTGCAGAGTATGCCGGCAGTTCTAGCCAGAGTGTTAGAGGCACAGCACAGTGACCCAGAGCTCGAGGAGATACGCACAGCAGCAGGCACAGAGGGCACAGACGGAGACTGGATAGTATCGCCAGACGGAGGGCTACGGTTCCAAGGCAGAGTAGCAGTTCCAGCAGATCTAGTTCTTCGAGACGACGTCCTACGAGAGTTCCACCACTCTCGCTTTGTAGTTCATCCCGGCGGCACCAAGATGTACCAGGATCTTCGGTGACAGTTCTGGTGGCACGGGATGAAGAGGGTAGTGACGGAGTTCGTATCGCGCTGCCTTACCTGTCAGAAGGTTAAGGCAGAGCACCAGCGGACTCCGGGGTTACTTCAGCCGCTTCCACTAGCTGAGTGGATCTGGGAGCACATAACGATAGACTTCATGACTGGGCTACTGATGTCGCTCAAATGTGTCACGCACAGCGGTCGCGGTGCAGTACAACATAAGAGAGGTCGAATCCCACAGAGAGACAAGCAGGAAAGATCCAGAAACACAGATAATAATATATTGAAGACAATGAAGAAAGCTAACTAAATTAAATTAGATCAAGGGATTTAATGATAATGTAAGGTTAACTAGAGATATCAGGATTTTGATAAGGCTAGGCTTCAGGAATCACTTCACTCGGATTTAGGTTCTTCTCTTCTCAATGGTTCAAATGAAACTCAGTTAAGGGATTCACATCCCAATCACCTTAATCGGGAGATATGGAATTATAAACCTAACAAAATATATAGATGTCTCTTCCTACGATTGATTCTTCTTTATTATAATTCTAACTTCATCCAATCCAAACTTAAGAATATATGATACCGGCTGTCACTACAGGCAACATATAGCAAAAGTTCATTGGGACAAAGCCCTACCTCTATCTAACCGGATATCTAAGAATACACAATACCAACTCTCACAATCGGCAATGCATAGCAAAGATTTCACGGGATAGAGCCCCAACCTTGTCTTACTAGATTTCTAAGAATACACAATACCAGTTGTCACTACGGGCAATGCATAGCAAAGGTCTCGTGAGACTCGGTAGGAGAGTCAAAAGAGATAACTATGGGATTATAAGATCATGAAAGAAGCATGACTGGATTCATAATATTAATCATCCACATAGAGATCTATAATCTGAAAATAAACTTTGAAGATTCAATATATAGAAAAGAGTTTAACAATAAAGTTTAAAACATGAACCATCGTTGGAGAAGAAACCCTAATTCTCGCTAGGTCATCCGTCCGCCATGCCCGCGGATTACTCGGCCATGGATGGAGATTTCTTCATCTTCCTCCTTTTCCTTTCTCCCCTCCAAAGCTCTGTAGAAAACCCTCTTTTGACCTCCCAATTTCGGATTAAATAAACATATATATATAGGGGAACCCCGAAATTAGGGTTTTAGTTGAGTTGGACTCGGATTTCCTAAAGGCAGCCCTATTCCGGTCACAACTGGGTCCAATCCAGCTGGAATTTGGAAACTTATTCACCAAGAAAGTTGTGTATTTGGAAGTCTTCAACTAGATTCCAAAATTTCGCAATATTCTGAGTTATATAGAATATTTGACGAATATTCTCCTCAGCTTCGACAGAACAGTTTTCCAGCTTTGGTAACTTCATATATTCTTCCAATCTACTATCACACCATCCAGATCCTCACAAAGTGTCCAACATAAAAGTTGCAGATCTCTGAACCTTCTATCACGTATTCAAATTTCAGAATATTTGGACTTCCAAAGAATATGTTATGAATATTTTCCTACCAGCGCATCAAATCAATCTTCTTCTTCCATAACTGCTTTGTCTGCACCTCTCGTACTCAAAATAGCATATCTTCCTCTAGGAAACTCTAAATCGTGAACCGTAAAATTCTCCTGAAAGTAGACTTCAAGAGCTTTCTAACGATATATGGCACATCAGCTAGTTCTTCATGAGCAGGTACAGTTTTGGCGTTAAAGACCCATCTTTGCTTCAATTTCCTGCATAATACAAATAACTTTGTGAAGCAACATATACGAATGAAATCATCTATATTAATCATGAAAACTAAGCGAATAGGCTGCTCTTAATCATGTTCAGAGTGCACTTTCATGCACTCATCAGCTACCGAGGTCTCCTAGGGGGAATGACGCGATTTGGGTCATCGTTGATCGATTGACCAAATCGGCGCACTTCCTGCCTCTGCGGACGACAGACACGTCTGACAGGTTGGGCGGTTTGTACGTCCGAGAGGTAGTCAGACTAAACGGGGTTCCTGTATCTATCGTGTCAGACCGTGACCTCAGGTTCACCAGCAGGGTCTGGCGGGGCTTTCAGGAGCCAGTTGGCACACTCCTGACCTTCAACACGGCTTTTCATCCGCAGACAGACGGGCAGTCAGAGCGGACGATCCAAATCTTGGAGGACATGCTGAGAGCATGTGTCCTCGACGCAGGAGGCAGCTGGGAGGAGCACGTTCCCTTGGTGGAGTTCGCCTACAACAACAGCTACCACTCCAGTCTTGGAGTAGCACCTTTCGAGGCTTTGTACGGTAGGCTGTGTCATTCCCCAGTTTGCTGGACAGAGGTTGGAGAGGCTTCATTCACCGGTCCAGACATTGTCAGGAGGTCGTTAGAGAGGTTAGTGCAGATCAGGCAAAGGCTTCTGCAGGCTCAGAGCCGGCAGAAGAGCTATGCTGATCAGACGTGACGACCGGTTGAGTTCGCAGTTGGCGACAGTGTGTTCCTACGGGCAGCACCGTACAGAGGTTCTGTCAGGTTTGGCAGCGGGGTCAAGTTGGCCCCGAGGTTCGTCGGGCCATTTGAGATCCTGGAGAGGGTCGGCGAGGTAGCCTACCGCTTGGACCTTCCTCAGCACATGTCTGTTGTGCACCCGACCTTTCACGTGTCGATGCTGAGGAAGTACCATCCCGACTCGTTGCATGTCATCAGAGTGGATGACATCGAGCTTGAGTCAGACGCGACATTCGTTGAGCAACCTGTTCGAGTACTTGACCGGAGGGATCAGGTCTTGCGGGGCAAGACGATTCCCTTGGTCAAGGTACTGTGGAGGCACAAAGGCGTCGAGGAGATGACCTGGGAGCCCGAGGCGCGCATGCGGCAGGAGTATCCGCACTTGTTCCCTTCTCGAGGTAATTTTTGTCCTGTCTTTTAGTGTAGCTGTTTCTTTTGTTCCGAGCCCTACCTTTATCGAATCTCGGGACGAGATTTCCTTTAAGGGTATTAGGATGTGAGGACCCGTCCCTCTACTCCTGTGGCTCGTCGTGGACCGTAAGGGCAATTTGGTAAATTGTGCCTTGTCGGCTTGTTTCACACCCACGTGTGCACACACTGACCGTGTTTGTGGTAATGTTTGGTTAGAACGGTTAGTGGGACCCGGGATCGAAAGATCCGGACTTAGGCTTGAGTTCTTGCCTAAGTTTAGCTTTCAGCACAAAAAGGATCGATCTTCTCTAGCTAAGAGATCGACCTTCTTGTGCCAGAAAGTCAAGGTGCGATCGTCATGAAGGATCGATCTTTTCCTAGGGGAAGATCGATCATTCATAAGTTAGTTCGTTTGCCTATAAAGCAGACGATAATTTCTTACTTGAATCCCTTTTGAAATCCGGAGATCTGAGCTCAGATCTTGCAATTTTTGAAGGTGTTTGAGGACGATCCAAGGCCTAGCTGCTTGGATTTAAGCTGCTCTTGCTCCGGTAGGGATTCCTACCTACTTTTATTTTGGGTTTTGGAGTTCCCGGTTTGATTGTATTCTTTAGCTTAGATCTGTAGATTCGCATGTTGGTTTTACGTGATTTAACTGATTTTGAACTCGTGGGATCTTGATCTATCAGATCCCAGAGTTTGGTTGTGTTTGGATGTACCTTCCGGCGGTATTCCTCACCGGAAGGGCGCCGGAGAACCCATCCGGATCGATCCTTCTTGAGGAAGGATCGATCCCTCTGGGTTGGTCATCATGCGCCCGATGAAGGATCGATCCTCTGCTTGGAGAAGATCGATCCTGGGTCTAGGGTAGCATGGTTACCCTTCGTCGTGAAAAAGATCGATCTTCCTGGGAGGAATGATGTGTTGTCGCATGCACTCAAAAAAAAATCAATACTCTTTAAAACAAATGTAGCAGTGCGAGTACGAGTCGATCCCACGAAGAGTGTTTAGCCTAGTTTTGTGCTAAGTGATCAAAGATAGGAGGGTTTTAAACGTGAGGAAAAACAATAAAGAAATAATCTAAAGCGAAGAAACAAGTTGAATCAAGAGAACAAACCTTGGTATGAGTCAACATCTACCATCGGAATCCAACAACTGATCATAGATGCAAGTGTCAATCAATTCATACCATGAATATTCACCGTTCGAATGAAATCCGAATCTCTCCTCAATCATAGTTAATTAGAAACAAGCGATCTAATCAACCCTAACAACTAAACAACCTAAGACAAGCGCTGTAGATTTAATCTAGTAGCAGCGTTAAGAATAGGGAGATCGATGAAGCTAAACAACACAAGCACAAGCGGTTGCATTTAATCTAGTCGAATATTCTTCCTAAGATCTAACAAGATCTGATCAGCAGTAAATTATTAGATCCTAGTTGCTTCGCAGATTAGAGGGATCAAACAATTCCGGATTTGATATCAAACCTAGCAGTAGATCACCATGAATAATAAACTAGTAGCGCTCCTAGCAATTAGACAAGACAATCATGAATATTTAATAACAGAAGAACATTCAATACTCATCTATAAACTGAACAATAAAAATAAATTAGATCTCACAGTTTCATTGATTCCGAGGTTTCAATCTCATCGAACAAGGATCAAGATTTAGCCACGCAGGGCCATCAAGAACAATCCTCAAAAGATTCCAATAAACAAGATAAAACCTAGAAAAAATATAAAGGAGGAGAAAGAGCAGCCAAAAGTGTCCAAGAATCCCCTTCAAACCCTAGAAAGAGTCCTATTTATAGCCTCAAGTGTATCCAACCTCGGATTAGATCACAATCGTTGATTTTCTTTACTGGGAAAGTCCGATCGATCCTTCTCGGATTAAAAACCTTCAATTTCTAGTCACGCCCGAGTCCGATCGATCGAACTATGGGAGCTGGATCGATCGGATGCGTAAAAATCCACCTTCTCTGAGTATGTTTGAGTCCGATCGATCGAACTTTAGGTGTCCGATCGATTTGGCTCATAAAAATCTGCAATTTCTGACATTTCCCGAGTCCGATCGATCCAACTCTAGGAGTCGGATCGATCTGGCTCAGTAGGAGGGATGGTCCGATCGATCGGACCATGTTCAGCCAAAAAATACATGTTCTGTCACGTTTCTGCATAGTCCGATCGATCGGACCCTGGGTGTTGGATCGATCGGACTGTTCAGCTTATTACTGTTCTGCCATCCAGACTGCGCCATCGGTACTGAAATTGCCGTAACTTCCTCTAGGAAACTCGGAATCACGAACCGTAAAATTCTCCAGAATTTAGACTTCAAAACCTTTCCAACCATATATGGCACATAATCTGGTTCTTCATGAACAGGTACAGATTAATTTTTAAAGTTGATCCATGCACTCTTTTTAGCTTCTTTTCGACTTAAGGACTTCAATTGCATCCTAAATCAAAATATAAGAATAATGAGTATATTTAGGAACTAAATAAGCACATGAGACTAAGTATTAAGGGGTAAAAATATAACATTATGCATTCTCAAGGAAGGATCGATCTTTCTTGGTGCGACATGAAGGGCACCCTCTGTCTCGAGAAAGATCGATCTTCCTGGGAGGAAGGATCGATCTTCTTTGACTCGACAGTGAGGTAAGCTCACTGTTACTTAAAAGATTGATCTTTTCTTAGGAAAAGATCGATCCTTTAGTAGCAGAGAGGATTTTTCATGACCTTTGCCCGCGGGGCTTGGTATGTTGGTTTCCTTTATCGCTTTATACCTTGTACATATGTTTAAGCATGTTAGCCTTATAATAGGGCAGTGGTGAACCGGGGAAGTGATGACTCCCGGGATGTTTAGAATAAACGGGCGGGTAGCCCTACAACTTTCCCTAGCCTTGCATGCCGGCGTACGCCGAGGGCTTTACCTGTTATATATGTGAGCTGTTGTTTGCGGGGCTGCTTCCCGGTGCAGGTTTTGTGGTGGACTGCTGGCAGTTGGTGGTGGTAACACTGCAGCAGTCCCTAGACCTTATCTATCTGTTCACTACCCCAGGCCGGCAGGGTGCCGTGCCCAGACCTTGCCTTTGTATATCATCACATACTGTTGCATGTTTATCTGTATTATCCTGCGCATGTTCATACATGCATTGTGTTGTGCATTAGTTGCATCTGTGTAGGGCGTTGCCGATCCGGGGCTTTCGGGTAGCCCGGATCTAGCTCTAGGACCTTTGCGGGTAGCTTGGTCTAGGTCTCGATTTGTAGTATTTAGTTGATTTGGATGATAGGGCTAGATGACCTGAATACATGTTGTTTGATGTTTGGAGGTCGTGTCGACTTCAAGTTGTACCCGACGTGTAGCTGGAGTCTGGTGTTCCTAAACTCTTGGGAGGTGGAGTGCCTGCCCAGCAGTGTCCTGGCCCGCCAAACAGTGTTTTGTGTCCTGTTGAGAGTTGCAGTGTTTTGGGGTTGCATTCATGATGAATAAATTTTATATCTCGCAAGTATACGAATCGGTGCAATCAGTATAGTAGCAAGACGAGTATCGTACCCACAGAGATTTGTAGAGATTAATAGAGTAAAATGCTAAAGAACAGAAAAGAAAGAAAATATGGAAGGGAAAAGAAGAAATATGAAGTCTCGAAGATAGATGATCTAATAACGAAATAAGAAAATGATGAAAATATGATGGATGAATACTAAGGTTCCGATTTCACATAACATCCTCATTCTATGCATTGAATCAATCAAGTTTCAGTTTAATTCCAAGGGCTCGTTCTTCCGGTATGATGATCCGTTCGGCCGCGGTCTTCACCAAGTACCCTCAATTAACCCTAGCTAATGAACCCATAACTAAGTGTTAACCAAGAATCCATTAAGCTCTGAAGAACAATTATGAACCAAGAATACTCTTAGCTTGAACCCGGCCTCGACATAAACTCATTCATTCATAGATCCTGCAAGATTAGGGAATGAACCCTCGCCCAATCTCACATAAAACAATCTATAATACTTTTATTGGCCAGATAAAGGTATTTAAGATCTCAGTTATAATAATGAATGAAACAAGGAAAATAAACTGATTAAATAATCATGATCCAATAATATAGAATGATTCAGTTAGAGCTACATCGGTACCTTAGAGAAGAAACTAGCCACTCATGTTCACCATGAGGGCAACAAAACTAATGAAGAAATAAAGAAGAAATAAGAAAAGAAAACCAAGCCTGGAACCCTTCTCCTCGCCTCCAAACGCTGCCAAAAATTCCTCCAAAAGTCCCCTTTTGATAACCCTAAGTATCCTATTTATAGGCCTAAACTCGGGTTAAATCAAAACCGTTGATTTAATTCACTGGAAATGTCCGATCGATTCTTCTCGGGATGTTGGATCGATCGGTCTCATTGAAATCTCCAACTTCTCTTTACGCCCGAGTCCGATCGATGGACGGATCGATCGAACTCTACTCCTCTAAAAAACATACGTTCTGTCAACCTTTAATTCCCAAGTCCGATCGATCGGAGTATGAGTGTTGGATCGATCGGTTGAGTAAAAATCAGCTGTTTTTGGCTTTTCCCGAGTCCGATCGCTCGGACCATTGGTGTCGGATCGATCGGACCCCTTTGGAGGGATGGAGAGATCGATCGGACTTCGTTCAGCCAAAAAAAATAGGTTCTGTCACGTTTCTGCGTAGTCCGATCGATCGGAGGATCGCTCAGACCTCCAGCTTATTTACTGTGCTGCCATTCAGACTGCGCCATCGGTACTAAAATTGCCGTAACTTCCTCTAGGAAACTCGGAATCACGAACCGTAAAATTCTCCAGAATCTAGACTTCAAGAGCTTTTCAACCATATATGGCACATAATCTGATTCTTCATGAGCAGGTACAGATTAATCTTTAAATTTGATCATGCACTCTTTTCAGCTTCTTTTCTCCTTTTTCCTGCATTTTCCAAACAACTATGTGAAGCAACATATAGATATAAAAATAGGAATAAAGATGTTGATTAAAGATAATAATCTAGCAATTGAGATGGTTATAAGGCTATTTAGAGTGCACTTTCATGCACTCATCAATTCACGGACTTCCGGTAGGGTTATGGGACCCTTGTATACACCTAGGGTAAACTTGGAGGCGATACTGTTGTGTTCCCTCCCTTGTGAGTGTCGTAGTGTAGTGTCCCTGCTGAGCTTAGTGCTCACTCCTACCCGGGCTGCGTTTTGCAGGTGCTGACACTAGCTCTTCTTCGGTCGCCCCTACCAGGCCGGTGTTTGGTGACGTGGCGGCGTTTGATGGTGCTTGAGAGGTGGTGATCTTTACAGCTTTACACCCTTTTGTTATAGATAGTCTCCTACGGGAGTGATAAATGTATAATTTCCCTGTTTTGAGGTTTTATAATATTATATCAGTTCAGTCTTTGAGATTTGTATTTGTGTTAATACAGGATGTTTAAGAATTGTTAGGGTAACCACTACGATTAAAGGAAAACCTCGCCAAAATTTTCGCAGTAGTTTAGGTTCCGCTTCGCGTCGCCCAGCCCGATTGGGCCTTCGCGGGTCGGGGCGCGACACTTCTTGGTCCTTTTTCTTCCTTCTTTTACATAAGTTAGATTAGATCTTTGGAGGAAGATCCATGGGTGGAGCGTGGCGGCAAACTTCATCAACGGATCTCCTTCCTAAAGATGAGTAGCTAAACTTTTACCAAGGAATTCTTATGATGTAACTAAGATTTCTATTAGCGATTTCTTAGATCTAGAGCTTGTATACTCTCTTGTTTGGCTTATATGGATTGATTTCTATCTCTTTTATACTTTGGTGTCAATTTCTTGCTGGATGTGTGAATCGTTCTTGTCTGCACTTGATTCCAGAGCTTGTGTATGCTAGGGCTTGGATTGGATTCATCCAAATAAGAGGACAATTGCTAGTCCCATAGTATTTCAGATGAAATCTTCTTCGTGATTAGGGATTGTATAGTGCTAGTCCCACTATAGTAGTGCTAGTCTCACTACGTTCTATCTCTAATCCTTCATACATCCTACCTTTGTAGATTTGTCTATCAAGATGCTAAACCCATCTTGATCTTACACCTAAATCCATATCCGTACTAATACTTGCGATGAATTCATCCTAGTAAGAGGGTTCATTAGCAGTGAACGTAACTAATCATTCGGTCACTGACATTTAGACAATTGTTCTTGCCAACAAGGAATCCTAACCAGAACTTGTTGAGTGATAAGGAGAACTAGCTATTCACTTATCAACTATTAGGAAAGCCATTCATTGTGAATACGTGCCCTAATCATAGGAAGACCTGGTAGACCCTTAGTTACTGATTAAGAACTCCCTGGTACCTTTTTCTCGTATTTATCAATTCTTAGTATAAAGTTAGTTTAATTCTAATTCTGAATCTTTTACCAACTTATTGGTAGGAATACTTAGATTGAGTTTAGTAGTTTAATTACTTTCCTAGGCGTTCCCTGTGGATTCGACTCGGACTTACTGCTATCTACCCCTAAAGTAGTTAGTTAGTAGTTTGATTATAAATTTATAATTTTGAGTAAACTTGTTAAGTCGCGACACTTTTCAAGTCCTATCAAAATTTGGCGTCGTTACCGGGGATTGCTATAGGAGATGATTGAATTGCTTTGCGCAGTCTAATATTCCTTCTAAATATCTTTAGTTTAAATTTTGTTTCATATCTTAAAAAAAAAGAATGAAAAAAAAGGAAAAAGAAAAAAAATTCGTACTTACATTGCTATATCTTCTTGTTGTTAGGAGACACCGACGTGAGGAGAATCAACGGCTTACGGTCGACGATGGACGTCTCATGCTTGGACCAGCCCCTTGTAACGTATTTCTAGCTTTTTGATTGGTCCTTATTTAATTAATTAGTTATACATGGCCGATAATTATATACGACCGGATGCCACATTGAACAATTATTCTTTATCATCTAATTATGCACCCGCTTATGTTAATGATACATATGATTTCTTGAACCCGACACATGATGCACATTCATACACCTATTATCCGGATTTGAGTGATCATTAATACCCTTATTGGCAATTCCAAGATTACTATCCTCATAATGTTCAACCACAAGATTCAAGCATACCGGACCACTACTATGCACCTAGTTTTGAACCATCTTATTTTCCTCAAACACAATACTCACCATCCCAACATTGGTATGCGCCTCTTAATCCCTTTGAATCACAAGCACAAGTAGATCTATGTTTAGATGAAAGGACTCGTACCGATTTAGAGACTATTGAGGCACTAACACCAATTGTTCATTCTCATTCACAATTAATAGCTAATATAGAAGCCCGAATTGGACAAATAGCTTCTTTGATGGATTCATATTGTGATGAGGTTGATGGTTGTGTGAATGAGGTAGTGCCTCCTAGTGGTGATGGTAATGCTTATGATGCTCATCTTACCAATGTTTATGATGCAAGTAACGGTGAGATTCCTTTTGGGGTTTTACCGGTTCGTGAGACTTTTGAGGAGCTAACACCAATTATACATTCTCATTCACAATTAATAGCCAATATAGAAGCCCGAATTGGACAAATAGCTTCTTTGATGGATTCATATGATGATGAGGTTGATGGTTGTGTGAATGGTTGTATGAATGAGGTAGTGCCTCCTAATGTTGATGACAATGCTTATGATGCATGCAACGATGAGATTCCTTTTGAGGTATTACCGGTTCGTGATTCTGTCGATGATAATACGCCTTATGATGTGAATGAATCGTTGCCTCTGATGTTTCTTGAGGATAATGGTATTGATGAATGCATGCATGATTTGATACCTCCCATGAGTCATGATGATATTATTATGCCGGTTTATGATGCTGTCCACAACCACATACCTAATATTGAGGATGAATCATTTGATTTCAACTTGCCAATTTATGAAGCTTTTCATGAGGAGATACCTTATTTTGATAATGATTCATGTGATATTGTGTCGTCGGTCTATGAAGGTTTTTCTAAGAATATATCGAACCTTGAGGAGGATGATTATCATGATATTAATTTGCCGGTTCATGAAGTTTTTTATGAGGACTTCCCTAATCTTGATGCATATATTGATGAAGTTTCATGAAAAAATTCCATATCGATCTTTGATGTGATGGATGATGCATGTGATGACTTGGATGATCATTGGGAGACCTACTTTAGGAAACCTCACTTTGAGCCTCTACCCTTTACTTCATTCGTACTTGTTGAACATTATGAGGTACCAAACTTTGTTTTTCCGAATTTCTTAGATCATGCTGAATTTGATTGTAGCTTCATCAACGATTTATGCAAGACTTCTTGTCTTTCACGTACTTTGTTTGTTACGGACATTCCCTTCTTCTTTGATGAAGCATGTTTGCATGGCTTTACTTTTATTCGGACCATGTATTTCTTTACTTTTAATCATCGGCCACCAAAAGACCAGTTGATGATGACTCTATTTATTGAAATCCATGGCCTGCAGGATGACAATTGGCCAATGCCTAAAGCTTATAATGAATTATTTGCCATGAATTCTCCTTTCTTCTTTGATAAAGCATGTTTGCACCTCATCTCCATCCTTCAATGCATGTATTTCTATATTTTTAACCATAGGCCACCAAAAGCCTATCTAATGATGAACAGAGCTATTGAAACACATGATTTGCAGGATGATGATTGGCCACTGACTAAAATTGTTAATGATTTCCTTACCTGGGACCTGTCTTTCATCTTTGATGAGTTATGTTTGCATGTCTTCTCTATTCTTCGGTCAATGTATTTTTTCACCTGGAACCATGACCATCCAAACTCAATTTTAGTTGAGCTTGCATTGTGTCGAGTTAGAGACGTTAAACCAAGCGCTTGATGGGAGGCAACCCATCCATGATTTATTTTTACTGAGTTTTCTTTTAAGTTTTTTTTCGCATGCTTGTTTCATTTCTATTTATTTGCATATTTGTTTTTGATTGTCTGATAATGCGGTCATCGCTGCCAGCGGATAGTCGTGTTAATTGTTAGCTTGGGGTGTCTATGCTTGAATTCTTATGGCCTGGAGAGGTCCGTATTTTTACATGGTGTTTAGCGGCTTAATTCCCAGGTTTATTATGCGTTTTCTCACGTTTCATTGAGAGCGATCGATCCGTCCCCACAAGGTAGGATCGATCCTTCTTCGCTTCACGCATATTTTTCACTGGGCATTAGTCGGATCGATCCCACCTACCCCATGGATCGATCCAAGGTGGGTATTTAACTTTGATAGAACGTTGTGTTTTCTTCACTACACCTTCCGATCGATCCTTCTATCCCTCCGTCTAAACTCTACTCCTTAAGGTAGTCAGATCGATCGTGTCATAGGAGAGCGATCGATCCTACTTGTTCATTTAATCATGACAGAACATTGTGTTTTCTGCACTACACCTTCCGATCGATCCATCTATCCCTCCGGTAATAATAGATCATCTAAGGTAGTAGGATCGATCCCTCCTTCAGAGTAGGATCGATTCTACGTAGCTATTTATTGGTGACAGAGCGTGGTGTTTTTGACAAGTGACCTTCCGATCAATCCGTCTATCCATCCTTCTCAATGAGTCTAGTTAAGTAAGTAGGATCAATCCTTTCCAACGAGTTTGATCGATCGGACCTGTTTTTTTACTATATCATCCGATCGCACCCGTTGCGTCCACGTGGCAATCGATCCAACTGGTCTAGTCCGATCGATCCTGCTCGAGTTCTTCTAAAACTCACATGGTTTGCACCGCCGTCGTCGTCGTCTTAAAGTCGGACTCAACTCTGAGTTGCGCCATAATTGGTCGCCGCCTTCCTATTCTTATCCCTACTTGAACTAGGATTCCTTAAGTGGACTATATAGACCTCCCTTGCTCCGCGGCCGCCGTCTTTACCCAATCCTCTGCTTCCGGCTGAGATCTCCGACGTTGTCTCCGGTCCCGGTGTGCTCCTCCAGGCTATACCTTCCCTCTGGTACGACTTCAACGCGTCTTCTCCTTAGCTACACCGCTTCCTGTCGATCTGTTGTTGTGTGTTTACACGGCGGAACCCATGGTTTTCGCCATGGCTGCAGACCAATGACATCAGCCACCACGGCCGGTGTCCACCGCAGTCCATCCTTTGTTTTCGTTCTCTCCTCCTCCGTGATTGTTTCTTGTTTTTCTTTTCTTGCTCCTTCTTTCCATCACCGTGGTTTTCGTGGATTTTCTTCCCCATCCCCTGTTTTCGGCCATCTCATTCTTCTCCGTTCCTTCCATCCGTGGCGGAACCCATGGCTTTCGCCATGGGTCTCGACCAGTGACGCCGCCGGCAAGAGCCATCGTCCACCCTCCATGGTTTGTTACTGTAGTTGTTCCATACCGACCCCCTGCCTCTATGGTGCCAGGACCCCAGGGATGATACTAGTGCTTGTAGCTTGTCGGTTTGCATGTCGCCTTTGTGCTTGCTTAGTTCGATTGTTTATCTGTTAGGTTTCTTGTACCTAGGCACATGTAGTACCATGGGCTTGTTCTTATTGAGTTAGATGGTAGCCAGGGGTCAGTTTTGTATTTTTGGTTGGGTGGGACTTGCTTGGTTTGTGCTACGAGAATGGTCAATTTTTGTGTACTCCATTGTTCCATTTTTGTATTGTTTGGCATCTTGATAATGGATATATACATTGGATGTTGCCTTTGGGGGTGTGCCCCGTGAGTGTGGCTATATTTATGTGGATGTGGTGGTGGAGCAATGTGTATGTGGCACTATATATGTGGATGTGGATGTTAATGTCGATGTAATGAAAATCTTGTACAACTCTTGTGCTTATTGAATAAATAGAGGAAATGCTGCCCAATTTTTCTCCAATTTTTATGTTGATTCTTCACTTTCCATAAATGCAATCATGGGTGTATTCCTTCTCTGATTTTACAGGGCATATATGCTATGGAATGCACAGCAGGTTGACATCACGACTAACGTTGATCCGCAAATCTATTTTTATTTTTATCACCAAGGTTACTTTCTCTTACGAAGCTTCTATAGGTTATCTCTACCCTATATTCTTTGATTTATTTTTATTACTTCGTGTAATTGGGGACAATTACATTTAAGTTGGGGGTAGAATACTAGGAATTCATGTTTATTTATCTATTTTATGATAATCAACTATTATAAATCCCCTGGATTATGTCAGAAGAATGAAATTATGATACTTATTGATAAAGATGCTTGATTTAGAAATTTTTCTTATGAATTATTCAGAAATTTATATATCATATAAGATTTAGTAAATTTAGCTATGCATGGCATGAGTTCTATACTTTAACACTTTTACCATGGTTTAGGGATAACTTGACAAATCTTATTGCACTTGAGCACTTTCACATGTGGATGACTTGAAGTTAGAGTCTGAGCCTGAGATTAGGATAGATTTACGATTTTGGGACATGTCACAGAAGATACATGAATGCATGCAATTTTTTGTCAGCAAAAGAAAAAAAAGTATGTGTATAAAAATTGTAGGGGTTCAACTTAGTAACCGGGCAATATGCCTAACCAGCGTGTGCTTCGCGTAAAACGGTTGAATTTCCTAACAATGGAAAAAATTGAGAAAACATGATTTCATACTTAGTAACCAGGCAATGTGCCTAACAAGGTGTGTTGTTCGCGTAAAATGGTTGAATGTCCTTGTGAAAAGAAAAAGAAAAGAAAAGAACAGAGATTGTTATGTGATAAGTGAAAAATATGTGCTTGCTTAGAATTGTGGTCTTGAATAGTTGAATGCTTGGATATAATGGATACTCTGATACATGTGAAACCAAATTCATACACTAGAGAGTCAAAGTTATTTTTAAATCATGATTAAATATGTTGAAGTATTGGAAGTGTGCTATGACATGTTTTGATTTGCTCTACTTTTATGTGAATATGAATTAAAGAATATATTCATGGATATTATTTCTGGTTGATGCATTGGAATTAATGAGTTTTATAATGGAGCTCTGATGGCATGTTAAAGGGGATGTGTAGATGTTTGTGGGTATCATACTGGAAACCCTCAGGAGACTATAACTCCTTCACTGGGGTAACCCAGGGGTTTAAATGCTTGTTACACATGCTAAGTGTAATCGTGAGACCTACGAAAGTGGCTAGTTAGATTTATTGCTTTCTTTTTATCTTTTCTTTGCTCGAGGACTAGCAAAGTGTAAGTTAGGGGGTGTGATGAGTCACTAAATAGTCACAATTAAACCCCTTAAATTACCTTTGTTAGCCCGAGAGTGTTTGTGTTTGATAGTTTGTTAGTTGATTTTAGGTTTAATCATGCTTTGAGAAGAAATGTAAGAAATTCGGCTAAAATGACTAAATAAACTACTTCATCGACCATCAGTAATATATTCGCCATATATTTCACAAAGGTCCAAATATTCTGAAACTTTGGGATATAATAGACGACTCAGAGATCTACAACGTTGCTGTTGGACACTTTGCAAGGTTCCTGATGGTATGACAGCAGATTTGAAGAATACATGAAGAGACATAAGCTGGAAAGCTGCACCGTCGAAGCTGAAGAGAATATTCTTCAAATATTCTAGATAACTCTGAATATTATGAAATCTTCGGGATCGGACAGAAGACTTCCTAATCTACATCTTTTGTGTTGGACTCGTTTTCAAATTAGGGACGAATTGGACTCAGTTGGGACTGGAATCGACTGCGAGGATTAATTCAGGAAATCCGAGTTGTACTAGAGTCCAACTCAACTAAACCCTAGTTTTGGGAGTTCCCCTATATATATGATTATTTAATCTGAATTGGGGGAAGGGGGCTGCTGGCTTGGAACTTTTTCAGAGTTGCCGACTTCATCAATGGATCTCCTCTCTAAGATGAGTAACTAAACCCTAGTCTAGGGATTTCTATGATGTAACAAGAGATCTTTCTAGGGTTTCTTATGGATTTGAGCATGTAACATATTTTAATGGTTTGAATGGATGATTCTTATTCTCTTTATATCTATTGGTGTGATTTTTATTATTGTGGATGAATGATTTGTTCTTATATGCACTAGATCTAGGTCTTGAGCATGTTAGGGCTTGAGATTAGATATTCTCATCAAAACATTCATGCTAAAACCATGGATGTGAGGATTTTCTTCTCGAGATTAAGAGTCTTGTGATGGTAGGACCATTACACATAATGCTAGAACCATTATGACCAACTCTTAATTCGTTATTCATCTTAATTCAAGATTAGGGATTTCGTAAGTGCTAGTACCACTACGCTAGTGCTAGAACCACTATGTTAACTGCTAATCCTTGATACATTTTATTTGACGACCTCAAGATGCTAGAACCATCTTGATTATATACCAATTTCCATTCTTTGATACCATTGCCGACGAGGAATCCTAACCAGAACTTGGTGAGTGATAGGGAGAACTAGCCATTCACCTATCAACTAGTTAAAACCATCGATGATTAATTGATTTGCTCTCATCCTAGGAAGACCTAGTTAGTTCTTTATTACGGATTAGAAATCTCTTGGCGTTTTCTTATCATATTATTATTCAGTTTAGTTTAATCATTAGTTAAGAGTAGTTTAAACCCAAAAATCCTTTTCTTTTCCAATATTTTGATATAGAACTATACAAGGTAATTAGACTCGATACTCTTTTTCCCTGTGGATCGACTCGGACTCATTGCTATCTATCCCTAAAGTAGTTAGTTAGTAGTTTGATTATAAATTTGTAATTTTGAGTAGACTTGTTAAGGAACGACACTTTTCAAGTCGTATCAAAATTTTGGCGCCGTTGCCGGGGATTCCTTCTCTGATTTTACAGGGCATATATGTTATGGCATGCACATCAACAACCAGCAGGTTGACATCACGACATTACTTGGTTTTCACGACTAACCTTGATCCGCAAAGCTGTTTTTATTTTTATCAACAAGGTTACTTTTTCATACGAAGCCTCTACAGGTTATCTCTACCCTATATTCTTTGATTTATTTTTATGACTTAGTGTAATTGGGGACAATTACATTTATGTTGGGGGGTAGAATTCTAGGAATTCAGGTTTTATTTATTTATTTTATGATCACCAACTATTATACATCCCCTGGATTATGTCAGAAGAATGAAACTATGATACTTATTGATAAAGATGCTTGATTTAGAAATTTATCTTATGAATTATTCAGAAATTTATATATCATATACGATTTAGTAAATTTAGCTATGCATGACATAAGTTCTATACTTTAACACTTTTACCATGACTTAGGGATAATTTGACAGATCTTATTGCACTTGAGCACTTTCACATGTAGATGAGTTGAAGTTAGATTCTGAGCCTAAGACTAGGATAGATTTACTGTTCTCTGTCATGTCACAGAAGATACATGAACACATGCAATTTTCTTTTCACAAAAAGTATATGTGTCTGACAGTGTATGGTTTTCAACTTAGTAATCGGGCAGGATACCTAACCAGTGTGCTGTTCGCGTAAAACAGTTGAATTTCCTGAAAAAAGGAAAAAAACAAGAAGAATGAAAATGATGAGAAAAAGGATTTCATACTTAGTAACCGGGCAATATGCTTAACAAGGTGTGTTGCTCGCGTAAAACGGTTGAATTTCCTAAAGAAAAAAATAAAGAAAAGAAAAGAACGGAGATTGTTATGTGATAAGTGGAAAATATGTGCTTGCTTAAAATTGTGATCTTGACTAGCTGAATGTGTGGATATAATGGATATTCTGATACATGTGAAACCAAATTCACACACTAGAGAGTCAAAGTTATTTTTGAATCATGATGAAATATGTTGAAATATTTGAATGGTGCTATGACATGTTTTGATTTGCTCTACTTTTATGTAAATATGAATTAAAGAATATATTCATGGATATTATTTTTGGTTGATGCATTGGAATTAATGAGTATTATAATGGAGTTCTGATGACATGTTAAAGGGGATGTATAGATTTTGTGGGTATCATCACTGGAAACCCTCAGGAGATTATAACTCCTCCACTGGGGCCACCCAGGGGTTTAAAGGCTTGTTACACATGCTAAGTGTAATCGTGAGACCTACGAAAGTGGCTAGTTAGATTTACTGCTTTAGTTTTAATTTTGTTTACTTTGCTCGTGGACTAGCAAAGATCAAGTTGGGGGGTGTGATAAGACTTGAAAAGTGAATAAATCACCCTTTTAATGAGGTCTTGTTAGTCTCCGAGCAATGCTATTTTGATATTCTATGATGTATTTCAGGTATAAGAGCTTCCAATGAAGATTAGATCATGTTTGGTGCTAAAAAGAATAAATAAAGAACCTGCGAAGTCAAAAGAGAAAAGGTGGGCCATCTTTGAAGATTAAACTGTACCTGGTCAGGAAGAACCAGATGATATTTCATATATGGTTCGAAAGCTCTTGAAGTCTAGTTTCTGGAGACTTTTACAGTTTGTGATTCCGAGTTTCCTAGAGGAAGTTACGGCAATTTTAGTACCGATGGCGCAGTTTGGATGGCAAAACAGTAAATACGCTGGACAGTCCGATCGATCCGACACCTAGAGTAGGATCGATCCGACTATGCAGAAACCTGACAGAATCCATACTTTGATGCTGTACACAGTTAGATCGATCCCTCTATCCATCCTACTGAGTCTGATCGATCCGACACCTATAGTCCGATCGATCCGATTCGGGCATAGCCAGAAATTGAAGATTTTGATGCACCAGATCGATCCGACACCCATAGAAGGATCGATCCTACTCTCCCAGTGAAGAAAATCAACGGTTTAGATCTAATCCGAGGATGGAGACACTTAAGGCTATAAATAGTCATTGTTTAGGGATTTTTTGGGAGGCTCTTCCTTGGCCCTTTGGCTGAGCCTTCTTGGTCCTTTTCTTCCATCTTATACATAAGTTAGATTAGATCTTTGGGGGAAGATCCATGGGTGGAGCGTGGAGGCAACCTTCATCAACGGATCTCCTTTCTAAAGATGAGTAGCTAAACTTTTAACATGGAATTCTTATGATGTAACTAAGATTTCTATTAGGGATTTCTTAGATCTAGAGGTTGTATACACTCTTGTTTGGCTTATATGGATTGATTTCTATCTCTTTTATACATTGGTGTCGATTTCTTGCTGGATGTGTGGATTTTTCTTGTTTGTACTTGATTCCGGAGCTTGTGTATGTTAGGGCTTGGATTGGATTCATCCAAATAAGAGGACCATGCTAGTCCCAAGGTATCTCGGATAAAATCCTCTTCGTGATTAGGGATTTTATAGTGCTAGTCCCAATATAGTAGTGCTAGTCCCACTACGTTCTATCTCTAATCCTTCATACATCCTACCTTTGTAGATTTGGCTATCAAGATGCTAAACCCATCTTGATCTTACACCTAAATCCATATCCGTACTACTACTTGCGATGAATTCATCCTAGTAAGAGGGTTCATTAGCAGTGAACGTAACTAATCATTCGGTCACTGACATTTAGACAATTGTTCTTGTGAACAATGAATCCTAATCAGAACTTGTTGAGTGATAAGGAGAACTAGCTATTCACTTATCAACTATTAGGAAAGCCATTCATTGTGAATACGTGCCCTAATCTTAGGAAGACCTGGTAGACCCTTAGTTATTGATTAAGAATTCCCTGGTACCTTTTTCTCGTATTTATCAATCCTTAGTATAAAGTTAGTTTAATTCTAATTCTGAATCTTTTACCAACTTATTGGTAGGAATACTTAGATTGAGTTTAGTAGTTTAATTACTTTCCTACGCATTCCCTGTGGATTCGACTAGGACTTACTGCTATCTACCCCTAAAGTAGTTAGTTAGTAGTTTGATTATAAATTTGTAATTTTTAGTAGACTTGTTAAGCCGCGACACTTTTCAAGTCCTATCAGGAGTCATCACTCCCCCGGTTCACCACTGCCCCTATTATAGGGCTAACATGCTTAAACATATGTACCATATATTAAACAGTAGAGAAAACCATCATACAAAGCTCCGCAGGCAAAAGCCACTTGAAAACACCGCTCAACCACTAAGAGATCGATCTCCCTTCCCAAGGGGATCGATCTTCTTTGTACTTGGGAGAAACTCGTCCCTGTCAACCGAAGGAGATCGATCTTCTCCACCACAAGGATCGATCTTCTTCGTGACATGGAACCCGCCACCTCAACCTAGGCAAGGATCGATCTTCTCCCACCCAGGGATCGATCCTGCTCGGGCTGGGCGTGACGCCCCAGAAGGGATCGATCTTCCCTCAAGGGAGATCGATCCGAATGGGTTCTCCGGCGACCGGACGGCGAGAAATACCACCGGAAAAAACAACCATATCCCCCAAAACTCTGGGATCTGGTAGACCAAGCAACCACGAGTCCAAAACCGGTGAAATCATGGAAAACAAACATGTATTTTAACAGATCTAAGCAAAAGATTACAACCAAACCGGAAAAACTCCAAAAACCCGAAAGATTGTAGGTAGGATCCCTACCTATGCAATAGCAGCTTTAATCCAAGCTACTAGGCCTTAGATCTTCCTCAAACGAAGTCAAATCCAGCAAGAACTTGGCAGAAATCTCGGATTTTCCAAAAAAACAAAAGAAAAGGTTTCGTTCGTTTTATAGACGAACGAACCGACTCAAGGGAGATCGATCTCTTTTGAGAAGAGATCGATCTTCCTTGCCAAAATCGGGTTTGACTTTCTGGCACGAAGAGATCGATCTCCTAGCTAGGAAGATCGATCCCTTAGGTGCAGAAAGCTAGACTTGGGCTAAAACTCAAGCCCAAGCCCGGATCTTTCGATCCCGCGTCCCACTAACCATTCTAGCCAAACATTACCACAGACATGGTCAGTGTGTGCACACGCGGGTGTGAAACAAGCCGACAAGGCGCAATTTACTAAATTTCCCTTACGGTCCACAACGAGCCACAGGAGTAGAGGGACGGGTCCTCACAGCGAGTACGAGTCGATCCCACAAAGAGCGTCTAATATAATTTTTGTACTATGTGAACAAAGATGGGGGGTTTTGAGTAGAACGAACACAATAAAGAACCAATCTAAAGCGGAGAATCGAATTGAATCAAGAGAACAAACCTTGGTCTGAGTCAACATCCACCATCAGAATCCAACAACTGATCATTGATGCAAGTATCAATCAATCTACACCTTGAATATTCACCGTTCGAATGAAATTCGAATCTCTCCTCAATTATAGTTAATTAGAAACAAGCGATCTAATCAACTCTAACTACTAAACAACCTAAGACAAGTGCTGTAGATTTAATCTAGTAGCAGCCTTAAGAATAGGGAGATCGATGAAGCTAAACAACACAAGCACAAGCGGTTGCATTTAATCTAGTCGAATATTCTTCCTAAGATCTATTAATCTCTGAAACGCAGTAAATCAATAGATCTCAGTTGCTTTGCAGATTAGAGGGATCAAACAATTACGGATTTGATCTCCAACCTAGGAGTAGATCGCAATGAATAATAAACTAGTAGGCCTCCTAGCAATTAGACAAGACAATCATGAATATTTAATATCAGAAGAACATTCAATACTCAGGTATAAACTGAAAAATAAAAATAGATTAGATCTCACAGTTTCATTGATTCTGAGGTTTCAGTCTCCTCGACCAAGAATTAAGGTTTAGCCATGCAAGGCTATCAAGAACAATCCAATCCTTTAAAGAAGAAAGAAAAACCCTAAAAATATCAAATAAATAGAAAGGAGCAGCCAAAAACCTCTAGAATTCGCCCCCCTTAATCCCTAAAAAGAACCATATTTATATCCCATAAGTTTCCCATCATCGGATTAAATCTGAGCCCTTAATTATGCAAAGTCGGTTAACAAAGATCGATCTTTATGGAAAGAAGATCGATGTTTTCTTCCCAGATTGTGGCTGCGCCCCGACTCAGATCGATCCCTTCTGGAAAGTGGATCAATCCCTTTATTCCGGATTTCAGATTTCTCCTCACGGTCGATCCTCACATCGACCCTGCGAGCGTATATTTTTGACAGAGACTGACGGTCGATGCGGCGGTCGACCATGGGTCTTTTTCATCTCTGGGCACATAAGGGATCAATCGTTTATGGAAAGAAGATCGATCTCTTATTCTCTGCATATTTCTTCTGCTATTCTGCCCTGCTTTGGTTGTAGTAAAAGCACTGTATCTTTCTCTAGGAAGCTCCAAATCACAAACCGTAAAATTCTTCAGAAACTAGACTTCAAGAGCTTGCCAACCATATATGACACATCATCTGATTCTTCATCAGCTGGTACAGTGTAATCTTTAAAGTTGATCCAAATACTCTTTGCTGCTTCTTTTCGAACTTAAGGACTTCAATTGCATCCTAAATCAAAATATAAGAATAATAAGTGTATTTAGATACCAAATAAGCACAGTAGACTAAGTCTTAAGGGATAAAAATATAACATTATGCATCATCATCAAATCCTAGCCAGATGCCGCCTCCGTGTCTCATCACGAGATTCCCGCGGCATTGCCACAACACGAGTGCCCAAATCAAGATAATAGAGGCGCACTACTGTGACTACAACCGCGTAGACATCCCCTAATATCGCCAGCCTTTGAGACAGTTCATCACCATTGTCCATCTATAACAATACAACATGCCAAAACACTAAGGGTAATAGCTACACTTAACATTTGACATAATCAACATATCAGAGTAACAATTAGACCACAATGTCACTATCTACATGAAAGAGTTATTTGACATATAGCTTAAAAGATAATTGACTTGATCAAACGTAACAATTAATAGTAATAGCTCCACAGTTAATTGACAGGATCACAAAGTTAATTGATAGGATCAGACCAGCAAAAAATTTAAGCAATACTTTACACGCATACATGAACAAATTTTATGAAATAAATGTAGAATAACAGCCAACATCATAGAGTTCAAAAATGATCAACAACTACTTAGAAACTTGGGAAACTTCTGCCACAACTAACATGAAGAAATCTGAAGCCCACTTATAGCATTTTATTATCCACATTCATACATACAAATAAAGAAGGAAATCCAACATCTCATGTAGCATTTGACACATAACTTCTAGCATTTGACATATGAACTGACATATAGCATATGACATATAGGATTTATTTCTCCACATTCATACATATAGCATTTGACATATAACTTCTGCCACAAAATACAACTTCATGTAGCATTTCATTTGAAATATAACTTCTGACATATAATATCTCATGTAGCATTTGACATATTGAAGCTAGTTTTTTACTTTAAAACCATTTCACTGAATGAAAGCATGTTTAATTAACCTAATCTTTTGTGGAGCTAAAAACGTTAGTAGAAAGTTCCAGGCAAATTGTGGAACAAAACAGAGTCAATTCAGCTACCTACCAATTATGGTGGTAGGAAAGAAAACATGCAATTGCAATAAAAAGATTCAAGTATTCGGCATATCTATATATACATATACAATCATTGGGGGAAAAATATCCATTCTCATCTAGACAACACAATAAAGGGTGTCCCAATTAAACTGTGTTCCTTTAATTCTACACAAAATTCAAACAATTAGGCACCATAAATGGTAAGATTGAGGTATCTACCATGGTTAATTGGCTTTCCGTCACTACTTTCAGTTTCATGTTTAAATCAGAAGAAAGAGATGATTTAGTAAATTCTAGGTCCTGCTAAAAACATCAATTGTGAGAGATCGGTCTAAGCTCGGGAAAACCACCAGCATGAGATTATGATGTAGAAGAGAAACCAGATATCAGCAGAGAGCAATAATAATGAAAGACAGGAACGCTGGAAGAAAAAAGAAAAGCATAAGAAAGAGAAAAAGAAAAACTCAAGATCACCAAAACTATATGATCTACAAACATCCACCGAAAGAAGCCACAAACTAGGTGATCAGTCAGAAGAATACAAAGTGGCAAACCCAAATCTAAAAAAACCAGTCAAAATCTGAAAAAAATGAAGAAAAAAAACGAAAGAAGCCACAAACTAAGGGATCGGTCATCATGCGATGTAAATCCGAGGTCTACCAAGAGAAAAAACGGGATCAGGGAAAGAGAACCTCTTCAGGAACACTTTCCCGGTATAGATCTTGGAGAGGAGAAGGGTCGCCGGCCGCCGGAGAGCCTCAAGGTGTCACGAGAGAACGTCCAAAGGCTACCATGAGAGATCGGAGAGACGGTCGATGTCGCGAGAGATGGGTCAGCAGAAACCCTAGGTCGCGGGAGAGAAGGGATCATGAGAGTGACCCTAGCAGCATCGTCGATGGAAAGGGTTGTTAAGGCGCTGGAAAATTTTGTTAAGGCGCTGGAAAGGATTGCTGGAAAGTTTCGTTGGAAAGCGTTTCTGGCCCAAATCGGGCCGGAAACTTCGGCTGGAAAAGAGGCCTTTTGGAATGGGCGCTATAATGGAACCAAGTCCATTCTAGCAAAACAAACGATGCAGAAACGGTTTCCAGCATCTTTTCCTTTCCATTCCAGCGATCCTGGCGTCTTTTCCAAGGAAACAAACACATCCTTAGCCATAACCCTAATTACGGGAATACACCTATAAGAAGGTGTTTGCTGGCTTAAAATTGGATCCCAATCATTCTTCATCGAATCTATGGCTTCCATCACAAAAATGAGTGGCTAATATATGTACTTAGGGATCTCATGAAGCTTTAGTGTAGCTTGTTTGTATTTTCTAATTTGATACTTGTATTCTTTTTCTGGATATGATCTTATAGATATGTTTTTAATGATAATAGAGTTGAGGGAATAGAGTTTCTTGATGTATATTACGGCCTACATGATTTCAGTTATTGATGGTAGAGATCTATATGATAGTTTTAATGTGGTTTGTGAATAACCGATGAGATATTTTATGCTTAGTGACGATAGCTTGTACTAAGGTTACCCCGAAGACAATCTATGCTAATCGAAGATAAAATATGCCTTTGGAAAACACTCACCTTCTTTTAGGGATTAATGTAAACTTAAGAAGTTGTGAATCTATAATGTCTAGATAAGAAAACAAGAGGATAATTAGAGAATATAGGAAGTGAAACTAAAGTGGATTGAGTAATCCCTAGGTTTTCTCTGATTAATATATTTCAATTTTTTTTACATCGCTTTTTTCATTAGTTTTAATTAATAAGTTTCCAAAATCCAAATCAATCATTTTCGCTTTAGGTTTAGAGTTCCGAGATTTAATTCTGGTTTCTCTTTCATAATCAAAGTTTTCCTTATAGTTCAATCCCGTATTTTATCACTATTCTACCCCATAGTTTAGTATTTTGAATAAGGGTTTATAAATTCTATTTTTGATTGAGTTTAGATCTGATTTAATGACGCGTTTGCAAGCGATCAATTTTTGGCGCCGTTGCCGGGAACTTCTTTTGATTTTCAACGAAGTATCGATTCAATTTTCTCTTAACTCTTTTTTGAGTGTAGTTAGATTTTTATTTTTAATTACTTTATTTTGCATTTTTTAGGATTTTTTTTACAATTTTTTGGAACTTTTGTAGCATTGGAACGATTTTACCTTGAAGCAGACGGACGGTCGACCGCCACATCGACCGCCGGATCGACCGTCGTGCTCTACGATAGCCACAGTCGACCGTGACATCGACCACCGGATTGACTGTGAGGCTTTGTCACGAAAAAAGCTTCGCAGGGTCGATGCATGGGTCGACCATCGCTTCTTCAAGTAAGGTTGCACAGGCCCACGGTCGACGATGAGATCGACCGCGAGCGCAGTCAGGTCAGTTCTCTTGTTTCAATTTTTTTTTTCGTTTCAATCGTTGTTTTCAGGATTTTCTCTTGTCCTTCGAATATTCTATTTTTTTTCTCTTTTTGGTGTGATCTTGCATGCCAGGCAGACGATGTGAGCGCATGTCCCTCTATCCCTGTGGCTCGTTGTAAATTATACCTTGTTGGTTTGTTTCACACCCGCGTGTGCACACACTGACCATCTTTGTATTAGTGTTTGATTAGAAAGGTTAGGTGGACCCAGGATCGAAAGATCCGGGCTTGTGCTTGAGTTTTAGCCGAAGTCTAGCTTTCTGCACTTAAAGGATCGATCTTTCCTTTCTAGAAGATCGATCTTTTAATGCCAGAAAGTCAAGGCGCGATCGTCATGAAGGATGGATCTTTCCTTGAGGAAAGATCCATCATTCATAGGTCGGTTCGTTTATCTATAAAATAGACGTAACCTTCTTCCTGGAATCCCTTTTGAAATTCGCGTTCTTGAGCTCAGAGCAGTCGGATTTTGAAGAGATTTGGGACGATCCAAGGCTTAGCAGCTGGGATTGAAGTCACTCTAGGCTAAGTAGGGATCCTACCTACGTTTTTCTTTCCAGTTTTGTGAGTCTGAGTTGTTTGTGATCATCTTTTGCTTAGATCTTGATGCATGTTGGTTAGTTTGTAGTATTCTTACCGGTTTTGGACTCGTAGTCCTTCGTACTACTAGATTCCAAGGTTTTGTGGGATTTGGTAGAGTTTTTCGACGGTATTTCTCGCCCGAGGTTCGCCGAAGAACCCAACAAGATCGATCTTTCTTGGCGAAAGATCGATCCTTCATTGTTGGTCATGCTGAGCCCGAGTATGATCGATCATCTGGTGAAGATGATCGATCTTTGTTCTAGGGTAGCATGAATGCCCTTTTGTTGCAAGGAGGATCGATCTTCTTGAGAGGAAGGATGGATCTTCCTTGGCGCGACAAGGAGGGTGCCCTCTGTCGCGAGGATGATCGATCTTCCTGGGAGGAAACATCGATCTTCTTTGGCTCGACAGGGAGGGGTGGCTCTGTGTTAAGAAAAGATCGATCCTTTGGTGGCAGAGAGGAGTTTTCATGTGCTTTGCTCACGGTGCTTTGTATGTACGGTTTTTCTTACAACTTTATGCATTGTACATATCATTAAGCATGCTAGCCCCATGTTAGGGGTAGTGGTGAACCAGAAGAGTGATGACTCCTGGTGTGAGGACCTGCCCCTCTACCCCTATGGCTCGTTGTAGACCGCACCGATCTCTCTCCCAGCTTTCAGGATGGCACCAGCAGAGCAGAATGAGTTGAGGACTCAGCTAGACGAGCTTATCAGCAGAGGTTTCATCCGTCCCAGCATGTCTTCCTGGGGGGCGCCAGTGTTGTTCGCAAAGAAGAAGGATGGTACCCTTCGACTTTGCATAGACTACAGGCGGCTCAACAGGGTGACGGTGAAGAACCGGTATCTGATGCCGAGGATCGACGACCTGTTTGACCAGTTGCGAGGATCTTCAGTGTTCTCAAAGATCGACCTCCGCACCGGCTACCACCAGTTGAGGGTTCGGGATTGCGACATCTCGAAGACAGCTTTTCGGACTCGGTACGGCCTGTACGAGTTCGTGGTGATGCCGTTTGGGCTGACGAACGCACCAGCAGCGTTCATGGATCTCATGCAGAGGATCTTCCGGCCTTTCCTAGACGAGTTCGTGGTGGTGTTCGTCGACGACATCCTTATCTACTCCCAGTCAGATGCGGAGCACGAGCGACACTTGGCGACAGTGTTGCAGCTACTTCGGGAGCATCGGCTTTATACCAAGGCTTTGAAGTGCGAGTTCTGGCTTGCACAGGTGGGATTCCTTGGACACGTGGTGTCGGCAGCAGGGATCTCAGTTGACCCGGCCAAGGTCGAGGCAGTGGTACAGTGGCAGAGACCAAGAACAGTGTTTGAGGTCCGTAGTTTCTTAGGCCTGGCGGGTTACTACAGGTGGTTCGTGCGGAACTTCTCCAGAGTTGCCGGACCGTTGACCAGACTGACACAGAAGGCCGTCCCGTTCGTGTGGGATGATGCTAGTGAGTGAGCCTTCGTAGAGCTGAGGACCAGGTTGACCAGTGCACCGGTGCTGATCATCCCCGAGCGAGGTGTTGGTTACAGTATCTACAACGACGCTAGATGGAGCTACTGGAGGGCTACGACTTTACGTTGCATTACCATCCTGGTAAGGCAAACGTCGTAGCAGACGCGCTGAGCAGGCAGGTGAGAGACACCAGAGAGCAGTTGCAAGGTTGTCAGCGCGGCAGTGGCAGGCTCTAGAGACGGCGGGCCAGTTTGGGCTCGAGTTTGAGGATCGGGGATCCAGCAGTTTTCTCTATGCAGTGCAGAGTATGCCAGCAGTCTTAGCCAGAGTGTTAGAGGCACAGCACAGTGACCCAGAGCTCGAGGAGTTACGCACAGCAGCGGGCACGGAGAGCGCAGACGGAGACTGGACAGTATCGCCAGACGGAGTGCTACGGTTCAGAGGCAGAGTAGCAGTTCCAGCAGATCCAGTTCTTCGAGACGACGTCCTACGAGAGTTCCACCACTCTCGCTTTGCAGTTCATCCCGGCGGCACCAAGATGTACCAGGATCTTCGGCGACAGTTCTGGTAGCGCGGGATGAAGAGGGCAGTGACGGAGTTCGTATCGCGCTGCCTTACCTGTCAGAAGGTCAAGGCAGAGCACCAACGGACTCCGGGGTTACTTCAGCCACTCCCACTAGCTGAGTGGAAGTGGGAGCACATCACGATGGACTTCGTGACCGGGCTACCGAGATCCCATAGGGGGAATGACGCGATTTGGGTCATCGTTGATCGATTGACCAAATCGGCGCACTTCCTGCATATGCGGGTGACAGACTTGACGAACAGGTTAGGCAGCTTGTACGTCAAAGAGGTGGTCAGACTACACGGAGTTCCGGTTTCTATCGTGTCAGACCGTGACCCCAGGTTGACCAGCAGGTTTTGGCGAGACTTTCAGGAGGCAGTTGGCACACTCCTGACTTTCAGTACGGCTATCCATCCGCAGACAGACGGGCAGTCAGAGCGGACGATCCAGATCTTAGAGGACATGTTGAGAGCATGTGTCCTCGATGCAGGAGGCAGCTGGGAGGAGCACGTTACCTTGGTGGAGTTTGCCTACAACAACAGCTACCAGTCCAGTCTTGGAGTAGCACCTTTCGAGTCGTTGTACGGTAAGCCGTGTCGTTCCCCAGTGTGCTGGACAGAGGTTGGAGAGGCTTCACTCACCGGTCCAGACATCGTTAGGCAGTCGTCAGAGAGGTTAGTGCAGATCAGGCAGAGGCTTCTGACGGCTCAGAGCCGGCAGAAGAGTTATGCAGATCAGAGGCGACGACCGTTGGAATTTGCAGTCGGCGACCGAGTGTTCTTGCGAGCGTCGCCGTACAGAGGTTCTGTCAGGTTTGGCAGAGGTGGCAAATTGGCGCCGAGGTTCGTCGGGCCGTTTGAGATCTTAGAGAGGGTCGGCGAGGTAGCTTACCGCCTGGATCTTCCTCAGCACATGTCTGCTGTGCATCCGACTTTCCATGTGTCGATGCTGAGGAAGTATCACCCAGACCCGTCTAATGTCATCAGAGTGGATGACATTGAGCTTGAGGCAGACGCTAGTTTTGTTGAGCAGCCGGTTCAGGTACTTGTCCGAAGGGATCAGGTCTTGCGGGGCAAGACGATTCCCTTGGTCAAGGTACTGTGGAGGCATAGAGGCACCGAGGAGGTCACTTGGGAGCGCGAGGCGCACATGCGGCAGGAGTTTTCGCAGTTGTTTTCTTCTCCAGGTACTTATTGTCCTGTCCTCTAGTGTAGCTGTTTTTGTTGTTTCGAGCCCTACCCTTATCGAATCTCGGGACGAGATTTCCTTTAAAGGTATTAGGATGTGAGGACCTGCCCCTCTACCCCTATGGCTCGTTGTAGACCGCAAGGGCAATTTGGTAAATTGTGCCTTGTTGGTTTGTTTCACACCCGCGTGTGCACACACTGGCCTTGTATGTGTTAGTGTTTGTTTAGAATGGCTAGGTGAACCCGGGATCGAAAGATCCGGACTTGGGCTTGAGTTCTTGCCCAAGTTTAGCTTTCAGCACACAAAGGATTGATCCTCTCTGGCTAAGAGATCGATCCTCTTCGTGCCAAAAAGCCTTGTGAATCGTCTTGAAGGATCGATCCTTCGTTGAGGAAGGATCGATCATTTATAAGTCGGTTGGTTTTCTGCTTCGCGAGGACGGCCGCCGTTGGCCGTCGCTCTCTCCTGTCAGAGGGGGAAGACTTCCCCTCCCCTTCTTTCACTTTTTCCCCTCTTTCCCGGCTGTCCCCTCCCCCCTTTTCCCTCCTTTTCTTCCCCTCTTCCTCCTCCTCCTTTCTTCTTCTTCTTCTTCTCTTCTCTTCTCCCCCGAAGCTCTGCTCTTCCCCTGTTTTTCCGGCAGCCACCTTCCCCTCTTTCGTTCTCCCTCCTCCGACCATCAAATTGGGTGTTCTTTGGCTCGTTGGATTCGTGACAACGAGAGAAAAGATCCCTGAAGTGGTTTGGAGGCTTGTTGGTGATCAAATCACGGGGAATCAGCCGAGGAAAGCGCAGCTATGTAGGGTTATACCTACTGTGTTCTTTTCGGGTTTTCTTGAGATCTAGCCGTTGGATCTTGTTGATCCTTGTTTTTTTGGATTCCTTATGCCTTGTGGAATAACTGATTTAAGTTTTATCTTAATCAGTTGAGATTTGTGTAGGTTTTATGCAAGATTAGTCTCAGATTTCTGGTTTTCTGCTGTTCTTGAGAAACAGCCGGCTTGCGGCGAGTTTTCCGGCCGGCGAATACATGTTCTTGGATTTTTATAAACATAAGAGTTGTAGAACTATTTGTTATATTTCCATTCCATCTTGTTTTGTAATTTTCGGAGTTTTCTACAATTTCTTATGAATTATTTACTGGAGGGATGCGTTGCAGCAATTAATGGGTAAGTTAGTTTGATTTACGATTTTGATTAGCGTTTTCCCGTTAATCCAACCGTTGGATGATTATGATTTTTGGATATGATGATCCTGGTTTATACACCTACTGGTGGTTAAGTTGGATCTTGAATCCGACGTCGTTTGGACGTCGGATCGACGGGATCAATTAGCCCCTAAGTAGTGGTTTTAGGTGTTTGAATATAATATTATATTTCGGAATATAATATTATATTGTTACTTTTCATCATCGGTTTTCGGGGTTGCTTCCCGTTGCAGGAGTCTGCGGTCGACGGTCGTGGAACCGTCGTAATGCCGGGACCCGCTGCGGATCGGCTGGCAGCGGTCGGTGGTACCGCTGCAGCGATCCGGTTGACTTATATGATGTTTGTCATACTGTTGCATGCCTATCTCCTGTTTGTGTATGTCATAGCATGCATTGTTGTTGTGTGCATTAGTTGCATTGGTTAGGGCGTGGGTGATCTTTGGGTCGCCGTCCCGAGGCTGGAAGCTCGGACTTAGCCCTAGGACCGGGGTTGGGTAGTTTGGACCCGGTTTGAATGGTGGTGTCCAGTCGATTCGATGATAGGCTTAGATGACTGGTACACTTGTGGCTTGATGATTGTAGAGGTCGTGTCGGCCTCAAGTCAGGTGTTGAGGATGCCACCGGTGACGGGTCTTATTTCTTTGGGCAGTGTCCGTTCCTGCCAGTAGGGGCATCAGTGTGGGCCCATGGCGAGTTGGGTGACCACAGCTGGAACCCTGCGACACTAGGCGTATCCAGAATGGGCCCAGTCCGTTGGGGTGACCATGGTTGGATATGCCTAGAGATCACCGGTGAATGGTAATGGGACCATTGTAGCTCACTCGAGTCTTGCTTGAGGGCGACACTGTTGCGTTTCCCTCTTCCTTCTGTGTGGCGTAGTGTAGATCCCTACTGAGCTTAGTGCTCACACCTACCCGGGCTGCGTTTTGCAGGTGCAGGCGGCAGTACCTCTTCTGTGGCCCCTACCAGGCAGTTGGTTGGCGGTGCGGCGGCGCCAGGTGGAGTCTGAGAGGTGGTGATTCTTTACAGTTTTTATCCTAAGCTAAATAGTCTCCTACGGGAGTAATGTTGTATGTGAACTACCCCTCTCCGAGGTTATGTATATTAAATCTTTTTGAGTTTTAAATCTGAGGTTCGAGGTTTTGCTAATTAATATTGATTTAACTGAGGGTGCTTTGGTGAATTGCTAGGGAGACCAATAGGTTAGAGGGAACCCTCGTCGTTCTTTTTCCGCGTTGGTTAGGTTCCGGTTTGCGTCGCCCGGCCCGGTTGGGCTTTCGCGGGTCGGGGCGCGACACCTGGGATGTTTAGGATAAGTGGGCGAGTAGTCCTACTGTTTTCCATAGCCTTGCATGTCAGCGTGCGCCGAGGGCCTTTATCTCCGTGGTTTGTCTTCTGTTGTTTGCTGGGCTGCTTCCCGATGCAGGTTGCTTGTGAAATGGCTGGCAGTTGGGATTGTACCACTGTAGCAGTTCCAGACCTTAAATACATGTTCACTACCCCGAGGCGGCAGAGTGCCGAGCCCAGACCTTGTTATGTTATCATCACATCCTACTGCATGCTTAACTGCTTATATGTGTATGTTCATCGCGTGGATCCTTGTTGTGCATTAGTTGCTTTTGGTTAGGGCGTGAGCGATCTGTGGGTCACCGTACCGAGGCTTGGAAGCTCGGATTTAGCCCTAGGAGCGGGGTCGGGTAGTTTAGACCAGATTTGAATTATGGTGTACAGTCAAATTCAATAATAGGTCTAGAGGTTGTGTCGGCCTCGAGTCGGATTCTGAGGTGTAGCCGGTGTCCCACAGTGATGACTCTTGAGTAGAGGGGTTACCTACTCAGCGGTGCCATTTCCCGTCAGCAGTGCCGGTTCCCTGTGTGAGGACCCGTCCATCTACTCATGTGGCTCGTCATGGACCGCAAGGGAAATTTGGTAAATTGCGCCTTGTCAGTTTGTTTCACACCCGCGTGTGCATACACTGACCATGTTTGTGATAATGTTTGGTTAGAACGGTTAGTGGGACCCGGGATCGAAAGATCCGGACTTAGGCTTGAGTTCTTGCGTAAGTTTAGCTTTCAGCACAAAAAAAAAATCTTCTCTAGCTAAGAGATCGATCTTCTTGTGCCAGAAAGTCAAGTGCGATCGTCATGAAGGATCGATCTTTGCCTAGGGGAAGATCGATCATTCATAAGTCGGTTCGTTTGCCTATAAAGCAGACGAGACTTTCTTCATTGAATCCTTTTGAAATCCAGAGATCTGGAGCTCAGATCTATTGATTTTGAAGGCATTTGAGGATGATCCAAGGCCTAGCTACTTGGATTTAAGCTGCTTTTGCTTAGGTAGGGATTCCTACCTACAATCTTTTCGGGTTTTTGGTGTTTCCGGTTTGTTTGTGTTCTTTTGCTTAGATCTCTTAATATACATGCTTATTTGTTGTGTTTTCACCGGTTTTGGACTCGTGGGATCTTGATCTATCAGATCCCAGAGTTTTGTTAAGTTTGGATGTCTCCTCCGACGGTATTTCTCGCCGGAAGTACGCCGGAGAACCCATTCGAATCGATCCCTCTTGAGCAAGGATCGATCCCTCTAGGTTGGTCATGCTGCGCCCGATGAAGGATCGATCCTCTGCTTGGAGAAGATCGATCCTGGGTCTTGGGTAGCATGGTTACCCTACGTTGCGAGAAAGATCGATCTTCCTGGGAGGAAGGATCGATCTTTCTTGGCGCGACGAGAACGGTGCCCTCTGTTTCGAGAAAGATCAATCTTCCTGGGAGGAAGGATCGATCTTCTAAGCTCAACAGTGGGGGAAGGCTCACTGTTACTTAAAAGATCGATCTTTTCTTAGGGAAAGATCGATTCTTTAGTAGCAGAGAGGATTTTTCATGGCTTTTGCCTGCGGGGCTGGGTATGTCAATTTTCCTTACCGCTTTATACCTTTTATATATGATTAAGCATGTTAGCCCTATAATAGGGGCAGTGGTGAATCGGGGGAGTGATAACTCCCAGTATGTTTAGAATAAACTGTCGAGTAGCCCTACAGCTTTCCTTAGCCTCGCATGCCGGCGTGCGCCGAGGGCTTTATCTGTGATATCTATGAGCTGTTGTTTGCGGGGCTGCTTCACGGTGCAGGTGTTGTGGTGGACTGCTGGCAGTTGGTGGTGGTACCACTGCAGCAGCTCCTTAGACCTTATTTAACTGTTCACCACCCCGGGCCGGCAGGGTGCCGTGCCCAGACCTTGTTTTTATATCATCACATACTGTTGCAAGTTTAAACTGTATTACCCTGCATATGCGCATATCATGCATTGTGTTGTGCATTAGTTGCATTTGTGTAGGCCGTTGCTGATCCGGGGCTTTTGGGTAGTCCAGATCTAGCTCTAGGACCATTGCGGGTAGTTTGGTCCAGGATTCGATTTGTAGTATTCAGTCGTTTTCGATGATAGGGTTAGATGACCTGAATACATGTTGCTTGATGGTTATAGAGGTCGTTTCGGCCTCGAGCTGAGTGTTGAGGTGTAGCTGGTGTCCGGTTCATTGTCTCATGGGTAGAGGTAGTGCCTACTCAGCGGTGTTGGTTGCCCGCCTAGCAGAGTCGGGTTCATGCTAGTGAGATGGCAGTGTTTGTCTGCCTTGCTGAGGGCGGCCCCGTATGTGACCAGTCCGACTGGAGAACATGACTGGAGTCTCCTTTCAGGGACATGCGGTGGGGTTATGGGACCCCTGTGTACACCCAACCTTTGCTTGAGGGCGACACTATTGTGTTCCCTCCCTTGTGAGTGTCATAGTGTAGTGTCCATGCTGAGCTTAGTGCTCACTCCTACTCGGGCTGCGTTTTGCAGGTGCTGGCGCTAGCTCTTCTTTGGTCGCCCCTACCGGGCCAGTGTTTGGTGAGGTGGCGGCGTCTGGTGGTGCTTGAGGAGTGGCGATCACAGTCTTACCTTTTGTTCTAGATAGTCTCTTATGGGAGTGATAAATGTAAAATTTCCCTGTTTTGAGGTTTTATATTGTATATCAGTTTCAGTCTTTGAGGTTTGTAATTGTATAATACAGGATGTTTAAGAATTGCTAGGGTAACCACTACGATTAGAGGGAAAGCTCACCAAAATTTCCGCAGTAGGTTAGGTTCCGCTTCGCGTCTCCCGGCCCGGCTGGGCCTACGCGGGTCGGGGCGCGACACCCTGCTTATGAGTCAGCAGTGTTGGTTCCTGCTTACTGAATGTGACCCATCATGTGACCAGTTCTTCTGGAAGACTATGATCCTGGACCTCATGGACACGCGGTGGGGTTATGAGACCTCTGTATTCACCCAGGTCTTACTTGAGGGTGACAATGTTGTGTTTCCCTCTTCCGTCTGTGTATCGTAGTGTAGTTTCCCTGCTGAGCTTAGTTGCTCACTCCTACCCGGGCTGTGTTTTGTAGGTGCAGGCGCTAGCTCCTCTTCAGTGGCCCCTACCGGGCAGTTGATCGGCGGTGCGGTGGCACCAGGTGGAGTCTGAGAGGTGGCGATCTTTTACTGCTTTAAACCTTTGTTAGTTAGCCTCCTACGGGAGTATAATGTTGTACTTGATCTTCCCCTCTCTCATGATATGTATATCAAAACTCTTTTGGACTTGTTAATCTTGGGTTCGAGGCTTTGTTAAATTATAGTTGTTTAAATTGAGGGTGTTTTGATGAATTGCTAGGGAGACCAATAGGTTAGAGGGAACACTCGCAAAATTTTCCGCGTTTCGTTAGGTTTCAGTTCGCGTCACCCAGCCCAGTTGGGCTTTCGTGGGTCGGGGCGCGACAGACGATCCCTGAATAACCCATTGGAACCTTTGGATTTAGAAATAGATGCCACACTTCAAACAGCTAGAACCTTAAGACAGAAATCTTTAGGTAATTAACAGGAAGCCTTAAGTAACCTGCAATCTTTAATGGCTGAAAATGAAGAACATGTCATTGACCCTAATGCTAATATGGGTGGGGATGGAAATGACAATAATAATAGAGAAGTCCTAATTAGGAATCACTTCCTACCTGGACCTTATACCTATGCTTATTGTATCAACCCACCTACCATCAATGCTACACATTATGAGATTAAGCCTAACTGGATTACAGCTTTACCTTCTTTCTACGGGCGTGAGAATGAGGATCCCTATGGGCACATTGCTAGCTTCCTTGAAATCCTTTCTGTGTTCAAACTTCTGCACTTTAATGATGATGCCTTTAGACTCAAGTTTTTCCCTTTTTCTTTGAAAGACAAGGCTAAACATTGGCTCCAAACCTTATCTCCAAATTCGATTTCAACATGGGACCAACTTCAGGATGCTTTCCTTAAAAAATATTTCCCTATGATTAAAACTCAAAACTATCGAACCATGATTATTTCTTTTAAGCAAAATGAAGATGAGATGTTTCATGAAGCTTGGGAAAGATTTAAGGATCTTCTTAGAGAATGTCCCCATCATGAGGTACATGAGTGGCAGTTAGCCAATTTGTTTTATAATGGTCTTAATGCTCGTTATAGGATAATGGTCGAAGCCTGTTGCGGGGGTGTTGTTCTTAGTAAGCCATTGACTACTCTTTGGGAAATGTATGACATCCTTGCTGAAAATTCACAATATAATGCCTCAATTTCTAGGAGTCGGTCTACCACTGTCCGTAATTCTCGGGGAATTCATGAAATATATGAATTCCAAAGTCTCTTCGCACAAGTAGCCCTCCTAACTAATGATTTAAAACAGTTAATAATAGGTCAAACACTTACTCAACAATTGCCTCACACTTTATCCAAAACCTGTGCCCTTTGTCTTAGCTCTGATTATCATATCACTGATTGTCACTTGGGTCCCAATTTCCCTGACTTTGTTCAGGAACAAGCTAATGCAACTTATGGGTTTTCCAAACCCCAGAACAATCCTTATTCTAATACCTACAATCCAGGTTGGAGAAATCATCCCAATTTTAGTTGGAAGCCACAACAATCAAGTAAGTTTCAAGGACAAAACAATACGTCCAATACTTCTACTTTCAAGTACCCACCAAAACCTTCTGCAAATCCAAATCCTGGGTACCCTCCACATTATCTGCAGAATACACCTCACCCTTCTCCTGGTGAACCATCTAATGAACCCACATTGAGTTCCATTCTTGCAGTCATAAATGAAAATTTTAGTGGAATGAGAAGTGACCTAAAAAGTGATATCACTAAAATTCAGAATAATGTGTCTAGAATAGAGAACAAGTGTAATTCTAATACCAATCTATTGCTAAACTTGAGAATTCATTGGATCAACTTTCTAACACATTGTCTAAAAGAGAGGAATGACACTTGCCAAGTCAACCTGTGACCACCCCGAGAGGCCAACACTATGTAGAAAGCCAAAACTTTGAGAGTGTCAAAGTCATTGTGACCCTTAGATGTGGAAAAACAGTAGATAATCAAATAGGTGAACCAGTCAGTCTGGACGATCAAACACCCGATCCGACGATCAACCGTCCATCCCAAGATGATCCTTATTTTTCACCTGATATTGGCCCAATTGATTCTAGAGAACCTGATCCAGCTAAATATATTCCGAATAAAGTGCATTTTTCTGCAGCCCTTAAGGATCCTTCTTGAACCATAAAATCCCGATAAACTGCTAAAGAAATCCTTGAGACTTTTAAGCAAGTCAATATCAACATACCTTTGCTTGATGCCATTAGACAGATTCCTTCTTATGCCAAGTTTCTTAAGGATATGTGTACCCATAAACGCCAGGCTAAATCCAAAGTGTGTAAAAAGATCTTTCTTACCGAGCAAGTTAATTCAATTCTGAAACATGAAACACCTCCCAAACTAAAAGATCCTGGTACCCCCACCATACCTTGTTGTATAAGAGACTATCATATAGATGGTGCCCTTCTTGATTTAGGTGCCAGTGTGAACCTTATGCCTTACTACCTTTACAAGGAATTTGGGATGGGAGAATTTAAGGAGTCACCAACAATTTTGCAATTAGCTGATGGATCCATTAAAAAATCGAGAGGTATCTTAGAGGATGTTTTAGTTACAGTGGATAATTTCTTCTTTCCCATCAACTTTGTTGTCTTGGATATGGAACTTGTTGTCCACTACAAAAAGACCGTACCTATTATCTTAGGACGTCCCTTTTTGGCCACAACAAATGCATGCATAAACCGTCGAACTGGTGTTATGGATGTTTCTTTTGGACATATGCATTTTAAATTGAATATTTTTAAAACTGCATGTTTGCCTGAGCATGATGATGAATGTTATAATGTTGATATTTTGACTAAATGTATTGATGATAAATCACATGTCATGATTTCTGATGAATTCTTTGATATTTTGCACGATTATGTTACGCCTTGACCCAGAAAACCCATCCAGATTGGGGAGTGAGCAACCTAAACATGTTAAATCAACAATGGGCGCAAAAATTTTGACAGAGTCTCCTCTATAATTCTTACACAAGGAACCTGTAGAATATCTAATATTCATGATAAATTTAAGCAACTAGATTAAGAGGGAAGAAATGTAGATTTACAACCACTATCATTATTACAGACCCAATTTAAACATTTAGATAAACATCATTCCACATTAATATCAAAATTAAAGTTATACACTTTGTCCTGAAATAAGAAGCATAAGTTCCCAAGATTTAACTACATAAAATAAGTGTAAAATACTGAATTGAGCCCTCTAATCTGCCAACAACCTCAAAGTCCACCCGAAGTAGAAGCGCCTTCGAGAGTTGATCCACCTGGGACTACTGAAGTGGAAGGAACGACGCATGCACCTGCAAAACGCAGCCCGAGTAGGGTGAGCATAAAGCCCAGTAGGGTTCTACTCTATGACACTCTCAAGGAAAGGGTGAAACTTCAACTGTATCCACTTTCGTCAAGCCTAAGTATGCCAAGAGGCTAACCCTAGCCTCGTCAATTCCCCGAGGGTTCCTGTCCAGGTCCCACCCTCAGCCAACAATGAGGGGAAATAACACGACTGCGGGCTCCTATCTAGGTTCTATCCTACCCAGTCTCAATACCACCATCCCTCGTGGGGACATAAGTTAGGGACATCGAAATCCATATCTAGAACTTGGAGCGAAAGTAGACACGACCTCTACACCTCAATATCATAATTCAAATGAGTATATCTAGGTTGCAACCTCGATCAACACAAGATCATATCAACATAATCTCGCCATAGTCCTCCTACCCATACCTCGGCCCTAGAGCTAGATCCGGGCTACCTGATCGCTTACAAACATCGTCGTTAAAACGTTGCAAACTCAATTAAATATTAAATTTATATCCTTATTCAATCACTAAACTACTAGGTAGACTAGTGGTGAAATCCGGAGTCGAACCACAGGGAATTACTAGGAAAAACAAAATCAATTCTCAAAACAGATTCCTAAGCGGAGTAATCAAAAGGTTGGTTGAATTATCTAAAGATTATCTAAGAAAGCATGTAAAGTGATCGGGATTGGAACCAAGTGATGAATTACCTAGGGATTACTCAATCCACCCTAGCTTCACCTTTAATCTTCTCTAGTTATCCTCTTGTTCACTTCTCTCAACATTATGGATCATATGGCTACAAGCTCACATGAATCCCTAAAATAAGATTTATGTTCCTAACGGCATAGCCTATCTTTCTTGGCATAGGTTGTCTTCGATCCTACGATTACTTTAAGTTATACTACTCCTAATGACCTTGGCACAACCTATCCTAGCATAGCATAGCCTATCTCAAAAGCAAATCATAAATCACATGAAAACCATCTCATAAATCTGTATAAACAATAAGAGAAAGCTCATACGACTGAAAATACTTCAAAGGAACTCTGTTCCCTCAAATCTCAAATCATTAAAATCATATTTATGAGATCATATTGAGAAGAAGTTTACAAGAATCAAACCAAAAAAAATCAAAAGCTACACTAGGGTTTCATGAGATCCCTAAGTTAAGAATTAGCTACTCATCTTCTGAGAAAGATCCATAGGTGTTTGGAAGGAAGCCGTCGATCCCCGCGGGAAGATCTCCATCTTCAAAACCCTAGCCTTCTCCTCCAACAGTGGTCCAAAAGATGATAATTTTCGGCTGGAATAACCCCTCTATGTATTAGAAACCCTCAACCCCGGAATTAGGAGTTATAATTAAACTTAAGCTCTAATTTCCCTAAATTCCGGGTTGCTGACGTCATCGGAGCGATCCATCGGACTCAAATCCGATCCATCGCACTGCCCAGTCATCTGCCACATCATCAGTTTTCTTATTCTTCAATTTCTACTCGGAATTCTGATTTGTAGTCAATTCTGAAGCTAATCTGTATGGAATCTGGGAAAGTCTTCAACAGGAAAGTTCTAGATCTGGAAGTTGTCTATCGTCTTCAAAATATTTCATAATATTATAATTTATATAGAATATTTGGAGAATATTCTCTTCAGCATCGACGGAGCAGCTTTCCAGTTTGTAAATCTTCATCTATTCTTCCAACTATCATCATACCATCAGGAATCTCTGAATATATCCAACAGAAACATTGTGGACCTCTGAGTCTTCTACAATTTCCCAAAGTTTCAGAATATTTAGAGTTTCAGAGAATATCTGGCGAATATTTTCCCAATGGTCGACGAAGCTATATTTTTCTTCATTTTAGCCGAATTTCTTGTATTTCTTCTCAAATCCTACTTAAACCTGAAATCAAGCAATATGACATCAAATACAATCACTGTAGACCTAATAAAGGTAATTTAAGGGGTTTAATTATACAAAATCTGTGACTTATCACACCCCCCAACTTACACTTTGCTAGTCCTCGAGCAAAGAAAAGATAAAAAGAAAGCAATAAATCTAACTAGCCACTTTCGTAGGGCTCACGATTGCACTTAGCATGTGCAACAAGCCTTTAAACCCCTGGGTTATCCCAGTGGAGGAGTTATAGTCTCCTGAGGGTTTTCAGGGATGACACCCACAAACATCTATACATTCCCTTGAATATATCATTCGAAATCAATCATAATACTCATCAATTCTAATGCATGAAATAGAAATAATATCCATAAATATACTCTTCAACTCATAGTCGCATAAAAACATAGTAAATCCAAACATGTCATAACATATTTCCAACACTTCAACATATTTAATCATGATTAAGAATAACTTTAACACTCATGTGTGTGAATGGGGTTCCACATGCTTCAGAGCATCAATTATATCTAAACACTTCAACTATTCAAGATCACAACCCTATCCAAGCACATATCTTCCACTTATCACATAGCAATATCTGTTTTTTTTTTCTTTTTCTTTTTTTTCTTCTTAGGAGTTTCAACTGTTTTACGCGAACACCACGCTGGCTAGGCACACTGTTCGGTTACTAAGTTGAAAACCCCTTTTTTTTCTTTCTTCTTTTTTTTAGGAAATTCAACCGTTTTACGCGAACACCACGCTGGCTAGGCACACTGCCCGGTTACTAAGTTGAAAATCATTTTTTTTCTTTTGTTCCGCATACTTAGATAATTGCATGTGTTCATGTATTTTCTGTGTCATGACATAAAATTGTAAACCTATCCCAGTATCATACTTAGAATCTAATATCAACCCCTTAACATGTGGAAGTGAACATGTGCATTAGGATATGTCAGGCTATCCTTAGATCATAGTAAAAATGTTAAAGTATAGAAATAATATCATGCATAGTAAAAATTTACTATTTCTTATATGACATACAAGTCTCAGAATAATTCATAAAATAAATTTCTAAAACATGCACCTTTGTCAAATCATATCATAATTTCATTCTTTTGACATAATTCAAGGGATGTATAATATTTGGTTACCATAAAAAAAATATGAGCATGAAATTTATGAATGCTACCCCCCAACTTAGATGTAATTGACCTCAATTACACTAAATCATAAAAATAAAGCAAGGAATAAAGGGTAGAGATAACCAGTATTAAAGCCTCAAAAATAGAGTTCTCTCGCTTTAGATATACCCAGCATCGCCATAATAGAATAAATACACCCCTCTTCCCCATAACCTGCCACAGAAATATGTACCTTTCCAAAAGATCAAGTAATATATCACACAATTCCACAATTAAATTTAAAAGGCATAGCTCGTAAAATTTCGGCAGAGTCACCTGTATATTTTCATAATATATTGAGCTGTACAAACATTCATCCACACGATGTAAAATATAAACACGAACACATTAAAATACATCGACTCATCCATGCACAGCACCAAAAACATTCAACATCCAAAATATCATCCTGATTGAAGATCGAGACCGTCCGATTCGAAATTGAAGCTATGTAGCATCGGGATCGTGTCATGTAGCAGTTGGACGGCTGAGAGCTCGCCGGCGATGGATCGACGGTGAAACGTCGTCGTTGGAGGACGGGAAGGGTATAGGAAGAATCGTAGATGATTGAGGAGGTCTCCGGTAAGTTCTGATTGAAGAATCAAGGCCTCCAGGTGACTGGTCGGAGGTGAACGGGTCGGAGGAAGACAATCGCCGGAATCGGATTCCGATGATCGGAACTCCAATCAAGGATGGCAAGGGGTGAGGAAGGATCGTGGAGGCATGAGGAATGGTCCTATGGTGTTGGATTGAGGAATTGAGCTTCCAGACGGTGGAATGAAGGTGGTTGGAGCGGTGGTTTCGTCGGAGCCTGAAGCCAAGGATCCCAGCAGAAAGGAAGGGATTTGATGGTGGCGGAAGCCTCGTGGAGTTGGAAGGAAGCTTTTGGAGGTGTTTGGGGGCGGTGAACGACCGTGGATGATGGTGAAGACGATGGCCGAGGGCCTCGCCGGCGTCGGAAGAGAGGGTGTCGAGGGAAGAGGAAGATGGGGATGAAAAGGTGGAAGGTTGGCGGAGGTCTCGGTAGTATCTTCAGGGGTTGGGGATGGCCGGAGATGCTGCGATGGGCGGCGGTGGTCGTCGGCTCGGGGATGAGCCGACGAGCCGCGGGAGAAAGTGAGAACGGGAGGAGAGAGGAAAATCAAGAAAAATAAGGAAAACTAGGAAAAAGGGAAAAAAATATGGGAAAAATCATGGAAAAATCCTAAAAACTCAGGAAAAATTCTAAAAATTAAAAAGAACTCCTAAAAACTGGGTTGCCTCCCAGCAAGCGCGCAATTTTACGTCTTTTGCTAGACTTCCCGAAAAGGTAAGTTATAATATGGATCCGTCAGATTGCCGGACTCGATCACACCCACAAGTATAATTTCCCCATATAATGATTTAAACCATACCCGGCCCAACAGTATATCAAGTATTTGATGATGCAGACCTATTAATTCTTTCCCCCCCACAAGTGTACTAGAAACCCCTCCCGTTATAAAAGACAAACTATCTTCATATTTCATCTTACAACCAGGTCTACGGTATGTGTCTCTCATAATGTTGAAACCCGGAAGTGAACATAAAGGGGATTTCGATCTCAGAATGAGTGTAGGCAATGACGATGGTGCAAATAGAGGTAAAGGAAAAGGTAGTGGCTCATGTTTAGAATATACTGACACATCTGTACAAAGGTGTGTGTCAACATAATAAGCACGAACTTGCCTAGGATCTAAGTCAGGTGAAGGAGTAAGAGATAACGGTGGAAGGGGCTCAACCACCCAAGAAATAGTTTTTGTCTCTACAGTGTGCTGATCAAGTGACTGATCGGGCAAGATGTGTGGTTTGATGTCATCTTTCGATTGTGCAGTGTCCCAATTAACATCATCATCAGAGTCAGAAGCATAGGCATTCAAAATATCAAACAGAATCTCATTCTTTAATTCAACATCATCATCCTCAGAATCATACTCATCCCATATTGTAGGCAATCTATCATCATTCAATTTAGCATCATTATCATGATTAAATTGTCCAGTATCCAAGTCAATGTCAAATAAGGATGAATCAGAGTTATAAACCCCATCATTTATAACATCAATAGCAAAGCAATCATTATTTTCAGACACACATTTTTTCATGTTGCCAAATGAGACATCCATAACACCTGTATGACAATTTATACAAGCATTCGCAGTAGCTAGGAAAGGTCGACCTAAGATAATAGGCACGGATTTCTTACAAAGAGCAACGGGCTCCATGTCTAAGACAATGAAGTCAACCGGAAAAAAGAAGCCATCAACCTTAACCAGCACATCCTCCAAGATACCTCGCGGTGTCTTGAGGGATCTATAAGCTAACTGAAGGGTTACTGTCAAGGTTTCAAATCATTCATGCCAAATTTCTGATATAGGGCGTAAGGTAGTAAATTAACGCTAGCACCAAGATCAAGAAGAGCACCATCAATATAATAGTCTCCTATACAACAAGAAATAGTTGGGGTGCCTGGATCCTTAAGTTTTGGTGGAATGTCATATTTCAGGATCGAACTTACATGTTCAGTCAGAAATATTTTCTTAGAGACCTGAGATTTGGATTTGCGTTTTTGGGTACAAAGGTCTTTCAGAAATTTCATATAGGAAGGGAATTGTCGGATGGCCTCTAAAAGTGGTATATTGATGTTCACTCGCTTGAATATCTCCGTGATTTCCTCTACATATGATTTCTTATTGGGTCTAGAGGAAGGGTCCATAAGTGCATAAGGGAAAGGTATTTTGGGCACATATCTAGCAGGGTCAGGCTCCCTCTGATCAACTGGACTCGCATCCATTTGATCGGGAGTGTCATCATGCTGAGGGGACTGAGACCGATCGGTCGGAATCGTTCCGACCGGTCGGTTCTGAGAGCGATCCGTCGCTCTGGCCAGTGTCAGGAAGTATTTCCACTTGCCTACCGTTCCTTAGGGTTACTACAGCTTGTGCACTTTCAAAGTTCTGGTTGTCAATGTGGTGCAGGGCTCTAGGATTGGTCACAGGCTGACTAGGTAAATGACCATCTTCTCTTTTAGACATTGTGCCTAGTTGTGTCTCTAAATTGGATATAGATTGAGCATGTGAAATCACATCATTTCTTAGCAATAACTGCTCATTCCTCATCAGAGTCATTTCATTCTTAAGCACAGTTTTCTTGCTTGTAAGTGCATTAATGATGGTGTTCAAGGCCGGGTCAGAGGGTGCTTGTGGAGGAGGTTGAGGTGCAGTTTGTTGATATGGTGTAGAGTATCCTTGGTTTGGATTTGCATGCGGCATAGATGGGTACCTATCAGACTGTTGAGGTTGCCTCCAACTAAAGTTGGGATGATTCCGCCAACTTGGATTATACGTGTTTGAAAATGAATTATTGTCAGGTTTAGTAAAGCCATAAGCTGCATTTACTTGTTCCTGAACAAATTCAGCGAACGAAGGCGCCAGGGGACAGTCGGTTATGTGATGTTCAAGGCTAGAGCATAGTGCACAAGTTTGAGGTTGATTTTGGAACGGGGGAGGGTCATGTGCTTGTCTCATTTCCAATTTATCAAACCTTTTATTAAGGAGAGCTATTTGTGCAGTAAGGGCATCAAATTCAGAAAGTTCAAAGGTCCCCTTAGATGTAAGCCGACTCCTAGGGTTTGTATACTGTTGTTGAGAACCAATGGAAATTTGTTCATAAAGGTTCCAGAGCTCATCATCATCTTTGTCTAAAGGAATACCCCCACAAAAAGCTTCAACCCTAGTTTTACATCTTTCATTAAGGCCTCTATAAAACTTATGCGTTAACAACCACTTATCAATATCATGATGGGGACATTTTCTCAAAAGATCTTTAAATCTATCCCAGGCATCATGGAAAAACTCATCATCATATTGAACAAAGGTAAGGATTTCAGTCCTGAATTTCTCAGTTTTAATTATGGGAAAGAATTTCCTTAAAAATCCCTCTTGAAGTTGGTCCCAAGTTGTGATTGAGCGTAGAGGTAAACATTGAAGCCAGTGTTTAGCTTATCTTTCAAAGAGAAGGCAAAAAGTTTCAACTTAAAGTCATCATCATTAAAGTTTTCCAATTTTAGTGTAGTGATAGTGTCGATAAAATTGTGAATGTGCTCATATGGATCCTCATTACTTAGACCATGGAAGTGAGGTAACATTTGAATCGTTTGGGGTCTAATCTCATAGTGTGAGGTTGTGATTGCAGGAGGATCAATGGAAGGAGTCTAAGTGTAGGCAGTGGGTAAGAAGTGATTTCTCAAAGGAACACGTTGTACCCCCCCATTGTTATTATTACCGTTTCCCCTTCCCATATTAGCATTAGGGTCGATGACATGTCCCTCATTTTCAGCCATGGTGAGAAAGGTCTCTTGAATAAATTGCAAGTTATTCAAAGCTTCCTGATAATTACTCAAAGATTGTTGACCTAAGGCTCTAGCTTTTCGGAGTGTGATCTCTAGTTCTATATCTAAAGGTTCCAGTGGAGTATTCAAGGATCGTCTGCCTTGCATGCAAGATCACACACAAAAAGAGAAAAAGAAAACAGAAAATTCGGAGGAGAGGACAAAACCCAGCAAACAACAATTGAAACGAAAAGGTTTGAAGCAAAAAGACTTAGCTGACTGCGCAGTCCGATCGATCGGATTCAGGTCCGACCGATCGCTCCAGGTGGCTTGCGAGTTGTATTTTTCTTCAAGAAAAATCCGTTCCAATGCTGCAAAAATTCCATAACATTGTCAGAAAATTCCTAAAAAGTGTAAAATAAAGAAAGGGAAAAATAAGAAAGGTAAAAACCTAACTAAGCAAAGAAAATGAGTTAAGAGAAAATCAATTAGTTAACCATCGAATTACCCGGCAACAGCGCCAAAAATTGATCACTTACAAACGTCGTCGTTAAAATATTGCAAACTCAATCAAATATTAAATTTATATCCTTATTTAATCACTAAACTACTAGGTAGACTAGTGGTGAAATCCGGAGTCGAGCCACAGGGAATTACTAGGAAAAACAAAATCAATTCTCAAAACTGATACCTAAGCGGAGTAATCAAAAAGTTGGTTGAATTATCTAAAGATTATCTAAAAAAGCAAGTAAAGTGGTCGGGATTGGAACCAAGTGATGAATTACCTAGGGATTACTCAATCCACCCTAGCTTCACCTTTAATCTTCTCTAGTTATCCTCTTGTTCACTTCTCTCAACATTATGGATCATATGGCTACAAGCTCACATGAATCTCTAAAATAAGATTTATGTTCCTAACAGCATAGCCTATCTTTCTTGGCATAGGTTGTCTTCGATCCTACGATTAGTTTAAGTTATACTACTCCTAATGACCTTGGCACAACCTATCCTAGCATAGCATAGCCTATCTCAAAAGCAAACCATAAATCACATGAAAACCATCTCATAAATCTGTATAAACAATAAGAGAAAGCTCATACGACTGAAAATACTTCAAAGGAACTCTGTTCCCTAAAATCTCTAATCATTAAAATCATATTTATGAGATCATGTTGAGAAGAAGTTTACAAGAATCAAACCAAAGAAAATCAAAAGCTACACTAGGGTTTCATGAGATCCCTAAGTTAAGAATTAACTACTCATCTTCTGGGAGAGATCCATAGGTGTTGGGAAGGAAGCCGTCGATCACCGCGGAAAGATCTCCATCTTCAAAACCCCAGCCTTCTCCTCTAAAAGTGGTCCAAAAGATAATAATTTTCGGCTGGAATAACCCCTCTATGTATTAGAAACCCTCAACCCCGGAATTAGGAGTTATAATTAAACTTAAACTCTAATTTCCCTAAATTCCAGGTTGCTGACGTCATCGGAGCGATCCATCGCACTGCCCAGTCATCTGCCACATCATCAGTTTCCTTATTCTTCAATTTCTACTCGGAATTCTGATTTGTAGTCAATTCTGAAGCTAATCTGTATGGAATCTGGGAAAGTCTTCAACAGGAAAGTTCTAGATCTAGAAGTTATCTATCGTCTTCAAAATATTTCATAATATTCTAATTTATATAGAATATTTGGAGAATATTTTCTTCAGCATCGACGGACCAGCTTTCCAGTTTGTAAATCTTCATCTATTCTTCAAACTGTCATCATACCATCAGGAATCTCGCAATATGTCCAACAGCAACATTGTAGATCTCTGAGTCTTCTACAATTACCCAAAAGTTTCAGAATATTTGGAATTTCAGAGAATATCTGGCGAATATTTTCCCAATGGTCGACGAAGCTATATTTTTCTTCATTTTAGCCAAATTTCTTGTATTTCTTCTCAAATCCTACTTAAACCTGAAATCAAATACAACCACTCTAGACCTAACAAAGGTAATTTAAGGGGTTTAATTATACAAAATCTATGACTTATCACTACCCGAGCCCTCGGATCAGTGATCGAGCCCCATCGCCTGCAGCTAGCCTTAATGCTTCTAATGCATACAACATGCATGAGCCTAATCAAGCAACTAGGCCTAGGTGTCTCTACATGTCAATTCATCAATCACATATCCAACAAGGTATAACATAACTATAGGGTAGGATTAGCATTCAGGAATAAACAAAAGCCAAGTACAACATTCGCATGGCAAACATGCATCCAACCAAGCATAACATCTTTCAACAGAAAAGGGGCACACAGTCGCCCCAACCAAATTACACATTCCCAAGGGTCTTCACCCCCCTCGGTTAACCCACGAAAGAAATAGAAACGGGCACAGTGCCGGCCCTAGGCTTACACGATATAATAAAAGATACTTGAAGTAACCACAATGAAATTGTAAGAATTAAAAAGAGGAAGAACAGGCGGCAGCAAAGAATGGCAATATCATTCATTCAAGACTCTAGTCTGGCATACATACAGGCAGAACAGGGATACAAAGATGGCAATTATAGTTCAGTAATTAATCCAACGACCCATTCAAACAGAGATCACGTATGCATCCCATGGCAGTAGAGTGGGAAAAGATGAGGATGAAAACATGGGACCAAAAACAAAGCATGACCTAGCATCAGGATCCATGGCGGCGCAACAGAGAAATGGGAGAAAGAGATAGCATTGATCCAGTCCTTAGTCTAGCATTCATCCGACGAGCCAGCAAGGGAACTAGCTAACTACTACCAAAGGAACCACGAAAACAAATCCAAGAGCCAGCCAATAAATCCAAGGGAAAACAAGCAAACACCGAAATGCCAAGTTAACAGCATCAGAAATCCAAAAAAACCTATAGATCCAAACAAAGGCAGCAAAGAGGAGACATGAGGATGAAATCTCATCAAAAATCCGTGAACACCCGTAGAACTGAACTACGATGACAAGAGAGGAGGAATGAGGAAGAAAACAGGAAAGATAACAAAACACGGCCTGCCATCGGGTCAATGTCATATCATCGGAGAAGAAGACAGGACAACATCGGCGTCCATCAAAAACCAAAAAATGTGGAAGAAAGCCCAGTAAGGAGGAGGGAAGAGCATCGATGGGAAGCCACGAAAATAGCACGGGAAAAGCCAGGAAAACTAAGAACATATCATCACTATCCCACGCTAGCATGATTCAACCAAGCCCTAGATGCCTAACCAAGGGTTAGGGTAGGAATCCCCACCTCTGGGTTCGATTTGTTTTTGCCTAGATCTCCTCCTATCTTCCTCTTCTTCGGCCACGGTTGTCGTCCCCGAGCTCGCCGCCAGTAGCACGTCACCGCCACCTCTCTCCTCAGGCCGTGGGTCGCCTCCAGTCGTGGTCGCGGACGTCGTCTCTCCTCTCTCCCCGATCCGCCGTCGCCGCTCTCTCGCGCTCTCTCTCTCTATCTCTCCCTACAGTGCCCTAACAATTGCGAGAGTTAAAACGGGCTACTTATATGGCTTGCTTGAGATTGGATCTTGTCCGTTTGATCGGCCAGATTTGATCCTTGCGGGCCAAATCCAGATCCTACGATCTAGGGTTCTCCTAATGATTTAGTCAAATACATACATCATTACAAGGTCGTGTATGCGCTACACGTGTATGAAACCAACCGACAGGGCACAATTTGACCAAATTGTCCTTGGGATCACAAAGAAGCCATGCGATCAGCCGATCGCGCTTGACGCAGAAACATGCCAAGAAGGGATCGGTCCTCGAACAACGCGGTCGAGCCAGGTCGGAGGAATGGGTCCTCACAGATTATGACTCTAATAATGATGATGATGTTACTTTTGAAATTGCACAATCGAAAGATGACATTGACACACACAAATCAGATTTACCGACCGATCAGTCAGAAGAACGATCAATCGGTCAGGACACTGTGAAGATTGAAACTATTTCTTGGATGGTTGAACCCCTTCTACCACTCTCTTCTACTCTGCACCTTCTTCACTGGAAGTACCATCTGATTTAGAATTAAAACCACTGCCTAAAACGCTAAAATATGTTTTTCTAGGGTCAAATTCATCTCTTCCCATTATCATCTCTTCTTCCCTTTCGAGCGATCAGGAGAGTCAACTTTTAGAGGTTCTAAAACTCCATAGAAAAGCCATAGGATGGTCAGTCGCCGATCTGAAAGGCATCGACCCTTCAATTTGCATGCATAGGATTCATCTTCAGGATGAATTTAAAACAGTTCGGGAGATGCAGCGCCGTCTTAACCCTACACAAGTTGTTCCTAAGAAATTCGGTGGGTCATGAATTATATACCAAATCTCTAATAGCCAGTGGGTCAGCCCTACACAAGTTGTTCCTAAGAAATCCGGCATAACAGTGGTAGAAAATGAGAACGGTGATAAGATCCCAGTGCACCAGACCACGGGATGGCGTGTTTCCATTGATTATAGGAAACTAAATGCTTTGACTAGAAAAGATCACTTCCCTCTTCCTTTCATTGATCAAATCTTAGAAAAACTTTTCGGCCAGAGTTATTATTGTTTTCTAGATGGATATTCAGGGTATAACCAAGTTGCAGTCGATCCTCAAGATCAAGAGAAGACTACTTTCACATGTCCTTTTGGTACTTTCGCTTATAGTAGGATGCCTTTTGGTCTTTGTAATGCACCAGTGACTTTTCAAAGGTGTATGATAGCCATCTTCTCTGATATGATTGACAAATTTCTTGAAGTCTTTATGGAAGATTTTTCTGTGTTTGGAAATTCTTTCAAATCCTGTTTAGACAATCTTTTTAAAGTTTTTGATCGATACATTGAAACCAATATTGTTCTTAGTTGGGAAAAGAGTCACTTCATGGTTCAAGAAGGAATCGTGTTAGGTCACATTGTTTCAAAACGTAGTATAGAGGTTGATAGGGCCAAAGTTGAATTAATTTTTACTCTACCTCCACCGACTTCTGTGCGTCAGATTCGTTCTTTCTTAGGTCATGCTGGATTTTATCGCCGATTCATCAAAGACTTTTCTAAAATTTCACGACCGTTGTGTGAATTGCTTGCCAAGGATGTTCCTTTTGTCTTCGATAATGCATGTTTGACTGCTTTCAAGACCATTCATGATTTATTGTCTATCGCACCTATAGTTCATGCACCTGATTATTCTCCATCTTTTGAAATTATGTATGATGCCTCTGATTCTGCCATAGGAGCTGTTTTAGGACAACGAGTAAACAAAATCCCACATGTGATTTATTATGCTAGTAAGACCCTCTCTGAATCTCAATTAAATTATACCACTACTGAGAAGGAATTATTAGCCGTAATATTTGCATTGAAAAAGCTTCATCCCTACCTCCTATGTTCGAAAATCCGTATCTACACTGATCATACTGCCTTGCGATATCTTTTAGCTAAAAAGGATACCAAATCTAGACTGATTCGCTGGATCTTGCTTTTGCAAGAATTTGATCTAGAGATTAGGGATAAGACTGGTTCAGAAAATATAGTTGATGATCACTTGTCTCGCCTTCCATTGGAACATATTCTTGATAACACTCATGTTAATACTTTCTTTCCATACAAGCATCTCTTTTAGGTGACTCGTCTTTCACAACCTTGGTATGCACATAATCAATTATCTTGTTTCAGGCAAGCTTCCCGACTCATGGTTTAAAAATCCTAAAGATAGGTTCTTTTCTTAGATTAAATATTATATTTGGGAGGACCCTGAGTTGTTTAAGCATTGCTCTGGTCAAGTAATTAGACGATGTGTGCCTGAGTCAGAAATTCATGATATTCTCACTTTCTGTCATACACATGCATGTGGTGGTCATTTCTCAGGGAAGAAAACATCTGCAAAAGTTCTACAAAGTGGATTTTATTGGCCTTCAATTTTTAAGGATTGTCATAATTTCTGCCAATCCTGCATTCGATGTTAGAAAATTGAAAATATCTCTCGTAGGAATGAGATGCCTCAAACTCTGATTTTAGTTGGATATATCTTTGATATTTGGGGTATTGATTTCATGGGACTCTTTCCACCTTCCTTTGGTTTTCAGTATATCCTTATCAATGTTGACTATATTTCCAAATGGGTAGAAGCCATAGCAACCAAGTCAAATGATCATAAAGTTATGGTTAAATTTCTTCAAAGTAATATTTTTCTAGATTTGGTTGTCCTCGTGTGATTATTAGCGATGGTGGTTCTCATTTTAATAATCAACATTTTGCTTCCCTCCTTAAAAAGTATTCTATTACACATAAAATAGCCACTCCCTATCATCCTCAGACTAGTGGTCAAGTAGAACTTTCTAATAGGGAAATAAAGCACATATTAGAGAAAATTGTTCGCATTGACCACACAAATTGGGCCACTAAGCTAGGTGATGCACTATGGGCTTATAGGACGGCTTATAAAACGCATATTGGTATATCCCCATATCAATTAGTGTTTGGTAAACACTGCCATTTGCCCGTAGATTTAGAACATCGAGCTATGTGGGCCATTAAAAAACTCAATACTAATACCAATGCCGTCATAGCACATAGGAAACTTAGTTTATGTGAACTTGAGAAAATTCACAATGGGACATATTTGAATTCCAAAATTTATAAAGATAAAAAATGCCTTCCATGATAAACATATTTCACGAAGGAATTTTGATGTCGAGCAGAAAGTTTGGCTTTTCAATGCTAAGTTGCGTCTTTTCCCAGGCAAATTACGTTCTAGATGGTTAGGCCCTTTTATTATAAATATAGTATTTCCACATGGCGCTATAGAAATTCGGCATCCACACAAACGAAATATTTATTTTTAATGATCATAGATTAAAACACTATGTGGAGGACATTGCTCATGACGATGTTATTGAGTCCGTCGAACTGACGGACCCAAGCTATAACTGACCTTTTTTAGGCTCGTCTAGCGAAAGATGTAAGCTATAACTGACCTTTTTTAGGCTCGTCTAGCGAAAGACGTAAACTTCCTGGGAGGCAACCCACTTGTATTTTTTTCCCCCTTAGCCTTTTAGTTTTTTTCTTTAATTTTTAGGATTTTTCTCAGATGTTTTTTTTCATTTTTCCTATATATTTTTGTTATTTTCCTATCATAATCATCATATCTAGAAAGATTGAATTTTGTTGAACCACGGTGGATCGTCCTATCGACGGTCATTGCCTCCACTAAATCACGCAGCTCACGGTCGACTGTCGCATCAACCATTGCATCGTTCGTGAGGCTCTGTCACAAAAAAGGCTTCTTAGGGTCGATGCAACGATCGACCGTCGCCCCCTCAACCAAATTCTTTCATCCACGGTCGATCGGTCGATCGACCATCACATCGACTGCCAGCTTATTTGCTGATCGCATGGTCGACCGTTGCCTTAGTGACCCAAGATCACCCACTCCCATGGTTGATTGTCATGTCGACCGTCGGATCGACCGCCGAAAACAATTTTTCTGCTCGAGCGGTTCTACAATTGGATTTCATCCTAATCCTACTCGTTTTCCTATTCTAACTCAAATTTTAGTTCAATCTTTATTTAAATCAGCCCATGCCTGACTTCCTATGGTATCTCTTCCTCTTCGATCATCATCCCTGCCCCATCATCTAGTTCCTGCTCTGCCCCGGCATCTGCTTCCTCCGAGCGACCACCCCGATCACCTCTCTCCTTCGTCTTCCACCACCAAGCCACCTAGGGGTGAGCAGAACCGAACCGAACCTGAAGATCCGAACCGAACCGAATTATTTCGGTCCATTCGGTTCGGTTTTTTTGGTTCGGTTCGGTTTTGACATGTATGAAAAGTTTGGGTTTCGGTTCGGGTTCAGTTCTTTAAAAAACATTCAGAACTGAAGAACCAAACTTTTTATACATCTATTGATTTATGGTCTAACTAAGTCAGCACTCAGCCGGTCTAACTACCCCGGTGAATTACTCAATTCAGTCTCCAATTCTCCATAGTTGGTCGGTCCTCCTAACTCCCAAGTCTCAAATCTCACGATGCCCTAAGCCTAAACGCCGTCGCCTCACTCCTGGCTTTCCCTCTTTTGATCTCTTCCTCGATCTCATGGCCGGCTTGTCACCATCCGACTGCAGCCTGCCCTCGTCGCCGTCCACCTACGGCCCCGCCTTTTTCTTCCTCTCTGTCGGAGATACCAAACCCTTTTTCTCTCCTTACTTACTCTCTCTGTCTCTTGTATCTCAAATGTTGCAATTTTTATGTGGTTTTGCTTAATTTTCCTAAGCACACAGATCCTCCTACTTCCTACTTCCTACTTCCTTTCATTAGAGTTTTTCGCCTTTGCTTAATTCAAAAATCTACGGTCTCCATTGGATTTTTTCCTAGTTTGCTACAAAAACTTGTGGGGTTTTACTTAATTTCTCACTGTGGCTCGACTAGCATCTAAGATTTATTTTTCTATCAAATCTTGTGGTTTATGGCTGTGTTTAATTGATGGATTTGATTGTTTCGTGGTAGAAATAACCATGCATGCCAGATTTAAATGTCCAGTTATGTCACAGCTGTACTTCCCAGATTTTTGCAAAGTTATCTCTTCATTATAAGATATTCTATGAACTCGCTTGAGTGTTTATGCTTGTGATTTTGTAGTCATCATAGGCTGTACTTCTGGGTAAATGCTTGCAATGTACTCTTAAACATCTTAGCCAATAGGAAACAAGCTAGACTTCATACTGTCTTACATTCTATTAGTACACTCTTTAAGTAATCTGTGATCTAATAAGAGATTTGCAAGGGTTCATGAGTAAGTGATGTAATGGGGGCATTTGCACCGCTACTAATTCTAAATGCCTCACTACTAAGTAATCTGTGATCTAATAAGAGATTTTCCATGTGTTGTGGATGTGATTGCGTGTGATTTATTGATATTATTCCGTAATTTATTAAGGAATTTGTTGTTTTCTCCACCATTTTGAAGTATTTCACCCAAGATCTAATCTTTTTTTTGCTTGAAATCTATTTGCTCGAATTTGTACTAATGAAATAAGCTAGATTGTATTTTCCATAGTAGACTGGATTTTGAATCTTTGATGAGTGTACAATTTTCGTTGTAACAATCTCTTGAGAATGATGTATTCAAAACAAAAAAAAACAAAAAATGCCAGAGCCTTTCAATTGATGTTATGTTTCGTAATAAATCCATTCTATCCTTTGATTGATATTCCCACAGATTTTACTTGTTGATAGAGTTTGACGAAGTGAAAAGTAGCTGTAGGATTTAGTTCAGTCTTCTACAGTATCTTGCTACAATTTTTGCTGTCTACTTGAAATGCAACTATTGTTCCTATATGTTGATATAAATATGTATATGCAGGTATTAGGTTTTCATCATATCCTTAGATATTTTCAAGTCATGCACCCCAACCGAGCTGGACGCAGATCGTGAAATCTGAGCAAAGTGCATTTAATTCACACCACCAATCTGTGCAACAAAGCTTTCCTATTTCCTTCTCTGGCAGCTACAAAGGAGGAAAGCAATTCCCTCTCATGCAGGATGCTAACATTGTCCTCAATAGCAGAAAATCTCTTGAAACATATGTTCTCAGGTGCTTTTTCAAGGCTGTAATGGTGTGGTTGTTTTAATGACGTGGTTGTTTAATTATTGCAACAATCTGATGGTTTGGTTGTTTAATTACTGTAACTGTGGATGTTTTTTAATTACTGCAACTGTGGTTGTTCAATTATTGCAACTATGGTTGTTTAATTATTGCAACAATGTGATGTAATGGTATGGTTGTTTTAAACTTTTAATTATTGCAAAAATTTTGGTTCGGTTCCAAAAAGTTCGGTTCGGTTCGGCTGTGTACAAAAGTTCGGTTCGGTTCGGTTCCAATTATTTTGGAACCGAACAATTTCGGTTCGGTTCGGTTCGGTTCCTGCATAGGTTCGGTTCGGTTCGGTTCTCTAAAACATTACCGAAAAAAATTTGGTTCTTCGGTTCTGGACTGAGCACCGAATGCTCACCCCTAAGGCCACCACCTCCCTCCAACATCCTCTTCCACCTTTCCATCGTCAACCTCTACTCTCTTCGAAATCTTCTCTTCCGCCACTGGTGCGCTTCGCCGCTTTCGACCCAACTTCACTCTGTTCCTCTACTGTGACATGCGATAAGTTTTCGCTTAATTCTTCGCAGACACTCATCGTGATATCGTCTGGCCTAGGCAGATCTCTAAACTTCGATATGTCTCGATCAAGCCTATCCTCCTACACGTCTGATGCTATTCCGCCCCACTTTCCGATGTCTGAATTCGCATCTGGATCTCCACTATCGCAGGCGTCCAGGTTCTCCTCAGACGATGACTCGATGAGCACTGCCGACTCCCCGATGCCACCATCTCCACCAACGGTTTTATGTTGTCCACCTAGGGTAATTTCTGACTCTTCTGCACATGTCGGCTCGTCTGTCGACTATCCCATTGGTGTTGAGTTCTACGGGATGTTACCTCCAGCGGATTTGTTTGCCCGAATCATTTATGATATTCAGCATGCTCCAGACCTTGATGATCCCTGGGTATCCTTCGAAAGTGCCGGCGGTTCAAAGCTCATCGTGCCTCCATGTTCTCTCATTGATCCTGCTCTTCTTACGCCTCCTGATTCACCATATGCATCAGATGACCCTGACCGTCCGCCGACCCCGATGCCTAGTCACTATGATTCTAAAGAAGAAGAAGACAACAAGGACGAGATGGATGATGCATGATGAATGAGGAGTTCTGCTGATTTTGTTTCTTTAGGACTATTTTAGTGGATGATTGCTTATCTAGGTTTTCTTTTATCACGGTGAGATGGTTTGCTGAAGAGATGCTAGTGTAGTGTGTTTTCAATTTTCCTTTTAGATTATGATTTCTATTTCGAATCATGTAGATGGCTGATCATCAAAGTTTTATGCTCAATAAATACAAAGGATCTTTTGCCAACTTTTCCTTTATACCTTTTCGCTTTTCTTTTGCCATATTTTTCATTCTATTCAATTTGATCTTTTGAAAAGGTTTTTTTTTTAATGGCAGGTGTTCCTCTGGAAATCATTAAGGGGCGTATTATGAAAATCTTATATAGACCGATCAGGGGATTATTCTTAAGTCTTTATATATGTCTCTAATGTTTTATGATGATTTTATATGGTTTTATTATTTTAATCTCTTCTAGAGCCATGAATTTATTCAATGACGATGTATTCTTCTTGTGGGCGGTGTGGTGACTACAATGTTTGCGACATCTACCTATGGCGCAATATTATGGTGATCTCTACCCTTTTTCCTTGCTTTATTTTTATGACTTAGTGTAATTGGGGACAATTACATTCAAGTTAGGGGGTAGATTCTAGGAATTTAGTTGTTATTATTATACATCCCTTGAAATATGTCAAAAGGATGAAATTATGATATGATTTGACAAAGATGCATCTTTTAAAAATTTATTTTATGAATTATTCTGAGACTTATATGTCATATAATGGATAGTAAATTTTTGCTATGCATGACACTATTTCTATACTTTAACACTTTTACCATGATTTAAGGATGACTTGACATATCCTAATACACATGTTCACTTTCACATGTTAAAGGGTTGATATTAGATTCTAAACATGATATTAGGATAGATTTACAATTCTATGTCATGGCACAGAAAATACATGAACACACGCAATTATCTGAGTATTTGAAAAAAATGGATTTTCAACTTAGTAACCGGGCAGTGTGCCTAACTAGCGTGGTGTTCGCGTAAAACGGTTGAGATTCCTAAAGAAAAAAAAGAAGGGTTTCATACTTAGTAACCGGGCAAGGTGCCTAACAAGATGTGTTATTCGCGTAAAACGGTTGAAATTCCTGAAAAAAAAAGAAAAAAAAAGAAAAAAACAAACAGATATTGCTATATGATAAGTGGGAGATATGTGCTTAGCTATGATTATGATCTTGAATAGTTGAAGTGTTTAGATATAATTGATGCTTTGAAGCATGTGGAATCCTATTCACATACAGGAGCGTTAAAGTTATTTTTAGTCATGATTAAATATGTTAAAGTGTTGGAAATATGTTATGACATGTTTTGACTTACTATTTGTTTATATGATTATGAGTTGATGGGTTTAATTATGGACATTATTTCTATTTCATTCATTAGAGTTAATGAATATTATAATTGATTTCTAATTATATATTCAAGGGAATGTATAGATGTTTGTGGGTGTCATCCCCGAAAACCCTCAGGAGACTATTGCTCCTCTACTGAGGCAACCCAGGGGTTTATAGGCATGTTGCAATCATGAGACCTACGAAAGTGGCTACTTAGATTTATTGCTTTCATTTTATATTTCCTTTGCTCGAGGACTAGCAACATATAAGTTGGGGGGTATGATGAGTCACTAAATATTCATACTTAAACCCCTTAATTTACCTTTGTTTGCCCATGAGTGTTTTTATTTGATAGTTTGTTAGTTGATTTCAGGTTTAATGAAGATTCAAATTAAAAAATACAGAAATAGACTAATATGTTGAAATTACACCGCTCCGCTGTCAGTTTGGAAAGAATTCGCCAGAAACTATTCATAAGTGCAAATACTTTGAAATATGGAAAACATGTAGAAGACATCAAGACGTACAACTTTAATGATGGACACTTCGCGAGATTCTTGACAGAATAATCCCAGTTTTGAAGAATATGAAGATATTCATATCTTGGAAAACCGGTCCATCGGCGTTCAGGAGGATATTCGCAACATATTCCAGATAAGTCCAAATAATGTCAAATCTTTAGGATAGGACAGAAGACTTCCTAATCTACATCTTTCATGTTGAGAACGTTTCCAAATTCCGACTTGGGTGGACTCAGATGTGACTAGAATAAGACAGTCATGAATTAATCCAAGGAATCCGAGTTGTAGTAGGAGTCCAACTTAGCCATAACCCTAATTCCGAGAATACACCTATAAGAAGGTGTTTGCTGGCCGAAAATTGGAGGCCCCTATAGAGAGAAAAGAGAGAATTAGGTATTGGAAGATTTTCTGGAGAAGACGGAGCCGCGACATGGATCCCAATCATTCTTCATCGAATCTATGGCTTCCATCGCAAAGATGAGTAGCTAATTTCTGTACTTAGGGATCTCATGAAGCTTTAGTGTAGCTTCTTTGTACTTTCTAGTTTGATACTTGTATTCTTTTTCTAGACATGATCTTATAGATATGTTTTTGATAATAGAGTTGAGGGAGCAAAGTTCCTTGACGTATATTGAGGCCTAGATGATTTCAGTGATTGATGGTAGAGATCTATAGGATAGTTTTGATATGGTTTGTGAATAACCGATGAGATATTTTATGCTTAGTGACGATAGCTTGTACTAAGGTTACCCCGAAGACAATCTATGCTAATCGAAGATAAAATATGCCTTTGGAAAACACTCACCTTATTTTAGGGATTCATGTAAGCTTAAGAAGCTATGAATTTATAATGTCTAGATAAGAAAAGAAGAGGATAATTAGAGAATACAGGAAGTGAAACTAAAGTGGATTGAGTAATCCATAGGTTTTCTCTCATTAATATATTTCAATTTTTTTTACATCGCTTTCTTCATTAGTTTTAACTAATAAGTTTCCAAAATCCAAATCAATCCTTTTCGCTTTAGGTTTAGAGTTCCAAGGTTTAATTATGGTTTCTCCTTCGTAATCAAAGTTTTCCCTGTGGTTCGATCCCGTATTTCATCATTATTTTACCCCATAGTTTAGTATTTTGAATAAGGGTCTATAAATTCTATTTTTTAATTAAGTTTGCATCTGATTTAACGACGTGTTTGCAAGCGATCAGTTCGTTAGCCCAAACAGCATCACCACGAACTCGTACAGGCCGTACGGAGTCCGGTAAGGCGTCTTCGGGATGTCGCAATCCCGAACCCTCAACTGGTGGTAGTTTGTGTGTGATAGAGCTTGAAAAGTGTCACGGCTTAAGAAGTCTACTCAAAATTATAAATTTATAATCAAACTACTAACTAACTACTTTAGGGATAGATAGCAATGAATCTGAGTCGATCAAGAAAGAACTAGGATTGAGTTGAGATTCTTTGTATAGTCTCCTACTAATGAGTTGAGAAAATGTTTGGAATTAGAACTAAACTAGCTTGATACTAAAGGATTTATAGATACGAGAAAAGGGACCAAGGAATTCTTAATCCGGAACACGGGTTCTATTAGGTCTTGCTAGGATTAGGGCACACTAATCACACTGAATGACTTTCCTAATGGTTGATAGGTGAATGGCTAGTTCTTCCTATCATTAAACAAGTTATGGTTAGGATTCCTTGTCGGCGAGAGCAATTATCTAAAATTCGGTGATCTAATGTTACTTATGATCACCGCTAATGAATCCTCTGATTAGGATGAATTTATCGCGAGAAAATAAGTATTATATGGATTTAGGTGTAAGATCAAGATGGTTCTCACACTTTGATGGCCAAATCTAAAAAGATAGGATAAACGGAGGATTAGGAATAGAACGTAGTGGTTCTAGCACTACTATAGTGGTTCTAGCACTATACAATCCCTAATCACGAAGAATAGTTCACCTGAGAAACCATGGTTCTAGCATGATCCTCCTATTAGATAAGTCTAATCCAAGACCTAACATGCAATAGCTCTAGATCTATCACGCATAAGAACAATCCAAGCATCCAACAATAAATCAACACCAAAATTATAAAAGAATTAAAATCAATCCATATAAGCCATGCAAAAAGGTATACAAGCCCTAGATCCCCAGTAGAAACCCTAGTTACATCATAAGAATCCCTTGGCAGGGGTTTAGCTACTCATGTTTAGGGTTTGATCCACAGACGAAGGTTGATGAACTTCCCCCGCCATGGATCTCCTCCAAAAGAATCTCCAAAGAAAAATCTAAAAGTGAAAAGAAAACTTTTTTTCACCTCCAAGAGAGAAGACCCCCAAAACCCTAAAATATGCTTATTTATAGCCTAGGAACATACCACTCCCGGATTAGATCTTGGCCATTGATTTCCTTCCTGGCAATCAAATGATCGATCCTTCCATATAGGAGGATCAATCCTTTGTCTTCAATTGCCACCCACACCCGTAAATGATCAATCATCCACATAGGAGATGATCGATCCTTCCCTTGTGTGATTGATCACACACCGTGAATGATTGATAATGCCATGAAGGAGGATCGATCCGTTTAAACCTTGCTCTCTGTCAGTGTTGTCGTGCACACATGATCGATCCTTTGATGGAGTGATGATCGATCCTTTAGATCGATCCTTTAAGGGTGAAGATCGATCCTTTGAACACAAAATTAATACTATTTCAATGTTCTCAAGGGTGTGCCTATGTGCTTGTTAGCTTGTATTTTTTAACGAGGGTGTACCTCATTGTTTGTGTAACTTGTGGAGGATGTGCTTCTTGTATTTTACATGTCACACGTTGTACTCCCTTGATGCTATCTACTATATACAAAGGAGATGCTGTTCAAATTTTTTGTAATTTCTAATTCCCTATCTATTGTACTTTACTGTGCTTGGCACATCTTCTCTTTTCAGGCCGTGTATACAAGCGAATCAACATTATACTTCTTCTAGCATTCTCATCTCAACCTCTATTCTATACCTAACTCAATTCTTTAGTTTTATTGCTAATTTTGTATAACTCACTAATGCTCATTTACCTTGCAAGATTGAACGTTTTACATGATTATCAAATGACAATTAAGGTTATCTCTTTCCCTTTTCCTTCACTCGTGCTTGAGGACAATCCCGTTTAAGTTTAGGGGTATGCATTACATGCATGATAACCATTTTGTGTTTACACTTATTGATTTCTTTTTATCTTTTCTTTGCTCGAGGACTAGCAAAGTGTAAGTTGGGGGGTGTGATAAGTCACTAATTATTCATAATTAAACCCCTTAAATTTCCTCTGTTAGGGCTAGAGTAGGTGTATTTGATATCCTATTGTTTAATTTCAGGTTTAAGTAGGATTTGAGAAAAAATACAAGAAATTCGGCCAAAAATCAGTAAATTCTGCAAAAATACTGCTTCGTCGACTGTTTGGAAATAAATCACCTGAACTTTTACTCAACTCCAAATATTCTTACATTATAGGAGATGAAAGAACGCTTCCAGAGCTACAACGTTCATGTTGAAGACTTGGTGAGATTCCGTATATATTGGCGCCAGTGTTGAAGCAAAGTTGGATCTATGAAAGCTGAAATTTGATAATTGTTGAAATTAATTAATGACATGGCAGTGAAGACCCAGTCAGACCGACTGGAGCGATGGATCGGATTTGTGTCCGATCGGTCGCTCCGATGACATCATCAACACGGAATTTAGGGAAATTAGAATTTAAGTTAAATTATGACTCCTAATTCCGGGATTAAGGGTTTCTACTATATAAAGGGGTTGTTCCAGCCGAATTTATCATCTTTTTGACAATTTTTGGAGAAGGAAAAAGAAGATGGCGAGGGTGCAGATGGTGACCGCTTCTTATTCCAACCCGATGGCTTTCATCCAAAAGATGAGTTACTAATTCTTGTATTTAGGAATATCATAAAACCCTTGTGTAGTTTTGGTTTTTCTTTAGTTTGATTCTTGTGAACTTCTCGATGCATGATCTCATGAATATGGTTTTATTGTTGATAGAGTTGAAGGAACAGAGTTCCCTTGACGTATTTTCAATCCTACATGATTTCTGTGATTGATTGTAGAGATTTATGAGATGGTTTTCATGAAGTAATTGGTTTGCCTTTGAGATAAGCTATGCTATGCGAAGATAGGTTCTGCCACGGTCATTAGGTGTAGTATAATTTAAAATAATCGTAGGACCGAAGACAGTCTATGCCAAGCAAAGATAGGTTATCCTGTTGGGAACATTAATTTTATTTTAGGGATTCATGAGAGCTCGTAGCCATATGATCCATAATGTTGAGAGAAGGGAACAAGATGATTCCTAGAGAAGACTAATAATGAAACTACGGCGGATTGAGTAATTCCTAAGTAAGTACTCCATTGATTTGAATTGATCAACCTTTTATTTCTTTTCTTTATTAGATTAGATAAGTCTATTCTATGTTTGATTCTTTTCCTTAGTTTTAGGGTTTCGAGAATTGATTTTAGTTTCCAACGTTTTCCCTGAGGATCGACTCCCGACTTCACCGCTATCCTACCTAGTAGTGTAGTGATTGAATAAGGATTATAAATTTAATATTTGATTGAGTTTTGAATGTTTTAACGACGACGTTTACAAGCGATCAGTATCGCCCCATGATACCTTGCTCCGAGCGAGCAGCCAGAAATTGGATGGGGTCCTTCTCCTCTGGCACCAATATCGACTGGCCCGGAAAGTAGGCATGGGCCCATAACTGCACCAGCCACATGGGACCAGAGTATCCTCGCTTGAAACGCCACCGGTATGCTTCCCCTAGGCATCGGTATGCCATACCAAGAAGAAAGAGACCAAAAGCTAGCTTCCTATCTGACAGGGTGAGGTGCTCCACTAAGGGCAACCATGACTTCGACATCCTCATGGACCGGTTGCAAGATATGAACCTATTCAACCAGTAGTTGAAAAAGGCCACCAACTCCCGAGTGGTAAGTGGACCCAATTCTTTCTTCTGGTCGTTGAGATACTGGGAGTATGCATTGCAAGCGTCCGGCTGTTAAGATGGTTGAAGCGGACTGGGAGTAGAGGTCATCTTCTTCAGGATACCTGAACAGTCCTCACCTGAGACTGAGGTGTTGGTCAAGAAGAAGACATCGACCAGGGTGATGGAGAGGGGCCCATCCGGGAGCATGAAGCAGTTGTACTCAACGCTCAAGAAACAAAGCATAGACAATAGCAGCGGGCCGTCGGCAGGTTGATAAGGAAGACGAAGAACGTCTTCAAGCTGCATGGCCCTAAGCTGACGCTGCCCCCACCGGTCAGCCATCACCTGTTCAACCCATTCGTCGAAATCTTTGTCGGCGACAGGCCACCCCTTTTGGATTCTTCCATGAACCCAATGATCAAAGTAGTGAGGAGGTTTAGGCGAACACACTAAAGTGGATCCAGCGGTCAAGGGATAAGAGGCCCCTAGCTTTCGAAAAACGTCGATCCTCGAAGATGGGATCATCATGGCCGGGCCTAAGCCGTACCGCTTCCGATCGATCAGGTCTTCTTGGACGAAGACGATCTTGGTGAGCAAAGTCGCGGCGTCCTCCTTCTCTAAAAACCGCTCGAAGAATGTGGCGGAGGGGCGTGAGAAGTCAAGGAATGTGAGCACCTTTCCTCCCAGAGACGAGGACGCTGGGCTCTCAGCGTCAGACATGGCGAGAACTAAGAGGCTAAGGTTGAAAAGGCGAGAGGATACATGGAAGCAAGGGAATGGGACGGAATTGTAGAATCCCACAAACATAGGGATTGATAGCTTTTATCGAACTCTGTAAAGACTTTTTTGCCCTGCACGTCGCTTCAAATCACGTCATTCGTTGAAAAGGGCGGCAAATTTGTTACCGAGGAAAATAATCGTATGCCGGCTGCCATACATCCATCATATCAACTTATTGACGATCGTCGATCCAAACACGTGACAGCCATCTGGGAAGCTATAATCATAGTGTGAGGACCCGTACCTCCAACCCGGTCCGACCGCGTTAGGTCGAGGGTCTGGATTTGTGGTTTGGCTCGGTTGGCCTTGGGATGCGATCGGTTGATCGCATCGCTGTTTTTGACCCCAGGGGCATTTTGGTAAATATGCTCCCTGGTGGTCAGTTTCACACCCGCGTTGCACACACTGACCTTGTTTGTGTTAGTGTTTGTTTAGAATGGCTAGGTGGGCCCGGATCGGAAGATCCCGGCTCGGGCACGCAGAAGCCTACTTTTGGGCAGCTAGCGGCCCGTGAGCGGTCACCGCTATCGATCGCTCGACGGCTATTGATCGCTCGACGGCTATCGATCGCTCGACGGCTATCGATCGCTCGACCGCTATCGATCGCTCGACGGCTATCGACCGCTATCAACCGCTCGACCGCTATCGATCGCTCGATAGCTATCGATCGCTCGACTTCTATCTGCTATCGATCGCTCGATAACTATCGATCGCTCGACAGCCTACTTGGATCGATCCAGGTACTGTGCAGGGCAGTTGAACCTGCGCAGAGTTGTTGGACTCGCGGAGGGCAGGTGATCTCCTTCGTCCTCCTTTGTCAGGAGAGGTCTTCTCCTTCACCCTCTCCCCCACCTTCCCCGGCCTTCCTTCTCCTTCACTTCTCCCTTCTCCTTTCTTCCTTCCTTCTTTCTTCTTCCCGCGATGCCCTGTTTCCCCTGTTCTGGCAACCACCTTTCCCACTCCCGTTCTCCATCCTCCGACCACCTTTTTGGGAGCTTGAAAGCTTGTTGGATTCGTGGCAACGAGAGGAAGACTCCTGGTGTGGTGTGGAACCTCGTTGGTGGCTGGTTTGCGAGGGATCAACTGAGGAATGCGCAGTCCGGTATGTGTTCTACCTACATGAGTTAATTAATGGGTTTCGTTAGATCTAGCCGTTAGATCTTGATGAATTTGTGTTATTAGATGCATGTGGCCTAGTATAATTACTGATATAAGTTTCATGAACTTTGGTTAAGATTTCAGTAGGATTTATGCATGATAAATCTCGGATTTCCGGTTTTCTGCTGTTCTTGAAGAACAGTCGGCTTGCGGCGAGTTTTCCGGCTTGTACAGGCATGATCTCGGATTTTTATGAGAAATAAGAGTTGTAGATCTGCGAGTCTACTTTCCAACCCAATTGATTTTATATGTTTCCGATTTTTATACGAGTTTTGGTGATTTTTATACGAAACTGTGTCAGAGCAGAGTTGCTGATGAATAGTGCCACGGATGATCCGTGGATCAACCGTCGCGGTCTCCACGGTCGACCGTGAGGTCTCCAAGGTCGATCGTGAGCCCGAAAAATAGCGAAATAACCCCTCACGGTCGATCCGTTGATCGACCGTCAACCTTAGATTTTTCACGGTCGATCCGTTGATCGACCGCCAGCCTTGAATAGTGTTTTTTGTGGATTTTTGATGTTTTATCATGTTTGATTCTTCTGGATTCATGTGATTGGTATTCCTAGAGATCTCGATGGCTAGCATGTTCTAATTGGTTGTTTTTAGATGATTAATTGTTTGATTTTCGGCATGTCTAGTTAGATATAAATCATCCTTGTTTAATTAGCAATTAATCACATGTCATGCTTATTTATATGTATATTTAGCTTGTGGTTGAACCAAGGGAGTTGTGCCCCTTGGGATGTTTAGCTAATTAAATGGGCCGATGTGTGCCCTAGTTGATGTTAATTGCAAATGTGTTTGATTATTATCTGTGTGGCCGGGGTTGTGTCCCCATTGTAGAAATTGCTTGCTAACGGTCCGTGGGCGCCGTTATAATATTGTATAATTGTAGTTTAAACCTTTATCTGCTTTATGCATGTTTACCCTCCGGCAAGCTTGACGCTTCGCCTAGCCCGTGTATGTTGTCTTGGCATACTGTTGCATGCTGCTATTCCTGTATCTCTGTGCGTGAGCATTGCATGCATCTGTTTGCATTAGAAGCATCAGGCTAGGTGGTAGACGATGGTTTCGATCGTTGATCCGGGGTTCTCGGGTAGCCCGGATCTAGCCCTAGGGCCGGGGTTTGGGGTAGTCAGGATTAGGACGTGATTGTCATCAATGATTATTGTTTGATATCATTCGAGGATTATTAGGTAGTCGGACTGGAATATTATATTATTTGAGGTTTAGAGGTCGTGTCGCTTTCCCTAACCGTGTGCTAAGGATGTAATCGATGTGTTCCCGACGTGGTCCCCAGGCAGTGGCATCCCTGCTGGGTAAGGGTGATCCTGCATGGTACTGTTCCCCTGTCAGTGTTTAGGGTGATCTTGGTAGAGTGACCAAGAGAGAGGTTCTTGACAGGAGCCCTTGGGACATCGATGGGTTATGGGGCCCGAGACATACCTTAGACTCAGGCGGGAGGCGACACTGTTGTGTTCCCTTTCCTTTGTGAGTGACGTAGCGTAGAACCCTACTGAGCAAGCTTTGTTGCTCACTCCTACCTGGGCTGCATCGGCGATGCAGGTCGATGCAGTCCCTTCTCTTTCAGGTTGTTGCGGTGTTGGAGGCGGCACTCCCCTTGGTGGTGCGTGAGATCGAGGATATCATCGGTTTGTTCTATTCAATTGATGTACAGCTTTAAATGTATAAATTGTAATTTGAAGGAGATATATATTTGTATTTCAATTTGATGTAAATTGATCAGAGATTGCTGTACTAGATGATTTGAATCATTATTATATCTTTTTTTTCAAGTTAAATTGTATTATGATTGGATGATAGGATAGTTTAAATTAATTGTGAATATTGTAATCATGCACCAGGTTTTAAAGTGATGTTCAAAAGGGAGGCTCTCGCCGTTTGATTTAGAGTTTAGGACCCTCACGTCCCGATCCGGATGGGTTTTCTGGGTCGGGGCGTGACACATAGTGTCTGCAGCCATCTGGGATGCGACATATGGACGAATCGGATGCGAGGCTAATGGATCCAATGCTTGCCTCTGGACCTCGCCGACTTCTTCCGTCACCTCGAGCTCCTCCTTTGGATCCCCATCCCCGCAACGCCACTTCCGATCAGCCAACGTCGCCGATGAGTTTTCCTCACCACCACCCACGCCTCCGTCCCGATGAAGCCTCAACTCCGTCGCCGGGTGCACACCCCGCTGAATCGATTTATGAGTGAAGCTTAACGAACGGGTAACAAGTAAATCCGACCCGCTAAGCATCGATTACACATGTCGAATGTGAAATATGGATTGCCACATGGCGGCAATCCATACCCCACACATAAGGTTTGCTAAAAATAATTTTTCGGAGTACAAAACCACGCGCAAAAAAGAAATGTCGGCCAAAGAGAACGACGTACACATTAAATGCGACTCGACGCCCGAGTTGAAATCCCCTACATAACGCCGCCACACCTATGATGTGATGATGACACAACATTTATTGCGATGCGATTCAACAATGCGAGGTTCAAGACGTCCAGCTGTCTTCTATTACCGACCCATCGGCTCAAGAGATAGCGACAATCAAAGTCCGACGTCACCAGTCCCGGAGCCAAGTGGCCTCAATTCGAAGTCCTGGAACCAAATGATCTCGAGGTCGATGAAGGTACGAAGAAAGATTTCATAGCATAAGTAAAGAATTCCTCGCATAAGTAAAGCATTCCTCGCATAAGTAATTTCATAAATAAGCAATCCTATCCAAGCCGAATGAGGTTTCCTGTCATAAGTAAGGAATTCCTTTATTGCACATGCCTACATGGCCACCCGATTCATAGTATATTAATAATATATAATATTATGGGTATTGGGTTAATGGGTGGATATAATGGGATCCAATTACTCTCTCCCCCATCTAAACCTAGCCATCGATCGTGTTGCTCGTCACCTCCCGCCTCCCACCTCCAGCGATCGCAAACCTCACCATCGCTCTCTCCTCACCTCCGGCCTCTGGCCGTCGGGAATCACGCGGTCGCCCTCTCCTCAACTCCCTCCTCTGGCCATCGTCAACATCACCGTCGAGGTCGCTCTCTGGTTGAACCTCCCGCATCCAGCCGTCGGGAACCGCTCTGTTGCCCTCCTTCAATCTTGTCTTCTTCTTTTGGTTTGGATTCTTGATTTCCTTTCTTGTTTGGCCATTGGAGAGGGGTTTTGGTGATCCCATTCACCACTAAAATCCCTTCAAGTGGTATCACCATCGTCCATGCTTCCTCGCACAACTGTCAATTCTCATCACGAGGAAAGTCCCATGACGAAGGACTTGCCCGGAGGCAGGGACCTTGATTCACAGAAGAGAGAGATGGCGACGGAGGAAGCGATTGGGAGAGAGTGGAAGGACAGAGGGCTGGATGTGGCAGAGAGATCGGAGGAGAGAGAGCGAGGGAGGGAGAGAAGCTATAACGAAATGCAATGAATTAAAGCAATCCAAAAATCAATGTGTTAAATAAATGGGGAAATTAGCTTTTACTATCCTCTAATTTCAAGTTTTTACAATCTATTACCCTCTAGTTATAAAATGTAACTTTAGTACCCTTAATTTACAAAACCGAGATGGGCTCAGACGGCGTTAGCTCCCCCTTATAGAAAACCACTCACGTGCAATGTAGTCCAACGCATGTGAGCGTAATGAAGTATATCTATTCCCGCGTCATCTCTTCCCCGATAGCGATCACAGCTCCCGATGTCATCACCCGTCGACAAGGATTAACTCCTCGCAGCTGCGACGGTGGAGGTAAGTAGCATCAAGAGTCATGGCTATGTCGACGGTGGGTGCGCCCCCGCAGATCGGGCCATTGCTGAACGCCGGGGCCTCGCGGAACTCTGGTAGCGATCTTGGTGCCGAGGTGGAGGCTGGATATGGGAAAGCCAGAATATCGCCTTCATATGGCAGGAAAGTATGGAAAACCACTCACGTGTGTGGTTTTGGGTGAACGGTGACTAACACCGTCTGACGAGGGGTACTAAATCAACCTATTTTGTAACATGAGAGTACTAAGAGTAGTAGATTGTAAAACCTTGAAATTAGAGGGTATTAAAAGCTAATTTCCCCTAAATAAATTAATGTTTAATGTTTTACAATTTTCTAGTAAAGGAATTAAAAATGATCTCAGGCTATCGTTCATCTTACTGGCCTCCTTCATTCTTCTGTGCATTCCATCTGTCAACACCATCACGGATAATGGCAGCTGCGAGTTGGGCTCTTATCCTTGGCAGCTGCGAGCTGGGCTCTTATCCTTGGCATATCATCCTAACAGAAGTCAAGAGGCTTCCTCGATTGAATGCAGTCTTCGTACTGTAACAAGAACGCCCCACAATCCCGTCTGCGTTACAACGAACATATTGGAATTTTTCTAGCAATAACATTGTAACATATTGGAATTTTTCATAGCAATCACGGAATCCTTATAAAAAGAAAGATATAGAAAGCACGAATTTACGAGTTCATTTGCTTCGGTATGGATGGCATGTCAAGGAAGGGCCACTCTCTCTACAGTTGTTCCATCTTAGACAATCCTCCGTATTCATTCCGAAGGATCGGAGACACAAATTCGGCCTACAATCATAAGCCAAGTAATTCAGTAACTCCAATGACAAAACTTACTGAAGAAAAATCTATCAGGGGTGGTGACATTTTTTATACCACGAGCATCGCTTGACCTCTGTAATTTTCACCACAGAGGGAATTGTTGTGTCAGAAACATGCTCCATCGATGTCGAACACCAACAAATGCCAGTGTTCCATGTCACATATTGGAATCATCCAATACCTGACATGATCTAGCTGCCTCTCAGTTAGAACCGGCTCTACCAAATTGCGAGCAACATTTGAGTTGCCAAACATCAACGATTGTTACAACAAATAATCGGCGTAAGAAAAGGATTTTCGTATAGAAATAAATGATACTTGAAGAGATTGAGCAGCATAGTTTCTTACAGTGATATACATGTTTCCAAAAGCGATTATATTGTATTTTGTAGGCTCTTCATCTTGCCTACAACAATACATTTCCTGGAGCGCAGATATGATGCTCTCATTGATGTCGACAACACCAAGCAACTCGATGATAGCCTTCATAAGGACGCGCGTTCCGGGAGACTCCCATATGACGGCCCTGGAAAATTCAGAGAACAGAAAATATAATATACAAAGATGTAATTAGAATCGATTGCATCCGCTTTAAGTAATATTTAACGAAGGAATAACTTAGGTAATCGCAATCGAAATACAGAAAAATGGTAAAAAAAACATTTCGAAATAGAAGGAATCGACACGGCCCCCCACCCCGACAAACATCTTACCCTTCTGGCATGCTGATCAGAGAGTCAATAGCGAGGTTTTCTTGGGCTAACAAAAGTTTACGGGGATAGTTCGGAATCTGAAAATAAAAAAGAAGATCAAAACCAGAAAATAACAAGGATAGACTAACCCAGTGTGCCTTGACAAATTGCAGTATACCTGCGCCACTTTCTCAACAGCATGTCCCACTGTTGTTAGCGGGAGATCCGTGATGCATCCAAGATAGCTGACGACCAAGGCACCCTCTCCCTGGCATTCATATTCATGACAAACGCCCGCAAGTCTTCTTGCCCTTTTTTGAGATGTTCTTGCTCCTTTGTTAGTTCTTTTATTACTCTTTTGAGATCTTCTTGATCTTTTCTTCGATCTTATTGATCTTTTCGTATAGTACTCAATTTATTGTGGACTATAACGTCCCGATCGCGAAGCACTGTATCGCAGTGCGTTCACTATCTTCCTTCCATTGCCTCGTATCGGGCATGGAATTCGTGGGTCATAGTTCGGACCACATTTTGCATCAGCACATCGAATTCTTCAATGGTCGATAGTCCCGACTGTGGTGCAGGAGTTGAGCGTATTGGTTTAGCAGGGAAGGAGACAGCGACCTGCTTGGTGCCTTTCACCTTCTTCATCGCCCGCTTGTCCCTTCTCACCTTTCGAGAGATTCCGCCGCAAGCTCCGAGAAGATTTCTTCTTCCTCTAAGTTGGGCAGGTCTTCAACCACAGCTTGAGTCTCCACTAGAGAAATACTAGCCCGGTCGGAATCTGAGATCACGAGAGAGGGATGAACCTTTAAATGAAAATCACGATAGAAATACTTTATGTGTCTCAGCCAAATGAAGAGGAATCCTCACATAGAGGGCAGAAAAGTTATATACATAAGGAATTCATTGCAATCAACAAGAATGCCTCAAAAAACAAAGGCATTCGTATGAAATAATTCATAGCTTGTCAGATTATTCTTGAAGAAAGAAAACCTAAGGGTTCCTTCAGAAATCTACAACCGATAATGCACACAAACAACGTAATTCGTATAAGAAAACCAGCGTCTTTGACAAAGAAGAATTCCTTCGAATGAAGCTTAAATGAGGTTGAAAAATCCATGACATCTTTGCTAGGCATTTTGTTAACAACCTCCTCAAGCCCCACTCGACGCTTTACGGTTGTCCGTAGCCACCTATGGACCCAGGGAAAGGCGCCGGGCTCAGCGGGTATCTTCCAACACATATGCTCATTAAACCAAACTTGACAATTAAAACAGAAACAATATACAAATTAGTGTATGAACGGGGGAATCGATATTCAAAAAAAGGAACGTGGAGGTTCTTACAATGAGCACCAAGGTGCAGCCGTTCAGGTACATCTCATTCACGCGTCGCCCAGCATCCCCCACCTTGCTCTGGATCCACTGGAATGTGGCCTTGATAGAGGAGAGGATGAAGTCATGCACGACTTTGCCCCATGCATACGTGCCGAGGTCGTCCAAGCTGTCAAGATATGACAGCAGCCGCTGGGGGCATTTGTAGGCGGTGCCCGGGAAGAAGACAGCCGCGAAAAGATAAGCGAGGTAGAACTAAACGATGTCGGCAGAGTCCCATGGGAGGTCTAGCGAGACAAGGGATTTCATCACCCTCTCCGAGTCTTTTCTAGTGCATTCTGGACGAATCTTGTGCCTATCTAAGAATGCTGGGGTATCAGTCAGGCCTACGCCGGAGAGATCCATGGCAGCGCCACCCCTTGGCAGTCCAAGAATCATGGATGTGTTCTCCGACATGAGCCTCATTCTACACTGACCAATGTCGAACACGCCGTTGCCCCTCCACCCGTAAACACACTCCTGAAGAATCGGAGTGTCTTGGGGCACCGCGGGGAAGTTATAGATTAGACAAAAGGGTGTGCGATCGAGGATAGCTTTGTGTTTATCGTTTAATTGATGATAAAGCTCAAGGGTCCCCTTCGAGTGGCAACGGCCATTAATTTTGCATCTTTCTTGTCTAACGGCCTTGCGCTTCCCTTTCTGATATTTATTTTGTTCGAAACTAGTGCTTGTTTCGGATTCAGAACCGTCCTTCTCCTTCTCCCTTCTCCTTCTCCCGTCGGTGTATCGTCTCCATTGCTATGTGCACTAATAAAGATAAGTATCGCTGGTGAGGGGTTTGGCCGAAAATAACAGAGAAGGTCACTAGGGAGGAAAAAGGGTAGAAAGCATGAGAGGAAGGAGATAAGGAACAAGGTTTGGACATTACATAGAGGAGTGAGGGAGGTGGTCGGTTCAGGGAGCCTTACGATTCAAATCCCGAACGAGGTTGTGATTTTACCACGTGTTGCATCAACGAATCCCGTCCGTTAATTTTCCCGCCAACCGGCAAGGAGGTAGATGGGGACAAAAAAGAGAGAGAGGGGCGAGAATGAGAGAGAATGCGCTTCTAAGAATGACAGCTAGTGATGTGAGTTGTACAAAATGTTTGATTTGAAACGTGACGGCTAGAGAAAGTCGAGGTTAGATAGGGAGAGCGAGTGAGTGGAAGACAGAAAGTAAGAGAGGAAGGAATTTGGTTGCCCCCTCGTTATACAAGGAATACAAAACATATTTGAAGCAATACTTCATAGTATTTATGTGAGGACATGTCCCTCTACTCCTGGGTCGACCGGCTGGGCCGGACCCATGGCTCGTTTGATTGTTTCGCGTCGAGCGCGTGATCCGATGGATCGCATTGTTTCTTGGACGACAAGGGCAATTTGGTAAATTGTGCCTTGTCGGTTTGTTTCACACCCACGTGTGCACACACAGCCTCTGATTGATAATTGTGTTTGACTAGATCCATTTAGGAGGTTTTTGACCTGTGAATCGATCCAAACTAGTGTTGGATTGATCCAGCTAGGTCTTGGATCGATCCCTCTTGGCCTTGGATCGATCCGGGTACTGTAGCAGGTTGGTGTTCCTTGCAAGGAAGGCCGCCGTGGCCGCCGCTCTCCGCTGTCGGGGGCGAGAGGACTTTCTCTCCTCTCTTTCCCCTTTTCCCCTCCTTCCCCGGCTCCCCCCCCCCCCCCTCCTTTTCCTTCCTCTTCTTCCTCTTCTTTCCCTTCTCTTTCCTCTTCTTCTTCCTTCCTTCTTCTTCTTCCTGCGAGCTCTGCTTCCCCTGTTCTGGCAGCCCCTTCTTCTTCTCCGTTCTTCCTCCTCCGACCACCGTTTTGGGCGTTCCAAAGCTCGTTGGATTCGTGGCGACGTGAGGAAGATCTCTGGTGTGGTTTGAAGCCTTGTTGGTGACTGGTTTGCAGGGAATCAGCCGAGGAGTGCGTTTTCGGTAGGTTTTCTACCTACGAGAGTTGTTTAATGGGTTTCTCTTAATCTAGCCGGTAGAGCTTGTAGTTCTTTGTGTTGTTGGCTTCCTCTTGCTTAGTATAATTTTTGTTATAAGTTTCATAAGCTTTGGTTGAGATTTTAGTAGGATTTATGCATGTTTAATCTCGGATTTTCCGGTTTCTGCTGTTCTTGAAGAATAGCCGGTTTGTGGTGAGTTTTCCGATCAGTCCGTGCATGTTTTTGGGTTGTGATGAACATAATAGTTGTAGATCTTTGAATCTACTCTCAAACCCAACTAATTTCATAATTTTCTGATTTTCCTACGATTTGTTATGAATTTATTACTGGAGGGCTGTGTTGGAGCAAGTAATTGGTAAGTAGTTTGATTAGTGGTTTTGATTAGTATTTTTTCGTTAATCTAGCCATTGGATGTTTCTGAATTTTGGATATGATGATCCCGGCATGTTGGTATACTGGACTCTAAGTTGGATCTCGAATCTGACATCGTTTGGACGTCGGATCGGCGGGTCAATTAGCTCTAGGTAGAGAATGTTTTGGTGTTTTAAATAATATTATATGTTCGGAACATATAATATTATATTTTATTGATCATCAGCGGTTTTCGGGGTTGCTTCTCATTGTAGGAGTCTGCGGTTGACGGTCGTGGTACCGTCGTAATGCCAGGAACCGCTGCGGATCGGCTGGCAGCAGTTGGTAGTACCGCTGCAGCGATCCAGTCGTACTTATATGATGTTTTGTCATCTTGTTGCATGCATTCTCTGTTTTGCATTCGTTGCATTGGTTAGGGTGTGGGTGATCTGTGGGTCGCTGTCCCGAGGCTGGGTAGCGAGGTCTAAGGTTTGACTGGAACACTGATAATCTGATGTTTGAGGTTTGTTCCTTGTACTCCTGTATCAATTGCTTAGACGTGGATGTCGTTACCCTGACATGTGTCGTCATGCTTGGTATCCAGCATGGTGATGTCGCTCAAATGTGTCACGCACAGCGGTCGCGGTGCAGTACAACATAAGAGAGGTCGAATCCCACAGAGAGACAAGCAGAAAGGATCAAGAAATACAAATAACAATGAATTGAAAACAATCAAGAGCGATGAAAGTTAAGAAAATAGATCAGAGATGTAATGGTAAAATAAAGGTAACAAAGAAATCAGGATTTGAATGAGGCTAGGCTTCAGGAATCACGTCACTCGGATTTAGGTTCTTCTCTTCTCAATGGTTCATATGATACTCAGTTAAGGGATTCACATCCCAATCACCTTAACCGGAAGATATAGAATTATGAATCTGATAAAATATATAAATATAACTTCCTACGATTGGTTCTTCCTTTTTATAGTTCTAACTTCATCCAACCAAACCTAAGAATACACGATACCGGCTGTCACTACAGGCAACGCGCAGCAAAAGTTCATCGGGACAAACCCCTAACTCTATCTAACCAGATCTCTAAGAATACACAATACCAACTCTCACAATCGGCAATGCATAGCAAAGATTTCACCGGATAGAGCCCCAACCTTGTCTTACCAGATCCCTAAGAATATACAATACCAGCTGTCACTACGGGCAATGTATAGCAAAGGTCTCGCAAGACTCGGTAGGAGAATCAAAAGAGAAGACTATGAGAATATAAGATCATGAAAGAAGCATGACTGGATTCATAATATTAATCATCCACATAGAAATCTATAATCTGAAAATAATATTTGAAGATCCAATACATAGAAAAGAGTTTAACAATAAAGATTAAAAACTATAAACCATTGTTGGAGAAGAAACCCTAAATCTCGCTAGATCATCCGTCCGCCATGCCTGCGGATTACTCGGCCATGGATGGAGATGTCTTCATCTTCTTCCCTTGGAGAACGTCCAGAAAGAGCCTCCAAAAACGTCCAAGAAGTCCCCTTTGATTAGCCCTAAGTTTCCTATTTATAGGGTCCAAGAATTAGTAAACTCGGATTAGATCAAAACCGTTGATTTAATTCACTGGGAACGTCCGATCGATCCCCCTCGGGATGTTGGATCGATCGGTCTCTTGAAATCTCCAATCTTCTATTTACGCCCGAGTCCGATCGATGGACAGATCGATCGAACTCTGCTCCTCTAAAAAGCATACGTTCTGTCATCCTTTAATTCCCAAGTCCGATCGATCGAATTATGAGTGTTGGATCGATCGGTTGAGTAAAAATCCGCTATTTTTGGCTTTTTCCGAGTCCGATCGATCGGACCATTGGTGTCGGATCGATCGGCGGATCGCTCGGACTTCCAGCTTATTTTCGGTTCTGCCCTTCAGACTGCGCCATCGGTACTAAAATTGCCGTAACTTACTCTAGGAAACTCGGAATCACGAACCGTAAAGTTCTCCAGAATCTAGACTTCAAGAGCTTTCCAACCATATATGGCACATCATCTGGTTCTTCATGAGCAGGTACAGATTAATTTTTGAAGTTGATCCATATACTCTTTTCAGCTTCTTTTAGCTCCAATTTCCTGCATTTTCCAAACAACCATGTGAAGCAACATATAGATATAAAAATAGTAATAAAGATGCTGATTAAGGATAATAATCTAGTAATTGAGATGGTTATAAGACTGTTCAGAGTGCACTTTCATGCACTCATCACACCCCCCAACCAGCTTATTGCTAGTCTCTAGCAATTCAAAGCGCATAGAATAAAATTAAGCACACTAACAGTTCAAGGATATAGACATGCATGATAAAAATTCTACCGTATCAAGTCAATAGTGTTTTATCCAGTACAGAGCATGAAAATTTCTTATACTCATACACATACTACCAACACATGAAATCAACTTCTACACATCAAACATGCTAATCACCATCCAGAATAATACATGTGATGTGACAAATAAGTGTTACGTACAGAAGCAACTTCTACCTACCATTAGTCCAAGTACACTACTATCTTCATGACCAATCATCCAACCCTCGCACTTTAAGTACAGCATGCTCTCTCTTTCTTTTTTTTCTTTTCAACTATCAAACACTTTACCTTTTTACGCGAGCACTCTCCGCTTCTTGAGACGCAGAGACCCGGTTACTTAGCAAAAAACTTGATAGTTTTTTTTTTTCATAGCTATAAGTGGTTCTACCTTTTTACGCGAGCTCCCCGCTTCCTGAGGCAAGAACACCAGGTTACTCAGTAGATCACTTAATAATTATTTAGGCACAGCTTGATCAAGCTCCAGAACTTTTTCTCTTTTTTTTTTCTCTGCATGCAATACTCAATACTAGCTAATGCTGAAATCATGGTCTAGATTGACAATAGCATGCTCATTCCTCAAGTGAGTATAATCGCCACTGCACATAAAGTGTTCATGTGTGAATCACATGATGTTATACTTTCAGGGTATCGCGCATGGAATCAATGTATTGGTCAATCCATATGAAAGCAACATGCATAATAAACATAAAAATTTCAGCTCATGTACAATTTCTAGTAACATAATCAATTCAACAATATTAAACTCAATAAGGTAGCATGCATAAGGTCATGCATGCCTACACCCCCCAACCTGAAATTCACATTGTCCTCAATGTGTGCTAATCATGAAAATAAGCAGAAGGGTGTTGGCTTAATTTTCATATATAGTATAAATAGAAATAGAAAATCGAAATAAGAGCGAGGCCAGCTGACAGAATATCGATTATCGCCTCAAGGCTCCTCATGGTGGCCGAATTTCTCATCTCCAGAATAGTGGTCGAATTCCCCAAGCAAGGCAAACGGTGGTCCAACATCCTAAGAAATAAGAGAGCAAACAAAAACAAATGAAAACAAAAGCAAACAAACAAAAACAAACTATCCTAATCAAAAAGGGAAATGATAGATAGGAGAAAGATCATCCCTCGTAGACAGGGTCTACGAGAGAAACGGTGTACTCCTCAGGGTCCGCTTTCTCTGAAATCTGTTTCAAACGCTGTCCATTAACCGTAAATAATCTCCCATCCTTTGGGTCTTTAACTTCCACAGCCCCATTCTCAAATATTCTGCTAATGGTGAAGGGGCCTGTCCAGCGTGATCTCAGCTTCCCAGGATGAAGATGCAGTCGTGCGTCATACAGATAAGCTTGTTGTCCTACTTGAAACGTCTTCCGCAAGATCTTCTTGCCATGGTAGGCCTTTGTCTTTGCCTTGAAGATCCTAGAACTCTCATAAGCATCATTCCTGATTTCCTCCAACTCAGACAGCTGGAGTTTTCGTTCCTGACCTGCAGCATCCAAAGTAAGATTTAGTAACTTAATAGCCCAATATGCCTTATGTTCTAATTCAACTGGAAGATGACATGGTTTTCCATAAACAAGGCGAAACGGCGACATCCCCAAGGTAGTCTTGTAGGCAGTGCGATATGCCCACAACGCGTCTGATAGCCTCAAGGACCAGTCCTTTCGGTTGGGGCTCACTGTCTTCTCCAGGATTTGCTTTATCTCTCTATTGGCTAATTCAGCTTGGCCATTCGTCTGTGGATGATAAGCAGTGGAAATCTTATGTGTAACTCCATACCTGCGCATCAAAGCCTCAAAAGAGCGGTTACAAAAATGGGATCCTTGGTCACTAATAATGACCCTAGGAGTACCAAATCTAGACAAAACATGCTCTTTAAGAAACTTGATGACAGTGGAATGATCATTATTCCTACATGCAATAGCCTCCACCCACTTAGACACGTATTCCACAGCCAACAATATATATAAATAGCCAAAAGAAGAAGGGAAGGGTCCCATAAAGTCTATACCCCAACAATCAAAAATCTCGACAGCTTGAATTGGGTTCAAAGGCATCATATGTCTCCTAGATAAAGCTCCTAGTGTTAGGCATCTATCATAGGATTTGCAGAAAATATTAACATCACGAAACATAGTAGGCCAGTAAAAACCACATTGAAGAATTTTAGCAGCAGTCTTTTTCATCGAAAAATGGCCTCCACATGCATGAGAGTGACAGAATGTAATGATGCTTTCGATTTCATAATCAGGGACACACCGCCGCATAAGCTGGTCAGGACAATAGTTAAATAGACAAGGATCATCCCAATAAAATTTCTTTACCTCAACAAAAAATCTACGCTTATCCTGCGCACTCCAAAAGGAAGGGATCTCACCTGTCGCTAAGTAATTAACAATGTGCGCATACCAGGGCAGTCTTGCAACTGAAAAGAGTTGCTCATCATGGAAGTCATCCATGATTGGTGGCTCATCTTCCGCTACTTCCACCATCAGCCTTGATAGGTGATCAGCGACAACGTTCTCCACGCCCTTTTTATCTTTGATGGAGATATCGAATTCCTGTAAGATTAATATCCAACGAATTAGGCGCGCTTTAGCATCCTTCTTGCTGAGAAGGTATTTAAGCGCGGCATGATCAGTGAAAATAGTAATGGGAGAACCAATCAAATAAGCACGAAACTTGTCTAATGCAAAGACTATAGCCAATAGTTCTTTCTCAGTGGTAGAATAATTCAACTGTGCATTATTCAAGGTTCGGCTAGCATAATGAATAACATGAGGTTTACCATCTTTTCGCTGTCCTAAAACAGCTCCCACAGCAAAATCACTTGCATCACACATCAATTCAAAAGGAAGGCTCCAATCGGGTGGTTGCACAATAGGTGCGGAAGTCAATTTATCAATCAAGCCTTGAAAAGCCTTCTGACAATCAATAGTCCACTCAAAAGGGGTATCCTTTATCAACAGATTACACAAAGGACGAGCAATAGCAGAAAAATTTTGAATGAATCTCCTGTAAAAACCAGCATGCCCTAGAAAGGATCTAACATCTTTAACGGTCTTTGGCACAGGAAGATTTGAGATGAGATCGATTTTTGATCGATCTACCTCAATGCCTTTGGAAGAGACAATATGACCCAACACAATGCCTGAGGGAACAATGAAGTGACACTTTTCCCAATTAAGCACAAGGTTCTTCTCCTCACACCTGCTCAAGACTCTCTTTAAGTATTTCAAGCATGCATCAAAAGTATTACCAAATACAGTCAAGTCATCCATATATACTTCCATCCATTCCTCGATCATATGAGCAAACATACTCAACATGCAACGCTGAAAAGTAGCAGGAGCATTACACAATCCAAATGGCATTCTACCGAAAGCATAAGTACCAAAAGGACATGTAAAAGTAGTTTTTTCCTGATCCTCTAAAGCAATCTCAATCTGATAATATCCAGAATAACCGTCGAGAAAACAATAAAAAAGATGTCCAGCTACTCTCTCTAAAATCTGATCTAGAAAAGGCAGTGGAAAATGATCCTTACGGGTGGCAGCATTCAATTTTCTATAATCTATACACATTCGCCATCCTGTCACCAATTTAGTGGGGACAAAGTCTCCACTTTCATTTTTAACAACAGTGACACCATATTTTTTAGGCACAACCTGTGTAGGACTCACCCATTTGCTATCAGCAATAGGGTAAATGATCCCTGCATCTAATAATTTCAACACTTCGGTTTTTACTACCTCTTTCATTGTAGGGTTCAATCTACGATGAGGATCCCTACGAGGTACAGCCCCTTGTTCGAGATTAATCATATGGGAACATATCAAGGGACTAATACCTTTCAGATCTGCTATACTCCATCCAATAGCTGATTTATGCTGATTTAAAATGCTAAGTAATTGCTCACCTTGCTCTGCAGTTAATGCTGAAGAAATAATAACTGGGTATGTATCACCTGGACCAAGATAGGCGTGCTTTAAACCTTGAGGAAGCGGCTTCAGGTCCAGTTTGGGCGGCTCTATTGATGATGGTGTTGGTGGCTGTCCTCTTTCTGGCAGTTCTTCAAACTTTGGAGTCCATGGACCTGCAAAAGAACAATGTTCCAAATTTTAACACATACCATCAACATCAACATTTTCATCCAAATCTAATTCAAGAGAATTAATTTCAGATGTAACAAACTCCTCTTCAGTGAGCAGATCAATCTGGTAAGTCTGCTGGCATTCATCATCCTCATCATGCTGCTTAGCAACATTAAAAACATTGATTTCTAAAGTCATATTCCCAAAAGTTAACTTCATTAAGCCATTCCTGCAATTAATTATAGCATTAGCAGTAGCAAGAAACGGTCTACCTAAGATAATGGGAATCCTAGAATCAGCAGTTACTATATCCTGAGTATCCAAGACTAAGAAATCAACAGGATAATAAAATTTATCTATTTGAACAAGCACAACCTCAACTACTCCTCGTGGAGTTTTCGTGGATCTATCTGCCAATTGCAAAATCACAGATGTCGACTTAATCTGTCCCAAACCAAGTTACAAGTAAACAGAATATGGCATCAAATTAACACTCGCACCAAGATCTAATAAAGCTTGCCCTACTTCATGCTCTCCAATGAAACACGATACAGTAGGACAGCCAGGATCCTTATATTTAGGAGGAATCCTGTGCTGAAGCAATGCACTAACCTGCTCTGTTAAAAATGCAGTTTTCTTTACATGATGTCGTCTCTTCATAGTGCATAAATCTTTAATCACTTTAGCATATGTAGAAATTTGCTTAATAACATGCAAAAGAGAAAGGTTTACCTTAACCTGCCGAAGATGCTCCAAAATCTCGCTGTTGGGCTCCATAGTAAATTTAGTGGATTTCAATGCCTGAGGGAAAGGGACACGTACCTGAAAGTCACCTGGTGTAGGGCCATCTGAATGATCGGTCTCTACATGGTCCTCCTCAATTCGGTCCTCTTCTTCAATAGCAATAGGAGATTCGGTGGCCTCTTGGGAAGGGCTTTTTGTTGTTTTCCCGCTTCTTGTAGTTATGGCATTCATCTCCTTCACATTATTTTGCTCAAGTCTAGATACCTGCGTTTGTTGAGGTTGAGCTGGGAACTTCCCTCGTTCATGCACGCTCAAAGAGTTGATCAACTTTGTGATCTGGCTCTTGATCTCTTGAATATCCTCCTTCCTTTCCTTAGATTCCTGCACAATCATAGATTTCAGTTCCTGTAAATTATCATTAAATGTAGGCCTAGGAAAACCAGATCTATTATAAGGAGGGTTAGAAAAAGGCTTATTAGGTGGCGGTTGATGATGCTCGTTGCTCTGTGGAGCGTTCGACTTTCAGCTGAAATTTGGATGCTCTCGCCATCCTGGATTATACGTCTCTGAATAGGGAGTGTATGGCCTCCTGAATCCGCCTACAGCGTTACAATTCTCGTCGTACACACCTCTCATCTCAGCATAGGTGGGGCAATCATCAATCTGGTGGTCCGCGCCTTGACAGATCGCACATTGATGCGGGAATTATTTCCACACATCTTCTTAAGATTGATTGTCAGATTCAAGTGTTTTACATCATTCCTTGCTCTTTTATCAAGAATTTTAGGTGACTTCTGCATTTACTTAATTCTTGAGAATTTTTGGATAATTGCAGGTATTTAGATATTGAATCATTTGAACTTTGGCTGATGGGAAGAAGCAAAATTCGGGCTAGGCCTGGATGCAATTGAATACCTAAAGTGCAAAACGAAGTTAATTGAGCAATTCTGGACATTCTGCACAGCAGTTAGTAATTTGAACATAACTTCTTCATACAAACTCTGATTGGGATGATCCAAGATCTGTTGGAAAGCTAGGGAAGAGCGCTACAACTTTGATGTTTGGAGTTTTTGCTGATTCAGGCTGAATAAAGACAGAAAAATTGATGAAGCCATCAGACTCGGAATTGCTGCACCTGCACTTGGGTTGGACGAGATTCATTTTCTTGGAGTCCAGATTTGATTCATGAAGATCCCAGCTGGGAGCACCACATTTCCTAATTATATTAGGAGTTTATTTGATCTTTCCTTGATTAGTGGGATTGGTATGTGGTTAATGGAAGAAAGGGTGGACACTTTAGGACAGATGGCTGGAATTTGAATAGAAGGAGCAGAGAAAGCAGAGAAGAAAGGGAGAGAAGCCAGAAAAGGAGCAGAGAACGGCTGGGCCAGAAAGAGAAGAAGCAGAAAAAGGCAGAGAACAACCAGAGAAAAGAAGGAGAAAAAGAGAGAGAGAGGAACAGGGAACGGCCAGAAAAAGGAGCAGCAGAGAAAGAAGAGGAGCAGCAGAGAAAGAAGAGGACTAGCAGAGAAAGAAGAGGACGAGCTGAGAAAGAGGAGGACGACCAGTAGAAGAGGATCAGAGTTTTCATTCTATTCTCTCCATCCTAGTTCTGATTGATGATGTGTATTAATGAAACATTGGTTTTCTTTCTTTCAACCATGAATACCTAGTTTTCTTATTCTAGGGTTTGGATGAAGTCATTGAGTTTCTGATTTGAATTGAGTTGGGTTGTTGAGAATATTCTTGTTAGTTGCAATTTGATGAAATCGTTTCTTTTTCTTGCAAGTTACTGGCCATGACTTGTATGTTTCAGATGTTGAACGAAGTAACGAAAGTTGAAATTTAACATTAGTTCGTGGTTTCATCAAACCTTGATAGTATATGTTAGAAATAAATATATGACAAGGTGACTTTTGTTTAAGGATTCCTAAGAGCCCAATGAATCTAAATTAATTCCTGTGATCATGAAAGTAGACATAGAATTAATTTAGGTATTTGAGTTATACCTTGAAAGAGGATTTCACATAAAAATAGGGAATTCAGTCATAATGATTAACAAAGTTCTATTTTCAGCAACCAGATTTAAATTCATTAAAGAGATTCAATCGATGAAATCCAAATCCTAGAAACCTTTCATACTCCTCTATTTAATATTTATTTGCTTTCAGTTCAGATTTGTCAGTGTTATATCTCGTTTGGATTGCTTAGATAATATAAGAAATTGGATACATTGGTACTTGAATCATCCTCCTTGTGGAAACGATACTCTTTTTGCCCTATTCTACTTGTCACGACCCATGCACTTGTGGTAGAGTCTAGGGAACATCACACATGGCCCAGCCGGCCTTGTAGGTTCATTGTATGGAGAGGTTCGGGCTGCCATCATATCTTTGGTCTTTAATAGCTCCAGCTCCCTTGTTAGACTCTCCACTTTTGCCTTGAGTGCATCCTCCTCCCGCAGCTGATAAATTCCTCCACCTTGTTGTTGCGGTGGTGGTCTGGCTCTGTTCGTACTTTCTGTTGCACTCGGTCCAGTCCATGTATGAGCTTTCTCAGCAAGCTCTGTCAAATACTCAATAGCTGCGTCAGGATCTTTTTGCAAAAATTCACCATTACACATCATCTCAACAAATTGGCGTTCTCTAACAGTTAAACCATCATAGAAATAACTAACAAGACGCCAACTTTCATATCCATCATGAGGACATAAATTCAACATGTCTTTAAATCGTTCCCACGCCTGATACAAAGTTTCACTATCCTTCTGTGTGAAGATCGAAATCTGTCTCTTAAGTGCATTGGTTTTATGCTGTGGGAAATACTTGTTGAAAAATATCTGTGTCATTTCAGCCCAAGATCCTATAGATCGTGGCCTCAAGGAATATAACCAACTCTTTGCTCTATCCTTCAGTGAGAAGGGAAAGAACTTAAGTCGGATCATATCTAGTGCACCTGATTGGCCATGGAAGGTCGCTACTACTTCCTCAAACTCCCTAATATGCACATATGGATTTTCATTTTCCAACTCATGAAAGGTAGGAAGCAACTGAATCATGCCAGGTTTAAAGTCAACATGTGCAGCATTAGGTGGAAACATGATGCATGAAGGTGTAGCAGTGCGTGTTGGATGCAAATATTCTTGCAAACTCCTAGGAGCTTGTTGTTCCTCGTGCTCAGCCATAATGAAAGTATGATGTGAAGTTTGTGACTGTGCGTTAAAAAGATCAGCAATATATGTCTCACTATCAGAAGGTTCAGAATCACCCTCGGGGCGTCTAGCAAATCTGCCTAGTTCGTCTCTATACCGAGGCATACACCAACAAACACGCAATCCAAAAGATGCAAACCAACTAAAGAAAATAAGCAAAAACAATAATTAAAACTAAGCTTACTAACTAAAACCGAATAAAAAGAAAACAATCCTAATAGAGAAGAAAAAATCAAAACCAAAATAAAGAAATAAAGACTAAAGAAAATGAACGAAGTTACCGCTTTCGGTGTCTACAATCACTGTAATCTGATTCTGGCGCTTTTCTAAACCGTCTCCCCGGCAATGGCGCCAATTTTTGATGTCGCTCAAATGTGTCACGCACAGCGGTCGCGGTGCAGTACAGCATAAGAGAGGTCGAATCCCACAGAGAGACAAGCAGAAAGGATCCAGAAATACAAATAACAATGAATTGAAAACAATCAAGAGCGATGAAAGTTAAGAAAATAGATCAGAGATGTAATGGTAAAATAAAGGTAACAAAGAAATCAGGATTTGAATGAGGCTAGGCTTCAGGAATCACGTCACTCGGATTTAGGTTCTTCTCTTCTCAATGGTTCATATGATACTCAGTTAAGGGATTCACATCCCAATCACCTTAACCGGAAGATATAGAATTATGAATCTGATAAAATATATAAATATAACTTCCTACGATTGGTTTTTCCATTTTATAGTTCTAACTTCATCCAACCAAACCTAAGAATACACGATACCGGCTGTCACTACAGGCAACGCGCAGCAAAAGTTCATCGGGAAAAAGCCCTAACTCTATCTAACCAGATCTCTAAGAATACACAATACCAACTCTCACAATCGGCAATGCATAGCAAAGATTTCACCGGATAGAGCCCCAACCTTGTCTTACCAGATCCCTAAGAATATACAATACCAGTTGTCACTACGGGTAATCTATAGCAAAGCACTCGCTAGACTCGGTAGGAGAATCAAAAGAGAAGACTATGAGAATATAAGATCATGAAAGAAGCATGACTGGATTCATAATATTAATCATCCACATAGAAATCTATAATCTGAAAATAATATTTGAAGATCCAATACATAGAAAAGAGTTTAACAATAAAGATTAAAAACTATAAACCATTGTTGGAGAAGAAACCCTAATCCTCGCTAGATCATCCGTCCGCCATGCCCGCGGATTACTCGGCCATGGATGGAGATGTCTTCATCTTCTTCCCTTGGAGAACGTCCAGAAAGAGCCTCCAAAAACGTCCAAGAAGTCCCCTTTGATTAGCCCTAAGTTTCCTATTTATAGGGTCCAAGAATTAGTAAACTCGGATTAGATCAAAACCGTTGATTTAATTCACTGGGAACGTCCAATCGATCCCCCTCGGGATGTTGGATCGATCGGTCTCTTGAAATCTCCAATCTTCTATTTACGCCCGAGTCCGATCGATGGACAGATCGATCGAACTCTGCTCCTCTAAAAAGCATACGTTCTGTCATCTTTTAATTCCCAAGTCCGATCGATCGAATTATGAGTGTTGGATCGATCGGTTGAGTAAAAATCCGTTGTTTTTGGCTTTTTCCGAGTCCGATCGATCGGACCATTGGTGTCGGATCGATCGGACCCTATAGGAGCGATAGAGGGATCGATCGCTCCCTATATGGCTGAAAAAAACAAGTTCTGTCACGTTTCTGCGTGGTCCGATCGATCGGCGGATCGCTCGGACTTCCAGCTTATTTTCGGTTCTGCCCTTCAGACTGCGCCATCGGTATTAAAATTGCCGTAACTTCCTCTAGGAAACTCGGAATCACGAACCGTAAAGTTCCCCAGAATCTAGATTTCAAGAGCTTTCCAACCATATATGGCACATCATCTGGTTCTTCATGAGCAGGTACAGATTAATTTTTGAAGTTGATTCATATACTCTTTTCAGCTTCTTTTAGCTCCAATTTCCTGCATTTTCCAAACAACCATGTGAAGCAACATATAGATATAAAAATAGTAATAAAGATGCTGATTAAGGATAATAATCTAGCAATTGAGATGGTTATAAGACTGTTCAGAGTGCACTTTCATGCACTCATCACTTGGGTAAGGGTGTTCTACATGTGCTGAGGTTCTCCCTGTTGTGGCGGGAGAGGGTTACATGGACAGGAACCCTGGGGGTATCGATGGGATTTATGGGCTCGCTGGCAAGCCTCAGCTTTTGATTTGGAGCCTAGAGGTCATGTTAGCTCTGTTGCTTTGAGTGCTGAGAGTTGGTTGTCATAACCACGGTTGTTCCGCCAAGTGTGGAGATCCCGCTTGGAGAGGGGTGTCCTACTGGTATCGTCATGTCCACCCTGTGTCAGGGATTGTCGGAGGTGGTCCATCTTTGAACAGTGGTTATCGGAGGGACGTACTTTGGACAGGTACCCTTAGGGTTATTGACGGGATTTATGGGGTCCTTGGCATGCCTCAGTACTTGGCACAGAGTTAGTACAGTCATTGTTGCCTTTCTTGTGTGTGTCGTAGAGTAGAATCCTGCTGAGCTTTTGCTCATTCCTACCTGGACTGCGGTATTTGCAGGTGCATGTACCAGCTTTTCTACAGTGGCCCCCAGTTAATCGTCCTGTGGTGACACGTAAACATCAGGTCATGCTTGAGGATCAAGAGGGCTTCTGCTGTGCTTTTCTGGAGACTTCTGATGACGTAACTTTTTGAGAACTGATATATGTAATTTTTTATATAACTCTGATGTATGTACAGTTTTTGGATTGTGATGGAATAGTAGATGTTAGATTTACTTTTGCCCTTTGATTGATTATTATAACTGTTTTCACCAGTTTGATGTTAGTAGATGTAGGAACCCCCCTCGTGTCCCGGTCCGGATGGGTTTTCTGGGCCGGGGCACGACAATTTAAGTAATCTGATTTTTTTCCATTGAAATTGCTTTCGGCCTCTTTCCCACCTGGTCAATGTACTACCCATCTTTCTTCTCTACTTTTTCTCTGACACAACCACTAATCTCACTAATTACCTTTAATTGTTGTAACGCAGCCCATCTATAGGAAAATAATACAAAATCCATGAAAAATCAGAAAATTATGAAACTAGTTGGGTCCGAGAGTAGATTCAAAGATCTACAACTCTCATGTTCAATATAAGTCCAAATAATGCACGTACACGCCGGAAAACACGCCGTAAATCGGCTGTTCTTCAAGAACATAGAAACCGGAAAATCCGAGTTTAAATGAGTTAAAATCCTACTAAAAACTCAATCAAATCTTATGAAACTTACAACATAAACCAAGCTAAGCAAGAGGCATCCAACAACACCAAGAACACCTAGATCTACCGTCTAGATTAAGAGAAAACCTCGTATTAACCCATGTAGGTAGAAACCTACCGGAAACACAATCCTCGACTGATTCCCCATAGTACGACCACCAAACTGGATTCAAACCAAGCCAGGGATCTTCCTCTCGCTGCTACGAATCCAACGAGCCTTCAAGCACCCAAAAAGATGGTCGGAGGAGGGAGAACGGACGGGAAGAAGGAGACGGGAAGCAAACCGGAAAAACAGGGGAAGTCGCGGGCTATTTATAGGCTCGAGTCCGGTTCTGAGGTATAGCCGATGTCCAGTTATAACGACTCTTGAGTAGAGGGCATGCCTACTCAGCGGTGCCATTGCCCGCCAGCGATGCTGGTTACCTGCTTGTGGGTCAGCAGTGTCGTTTTCTGCTTACTGAGCATGACCCATCATGTGATCAGTTCTTCTGGAAGATCATGATCGTGGACCTCAGGGACATGCGGTGGGGTTATGGGACCCCTGTGTACACCCAGATCTTACTTGGGGGTGACACTGTTGTATTCCCTCCCTTTCTGTGTGGCGTAGTGTAGAACCCTACTAAGCTTAGTGCTCACTCCTACCCGGGCTGCGTTTTGCATGTGCAGGCGTTAGCTCTTCTTCAGTGACCCTTATCAGACAGGTGTTTGGTGGCGCGGCGGGGTCTGGCAGTGCTGAGGAGCGGTGATCGTCTATTTACCCTTTTTATTAGATAGCCTCATACGGGTGTGTGATGTATATTAATGAAAACCCTTTTGAGGATTTGAATATTATATTATATCTTTTTAGGTTTGAAATTATTGTTAATTAAGGGTGCTTATGAATTGTTTAGGGAGACCCGTAAGTTAGACGGAACCCCTCGCCAAAATTTTTCTGCATTAGTTAGGTTCCGGTTCGCGTCGCCCGGCCCGGTTGGGCCTTCGCGGGTCGGGGTGCGACACTCTCTCTCATGTTGTGCATTTAATGCTTCATCATTCTACCTGTCTTTGTTGTCATATTGTCACCTCTCAACATTTTTCTCTCTCTCTAGCTCAGTCACTATCTCTCTCTTACTCTCTCTCTCTCTTTCTCCACCTCACCACTTTCATCATATGTATCTATCACAAATACCTCTTCCCGCATCCTCCTTCCCTAATTAGGAAAAGAGAAACAACATCCTTCAAAAATTAATAATGAATGATTGCTTCGAACTATCAAAGTAATGCATAGAAAACTAAAGAAAATCATAACAATAACGGAATAGCTCTAAGAAATTGGGTATTCAATACTGACTGAGCTAGAGAGAGAGAGAGAGAGAGGAAGACAACATACTTTTAGTAATATTCCTCAACTAGTTCATTACATTCCTTTATAGTTTCTGAGTATTATTCCTTTGTATGCATAAGAAATTGCCACCCCCCCCCCCCCCCGCTCTCTTCTCTTCCTCCCTCGCTCTCTCTTCCCTCTCTCTCCTCCACTCCCTCCGCAGCCACTCTCTTTCTCCCCCGCCACTGGCTCCCTACCTCGCTCTCTCTCTCTTCCTTAACAAGGCGAGGTACGGAGGAGCATTAAGAAGTGCAAGAACAGTCGGACCACCTGACACAACGTAAGGACATGTACGAACGCTGCTTCTTTGATATCAACCCATGTGAGCCATTGACCCAAAATGGGTGGAAAGCCCTTGTCGCGCCCCGACCCGCAGAGCGCACCCGGGCCGGGACCGCGAGGGGAAAAGCCTACAACCACTAGCCTCAACTGGCGGAAACAGTTGAGACTAAAGGACAGCTGGCGGAAACAGCTGCCAACAGGCTCAAGCGGAAGCAGAGGACTAAACAACAACTATTAACATTTATTACAAAACAGTAATAAAATAGTTAACAAAGGTTTAGTACAACAAGCTACAAGGGATCAACAGTCCCCAAAAAGAAGCTACACTACCCACCGGGGTCTCAGCGAACGCACAAACGAACCCATCCTGCCCCTCGGACATGGTCAGGATCCGGCACGCTGCCACGAGACGGCCGACGGGGAAGCACCGGAGGAGAACGGGGACCCGCACCTGCAAACACACAGTCCAGGTAGGAATGAGCAATAGCTCAGCAGGGTCCTACTCTACCACTCCCGCTAAAAAGGCAAACCCAACGAACCAACCCTGAGGCCAAGTACTGAGGCTTGCCAAGGACCCCATAAATCCCGTCACTAACCCGAAGGATTCCTATCCCAAGTACGCCCCTCCGACAACCACTGCTCAGGGGTGGGCAACTCCGACAATCCCTGACACAGGGTGGACATGACGCTACTGGTAGGACACCCTTCCCCAAGCGGGATCTCCACACTTGGCGGAACGACCGAGGTTAAGACTACCATCTCTCAGTACTCCAAGCCACAGAGCCAACAGGACCCCTAACTCCTGACCCAAAACTAAGTCTAGCCAGGGAGGCCATCGATCCCATCGATGTCTCCCCCCCCCCCAGGGTTCCTGTCCAACCTACGTCCCTCCGATAGCCACTGCTCAAGGACTGGGCTACCTCCGACGGTCCTTGACACAGGGTGGACAGGACGATACTTTTAGGACACCCTTACCGGGGTAACGGTGTCAACCACTTAGTCAACCCCACCCAGTCTAACCTAGCATGTCTAATGCACAGGAGCAGGGCAGGATATAAAATAAAGCGGTAATATGCAACACAGCAAAGGCACACCTTCGGCCCATTTATTCTAAACACTCCCGAGGATCATGACTTCCTTCGGTTCACCATAAAGCGATAAAAGGGCATAACCCATGGCCCAGTTACACTAAGCATTCCCGAGGGTTCATTACTCCCTCGGTTAACCACAAAGCAGTAAACATTCAAGCATGATGTAAAACATAGAAGCCCCAAGGGCAAAACCGTCAAAAATCCACTTACATGAGTAGCCCCATGGGCAAAACCCTCGAAAACCCTCTCTGCTACCGAAGGATCGATCCTCACCAAGGAAGGATCGATCATTCAAGCAACAGTGAGCTTCCCTCACTGTCGAGCCAAAGAAGATCGATCATTCCTCCCAAGAAGATCGATCTTTTTGGTGACAGAGGGCGCCCTTCCAGTCGCACCAAGGAAGATCGATCCTTCCTCCCAGGAAGATCGATCATTCTCGAGACGAAGGGTATCCCTGCTAACCCAGGCCCCATGATCGATCTCCTCCCATAAGAAGATCGATCATGTGCTGGGCGCAGCAAGCCAACACCAGAAGGACCGATCCTTCCTCCCAGGAGGATCGATCCTGATGGGTTCCGGCGTGCTTCCGGCCGGAAACGCCGCCGGAAGACACAACCAAACCTCACCAAACTTGGTGGGCTGGTAGATCTGAGCAACACGAAGCTACTCATGGCTTCAAAACCGGAAACCAACAACTCCACAAGGAGATCTATTGAAAACAAAACCCGGATTTAAACCCTCAAAGCAAGCCGGAGGTTTGAGTGAGATCCCTACCTCCTTAGAGCAGCTTCGATCCACGAAGCCTAGCCAAGGATCTTCCTCACGCCGTCACGGTTCCAACGAGCCTTCAAGCTCCGAGAACGGTGGCCGGAGGAGGGAGAACGGAGGAGGAAAAAGGGGCGGCCGGAACAGGGGAAGCAGAGCTCTCGCGGGTAAGAAGAAGGAAGAAAAAAGGAAAGAGCAGGGGAAGGGGGCGGGGTAAGGCCGGGGAAAGCCGGCGAATGCGGGGAAAAGCTGGGGGAGGGGAGGGAAAGTCTTCCCTCCCCTGACAGGGGAAGCGACGGCCACCGCGGTGGCCGTCCTTCGAAAGCCACCGACAAAGACTTCTAGGCACAGGTAGGATCGATCCTCCACGACCAAAGGATCGATCCTCCCTGCCCAGAAGTGCAAACTTGGGCTGGAAAACGGGCCCAAGCCCAGAACTCCCAAACTAGGTCCCACCTAACCTTTCTAACAACCACAAGCATCAGACAAGGTCTGTGTGTGCACACCCAGTGTGAAACGACTGCCAAGGCGCAATTTCCCAAATTGCCCTTGGGGTCAACACAAGCCAAAAGGGAAAAGAGGGGCAGGTCCTCACAACCCTTATGTTGGAGGAATTATCTTTTGTTCCTTACGAATTTCTTGGTTTTTTCAATGAACTACTTCTAGAGTTCTCAATGAATCTTTCCTTATGCGCGGATTTTATTTTCGAAGAATTCTCCTTTATTCTCTACTAATTCCTTCGTTTTACGAGGAATTACTTTGAAATTTCGACGAACTCCATCATGATATCTTTATTGTTTTGATCTTTGCTTCACCTCGAATTGTTCGTCAACCAAGTATTGTTTTCTAATATACAGGACAATACCCAATAACATGCGACAAAGAGAGAGGGAGGGGGAGAGAGGCTGAGAAGGAGGGAGAGAGCACGGGGGCGGAAGAGAGAGAGAGAGCGAGGCGGGGAGAGATGGTGTGGAGAGAGCGAGGGAGAGAGAGACTGCTTACAAGGGGAGAGCAAGGGAGGGAGGAAAAGAGAAAGAGTGCCGGTGGAGAGAGTGGACGAGAGCGAGGGTGGGAACGAGCGAGGGAAGAAAGAGAGAGTGTGGAGGAGAGCGAGGGAGGGAGAGAGAGAGAGAGAGAGCGACATGTGAGGACCCGTCCCTCCCCTCCTGTGGCTCGCTGTGGACCGCAAGGGCAATTTGGTAAATTGCACCTTGTCGGCTAGTTCCACACTCGCGCTTGTACACACACTGACCTTGTTTGTGGTAATATTTGCTTAGGATGGTTAGTGGGACCCAGGATCGAAAGATCCGGACTTAGGCTTGAATTCTCGCCTAAGTTTAGCTTTCAGCACACAAAGGATCGATCCTCTCTAGCTAAGAGATCGATCCTCTTGTGCCAGAAAGTCAAGTGAGATCGTCATGAGGTGATCGATCCTTCCTTGGGTAAGGATCGATCCTTCATAGGTCGGTTCGTTTGCCTATAAAGCAGACGAACCTTCTTCCCTCAAATCCTTTTGGAAACCCGGCGATTTGAGCTCGGATCTTGGGATTTTCGAAGGCGTTGAGGACGATCCAAGGCCTAGCTGCTTGGATCTAAGCTGGGTTTGCTCCGGTAGGGATCCTACCGACATCTCTCTTCGGGGTTTTGAGTTTTCCGGTTTGATCTGTGGTTTAATGCTTAGATCTTGTGATTAGCATGTTGGTTTCTTGTGTTTTAACCGGGTTTGGACTCGTGGGATCCTGATCTATCAGATCCCAGAGTTTCGTGGTTTTTGGTTGTCTCTTCCGGCAGTATTCTTCGCCGGAAGGACGCCGCGGAACCCATCATGATCGATCTTCCCTTGAGGAAGGATCGATCTTCTGGGTTGGTCATGCTCCGCCCGATGAAGGATCGATCACGAGCTTGGTGAGGATCGATCCTGGTTCTTGGGGAGCATGGCTGTCCATCGTCGCGAAGAGGATCGATCCCCCTGTGAGGAAGGATCGATCACTCATGGTGCGATCTGAAGGGTGCTCTCTGTCGCGAAAATGATCGATCCTCCTGAGAGGAAGGATCGATCCTTTTGTCTCGACAGTGAGGCTTTACTCTCTGTTGCTGAGAGGATCGATCCTACCCTAGGGGATGATCGATCCTTTGGTAGAAGAGAGGGTTTTGACTAGTTTTGCCCAAGGGGCTTTGTATGTTGGTTTTCTTTATTGTTTTATAACTTGTACATAACATTAAGCATGTTAGCCCTATATAGGGGCAGTGGTGAACCGGGGGAGTGATGACTCCCGGGATGTTTAGAATAAACGGGCGGGTGGCCCTACTGCTTTCCCTAGCCTCTCACGCCGGCGTTCGCCGAGGGCCACATTACTTGTTGCACATTGTGAACTGTTGTTTGCGGGGTTGTTTCCCGGTGCAGTTGTTGTGTGGACTGCTGGCGGTTGGTAGTGGTACCACTGCAGCAGTCCTTAGACCTTATTTATCTGTTCACCACCCCGGGCCAGCAGGGTGCCGTGCCCAGACCTTGTATTTATATCATCACATCCTGCTGCATGCTTACATGTATCTTTTCTGCGCATGTTCATAGCATGCATTGTGTTGTGCATTAGTTGCATCTGTTAGGGCGTTGCCGATCCGGGGCTTCCGGGTAGCCCGGATCTATCTCTTAGGACTGTGCGGGTAGCTTGGTCCAGGACTCGATTTGTAGTATTCAGTCTTTTCGATGATAGGGTTAGTTGGACATGAATACTGTTGTGCTTGATGTTTAGAGGTCGTGTCGGCCTTGAGCCAAGTCGTGGTGTAGCCGGTACCCAATCCTTCTAGAACTCTTGGGTGGCAGGTGTGACTACCCAGCGGTGCTACCCGCCGACAGTGCCCAGGATCCTGTCGTGAGTTGGCAGTGCCGTTTCCTGTCTTACTGAGTGTGACCCAGTGTGTGACCAGTTCGCTGGAAGACCACGACTGGGGCTCTCAGGGGTATCCGGTGGGGTTATGGGACCCCTGTGATACACCTAGGCTTTGCTTGGGGACGACACTGTTGTGTTCCCTTCCTTTGTGAGTGTCGTAGTGTAGTGTCCCTGCTGAGCTTAGTGCTCACACCTACCCGGGCTGCGTTTTGCAGGTGCTGGCGCTAGCTCTTCTTCGGTTGCCCCTACCGGGCAGGTGTTCGGTGACGTGGCGGCGTCTGGCGGAGCTTGAGGAGCTGTGATCTGTCCGTGTACACCTTGGTTAGATAGTCTCCTACGGGAGCGATTTTGTATAACATTCCCTGTTTGAGGATTTGTACTATACTCCAGCTTTGTGTGTTGAGCTTTGTAATTGTTGTTTATTACAGGATGATTATGCTTATTAGGGTAACCACTATGATTAGAGGGAAACCTCGCCAAATTTCCGCAGTAGGTTAAGTTCCGGTTCGCGTCGCCCGGCCCGGTTGGGCCTACGCGGGTCGGGGCGCGACAACTTGGTATCAGAGCATAGGCTGTAGATCCCAGGGTGTTAGGATCAGGTTTCGGTTGAGCTGAGCGTGGACTGGGATAGTTCTAGGTCTAGAACATCCTTGCATGCTCTCTTTGTGTTGTGAATGTCTTCCGCTTTATTGAAATGCTGTTTGTTCGTCGTTCTGACGAGTGGCAACTCGTTTGTTGTTGGTGATCGTGCAAATGTCGGGAGCTCGCGTCCGACCTCCGGTTGCCGGTCGAGGTGGGGCACGACCTGGTCGACCCGCCCGACCAGACGGGACGGTTCCTGTCAGGGTGGTCCGGGCTAGACGCACTGTACCATCACCAGTGACGGTTTCGGTCGCGCAGGCGGAGGTCTTCCTCGCCGAGGAGGAGGCCCCCGTTCCTGTCGGCGGACAGGCCTCGGTGGCCATCTCAATGGCTTTCCAGCGGCTGAACCCTCCTAGGTTCAGTGGTAGGACTGGAGACCCGACTGCAGCGGACGAGTGGCTTGACGGAGTCACGTGCGTCCTAGAGGCTCTCTTCGTCGAGGATGACCGGGTTCGGGTCACCCTCGCAGCGTTCCAGCTTGACGGCGAGGCATGCGACTGGTGGCGCACTGTCCGGCACACCAGTGGCGGAGAGTTGCCGCTGTGGGAGGAGTTCAGGGCGATGTTCGTAGACGTGCACTTTCCAGCTAGTGCGCGTGACGCCCTGACCCGCGAGTACCAGTCCCTTCTGCAGGGTACTCACACAGTTCAGCAGTACGCCTCCAGGTTTACCCAGCTTGTCCGTTTTGCGGGGGCAGTTGCAGCAGACCCCGTAGCCAGGGTGCGGCAGTTCGAGTGGGGACTCAGGCCAGAGATCCGGCGGCAGACCAGCTCACACTGCTTCCAGGCGTACCCGGCGATCCTGAACTGCGCCTTGTCAGTGGAGGCGCAGTTGCGGGATGACAGGTACCGGGCAGTTCCACCGGTACCTCCCACCAGCGCACAGCAGCGACCCCAGGGCAGGGGTGGGTTCGGCAGGGGACAGCAGCGGCGTCCGCGGCCCTTTCAGCAGCCGCCGCGCGTGCAGCAGTACCAGCAGGCACTACCGAGTCCACCAGCCCCGTACTTACTGGCAGCCGGGCCATCTGGGCAGGCTTCGTCAGGGGGGAGCCAGGGTCAGTCGCCTGATGGCGCGTCAGGCCCGTGTTTTCTCTGCGGGCAGCTAGGGCACTTCCGTAGAGACTGTCCCCAGCGAGGAGCGCGAGGCGCAGTGCCGCAGGGCAGTAGAGGCGGAGGGTCCGGTGCTTGGCAGGGGAGCAGTGGCGGGCGCGGATCAGGGGCAGGACCGGGGCGTCCCAGGGGCGGAGGCGGCCGACGGGGGCAGGTGTTTGCCCTCCCAGTGCGTGAGCAGCGGGACACCGTGCAGTTGTACCAGCCGCCACCGCAGTACCAGCAGCCGTTGCAGTTCCAGCAGCCGTTGCAGTGTCAGCAGCAGTTGCAGTACCACCAGCCTCAGCAGTACCAGCAGACCGCAGCAGAGCCGTCCGTCCTCAGAGGTATCTTTCAGCTTTCTAGTTCTTTGGTAGATGTGCTGATAGACTCTGGGGCGTCTCATTCCTACATTGCTAGCATGTGCGTGGCATCGCTAGGATTAGAGACGAGTCGGCTAGAGGTGGCACAGTCTGTAGACTCACCGATCGGCGGGACGGTCAGGGTGGACCGGGTCTGCCGATCTTGTTCCTTGGAGGTTGGAGGCCTCCGGGTCTGTCTAGACCTGCGGGTGTTAGACATGACCGGCTTTGACGTGATACTCGGTATGGACTGGTTGGCAGTATACCGGGCCGTCATCGACTGTGGTCGCCGGAGGGTGGTTGCTTGGACACCCGACGGGACACGGTTTGTGCTGTTGGGGGATCGGTTCTCCACCGATTCCTTTGCTTGTGGTGTGGGAAGGCGTGGCAGCCAGCTTTCAGCCTTGTTGGCCAGCCTGTCCTTGTCCGGTTCTGATGGAGTGCAGCAGCAGTGCAGTTTTCCGAGGATCGTGTGCGACTTTGCGGACGTGTTCCCCGAGGTGTTGCCAGGGCTTCCACCGTCCAGAGAGGTCGACTTCGAGATCGACCTAGTACCAGGTACCGCACCGATCTCTCTCCCGGCTTTCAGGATGGCACCAGCAGAGCAGAGCGAGCTGAGGACCCAGTTAGATGAGCTGACTAGCAGAGGCTTCATCCGTGCCAGCATGTCTCCCTGGGGGGCGCCAGTGTTGTTCGCAAAGAAGAAGGATGGTACCCTTCGACTTTGCATAGACTACAGGCGGCTCAACAGGGTGACGGTGAAGAACAGGTATCCGATGCCGCGGATCGACGACCTGTTTGACTAGCTTCGAGGATCTTCAGTGTTCTCGAAGATCGACCTCCGCACTGGCTACCACCAGTTGAGGGTTCGGGATTGCGACATCCCGAAGACGGCATTCCGGACTCGGTACGGCCTGTACGAGTTCGTGGTAATGCCGTTTGGGCTGACGAACGCACCAGCAGCGTTCATGGATCTCATGCAGAGGATCTTCCGGCCTTTCCTAGATGAGTTCGTGGTGGTCTTCGTCGACGACATCCTTATCTACTCCCGGTCAGAGGCGGAGCACGAGCGGCACTTGGCGACAGTGTTGCAGCTAATTCGGAGGCATCGGCTTTTTGCCAAGGCCTCCAAGTGCGAGTTCTGGCTTGCACAGATGGGATTCCTTGGACACGTGGTGTCGGCAGCAGGGATCTCAGTTGACCCCGCCAAGGTCGAGGCCGTGGTACAGTGGCAGAGACCGAGGACAGTGTTCGAGGTCCGCAGTTTCCTGGGCTTGGCGGGCTACTACAGGCGGTTCGTGCGGGACTTCTCCAGAGTCGCCGGACCGTTGACCAGACTGACACAGAAGGCCGTCCCGTTCGTGTGGGATGATGCTTGTGAGCAGGCTTTCGTGCAGCTGAGGACCAGGTTGACCAGTGCACCGGTGCTGATCGTCCCCGAGCGAGGCGTTGGTTACAGTGTCTACTGCGACGCCAGCGGTGAGGGTTTGGGGTGTGTCCTTATGCAGGAGGGGCACGTAGTTTCCTATGGTTCTCGCCAGCTGAAGAACCATGAGAGGAACTATCCGACCCACGACTTGGAGCTAGCAGCAGTGGTCTTCGCCCTGAAGACCTGGCGGCACTACCTCTATGGCGAGAAGTTCTCAGTCTTCTCGGACCATAAGAGTTTGAGGCACGTTTTCACCCAACGTGACCTCAACCTGAGGCAGCGACGCTGGATGGAGCTACTGGAGGACTACGACTTCGAGTTGCATTACCATCCTGGTAAGGCAAACGTTGTCGCAGACGCGCTGAGCAGGCAGGTGAGAGACACCAGAGCAGCAGTTGCAGGGTTGTCAGCGCGGCAGTGGCAGGCACTCGAGACAGCAGGCCAGTTGGGGCTAGAGTTCGAGGATCGGGGATCCAGCAGCTTCCTCTATGCAGTGCAGAGCATGCCAGCGGTACTGACCAGGGTGGTAGAGGCGCAGCGCAGCGACGCAGAGCTCGAGGAGTTACGCACCTCAGCGGGCACAGAGGGCACAGACGGAGACTGGGCAGTATCTCCAGACGGAGGGCTACGTTTCCGAGGCAGAGTAGCGGTTCCAGCAGACCCAGTTCTTCGTGACGACGTCCTGCGAGAGTTCCATCACTCTCACTTTGCAGTTCATCCCGGCGGCACCAAGATGTACCAGGATCTTCGGCGACAGTTCTGGTGGCGCGGGATGAAGAGGGCAGTGACGGAGTTCGTATCGCGCTGCCTTACCTGTCAGAAGGTCAAGGCAGAGCACCAGCGAACTCCGGGGTTACTACAGCCGCTTCCACTAGCTGAGTGGAAGTGGGAGCACATCACGATGGACTTCGTGACCGGACTACCGAGGTCTCCTAGGGGGAATGACGCGATTTGGGTCATCGTTGATCGATTGACCAAATCAGCGCACTTCCTGCCTATGCGGGTGACAGACACGTCTGACAGGTTGGCCGGTTTGTACGTCAGAGAGGTAGTCAGACTACACGGAGTGCCAGTATCTATCGTGTCAGACCGAGACCCCAGGTTCACTAGCAGGATCTGGCGAGGCTTTCAGGAGGCTGTCGGCACACTCTTGACGTTTAGTACAGCGTTCCATCCGCAGACCGACGGGCAGTCAGAGCGGACGATCCAGATCTTGGAGGACATGCTGCGAGCATGTGTCCTCGACGCAGGAGGCAGCTGGGAGGAGCACGTTCCCTTGGTGGAGTTCGCCTACAACAACAGCTACCAGTCCAGTCTTGGAGTAGCACCTTTCGAGGTGTTGTACGGTAGGCCATGTCGTTCCCCAGTTTGCTGGACAGAGGTTGGAGAGGCTTCACTCACCGGTCCAGACATCGTCAGGAGGTCGTCAGAGAGGTTAGTACAGATCAGGCAGAGGCTTCTGACGGCTCAGAGTCGGCAGAAGAGCTATGCAGATCGGAGGCGACGACCGCTTGAGTTCGCAGTTGGCGACAGTGTGTTCCTGAGGGCAGCACCGTACAGAGGGTCTGTTAGGTTTGGCAGCGGGGGCAAGTTGGCTCCGAGGTTCGTCGGACCGTTCGAGATCCTAGAGAGGGTCGGCGAGGTAGCTTACCGCCTTGATCTTCCTCAGCACATGTCAGCTGTGCACCCGACTTTCCACGTGTCGATGCTGAGGAAGTATCATCCAGACCCGTCTCATGTCGTCAGAGTGGATGACATTGAGCTTGAGGAAGACGCGACTTTTGTTGAGCAGCCAGTTTGCGTACTTGACCAGAGGGATCAGGTCTTGCGGGGCAAGACGATTCCCTTGGTCAAGGTACTGTGGAGGCACAGAGGCGTCGAGGAGATGACTTGGGAGCGCGAGACGCGCATGCGGCAGGAGTATCCGCATCTGTTTTCTTCTCAAGGTACCTTTTGTCCTGTCTGCTAGTGTAGCTTTCCTTTGTTCCGAGCCCTACCTTTATCGAATCTCGGGACGAGATTTCTTTTAAGGGTAATAGGATGTGAGGACCCGTCCCTCCCCTCCTGTGGCTCGCTGTGGACCGCAAGGGCAATTTGGTAAATTGCACCTTGTCGGCTAGTTCCACACTCGCGCTTGTACACACACTGACCTTGTTTGTGGTAATGTTTGCTTAGGATGGTTAGTGGGACCCGGGATCGAAAGATCCGGACTTAGGCTTGAATTCTCGCCTAAGTTTAGCTTTCAGCACACAAAGGATCGATCCTCTCTAGCTAAGAGATCGATCCTCTTGTGCCAGAAAGTCAAGTGAGATCGTCATGAGGTGATCGATCCTTCCTTGGGTAAGGATCGATCCTTCATAGGTCGGTTCGTTTGCCTATAAAGCAGACGAACCTTCTTCCCTCAAATCCTTTTGGAAACCCGGCGATTTGAGCTCGGATCTTGGGATTTTCGAAGGCGTTGAGGACGATCCAAGGCCTAGCTGCTTGGATCTAAGCTGCGTTTGCTCCGGTAGGGATCCTACCGACATCTCTCTTCGGGGTTTTGAGTTTTCCGGTTTGATCTGTGGTTTAATGCTTAGATCTTGTGATTAGCATGTTGGTTTCTTGTGTTTTAACCGGGTTTGGACTCGTGGGATCCTGATCTATCGGATCCCAGAGTTTCGTGGTTTTTGGTTGTCTCTTCCGGCGGTATTCTTCGCCGGAAGGACGTGACGGAACCCATCATGATCGATCTTCCCTTGAGGAAGGATCGATCTTCTGGGTTGGTCATGCTCCGCCCGATGAAGGATCGATCACGAGCTTGGTGAGGATCGATCCTGGTTCTTGGGGAGCATGGCTGTCCATCGTCGCGAAGAGGATCGATCACTCGTGGTGCGATCTGAAGGGTGCTCTCTGTCGCGAAAATGATCGATCCTCCTGAGAGGAAGGATCGATCCTTTTGTCTCGACAGTGAGGCTTTACTCTCTGTTGCTGAGAGGATCGATCCTACCCTAGGGGATGATCGATCCTTTGGTAGAAGAGAGGGTTTTGACTAGTTTTGCCCAAGGGGCTTTGTATGTTGGTTTTCTTTATTGTTTTATACCTTGTACATAACATTAAGCATGTTAGCCCTATATAGGGGCAGTGGTGAACCGGGGGAGTGATGACTCCCGGGATGTTTAGAATAAACGGGCGGGTGGCCCTACTGCTTTCCCTAGCCTCTCACGCCGGCGTTCGCCGAGGGCCACATTACTTGTTGCACATTGTGAACTGTTGTTTGCGGGGTTGTTTTCCGGTGCAGGTGTTGTGTGGACTGCTTGCGGTTGGTAGTGGTACCACTGCAGCAGTCCTTAGACCTTATTTATCTGTTCACCACCCCGGGCCGGCAGGGTGCCGTGCCCAGACCTTGTATTTATATCATCACATCCTGCTGCATGCTTACATGTATCTTTTCTGCGCATGTTCATAGCATGCATTGTGTTGTGCATTAGTTGCATCTGTTAGGGCGTTGCCGATCCGGGGCTTCCGGGTAGCCCGGATCTATCTCTTAGGACTGTGCGGGTAGCTTGGTCCAGGACTCGATTTGTAGTATTCAGTCTTTTCGATGATAGGGTTAGTTGGACATGAATACTGTTGTGCTTGATGTTTAGAGGTCGTGTCGGCCTTGAGCCAAGTCGTGGTGTAGCCGGTACCCAATCCTTCTAGAACTCTTGGGTGGCAGGTGTGACTACCCAGCGGTGCTACCCGCCGACAGTGCCCAGGATCCTGTCGTGAGTTGGCAGTGCCGTTTCCTGTCTTACTGAGTGTGACCCAGTGTGTGACCAGTTCGCTGGAAGACCACGACTGGGGCTCTCAGGGGTATCCGGTGGGGTTATGGGACCCCTGTGATACACCTAGGCTTTGCTTGGGGACGACACTGTTGTGTTCCCTTCCTTTGTGAGTGTCGTAGTGTAGTGTCCCTGCTGAGCTTAGTGCTCACACCTACCCGGGCTGCGTTTTGCAGGTGCTGGCGCTAGCTCTTCTTCGGTTGCCCCTACCGGGCAGGTGTTCGGTGACGTGGCGGCGTCTGGCAGAGCTTGAGGAGCTGTGATCTGTCCGTGTACACCTTGGTTAGATAGTCTCCTACGGGAGCGATTTTGTATAACATTCCCTGTTTGAGGATTTGTACTATATTCCAGCTTTGTGTGTTGAGCTTTGTAATTGTTGTTTATTACAGGATGATTATGCTTATTAGGGTAACCACTACGATTAGAGGGAAACCTCGCCAAATTTCCGCAGTAGGTTAAGTTCCGGTTCGCGTCGCCCGGCCCGGTTGGGCCTACGCGGGTCGGGGCGCGACACGACAAGAGCGAGGGAGGGAGAGAGTGAGGGAGGGAGGAAGAGAGAGAGGGGGTGAGAGTGAGAGTGAGAGCGAGGGGGTGAGAGATAGTGTGACGGAGAGCGAGGGAGGAAGAGAGAGAGCGAGGGGGCGAGAGTGAGCTAGCGAGAGTGAGAGGGTGCGGAGGAGGGCGAGGGAGGGAGGGAGGGAGAGTGCGGAGGAGGGCGAGGGAGGGAGGGAGGGAGAGAGAGTATGGAGGAGGGCGAGGGGTGGAGGGAGAGAGAGAGCGCGGAGGAGAGCGAGGGAGGGAGAGAGAGTGCGGAGGAGACCGAGGGAGAGAGAGAGTGCTCAGGAGAGCGAGGGAGGGAGGGAGCGAGGAAGAGAGAGAGGGAGAGAGCGACGGAGGATGAGAGCGAGGGAGAAAGAGAGAGAGGGGGTGAGAGTGAGAGAGAGAGAGAGTGAGGGGGTGAGAGATAGTGTGGAGAGAGAGAGTGAGGAGGTGAGAGATTGATAAGTCATTAATTATTCATAACTAAACCCCTTAAATTTACTTTGTTAGGCCTAAAGTAGGTGTATTTGGTATTATATTGTTTGATTTCAGGTTTAAGTAGGATTTGAGAAGAAATACAAGAAATTCGGCCAAAAATCACTAAATTCTGCAAAACGACTGCTTCGTCGACTGTTTGGAAATAAATCACCAGAAATTCTAAAAAACTCTATTTATTCTGAAATTCTGGGAGACTAAAGCAGACTTCAATATCTACAACGTTCATGTTGAAGACTTTGTGAGATTCTGTATAGATTGGCGCCAGTATTGAAGCAAAGTTGGATCCATGAAAGCTGAAATTAATTGATGACGTGGCAGTTAATGACCCAGTCAAACCCACTACATCAATGGATTAGATTTGAGTTCGATGGATCGCTCCGATGACATCAGCAACCCGGAATTTTGGGAAATTAGAGTTTAAGTTCAACTATAACTCCTAATTCCGAGGTTAATGGTTTCTATTATAAAAACGGGTTGTTCCAGCCGAAAATGGGGATCTTTTGGACCACTCTTGGAGGAGAACGCTAGGGTTTTGAAAATAGAGATCTTTCCGCAGGGATCGACAGCTTCCTTCCCAACACCTACGGATCTCTCCCAGAAGATGAGTAACTAATTCTAAACTTAGGGATATCATGAAACCCTAGTGTAGCTTTTGATTTTCTTTGGTTTGATTTTTGTAAACTTATTCTCAACATGATCTCATAAATATGGTTTTAATGATTAGAGATTTGAGGGAACAGAGTTCCTTTGAAGTATTTTCAGTCGTATAAGCTTTCTGTAATTGCTTATACAGATTTATGAGATGGTTTTCATGTGATTTATGGTTTGCTTTTGAGATAGGCTATGCTATGCTAGGATAGGTTGTGCCAAGGTCATTAGGAGTAGTATAACTTAAAGTAATCGTAGGATCGAAGACAACCTATGCCAAGAAAGATAGGCTATGCCGTTAGGAACATAAATCTTATTTTAGGGATTCATGTGAGCCTGTAGCCATATGATCCACAATGTTGAGAGAAGTGAACAAGAGGATAACTAGAGAAGATTGATGGTGAAGCTAGGGTGGATTGAGTAATCCCTAGGTAATTCATCTCTTGGTTCCAATCCCAATCACTTTACTTGCTTTCTTAGATAGTTTTTTAGATAATTCAACCCACCTTTTGGTTACTCCGCTTAGGGATCAAGAGTTTTGAGAACTGGCTTTGTTTTTTTCTGGTAATTCCCTATGGTTCGACTCCGGATTTCACCACTAGTCTACGTAGTAGTATTAGTGATTGAATAAGGATATAAATTTAAGATTTGATTGAGGTTAGCAACGTTTTAACGATGATGTTTGCGAGCGATCAATTTTTGACGCCGTTGCCAGGGAATTCGACGGTTAACTAATTGATTTTATCTTAACTCGTTTTCTTTTCTTAGTTAGGTTTTTATATTTCTTATTTCTCATTTTCTTTATTTTACACTTTTTAGGAATTTTTTGACAATTTTTATGTAATTTTTGCAGCATTGGAACGGATTTTTCTTGAAGGAAGCATCTCACCCGCAGCCTGGAGGGATCAATCGGACCCCAAACAGACCGATCGGAACTGCGCAGTCAAGTAAGTTTTCTAAATTCAAAATTTTTCATTTCAATCGTTGTTTTTCGGATTTTGTCCTCTCCTCCGAATCTTCTGTTTTCTTTTCCTCTTTCTGATATATGATCTTGCATACATGGCTGAATATTATATGCCACCGGGTGATACATCGTGGGACTATCACACGCCCTCGACATATACACCTGCTTCCAATAATGACATATATGGTTTCTCAAATCCGGCATATAATTCACATTCATATCCTTATAATTCGAATTGTAGAAATCATACATATCCTAATTGGCAATTCGAAGGTTATCAACCTCCTAACGTTCAACCATGGAACATAGAAACACCGGCCCAAAATTTTCAACCTAGTTTTGGACAACAATATCCTTCACATGCATCACCTCCTGCCCCTCAAGTGATCTCTAACACACAGTTTGACATGCTCATGAGCACACTTACAACCATGAATGTGAAGTTTGAGAACATAGATGCCAGCATAGCCAAACTTGGAAGAGATCGAGCCTCCTATGCTCAATCTATATCCAAAATAGAGACACAAATAGAACAACTAGCCCACATGGTTGATTCGTACTATGAGAGTGAGGATTATGCGAATGATTCTATTCCTCTTGTTAATGATGACAATGCTTGTGATGCTTATCTTTCTAATGATGTTGATGCGTGCTATAATGCTTGTGATACTTTGCCAGTTCATGATGCTATTGATAATGTTTTACCAGTTGCTGAAAATATTGTTTTGCCAACTTTGGATGATACAGTTGATGATGTTGATGAATGCTATCCGGTTGTACATTCTGGGCCTTATATGTATTTCGGTCATTCTTATGAAGCATGCTTTTTTGATGATAGTGATGATGAGGGTTGTTATGCTAAATTGTCGGTTGTTCATGATGGTAATATGTCTATTTACAATGATCATAATGAGGATGAGCATATTAGTGAGACCCGATGTCAGGAACCTCAAGTTGAACTTCTACATGATGAGTTGCATGATGATGATGTGCATATTATTGATAAACATAATGAGGATGAGGGTGTTGGCAATATTCCTTGCCTGGAGCCTCAGTTTGAGATTCTACCTTTAATATCATCCCCATTAGTTGAACGTTTTGAGGAGGAGAAAAATAACATGAGTGAAGACCATGTTAATTTTTATCGTTCCTTCATCAAAAATCCTATCAAATCTTCTCTTCCTGTGCACACTTTGTTTGCTATGAGTATTCCTATTTTTCTTAATGAAGCATGTCTGCATACCTTCACCATGATTCGGGCCATGTATTTCTTCACATGAAATCATCGGCCTCCTAAATTTTGTTTCAGGAGCATCTAGCGAAAGACGTAAACTTACGCACTTTCTGGGAGGCAACCCAGTTTTTAGGATTTTTCCTTAACTTTTTAGAATTTTATTTAATTTTTAGGATTTTCCCCTGATTTTTAGGATTGACCCCATATTTCCCTGGAATTTTCCTCCACCTTTTTCCTATTTTTCAATATTTTCTGTTGGATTTTCTCTCTCTCTTCCCAATCAGCTCTCTAGCGAGCCGGGACATCATCGTCCCGGCTCCGCTGCAACTAGATCGGCTCGTCCCCGAGCCACTGATCTCCGCCACCTCTCAAGCCCGCTCTGGCCATCCCCGTCCCTCCAAACCTTCACCAAAACCTCCGCCATCCTATTACAGCTTCATCCAAGTTCTCTTCTTCCCTCCGAACCCTCTCCTCCGACGCCGGTCAGCCCCCCCCCCCCCCCCCCCCCGCTTCCGCAAGCCGCCGTCGTTCTCCTCATCCATGGCCGCCCACCGCCTTATACCACCTCCAGAAGCTTCCTTAGGTTGTCACGATCGTTTTCCACCCATCAAAACCCGGACTTGGCGTCGGGATCACCGGAATCGACCTACACATCGCCGGCCATAACCGTCCACCTTCCATCCATCGTCTGGTAGCTCAATTCATCAATCAAACCCCATAGACCACTTACCAAAGCTTCCACAATCCTTACTCAGTTGTCTCCGTCCTTGATTGGACTCCCGATCATCGGAATCCAATTCCGGCCATCATCGTACTCCGATTCGGCCACCTCCGTTTACCACCTAGGGACCTCCATTTTTCGATCAGAGCTCACTGGAGAACTTCTCTGTCCTCCACAATTCTTCCTGTACTCTTCCTGTCCTCCGGCAACGATGTTTTGCCATTGATCCGTCGCCGGTGAGTTTCAGCCGTCCAATTGTTGCTAGACATGATCCATGTGCTACAGTGATCCGATTTCCGATCGGACGGTATAGATATTCAATCAGGACCATAATCTGTATATTCAAGTCATCCATGCATCCCAGAGCATTCACGGGTGTTCACTTTTCCCTATCTTCGCTAATTTCGAATTTGATCTCGCCGCGGGCCGCAGACCGTGGATGAGAACAACCATACTACGGATTACGAATAATTTGATGCTCTGCTTTGATATTTTGGTTGTTTATTTCCTTGTCTGTGATGTCTAGAAGATTATTTTTTATGTATTATCTCCTTTACTATTTATCTGTACATGTTATATTTTTGTGTGGTGAATGTTTATATAGATCAATTTATCATGAAAATACAAAGGAGACTCTGTCGAAATTTTCTATGATTCTAATATCTTTTTGGACTTTTATTTGATATATTTAATATTTTTGGAAAGGTATATATTTTTGTGACAGGTTATGGTGGGGAAGGAAATATTTATTAAATTATGACGGTGTCTAAACTTAAATTGGAAGAGAGAGAAATCTATTTTTTTTGGGCCTTCATTATGGTTATCTCTACCCTTTATACTTGATTTATTTTTATAACTTAGTGTAATTGGGGACAATTACATTTAAGTTGGGAGTAGCATTCATAAATTTCATGCTAATATTTTTTTATGGTAATCAAATATTATACATCCCTTGAATTATGTCAAAAGAATGAAATTATCATATGATTTGACAAAGGTGCATGTTTTAGAAATTTATCTTATGAATTATTTTGAGACTTGTATGCCATATAAGGGAGTAAATTTTTACTATGCATGACATTATTTCTATACTTTAACACTTTTACCATGATTTAAGGATAACCTGACATATCCTAACGCACATGTTCACTTCCACATATTAAGGGGTTGATATTAGATTCTAAGCATGATACTAGGATAGATTTACAATTCTATATCATGACACAGAAAATACATGAACACATGTAATTATCTGAGTATGCGAAAAAAAAATGGATTTTCAACTTAGTAACCGTGCAGTGTGCCTAGCCAGCGTGGTGTTCACGTAAAACAGTTGAAATTCCTAAATAAAAAAAGAGCTTTATATGAAAAAAGGGTTTCATACATAGTAACCGGGCAAGGTGCCTAACAAGGTGTGTTGTTCGCGTAAAACAGTTGAAATTCATGCAGAAAACAAAAAATGAAAAAAAAAACAGAGATTGATATGTGATGAGTGGAAAATATGTGCTGAATAGGATTATGATCTTGAATAGTTGAAGTGTTTAGATATGATTGATACTCTGAAACATGTGGAACCCCATTCACACACAGGAGTGTTAAAGTTATTTTTAATCATGATTAAATATGTTGAAGTGTTGGAAATATGTTATGACATGTTTTGACTTACTATATTTTTATGTGACTATGAGTTGAAAGATTTATTCATGGATATTATTTCTATTTCATGCATTAGAGTTGATGAATATTACAATTGATTTCTGATGATATATTCAATGGAATGTATAGATGTTTGTAGGTGTCATCCCTGAAACCCCTCAGGAGGCTATAACTCCTCCACTGAGAAAACTCAGGGGTTTAAAGGCTTGTTGTACATGCTAAGTGCAATCGTGAGACCTACGAAAGTGGCTAGTTAGATTTATTGCTTTCTTTTTATCTTTTCTTTGCTCGTGGACTAGCAAAGTGTAAGTTGGGGGGTGTGATAAGTCATTAATTATTCATAATTTAACCCCTTAAATTACCTTTGTTAGGCCTAGAGTAGGTGTATTTGATATCATATTGTTTGATTTCAGGTTTAAGTAGAATTTGAGAAGAAATACAAGAAATCAGCCAAAAATCACTAAATTCTGCAAAACGACTGATTCGTTGACTGTTTGGAAATAAATCACCAGACATTCTTAAAAACTCCATTTATTCTGAAATTTTGGGATCAAAGCAGATTTCAATATCTACAACTTTCATGTTGAAGACTTTATGAGCTTCCGTATATATTGGTGCCAGTATTGAAGCAAAGTTGGATCTATGAAAGCTGAAATTAATTGATGACGTGGCAGTTAATGACCCAGTCAAACCAACTACAGCAATGGATCGGATTTGAGTTCGATGGATCGCTCCGATGACGTCAGCAACCCAGAATTTAGGGAAATTAAAGTTTAAGTTCAACTATAACTCCTAATTCCGAAGTTAAGGGTTTCTATTATAAAAAGGGGTTGTTCCAGCCGAAAATGGGGATATTTTGGACCACTCTTGGAGGAGAAGGCTAGGGTTTTGAAAATGGAGATCTTTCCGTGGGGATCGACGGCTTCCTTCCCAACACCTACGGATCTCTCGCAGAAGATGAGTAACTGATTCTAAACCTAGGGATATCATGAAACCCTAGTGTAGCTTTTGATTTTCTTTGGTTTGATTTTTGTAAACTTCTTCTCAACATGATCTCATAAATATGGTTTTAATGATTAGAGATTTGAGGGAACAGAGTTCCTTTGAAGTATTTTCAGTCGTATAAGCTTTCTGTAATTGCTTATACAGATTTATGAGATGGTTTTCATGTGATTTATGATTTGCTTTTGAGATAGGCTATGCTATGCTAGGAAAGGTTGTGCCAAGGTCATTAGGAGTAGTATAACTTAAAGTAATCGTAGGATCAAAGACAACCTATGCCAAGAAAGATAGGCTATGCCGTTAGGAACATAAATCTTATTTTAGGGATTCATGTGAGCCTGTAGCCATATGATCCACAATGTTGAGAGAAGTGAACAAGAGGATAACTAGAGAAGATTGATGGTTAAGCTAGGGTGGATTGAGTAATCCCTAGGTAATTCATCACTTGGTTCCAATCCCGATCACTTTACTTGCTTTCTTAGATAGTTTTTTAGATAATTCAACCCACCTTTTGATTACTCCGCTTAGGGATTAAGAGTTTTGAGAACTAACTTTGTTTTTTCCTGGTAATTCCCTGTGGTTCGACTCCGGATTTCACCACTAGTCTACGTAGTAGTATTAGTGATTGAATAAGGATATAAATTTAAGATTTGATTGAGGTTAGCAACGTTTTAACGACGATGTTTGCGAGCGATCAAAGATAGTGCGGCGGAGAGCGAGGGAGGAAGAGAGAGAGAGTGAGGGGGCGAGAGATGAAGTGCAGAGAGCGAGGGAGAGAGAGAGTGAGGGGGTGAGAGATAGTGCGGTGGAGAGCGAGGGAGGAAGAGAGAGAGAGAGCGAGGGGGCGAGAGATGGTGTGCAGAGAGCGAGGGAGAGAGAGAGTGTGTGGAGGAGAGCGAGGGGGAGAGAGTGAGTGAGCGAGAGTGAGAGGGTGCGGAGGAGGGCGAGTGAGGGAGAGAGAGAGAGTGCGGAGGAGAGCGAGGGGGCGAGAGTGAGAGAGTACGGAGCAGGGCGAGGGAGGGAGGGAGAGAGAGAGAGCAGGGAAGAGAGCGAGGGAGGGAGAGAGAGAGTGCGGAGGAGACCGAGGGAGGGAGAGAGTGCCGAGGAGAGCAAGGGAGGGAGAGAGCGAGGGAGGAAGAGAGGGAGGAAGAGAGAGAGGGAGAGAGTGAGGGAGGGAGGGAGAGAGCGAGGGAGGTGGAGAGAGAGGGGGTGAGAGTGAGAGAGAGAGAGTGAGGGGGTGAGAGATAGTGCGGCGGAGAGCGAGGGAGGAAGAGAGAGAGAGCGAGGGGGGCGAGAGATTGTGTGCAGAGAGCGAGGGGGAGAGAGAGAGCGGAGGAGAGCGAGGGGGCGAGAGTGAGCGATCGAGAGTGAGAGGGTGCGTAGGTGGGCGCGGGAGGGAGAGAGAGATGATTAAAGTCAGACGACACCAATCCCGGAACCAAGTGACCTCGAAGTCGAAGCACCACATCAAGTCACTAATCCCGGAGCTACGGGACCTCGAGGTGGAAACAACTTATAAAGTCCCTAGGAATAGCATAATCATTCTTAGACGTGGCCAAGTTACTTGTATAATTGGTCTAGGGGTAAATACGTACAAACATTCAATTATGACCTGCCATTGGGAAAATACAATATAGACAGAAATGCACATGTCAATATTGCAGCAATCTGGTATGCCATGCACTTGAGCTTCAATCGAAGGTTTTCTAGCTCCAGTCGGCCACTATCACGTCTCTCTCATCCACTAAGCTTGGCCCAACGCTCGGGTCTGCTCTCGTCAGCTCACCAGCCACCCAATGGCAGATTGCTCCTTCATACCATATGAAGAAGTTGCAAGCACCATGCTCATGTAGACGCCAACACAAGGGATAGCTACAGCATTGTTAAACAGGGCAGAGAGCATGGACTAACAAGATCTTACCCATGGTGTTGTCGCGGGTCTGCTCTGTACGAGAGGTGAATAATCGAGCCTCCATACCGCACCAACAGTAGCAGATCATATCCAACCTCCTCGAGGTTGCGCTTGATCCAGCGCTGCGTTGTGGGCTCGTGGTCGATCGTTGCCTGCTCGACATGGTGCCTTCCGATGGCCATGGTCGGTATAGTAAGAGACTTCAGCTGGTGAGCTCGTCTTCTTTGCCCCTTCTCATGGCCATTAAATAGGAGTAGGAGGCAGGAGTACTAGTCCAAAACCACTTCAGTAAGCAGGAAGAGCTTCAAAACCAGTCACGTCACCCCACGTGACCGGTTTACCATCATCTTTCTATAACGCCCGTCCAGCGGAGGTCGCACAACAGGTGTTAAATTTAACGCTGGGTACTATAACATGTGGAAAAAATTGTCTACGTGGCAAACAGTCCTGACTTGAGAGATTCTCTGTGTACTAAACGTGAAGGAATTCCCCTTGGTAAACGCGGGCGACCGAGTTCAACGGGGAAGAGACAAAGTATACACCCAATCGTTACAAGTAGTAATAATTCCCTCGTAAAAGAATGGAATCCCTTGCTTTAGAAAGGATACCATCATAAAAGCACATATTCCTTCATCTTTCTCTCCGCCCTTGCCCTTGCCCTTGCCAACGAGGAGAGAGAGATGTGGGGAGGGAGGGGGGAGAGCAAAGGAGGCATGCATTGGGAAGATGGGAAATCGGATATTACAAGATATTTCTTCAACTATTTCAAGGCCTTTCTTCAAATATTCCAAGGCATTTCTTTAAAAATGACCAGGTATTACATGAATTATATTATCATGTATTTGTTGAAAGATATTACCAGGTATTCCTTCAAATATTAGCATATGGGAGGCGGACATCATGGCCACCGTGGCGGAGCTCCGCCTCCGAGAGTGGATGGAGAGGGATGGAGAGAGAGGGTGAGAGAGAGTGAGAGAGTGGGTGGAGAGAGATGGGAAGCCCACGTCAGTATAAAGGAAAAAATTGAATCCGATTCTAGAATACTTAGAATCGGATTCAATTTTATAAGGAATACTTCAAAGTTTTAAAAATTCCTCACAAATAACCAAGGAATATTTAAAACCCATCTTCCGATTGTAAAGATATCATTTTCTTAAGTATTTCCTAACAAATATTTAACGAATACTTCAAATAACTAAAGAATCCTCACAAAAACTAAGGAATCCATGTAAATTTGAAGTATTTAGTCCCTTCTTTCTTCATCTCTTTTTAAATCCCCACTCTCTTCCCCCCGACCTATCTCTCTCTCCCTTCGACCTCTCTCTCTCTTTACCCCGACCTATCTCTCTCTCTCCCTTCAACCTCTCTCTCTCTCTCCCCGACCTCTCTCTCTCTCTCTCTCTCCCGCCGGCTCGCCAGCCATCGTCTTCTCCACCGGCTCACCAGCCACAGCCTCGTGCCGCCAGCTCGCCACCCTCCCTCCCTCTCTCCTCTCTTAAATTACTCAAGTACGGTGTCAGACGTGGCATTTAAAGCAGAGAGAGAAACTGGGTGGTTGAGTGAGAGAGGAGGTTGGGTGACATGGCAAAAGCGGATGACGTGGTCAGGGGTATTTTGGTCTTCAGTTTATGGATTTGGCCTGTTTTGTAAACGAACATGAAAGTGTCGCTCGATTGACAAATCAAAAGACAAGTGGATTTAAAAAGAAATAATACTCATTATAACATATGTTGTTTTTATGCTGGAACGAAGGCACATAACTATAGTAAGGGAAATTTTATATACACCGTATTTTTATTAAGTACACCACATTTCCTAAGCACACACACTCAAATATCAAACATCCATTTTTACTAGTACACCACCTATAGGTGCGGCCAAATAGAAGCACCTATAAATTGCTTCATTTTTTACGTGGTTTAGAAGTGGGCCCCAGCATCCGAAATTACTCCCCAAACCGGTTATTTGCAAACGTAGTTGCGTTCAAAACACAGCTGTGTTCCATCCAACAAAAACTACTCACATATTCTAGATTGTAAAATAAGTAAATAAATAAATAAACATAGGGTTTTTTAACATATTTCTCCTTCAAAAGTTTTTAAATATCATAATTACCCCTATATTTTTTCAGCTTCCTAATATACCCTTAAAATCTTGAAAAATGCGTAAACCTATCCATCCGTCTACCTCCATCTATCCATCTAACTTAATCATGGTTTAAATCTAATTAGGACGAGCAACATTACTTAATTACCCATGCCTATAAGGTTTAACGTTAAGTATACTCCTTCTCCAGCGGCGGCGTCCTCCCCGAGCTATGGCAAGCGTGCCACCATCAGCAACCTCACTGCCGTTCCCACCGAAGAGACTCCTAAGAGCTCCCATCGAGCCTAGGTGGAGAGGACATCGGTGTGGCCACAACTTGTGGGGTCGAGCTTGGTGACATATGCTGTTTCGACGACGCGAACAGCGACGACGACGACAGCGCCTTGCTGAAGGTTCATCTCCATGGTGATCTGGAGGCTTCAGGCGGATCGGGGGCGGCGGCCGATGCTCAGGGAAGAGGGGCGGAGGTCTTGGTCGGCGTCGGGCTGAAGGAATGAAGAGGGGGCGAAGGAAGGGAGTCGGGGCTGGCGAGCTTGGAATCTTCCGTCCGTCGGAGCAAATGCCAGCTTGCGAGACGAACCGGGCAGGAGTCGTTGGCGAGTTTGGCCGACCGGGATCGGTAGGGAGCAGAGCATTTGGTGAGGGAGTAGAGGGGGGCGGCGCGACGGAGCTTGAGACGGCAAGGATGTTGGCTGCCAGTGTGCTTGGCAGCATCGATGTCGGATGGAGTTGAGGGCAGTGGAGGTGCGAGTGATGAAGAATGGCGCCGAAGGAGAGAGGTCATTGTGGCAGCGCTCTGGCGCTTGGTCGGTGGTGGCCTGGTAGGGGCATATATGTCTTTTTACACATCACTGTTAACAATGTTAGGAACATTCCCTTTATATTTGCCGGCAAGTAACCCAAGGGGTAGGTTTACGCATTTTTCAAGTTTTCAAGGGTACATTAGTAAGCTGAAAAAATATCGGGGTAATTATGATATTTAGAAACTTTTGAAGGAGAAATATGTAAAAAACCCATAAACTTAATATGCATGTTCCTCCGTATATCAACCAAGGAACTATCTCGCCTAAGGGCACCCGCATCAGCTTCCCTACCCTTCTAGTCTAAAATATTCCAATATATATTATTTCTCTATTTTAAAGCTTCTCTATTCACTACACCCTATATCTGCTTCTCTAAACCATTCTCTACGTCACTAAAATACTCATTCTCTCTATCATTAAAATACTCATTCTCTCATCTTCTTTTCTTATTCTACACTTCATTTTGTTATGTAACAGTCATATGATTACAATAGTTAAATATATATTATATCATTAATCACTGAGTTATATTTATATTAAAATGCATTATAAATAAATAATTAGGTTTTATGTCAATATTTCTATTAATTAAATGCTTGAAGTCCATCATATTCTATTTAAATGCTTGAAATTCATGTCAATATATATTACTTTATGATACCATTGTTGGTCGTTGGGTGCTGCAGGCCTTGGTTGCGGGCTGTGTTGGCTGCGGGCCAGGCTGCAGACCCAGGCAGTAACTCCCTGTATTCGACCCCTGTTCGTTGGGTAGGTACCCAAGGTAGGGGTGGGCTCCTAACGGACCCAGCCTGGGCACCGTGTCTGCTCTATCCATGGTGCCAGCAGTTGACCGTGTGGGTCCGGACTGCAGCTCTGCGATTTAAGGCTAGATGGGTGCCTTCTACTATCACTCCGGAGTTTTGGTATGAGTGGTTAGCTCATGGATCCTTGATCGACAACCATCACATGTTATTCGGTGGTATTTTAATGGGAAAACTGCATTTGGTACCCTGTACTTTTGATGAACCCCAATCCAGTACCTCCATCTATTGGAAACACTCCCATATACCTTAAAGTTTGCAAACCACGCATGTTAGTATCAAAGCCCAGACGCCATCTATGGCACTTGAAGGACTTGCACGTGAACGGTTGGTTTGGGGTTTTTGCATTTTGATACTCTATAGTTTCATGAAGTGGCAATTTATTGGCCTCTAGTTTAGAAAATGTAATTTAGTACCATTTGATACAGCCTTAATGAAGGTCAAGCTGGGAGAAGACTTGAGCACCGTCCAATTCATCCAGCAATTCCTCAATCATAGGAATGAGAAATTTACCTTTGCTGATTTGTTGGTCGAGGCTTCTGTAGTCAATGCAAAGTCTCCAAGATTCATCCGCCTTCCGCACGAGTAGAACTAGTAAAGCATATGGCCTTTGGTTGGTTTTGAGTGAAAAGGAAAACTCGAGGAGAAGAACAATGAGAGCTTAGAAACGTAGAAGACTCATCTCTCTTTGTTCCAAGCTCTGTTCAACTAGCTAGTCTCTGGTCTTCAACTCCTTAGACATGAAGAAGGAGATGGGAAGATCGATGGAGAAGAGCCTTATGACTCATATCAAGTGTGAGGAACCATTCCTCTAACCTGGCTCGGCCGCGTAGGTCGAGGGCTATTTTCTTATTGCTTTGGTTCAGCATCGGGTGGGATTGGGCGATCGTACCAAATTGCACCATGGCAATCGGTTTTACACCCGCGTTATTCACACAATGTCTTCGATTGATGAATGTGATTGATTAGAACCTTAGTAGTGCTTCTGATCGGAAGATTGGAGCTCGATCGGGAAAAATCGAATCGGATGGCTGAGATCGTTTCAGACCTCTATAAATACCCTTTCTCTTTTCTCTCGCTTCCCTTCTCTTTCTTTTTCTCTCCTTCTCTCTCCCCTTGGCTGCCGGCTGGTGCTTGGGCTATGGTTTTTCTGTGCGGATCCGTGATGATCGGAGTGGAGGATCTTGTAGATCGCCTACACATCTATACATGTAGGTGTTTTTACCCAATTCCTACGGATTGGTTTACCTAGGATTGGTTTTATGTGGTTTTGATGTGTTTGTATTTATTGGAATGTTATGTATCTTAATAGAGTAGTGTAGTAGAGTGTTTAGAACACTTCTACCTTGTCGATTTCGTATTCTATCGGATGAATCCTGTATTTCTCATCGTTTCATCGGTTTTTGTCTTTTTTCGGCTAATTCGGCTTGGATCTAAAATTTACCTATCGGAACTTGGATTTCTTAGTGTCATTAGGTTCCCCACTATCAATTGCACATCCCTCCAAAGTTTGGTTTGATTTGGATTGGTTTTGATAGATCGAATCCAAGAAGATCGATCCCTTTTTCCCCAGACAGATTGCTCTCTTAAGGAAGATCGATCTTCTTGTGAGGAAAGATCGATCTCTTCCTTGGCATAGTGCACGTAGATAGAAGATCGATCTTCTTGGGTAAGAAGATCAATCTCTTATATGTTGATTGTTACGTATGATTCGGATTTTTATGATTTTGATTTCCTTTCAATCCGGGTCTCTTGCGTGTCCTTCCAAATGATGTTTAGCGACGAGTACGATGTTTTACTTGAAATTTCAATGGATTTGACTGATTCTTGGAAGGGTTTTATGTCAAGTTTTTCCGTTGCAAGATTTATTTGCATGTCTTGTATGCTTAGAGTAAACGCCTAGGGCCGGCTGTGTGCCCGTTTCTATTTCCTTTGTGGATCAACCGGGGGAGTCATGCCCCTCGGGAATGTGTAGAATAAATGGACCGAAGGAGTGCCCTACTGCTTTAATATAGCGCCAGGGGCAGTAGTGTAAAATTGTTGTTTCATTGATTGGTTGAATGTTTGGGTAACTTGGTTGGTAGATTTATCGTTGTATTTGTAGATCAGTTATCCATGGGATGATTATGGAACCTTAGCATGTCAAGTGTCGGAGAGCACTGAAGGCTATTGTATAACGACGTTGCCGATTGTTGTTAAAGAATCAAGTTGGATTCTTTATTATATTGTAGCTTAACTTGTTGAATTCAAATGATGATGTGGCATATAGTAACATCTAGGTTAGATGCTTGTATAGGTTCATGCACTGTATGCATTAGAGACATTTCAGGTTAGGCGGGGCGATGGGTCAATCGTCGATCCAAAAATCTAATCTAGTTCGGATCTATCTCTTAGACTGAGCTTGGGTAGCAAGTTTAGGGCATGATTGTGTTTATTGGAATGTCACACCCCGACCCAGAAAACCCATCTAGGACGGGGCGTGAGGGTTCCTATCACTATTCATCTTCAATCGGCGCAGTACAAAGCGGAAAAGACGGATAATTTAAACAAATGTATTCCAGAGGCGAACAGATATTCAATTATAATATATCATCAAGTTGTACAGTTACAAAATTCCAATCTAATACTCTCAAGGTAAAGATATAATACATGATTCCAAAATCCTCAAGATGTTTACAACATATACATATATATCAAAAATGTACAACATGTAATCCTCCAGCAACCTCAGGCGCCTCTGGATGTAATCGCGCCGCCAAAGGCCGATCCCGCCGGCTCCACAGACAAAGAACTGCCGCCTGCACCTGCAAATGCAGCCCGAGTAGGAGTGAGCGATAAGCTTAGTAGGGTTCTACTCTACGGCACACTGAAGGGAGGAAAATAACAACAGTGTTGTCTCCCAGCCTAAGTCTAACGGATGCCACGGGTCCCATAACCCAGTTGATGTCCCAAGGGTTCCTGTCATGAAAACCTCTCTCTTGAACATGTTACCAGGAGGCCAAGGAACAGTAACATGCGGGATCACCCTTACCCAAGCTGGAATACCAAGCCTTGGGGAAACACGTCAGGGACGCATCAACATCCATCCTTAGCACTTGGCTTTGGAAGACAACACGACCTCTAAACCTCAAACACCGATTCAAGTCGACTATCGCAATCCTCAATCACAAGAGTTTTGATCATACAATCACACCCTACTCCTGACTACCCATCCACGGTCCTAAGGCTAGATCCGAGCTACCCGAGAGCCTCGGATCGACGACCCAAACCATCGCCCACCTAACCTCAAATGCCTCTAATGCACACAATGCATGGGCCTAGGCAAACATCTATCCTAGATGTCTCTACATGTCACAACAGCAGTTATAAGTTCAACAGTTATACAATAGCCCTCAGCACTCGCCGGCAACGGGCTAAGGTTCCACAATTCCTCATTACCTAGCACTCATAGCTAGCTAATGGCTAAGCACATCATTAAGCAATTAACTACATCTAAACATGTATTTAAAGACAAGCCATAACATTGTTTTATTCAAGGAAAATCAACATGCAATCCAAACCTTAATCTCAATGGAAATCTCTTGAAAACTTCATGAAATCCACGTACATCCTTCCAAACATGTTTCGATACTAATCACAAATCAAATCCATCCAAGAAAAGCCAGAAAACCAAGTCCAAGAGGTCACGGACGATGTCACGGTCGATCCGAGGATCGACCGTGATCTATCCGGGGATCGACCGTGAGATCACGGACGATGTCACGGTCGATCCGGCGATCGACCGTGAGACCTAGGCGAAGAAAACCAAGGGCGACCATCGATCCACCCATCGACCCTGAGAAGCCCAAAACCAAACACCGCCTGATGGTCAATGCGACGGTCGATCCGACGGTCGACCGTCAGGAAAAAGGCGAAAAGGAAAGATCCCGCGGTCGATCCATGCATCGACCCTGGGAGGCTAAAATCCCGACAGAGCCCGACGGTCGACCGTCCGGCCCAGAAAGAGTAAGTCAATACTTGACGGTCGATGCACTGATCGACCGTCGAGCCCCGAATGAGCGTATCAACGCTTGACGGTCGATGCACCGATCGACCGTCGAGCCTCAGGCACAGTTCCTTAGAACAGTGCCGGAAATCCAATTTCTTGGATTTCAAGGATCAAATCGGGTTGGAATTAAATGAGGTTTTGCAAGCAAGTGTATTTATCAATGGGGAAGCCAATGGAGTGAAAAAATCCAGTTTTTGACGGTTAAATCTCCTATTTAGGTCCGAATGGACAAAAACCGATAAAACGGCAATAATACGGAAACCAACCGTTAGAATACTGAAATCTCAACGTAGGAATACCGGAATTGAACAACATCACATATACAAAGAGCTACAAAGCATTCCAACAAGTATACCTACAGCGAAAATACATAAAGCCTATCCTAGGAGAACCCGATCCAAGGATCGAGGTAGAAACACCTACTTGAGCAAGTAGGGTAGCTCCTCCACGCGTCCCGCTGGTCAAGCCGTCAAGATCCGAGCTCCGAAGACCAAGTCTCCGAACCCTACCTCAGCCGAAGGAGAGAGAGAAGGGAAGAGAACGACAGGTGAAGGAGAGAAGGAAAGAGAGAAAGAGACTTGGCTTATATAGAAAATCCAGATCTATCTCAGCCGTCCGATTCGATCTTTCCCGATCGAGCTCCGATCCTCCGATCGGACGCACCCTAGGGGTTCTAATCAAACACATACATCAATCCAAGGCAGTGTGTGGAACGCGGGTGTAAAACCGACCACCAGAGGGCATATTTACCAAAATACCCCCGGGGTCCAAACCGCCACACGATCGCCCGATCGTGCCCGACGCGGAGCCAAACCAACAGGGAACCGGCTCTCGACCCACGCGGTCGAGCCAGGTCAGAGGGACGGGCCCTCACATGGAATCTTCATATAATCGAGGATATTTGTCTAGTTGGTTACTATCATATGTTACTGAGGTTTAGAGGTCATGTCGTCTCTCCAATGCCAACTGCTAAGGATGGTTGTCGATGCGTTCCCGACGTGGGTCCCCAAGCATGAAAATCCTTCTTGGATAAGGGTGATCTTGCATGTTACTATTCTGCTGCCCCTTGGTAACTTGGTCAAGAGAGAGGTTTCATGACAAGAGCCCTTGGGACATCGATAGGGTTATGGGACCCTTGGCATACCTTAGACTTAGGCGAAGAGACAACACTATTATTGCTTTCCTCCCTTTCAGTGGGACATAGAGTAGGTCCAAGGTGGGGGGTGAATTGGACCTTTTTACGGAAATACAATAGATGAAAACCTAGATATAAAGCTAGAAGACTAGTATGCTTGTTTAGTTATGAAAGCAATGGATAAAGCAATTAATGAAGGAAGAGTTAGGAGACTTGCACCAGATTTATAGTGGTTCGGCAAACCTTGCCTACGTCCACTTCACTCAAGGTCCTCCTTGAGGTTCCACTACTTGTAAATCCCCTTACAAGTATTCCCACCAAGCTTCCGGGTGTTTGGCAACCTTACAAATCCTCCAACAACTGCTGGAGCTCCCCCTCAAGCTTTCGGGTGCTTGAGAACCTTACAAATCACTCCAAGCTCTCTCTTGGATATTTCTCTCAAAATCTACTTCATACTTGAAATAGTTTTACAAAGGTTAAAGCTCTCAAAAGAAGACTAAAACTTGTTACAATGTAAACTAATATCTCCCTTAGTCTTACTCCAAGTTTGTTGCATCTTCTCATATATATTTGAGCTTTAGGGCCTCAGAAAATAGCTACCAACGGCTATTTTCTGTTTCTGTAACGGCTCTTTAACGGCTAGTTTCTGGGCTCACGGTCGACCGTCGCATCGTCCGTGACATCGTCCGCTAGGCTTTTCTTGAGCCACGGTCGACCGTCGCATCGATCGTGACATCGTCCATCAGCCTCTGTCGAGAAAAAGGCTTTCTAGGGTCGATGCTCGGATCGACCGTCGCTTCTTACTTTTCTTCATAAAAGCTTCACGGTCGATCCACGGATCGACCGTCGCGCCTCACGGTTGATCCACGGATCGACCGTCGCATCTCATGGATGCATCCGCGCATCATCCGTCAACTCCACGGATGCATCCATGCATCATCCGTCAACTCCACGGATGCATCCATGCATCATCCGTCAACTCCCCGGATGCATCCATGCATCATCCGTCAACTCCCCGGATACATCCATGCATCATCTGTCAACTCAATAATATCTCAAATATGAAAGTTAAAGCTAGTTATCAACATATATTTTATCACATATATATTTTAACATTTAAGAAGATATTGGCATCATCAAAACGTCATTAGGGCTAACAATCTCCCCCTTTTTGATGATGACAATCTATTTATATGTGATGATAAAATATCTATTGTTCCCCCTAAATCTATGCATCCATTTCTTTGATAAAAGGTGTTCTAAGATGAATACTAAGGATGCATACTAGTCATATGATATTGAAAAGTTCTATCCATGATATTATGACAAGATAAGTTATCTTTTAGTATAATTTCTTCTTTAACTAATATCATGGTTGGTAGCAATAGATCACATCACAACTTTTTCTCCCCCTATGGCATCATCAAAAAGTGGGGATGGAGTTAGAGAAAAAGATTCTGATCACTAATGGAGGCTTGATATCAAATACTTAGGATACCAATTGAAATAGAGAATATATTTAAAAAAATATTTAAACCCATTCAAATAAAGTACTCCCCAAACATAAGTTCCTTTATCTCCCCCATGAAACAAATTATTTAAAACAATTTTTAAAATGAGATACGATGAAAAATTTTATGAAAACAATGTGACACAATCAGTGGCGGTCGACCTTCAAAGGTTCATGGTCGACCGTCAGCTACGATTTTAACATTACATGAAACATTGCGTACTCACGGTCGATCCAAGTGAACTCACGGTCGACCGTCACTTTCAGAAAATGAATTTTGAAATTTAATTTAAAATGATTTTTGAATCAAAATCTCATGAATTTTTTGCATACACATGTAGTTTAATATTTTGAGCTAAACCAAGTCATTTTTTCAGGAATTCATGCATTTAATCAAAATTATGGCACATGAGTGTATGTGTGTGAAAATGAGCATTTAGAACTCACATACCACTATTCCATTTCATGAAAACACTTGAAAAATTTGAGGCTTATGGTGCATACAAGTCACAATATCTCATAAGAGATGATTAAAGTTCATTTCAAATCAGTAAGCATTATAATGCAAAATATGACCATATGACCTCTTTTAAAATCAATTAAGATACAAGATTTTAGTCAAGATTAATTCTTTTCAAGGATTCATTTTTAAATCAAAAAGACTTCATAAGGAAAATAAATCATAGAATAAAGTTTACTATCACTATTTGAGATAACAAATGAAGATGGAGGAACGAGATTTCATACCATTGGAAGGATCATATATCCTTTGATGACTATTTAGCACACTTCCTTTCCTTGGAAACATATTCTTGTCCACACCTCATCACTTGAGCTTCCATCATCAAGATATCACCATTTTCTTTTCAATTTGTCTTGACAATTGGATCTCAAGCATCCCTAACACAAATCATGTCTTGATTTTTGGTACCCAAATCTTTTTGGGTTCACTATCGTTAGTTCTAGACATGTACATATAAGATGTATGCTTTGAAATCCAAAGGGTATTAACACTAGCATTCTTCATTAAATAGCAATTAGGAGCAACATGTCCCTTTTTACGACAATAGTGACAAGTAGGTGTATTTGCAAATTTAGGAGGATGAGATGATGCTTTAACAAAGCTTGTCTTTTTAAGATTGTTCATCTTCCTAGGATTATAACCAATTCCATTTTTGTTCAATGAGCTATGTTGGCTATCAAGGATCTCATTAAGTATGATCTTACTCTTCATAAACATAGAAAGAGTAATTTTCAAGTCATTATTTTTCAAGGGTGAGATCCCTTTTTGATTCTCTCAAAATGATGATTTCCTTTTGTAAGTTACTTGAGTTATTTTGTAAAATTGTTATGCTCACATTTGCAATTCTCAAGTTCTTTTCT
>OY986968.1:17974478-18136866 GCA_963920575.1 Narthecium ossifragum
AAGACAATTCTTGGTTCATAATTGTTCTTCAGACCATAATGGATTTTTGATTAACACTTAGTTATGGGTTCATTAGCTAGGGTTAATTGAGGATACTTAGTGAAAACCGTGATCGAACGGATCATCATACCGGAAGAACGAGCCCTTGGTATTAAATTGAGATTTTGTTGATTCAATGCATAGAATGAGGATTTTATGGTGAAATCGGAACCTTAGTATTCATCCATCATATTTCCATCATTTTCTTATTTCGTTATTAGATCTTCTATTTTCGATACTTCATATTTTTTACTTTCCCTTCCTTATTTTCTTTCTTCTATGTTCTTTAGTGTTTTACTCTAATAATGTCTACAAATCTCTATGGGTACGATACTCATCTTGCTGCTATACTGATCACACCGATTCGTATACTTGCGAGATAAAAAATTTATTCATCAAGTTTTTGGCGTCGTTGCCAGGGATTTGATTAGAGTTTATTAGTAGTGAATGCAAGGTCGCCGATCACGGAAAGAAAAGTTGTTACCCGTGAACGATAACGTAGATCAAATTAGGTGTAAGAAAGGATCTAACAAAGATAGCATGTCGACATCAGATCTAAGAGTTCAACAAGAAGAACAAGAGGAGATGGAGCTTAATAACAATGTACGTCCTTTGGAAGAGTAGGTGAGGCCTACTATTTGTACCTCACCTTCATGCATCGCATTACCCACAGAGGCTAGGGATTATTATGAGGACCCGTTCCTCTGACCCGGTCCGACCGTGTTAGGTCGAGAGTCTGGCTTGGTTGGGTTGGCTCGATTAGCCTTTCTTTGCGATCGGTTGATCGCATCGGTGTTTTTGGACCCCAAGGGCAATTTGGTAAAATTGCGCCCTAGTGGTCGGTTTCACACCTGCGTAGTCCACACACAGCCTTGATTGATGTATACGATTGAATAGACCCAATAGGAGTGTTTGGGATCGACAGATCCAGTCGAGATTGCGAAGAAATATCACAATTTGGGGTTTAGTCGGACTCGATCCGATTAAACTGGCTAGACTAGGTCGGTTTGGCAACTTAAGTTGCTAAAGCCTTCTCTCTCTCTCTCTCTCTCTCTCTCTCTCTCTCTCTCTCTCTCTCTCTCTCTTCCCTTTTCTTCTCCCCCGTGCCCGACCTCCCTCTTTTTTCTCCTTTCTTCTCCTCCGCTCGCGACTGCTCCGGCCCTCTCCCCTCCTCCGGAGCTCCTTCGCCATCACCGCCGGCCACGTCCCTCCCGAGCTCTCCTCGTCCTCTCCTTTCCCCCAAAACCATGCGACCTCGCCGTCCCTCTTCTTCCCTTCTCTTCCCGTCATGCGTGAACGACGGACTCCCGGCGATCTGGAGGTGGTGGCGGCGGCTAGGGCCTACTCCTTCCTTCCCTTCCCGCGGTGGCTCTTCTCCCAGTGACTCCAGGCGGCTCTCCGACGAGCTGGAGACGGCGGCTTCGACAAAGGACGGCGGATCAAGGTGGATTAGTAGTGGATTAGCGTGTGAAGGTAGGGTTTCTACCTTAACTTTGGGTTAAGCTTAAGTTAGGGTTTGGTTGTTTGATTTGTTAATTGATTAGTGGTTTTCTTTGCTCTAATTAGTCCGCTTAGTAACTGATTGAAGCTTCATGCGATTTGATTTGGGGTTTTATCCGGATTCTAGCAAGTTTTTCTCGGATTTATCGAAGCCCTGTTTTTCTACGAGCTGAGATGTTCAAGCTCAGATCGTGGCTCGTACGTGCATGATCTCGTCTGATCATAAGCATCACAACCCAAGAACATGCACGTACTGGTCGGTAAACTCGCCGCAAACCAGCTGCTCTTGAAGAACAGTAGAAACCGAGAAATCCGAGATTAAACATGCATAAATCCAACTAAAATCTCAACCAAAGCTTATGAAACTTATATCAGAAATTATACTAAGCAAGAGGGATCCAACAACACAAAGAACAGCAAGATCAAACGGCTAGATTAAGAGAAACCCACTAAACTTACTCACGTAGGTAGAAACCTACCGGAAACGCTAATCCTCGGTTGATTTCCCACAAACCAGTCACCAACAAAGCTTCAAACCACACCAGGGATCTTTCTCACGTCGCCACGAATCCAACGAGCTTTGGAACGCCCAAAACGGCGGCCGGAGGAGGAAGAACGGAGAAGAAGAAGCAACTGCCAGAAACAGGGGAAGCAGAGCTCGCGGGAAGAAGAAAGAAGAAAGAAGAAGAAGGAAGAAGAAGAGGAGGAAGAAGAGGAAGGAAAAGGAAGGGGAAAGCCGGGGAAGGAGGGGAAAAGGGGGAGGAGAGGAGGGAAAGTCCTCTCTCCCTCTGACAGGGGAGAGCAACGGCCGACGGTGGTCGTCCTCTCAAAAAAACCCACCGACTCTATAGCGATCGATCGCTCCAAGGAGCGATCGGTCTCTCACGGGCCGCTAGCCGCCCAAAAACAGGCTTCTGCACGCCCGAGCTTGGATCTTTCGATCCCGGGTCCACCTAACCATTCTAATCAAACACTAACACCAAACAAGGTCAGTGTGTGCACACGCGGGTGTGAAACAAACCAACAAGGAGCAATTTACCAAATTGCCCTTGCGGTCTACAACGAGCCACAGCGGTAGAGGGACATGTCCTCACATGATGTGTTTGTTAGCCCACAACCAATCAAAGATCTTGTCGGCTTCAGCTATGTCAAAGGAGTACTTACGTGTTTCTCCTTGCATCGACTTAGGGGCCTCGACATTGAGTCGGGTTAATGGCTCGCATGGCATAGGGTTGCCTTTTATGAACTCGGCTTGGTCGATCTTCGGGTTGTCGAGCTCCTGGTGGTAGGTACCATGTGAGGCACTCCTCCGAGATGATTCTTCTCGGAGCATCTACTCGTTTCTCGAGGCCCTCTCGGACAGCTCAAAGAGGTCATTAAACACCATCCTCTCGAACGTCTTCCGAAGCTCGAAGTTGAGCCCGTCCTAAGCTAGTTTAACGAACTCGGACTCGGGGAGGGGAATCTTGCATCTAATCTTGGGTCGACGGAATTGGGAGATAAACTGCTCCGCCATTTCCCCAGATTTTTGTCGAATCCGAGAGAGATCTGCCATCGAGATCCCGGGGTCGGTCTTTGAGAAATAAACCTGGAACTGGCTTTGTAGATCATCCCAGGTGAAGATGGAATTCTAGGGGAGATTAATGTATCAGGTGAAGAATGACTCGGTGAGGGATGTGTGGAAGATCCAGAGCTTGAGGAAGTCATTATCCCCGTACTCGTAATATTGGCAAGTGAACCTAGCCAAATGTTTTAGGCCCGACATGTCATTTCCTCCTAAGAAGAAGGTGAACTCTGACATCCTAAAATTGTATGGGTAAGGGTGTTCCCTATCAATGTAATCCGGGTATGGCTTCCGGAGTGTGGGCCGATCGATTCTAAGAATCCTAGGTCCATACATTTGCTCGACGACTTGAGCAATGTGATCTGCCTCGAGTCGAGGGGGCTCGGGCCCGGGTCTCTCAAAGTTAGGACGTTGTGGTCTCGGAAGTGGGCCCCTCCACTCTTCATTACCCCAGTTATGGTATTGGGGCTGCTCGGGCTGACCTCTAGCGTAATATGGTCCCGATTGGCCTCTGGGTGGAGCTTGTTGCCCCCAAGTGTGTGCAAATTGATCAGGTGCCACTCCTCGTTGCCCCTCTTACCCGGTGGGATAGGTGACTTGATGAAGATAGTTTCCCGCATAGCCTACCTGGCTATTTTTCCCCACATGGTAACCCATCGGGTGTTGTGGCCCTTTGAGGTGACCAGGTGGGCCATGCTGCCCGCTCGGGATTCCCATCGGACCGGGTTGCCTTGGATGGTAACCGGTCGGAGGGTCTGAGCTCTCCTCATAACCTCGAGTCACCACACTGTATGATGTGAGCGCCCACAGTCTCGAGCCTCCGATATTTGTCGCGGGTGGATTTAACCCCCCTGGGTCTACGTACCCTTTAGGGGAGATGTTTGAGGTCGGGTTTGGATACCCCAGAGGTGGAAGTTGATTGCTCGAACTCGGGATGTCGGACCCTCTAGGGATGGCTCAAGTAACATCTAGAGGTCATGGAGCCGGATCTGAGTACTTCACTATGAAGCCTCCGGTTGAGCTCGGAATGCTTGTCGAGGATGGGTTCTAACCCGACTACTACCTCCTTGGCTACATGTTTGGCTAGGGGAGTAGTGGTTTCAGCCAAGACATGGGTCACATCCTGAACCACCATGTTGGCATGGAGTTGAGTTCTGTCCGTCATGAAGACTCCCATCTCGGAGATGGTCTGATGGATTTGTTCCGATGACTGCTTCAGGGACCCTATAGTCTTGTCTATCTCTGTCATGACCTCTTGTATGCCCTGGGATGCCAATTCTGGAGTGTCCGATCGGGCTGATTGATATTTGGATTCCTGACTTGTCAGGAGGGCGTCGACAACTCGGTCGAATTGTTCCTTGAGCGCCATGAGTAACCCCATGATTCTATTCCATCGGCTTCCATAAGTCGGCGCTGATTTCTTGACTTTGAGTTTGTCGTGAGTTATCGCCGGGCATGTTAGTTGTCGAGGGTGAACCTCGTGGGTTCTAGTCGGGCTGTTGATCATTTGGATTATATCGATCATGTGGATCGACGATGGTAGACTTAAGTGTCATTTTTTATCTCCCACTGTGGTCGTCAAAAAGCGTGTTGCTCAAAAATCATACCCGAGATGGATACGTGATCGCCAGGCACGTGAGGTGTGCCAACTGTAGCGCAGGGTTATCAGAAGGGAGTGTAGATTCAGCCATGCCTCAATTAATAGGACTTTTGGGGAAAGTTAAGTCTAAATGAAGGTGGATTTTTATGGGTTTTTAGATAATAGTCGCTAAGGAGGGTCTGCTGCTACTAGAACAATTAGTCTACTCCTAGAGTTGATTAAACTACGCCTAGAAGTACCTGCTCTACTTCTAATGTAGGTTACACTACTCCTAGAGTGATAAGTGGGCTACTTTTAAGAAGTAATCAAACTACTCCTAAAACGTAATCGAGCTACTCCTAAAGTTAAAGAAAGCAAGTAATGTAAAGCAGAAAAAACTAACTACTTACTTCCATTGAAACATCAACTGGTTTGATTACAGCTCCAATGAAAGTTCCTATGAATACGAGCTAGAAGGAAATTACAGTAGCTAAAGGAATAGTAGTAGCAAAGTTCTGGTTTCAGTCGCGGATCCTTTCTTCCTCTGTCTTCAAAGCTTTTATACTTCAGATTGCTGCCTCCACGCGACCATCGCTAGCCATCACTAGCCATCGCCCATGACTAATGACCCACGACTCTTCGTGGTTCCCATTATGGGTCGAATCTCGCTGCCAACTTGACACGTGGCCCCCCATGGATAACCGTTTAGCTACTTTTTGGCTCCATTTCCTACGCTTTCGCTTTAAGAGAGTAGTTGGGTAGCTCTTGGGGTTATAGTGGGCCCAGTGTTCTCTTGATGGTCCGGCTTCATCTATTGTCTTGATCTTGAGCTTGCCCAACTTCAGGACCATGGCTTGATATGACGCTTCGATCTCGAGGTTGCTTAGTCCCTTGACCTCGAGGGCCTCAACCTCAGGATTGCTTAGTGCCTCGACCTCGAGGTTACACAGTTCCCGGACTCGAGACTTCATGTGTTGCTTCGACTTCGAGGTCTCTTGATTCCAATATCAATGCTCTCTCAAGGTACCTCGACCTCGAGATCGTTCGGGTCCGAGACTGATGACATCGGCTTTAATACCTGTTTTATTTATACCAAGGTCGAGTGAAAGGGCAGCTTGATGTCTCAAATGTTGCATTGTTGGATCGCATCGTCATAAATGCTGAGGCGGCGTGATGATGGGGTTTGAACCCGGATGTCGAGTAGCATTTAATGCATGCTTACTCCCATTGGCTGACGCTTCTTTTTTCGCGTGGGCTTGTATGCGACAGTTCCACTAGCCTCGTTACCGATTCACCCATCTGTTGCACCTGTAAGGTGTCGTAGGTATGATGATTGCGGCTCGATGGATGGGTGCCACGTGTTTGTTTCGACGATAGATATGCGTCAACCGATACTTGATTATTTTCCTTGGTAACAACAATATAATTAGTAACAAGTTTAAAATGCAAAAAAAATATGCTTATTTGTTACAACAATTGATGTCACAGCCAAACACTGTGACGAACATTTACGGTGACCACTTTTATTGTCATTCCTTGTTCTTGAACGCAACTTTAATGTGCAACAACACATGAAATAAGTGGTCGCACCATCACATGAAATAAGTGGTCTAAGATCGTCCAAAGATATCGGGTACCTATGGAACACATTTTTCTCCAACTTCTGCAATTATTTGAGCCTATTACAAATCGAAGGGAAATTTCCTATTTAGTATATATTGGCTCTCATTAATTTTAGAGATTTACATACTTGAGCTAATAGTATAAAGATCCTTGGTGTGGAAAGCGAAAGGAGTTTACAGTGCATTAGGTAGACACCAGTTGCTTTTAAAACTTTATTTGCATAAAAGCTAAGATATAGGCTCATCTTAAAAATAAAAATAAAAAACTTAATTCAAAAAATAAAAAAATTGCAATAGAGTCTTGAATGCCACCTGAGTCGATCATTTTCATCTGCTAAAGCAGCTCTTTACCTATTTGATTAATTGACTACATACTAAAAACCTTTCCTAGGGACCTCAGAAATTAATTACATGATTCTGGACCTGGGCTCAATTCAAGTCTGCACCATCAAAGAGTAGAAGTCACTCCAAAAACCCATCCAGCTATTCGAAGAGAAGAAAGCACAACACAAAGGAACACATTGGCTCGACTCCATTGCCGAGGGCTATTATTACATGGAGAAAGGCAAGGTGTCAAATCTCCTGCCATCATCATCAACATTCGACAGACAAATAACAAACAATGTGACAACAAACTGCCACTAGAAAACCCAGTTGACCATGAAGAACTAAAGATGCACCAAATGGAAGTCCTCAAAACCTGTTCCAAGAAACAGCACAACGCTGCACATTTTCTTCGATCGGTTTAGGATACCCATTGGCAGCAAACACCATTAGAAAATTATTGGCAGAGCTACTTTGATTGGCTTCAAACACCCATTAAAGGTGAAAGCCACCAGAAAGCTATTAACGGAGAGCGCTTCCAACTCTTGGTCAGAGGTCCCCAACAGGGATGCATTTAATCGATTATACAACAAGAAATGAGAAATGGGAAGTCCGAAAAGAATCGGAGCATTATTTTACAGGCCTACAAAAATTTTTGATGCAAAAATCATCGCTTTACAGTAACATGGAGCTTGGATTCTCCATGTAGCCTTTAAATGCCTTCAGCCACTCCGCACCTATGGCACCTAAGATTAGCAGAAAAATACAGTATCAGTGATCCATGGCACACAATTGTTTATGACAATTTCACAGTTTTGCTATTAAGTTGGTGCATACCGTCTATGACACGGTGATCACAGCTTAATGTAGCAGACATGAATGAACCAAATTCATATTGATCAGGACCAGCACCAGGTATCACCCTCTTCTCAGCTGCACCAAAACCAAAATCATCTTAGCATCAGTAGACTTTGTTCAAGACAGTACAAATATGTTTTCTATGAAGAGGGTAACTTGTAAGAACACCGAAAGAGGCAGAAGTGGTAAAAGTTACCAGAGCCCACAGCCAAAATGCCTGATTGAGGAGGATTTATGATTGCGCAAAATTGTTTAACTCCAAAGGGGCCTCCCAAATTTGATACGGTAAATGTGCCTCCCTGCAAAATGTGATCCATTCAGAAAACCATGATGATTCCAACCATGCTAGGCTTATGATTAAGTCAGTAAATACCTCATAATCTTCTGGTTTCAGACTGTTCTCTTTGGCCTTTTGAGCTAGATGTTTCACCTCCTCAGCAATCTTAGCCAGTCCCTTCTTGTCTGCATCCTGCATAGTCATATGTTTATGTTAAAACACTGAAGAAATGCAGATAGCGACAGTTGCAGCTCTTTAGTTACCCTAATCACTGGAACAAACAATCCATTTTCTGTTTGCACGGCAACATTGACATTCACATTGTGATACCTGCAGAAGTTATAACTTATCGTCAGCAGCATCACATTATTAGTTAATTCTTCCCATAAAAATTGGAGGGCAGATGCAGGAAACCTTCTATATCCTTATTCACTCTTTAGAGGACTGAAGTGACTTCAAAATATTCTCAACTACCATGAGAACACTTCAAGTGGTTCAAGTTTATGAGGAAGCCTATTTTGACAGGGCGGTGCTGCTATCAGACTAAATGACCAGCTAGCAGGCAGAGCATCCTATTCCAATTATTTTAGCTAATCGAGTGGAGTCCATTAAAGGGACTAATTCACAGATTACAAGACTTGGAATGAACCTAGATGAAAAGGGAAGCTTGCAGATTTTATACTGACAATTGCTATCATCTCTAAGGCACATTTATAAGGCCTAAAAGAAAATAGAAATTCAACTAAAATATGATCATAAAGTACTTACTGGCGAATAAAATCATTCATCCAAGAACTATTACATTCAGGGACTTTACAAAGAGCCAAAGCAGCAGCCTGTAGTACAAAATACAATTAAGCTCAAATTTCTACAGTGTAGAGCAAAGCAAAATTCTTATTTTGCAGCAGATAAGCTAAACCAACTTTTGCTCATTCTGCAAAAGGATCTACTGCTAATATCACCAAACTATATTGAAAGATACGAAGAATGAGCATAAGAAAAAGGAGAAACCAATTAAGATAAAATCTAAGCTCCAAGTAAACGTAAAATGATACCAGGAACATAAATTACATGAATCTAATCTCAACTAAGCCCAAATTTCTGAAACTCACTGACTGGCTAATTGCAGAGAAAAAGTATCATCTTTATGATGATCTCATCAAGTTATACTTCCTAAGCTCCTTAGCCAGAAAAAAACATACTAACACAAAGGAGATCAATCAAACTATTCAGATTTCTGACTCAGGGGTAAGAATATTGGTTAAAGCTGCTCCCAACTAGTTGGAATAACAATGCAATATTGTACTTTAATTTATAGAATATAGAGCTCATTTTAGCTTTATCATATTCTATGTCGCCTCATTTCTACTTACCTTAAAATCTCTTTGCCTCTACAAAGAAAAAAAAACAATAATACATACTATATCCAATTAAGAAAACTATCCTGTGATTAAGTACATGAATGAACATAAAACCAAGAAAGAACATAAATTCACTAGATTTTAGTTTTTACAAATTGCAACATTGTAAACAATAACAACTACAAGCTATGGGGGTTCTTCATGCATATGATTTTGTTATTGATTAAGCTAATACTGTACAGTCAATTGCTAAAAGTAATAGAAGTGATACGCCCCAGCCGATTTTGTATCGACAGTGGAAAAATGTTTCGTAGTAAGGCACATGTATAAATTTAATCAACCTCAAAATCCCAGCATGTCTGGGACCGCCAGAAGTAAAATAACACATGACCTAGGCTCAAACAAGCAGTCCACTATAAATGATATAGGCACACATACAAACAGGTATTTAGAACAACACACTCTAATCTTACCTTATAATCCATAGCCATAACAAGAACAATGAAACTTGTTCTGACTATGGGAGGTTGAGCATAAAAATATTTGCAAACACTTGTTAAAAAGGTGGGACAAATTGTTGGCACAACTTCAGAACTTAATCCAAGACATTCTAGATTTTGCTGACTTCTTCTCTTCCTATAGTCTCTTCACCTCACCATGTCTTTGATTTTGGTTGCACATGCTTAAACAATGTCGAACCAGCACCAACATTGCAAGTAACGTCCCTCTCTCTCTAGTGAATTATCGCCCATCTGCTTAAAGTTTCAACTCTTCCATGCTCGGATTGGGCTTTGAAGCCCTTTGATCTTGGTTGCACATGCTTAAACAATGTCGACCAGCACCAACATTGCAAATTACATTCCTGTCTCTCTAGTGTTATTGTCCATCTGCTTACAACTCCAACTCTTCCATGCTCGGATTGGGCTTCGAAGCCCTTCTTTGCCATTCGATATTCTGGAGACATTATTGTCAATCTTGTCACGAGGGGGGGAGTTTGATAGTGACCTAGTGGAAACCTAGGAAGCACTGACACTTGTAGCAGTGGAGCGTGTCACACTTGTCCGACACGTGTCCAACACTTCCCAGGTGTCCTATTTTATTTGTTAAAGATCCATCATGTGACAGACAAACTATGAATGCACAACAACACACAACCATGTCTTCTTCTCTATTGGATGGAGTTTCGAAACAATATCGGGTTTAAAGTGATTCTCATTGTTTCCCTTCTTCCGCGACCTAAAGTCTCAACCTTACAATCTTAAGGTCCACCGAGTTAATGCCAAACTGATGCATTGATTGACAGTGGCTATCAATGTTCAAGCTAAAAAGTAATATTTTACACTTTATTTAGTCTTATATCTTTCAGTGAAAATATTGCTGTACATATGACATAAAAAAGTTTATTTTCTGCATGTCCCTATCGTGTCGTGTTGTATTTGCCTCGCTTGTCTGTATCCGTGCTTTCTAGGTGGAAAGATTGATGCTTATGTAGTTCAAAGTGGCACTAGTTCAGAGTGCAAGTCTACAAAAATAACCTGGCATAAAACGTCTTTAAACTACTATCCTAGAAGTGCAAACATGAGAGCAATTATGCACTTTCAAAGATTACTTCAACAAACTCTTCACTGGCCTGGCGATCATCCACGTCAGCCCCCTTTAAAGGATAGCAGGGTGATGCCTTGCCATTCCTAATACATCCATAGTATTCTGTCATCGTATTTTAGTCCACATTTCTAATGTTTTTCACTTCGTTAAAGCTTGAAACCTGGTTTTAAATGTGATTTGCATGCCTGTGCCGATTGGATGCCGACTTCTAGTAGGCACAACATATCTTCTATCAGCATGGTCGGTGCTGACACTAGAGGTAACATGCCGACATGCTGAATGACATTTAAAACCATGGTCACAACGCAAATACTTGATAATTAAGTCCGGTTTGTGCAGAATGGCACTTAACCATGGTTGCAATCAAGGTTCTAAAAAACGCTAGGCGCTAGTCGGACGGAAGCCCGGGGACTAAGGCCCAGAGGACTAGTCGGAAAGTTAATCAGGGACTAGGCGGTTTTATTTTTTAAAATTTTAATTTAATTTTTATTACATATAATTATATAAAAATATAAAGCTTAAATAGCAATACTATTCCTTTCAAAGTTTTGATTCTAGCAACATTCAAGCATATGCCTCAAACGGGGGTGAGATCTCTCGAGGTCGATGGAGATTTGAGACCAGAGAGCAAACGAAGGTGAGATCTCTCGAGGTCGAGGCGAAGGCAGCGCGGAGCGGCGGAGGTGAGATCTCGAGTCCCGAGATCCGTCTAGGCGCCGGTGGAGATCAGAGAGGGCGGCGCGGAGCGACGGAGATGAGTTCTCGAGTCTCGAGATCCGTCTAGGCGCCAGTGGAGATCAGAGAGGGCGGCGCGTGCAGGGGTGAGGGGGCTTGGCGGTCGACAGTCGGTGAAGATTAGAGAGCAAAAAACTGGGTTAAGTGGATAAGGGATAAGTGAGTAACTTGAGAGCAAACCGTCCAGCCCGCCTAGCCGCCCAGCCCGCCTAAGCGGGCGATTTTCAGCCGAACGCCTAACTCGATCGACTAGGCCTTAATCGGGGCGGCCGGGAAGCGCCCAGCGCCTAGGCGGCCGCCTGGACCGTTTGTTAGAACACTGGTTGCAATCCAAATACTTGATTACAGTTTCCTGACTTTCATAATCATAAGCTCAAAAACCTTCCTACAAAATCCAAAATCATGTCTCAGTTAATAATCTTTCATGAATATATATCTCTAAGTTCATTTATAACCACTGGTCCACTGTAAGGTGATTGGAATTGAATTGACACATAGCTTAAACCCGCCATAACAGGGAGTTCACTTGTCATCTCATAAATATTTCTAGGGCATGTGCGATTGCCTCCACACCTACCTACAAGACAAATGTTTAGACTGATCTGTAAAACTCGATGCATGTTGTAGTTATTTCAATGGTTTGCTTAAATCCCAATTTAATTGATAAGGGTACAAAGCTAATTGGTCCATCCATTAGAATATATAGATAATTGGTGTTTACACCAAAGTTGTAAAACTTGTTGACCAATAGACCACCATCATTAGATTTAAGCTTTGAACACCATTTTACGTCAGTTATGGACATATATGGTTGGTTATGTATTTTTGATAACCTTTTTACCCCTATGAGAACCCAAACCATAATCCCAACTCTAACTCCATCGTCCCCCTCTATCTCCCCATCCTCTCGTCCCCGTCCCCGTCCCTATCCCCCTCCCCGCTTGAGGTTCCCTTCCCCTCTCCATCTGCAACTCCGCCGCCACGATCAAGAAGTGCGCCCCCTCCGATCCATCGTCGCAGCGCCTCAATGCCTCCGATCCGTCGTCGCTAAAGGTCTTCGTGACGGACGACGCTGTCTACATCGAATCTGACCCCGGCCACTCCTTCCAGGACATCCACGAGCAGATCTTCGGCTTCGAGGACACATCCGCGAACCCATGAACGGCTTCGTCCAGCAGGCCGAGTCCATGGGTGAAGGCAAGCCCCGCACCACCATCGATCAGGAGTGCACGGGCGTGTAGTGGTGGAATGGTGAGACATGAGGTGGCTATACAGTCTCTCTGACCGGCGTCGGAGCTGGAGCTAATATATCAGTTTGCCTTATGAACTTGGAAGTCTTCAAGCCAAGAAGAATCCTGAACCTCTCAAGCATCAAACTCCCCATGCCTCCACCTACATTGTCTTATCCTGAGACCACCTTAACATACACAACTCTCTCATCAACCACAGAAGTAACCATCAGCTTAGAGCAGAAGAACAAGAATGTGGGCATGGATATGAGCATGAGAAAGAACAGGGACTGTGCAGCTGAGTCCATTTTCTCTGATCAAGAGAGGACACACCAATCATTCCTCATGAGAGGTCTGTGAAGGGACTTATGTTTCTCTATGATTGAAACTGGGTGGTGGATATGTATGTAGTACATGGTGAAACAATGCAAAGGCTTAAAGAAAAGAGAAGAGAAAAGAGAAAAATGAAAAGGAGAAAAGAGAAAAATGAAAAGTGAAGTTGGGAGCTCGTCGTCGGTTAAGACTAGTTTAGGAGGGATAGTAGGGACATCAGGAAATGATTTTGGTGGCTGATCGATGAGAATGGCGGTAGAGACGGGGGATCTAAGGATAAAAGAGAAAAGTAAAAAGTGAAATGGGGAGTTCTTTGCTATGTTTTGTATGTTGTTCATTGATCCAGTTCAAAATTGGCCCAATATGCTCTAGACTCTTCAATACTGACCCAATATTGTTCATTGATCCGGTTCAATATTAACCCAATATTCTCTTTTCTCTTCAATACTGGCCCAATATTCAGTTTGCTCTTTGCTCTTCAATATTGGCCCAATATTCAATTTGCTAGCCCAATATTCAGTTTGCTCTGTATGTTATTCATTGTTTCAGTTCAAAATTGACCCAATTTTCAGTTTCTCTTTTCTCTTTGCTATGTTTCCTCTTTGACAGCAAAACTACCAATTCAGATTCGTGCATGGTGACACAATTATGATTTGATCATGGAGGTTCTAGAACCCTATGTCGACATCCACGACGAGGAACTTCATGAACGCATCGTAGGAGATCCATCCTCGTCAGCGCCAGCAACACGGATCATGATGTCGACGCCCTCGTCGGAGGAGGGGATGCCGGCCAAGTCGAGGTAGGCCTTGAGGTTGGCGAAGCCTAGGCGGCCATCGCCGTCGCGGTCCATGGCGCAGAACACATCCGCAATGATCTCCAAAGAGGAGGATGAGTTGCCGCTGAAGGAGTCGAGGACGCGCTCGAATTTATTAAACTAGACAAAGTCGTCACTGTCAGCGTGGGCAGCCGAGATCATGGCTGAGATGTCCCTGTCGATGGCACCGGCGCCATAGAATGCCTTGAGGTCCTCGCGGCCGATCCGGTCGTCATGGTCGGAGTCTAGCACATCGAACATCATGCGGTACACCAAGGCCTCCTCATCTCGCAACGCGTCTCTCCGACAAACACACCTCTCCCTCCTTCGCCCGATTTGTCTCCAACCCCTCCTTGCTCCGATCCGACCCCGGCGGCGCCTAGATGTGATGGTACACGATCGGCGGGGCGAAGAACGGCGTGAACCCCGTTCTTTAGATGTAGGTTGTGAAGATGAGGGTACGTGTACTTTGTAGTGTAAAATGGTGTTAATGTCCTAAATCTTATGTTTAGTGTTTTTTTAACAGGATAAGTCCATTTTATAGTGTTGGAGCCCCTCCCGCCTAGAATATATTCCCAATCATTCATATTCGGCTTACAATTTCCATTGCAAATGATTGAAATGGCTCATTCTTCACTCCTCAAAAGGTGGGTGGCTGGTCCACATTGTCCAGCAAAACCAGTTCAATATTGCTTATTCGTAAGACATCCTTTTCAACACCACTAAGCTCCCGATATTTTCAAACCACTTCAAGGTGTCGATACTTTACATTCAACTCATATCCCTTTGTTGTTTAACTTCTCAACAATCAGCATCATATTGCTTCTGCACATCAGCCAAGCTGTAAATTTGAATTTCTTCACATCCACCAAGCTCTATCTCTATGAGACATAAGTCTATGACTAGATGAATATAGGATTCGCGAGGGGGGGGGGGGTGCAATTGTTAACTATTGCAGGCCCCTGCATAGCAATTTCAACCATCTGATTATACATCGATGGCTGAGATAAAAAAACAAGAAAGTAGGCAAGAGAAAACATAAGACAAGTACGAGAGAATAGTTTGGTCTCAGCCATCCATACATAATCAATGGGTGAGATTTGCTATTACATGGCCTACAATTAATATTGCTATTGCAGTCCCCCTGATTCCATGAATATATCCCCAAAGTCCATTGTTGTGGACGCATCAAAAATATATTTATGCATCATAGAAGACAACACCAGAGTTTCATGTTAAAAGAAGGCATATGAGGCTAAGAAGCACGGACACGGATACAACACGACCCGGATACGCCGACACAACGATTTCTGTAAAATGCAGGACACGACACGGCAAGGGCACGTAGACAAAAAAAAAACTTTGTATATCATATATACAAGAATAATTTATCGACAGATACATGACTAAATAATGTATACAAATTTCTATACCTTTTGATTGAAACATCAATGCCACTATCGATCAATACACCAATTTGGCATTAACTTGCCGAACCTGAAGGTTTTAAGGTTAGGGCTTTAATTGCATAAGGGAAAAAAATGAGAGCCACTTTTAACCCCGTATCTAAACTCCATCAAACAGAGAAGACAACATGGGTTGTGTTGTTGTGCATCTATAGTTTATTTGTCACATGACAAACCTAAAAAAAAAAGAGCACGCCGGGAAAGTGTGGACATGGTCTAACGAGTGTCCATCAAGTGTTGGTGTGACACACTCCTCTGCTAGAAGTGTTGGTGCTTCCTAGATGTGAGGAACCCAATTGTTTTTCACTTCATTTGCGTTAAAAATGAAAACCTATACAGTTCTCGGTGACAACTGAATGTACTTTCATACCCAACTGCCTCTAAATTAACCATCAAACTCTTAGAATAGCAGCAGCTGAGTTAAATAAAGAATGATAGTGTCCATACCTTTATTACAAGGTCATTAACAGATATACGTTTTCCACCAGATGCTTCTTGTAAAGAGTTAAGTTGGTTACGCAACCTGAATTTTACCATGAGCAACAAAACTTTTCATGATTACCACCAATTCCTTCAAAGACATGTTCTCAGCTAGCAAATTAACATCATATGCATAGACACTTACTCCATAAGTTTGTCAACACGAGTATCAACAGTTAAATAGTAATGAGGAATGGTCTGTTTCGAGAGTAGCAAGCGAGAAGCCGTAACCTGCAAAGGAAAACCAGACATAATAAGCATGGTGGCACAGATTTATTCAGCAGGTCCGACAATAATGGAGCTGAGATAAATAGAATTACTTTTCTAATCTGGGAATTAGGAATATCTGAATAGTTGAATGTTGAGACTGTCGTTGCCTCCTTAGACTTGGGTGCAGGTGTGGCCTTCGCAGCAGACACTGTATAGGAAGTCAATAGATCAAACAGAATACAGAAAAGCCATTAAACAGAAAGAAATCATGACAATGCCTCAATATTTCGTTTGAATTGACTACCATGTTGATCAAGAAAACATGAACTGTCTTTCTCAAGAATGATTTAGATATCATCGATCAAAATTACTAACTGTGATCTCCAAGTCCAAGGAACATGTAGGATCTTCTCATTGTGTAATTTCAAACTGAACTAATGGAGGTAATCTTTCAAATTTCATCCAAGGACCTCCCTTGACAAAAGTTGCCTTTTCTACAACACAGCAACTTCCCTAAAGCTCAGTATTTGTTTGTCGGTGAGCTGCTCTCATGTATTATGGATTGTAAACATCCCAAGTCAATCAAAAGATTAGCAGAATTGACATGAAGGTCCCAAAAATAAATAACGTAAATGATGGCATAATAAGTATCAATACGCCCATCCAAGAAACCAATGTTTAAGTTACAACATCCTTAAAATATGTTTGGCTCGGTAAATATTCGCTAAGAAAATCTACAGTTTTCTCATAGTTGCCACCGACTTGTTTCTCCCTCGAAACCTGTAAGATTAACATCACTGTCCTTTGGGTAACTTCTGTGGGTATATCATTGGAACATTCCTGGCAACAGAGAGAGAGAGAGCTTCCTTACCATATTCCGAACCTATCCTTCTCTAAATCCCACTGGCTAATTAACTGTTAGGATGGCCTTCTACTCTTTCAAAAGGGTGGTGAATTGTGATGTGTAAACTGTGGATCTCGAAGGAAAATAATGAGGTCATTCAGCAATGAAAAAAGACCAGGAAATAGTCATTGCTCCATTAGGAAAGACGAAAGTTTGTCAATCTCATGGTCTAATAGCAATGTAACTAACCCATCACATCGAACATCGCGTGCGCGTGCGCGTGCGTGTGCGCGTGCGCGTGCGAGAGCGAGAGCGAGAGAGAGAGAGAGAGAGAGCACGCACACACATGCGTGCGCAAACACACACACACACAGATTTCTTGTCGTAGGGCAACCTCAATATTAATCATTAGAAAAGAAAATTTGGATCAAATATATTTAGAACATCAAGCCATGAACAGTTTAGTCACATTTAACTTTTATATGCAGTTACCAAGTCTGATGTCAAGTCATGCATCAAATAGATCTTTCTTTTGAATTTTTTGTTTGTATTCCTTTTATTTACCCTTGGCTAATCTTTCAGAAGAAAAAGTCATGCATTGACTAGAAAAGATTACTATGTGGAAGCTTCAAGACATGGAAAGTGACCTCAAAAAAATTTCAGGGAAAAACCAGGAGAAAAAACTTTTACTGAAAAAGCAACCTTCCTAGCTGGCATAATAAAGGGAAATTCTAGAAACGGAAAAGGCATAGCCTTTACAGGGGGAAAAGGCACATACCTAAGTAATCTTCAATATCAGCCTTCAATATTCGTCCCTCAGGGCCAGTCCCCTTTATGCTTGAAAGAGGTACCTAATTTTATAGTAAAACAATTTAGGAAGTAAAGTAAACACATGCTTTCTGCATAAGATTAATGACTGTAAATTATTTAACAAAGATGCTAGTTTTCACGATATTAGCTCTCAAAGGAATCACAAGAATTGTACATTGTTATCTTCGGCCAGTTTTCTTGCAAGAGGACTAGAGAAAATACGATCATCACCACGAGAGGCTTCTTCTGCCTTTACAGCCTTCGGCTCGGAAGGTTTGGCAGGCTCAACATCTATTTTTTCAGATGGCGAGGGTTGTTCAGATGGCGCTTTAACTTCAGGAGGTCCAGTAGATTCTGATACTTTGTAATCCTTAAATTTCCCAATATCCTCCTCTTCTTCCACAGTAATAGCAATTAACTAGTAAGAATAATACCATATAAAACCACATAAGCACCATATGTAAAAACACAACATTGGCATTGTTAAACTCTTTAGTAAGAAGTTATCTTGGGAAACATCAATCTAATAACAGAAATATGAAGGAAACATCACAAAGTTGCAAAATAAAATGGTTTCTTAAGTTTTTGCCCGTTACATTGAGACTAAGACTATCCAAACATAAACACTGGCAACTTTAACATCATGGCCCAGGGCAAAAAATATTGAATAACAAAAATAAGCGGGACATAAAGCAGGAAACAAACTCTATCTAAAGTGGTTTATATTAAGGATTTGCCCCATAAGTGGAGTCTGGAGAATGATACCATCCAACCATAAAAGCTGGCAACTTTAATATGTGTGGGCAAATTTTGGAGCTGTCAAATGAGGAACAATGAAAGTTGTTATTAGAAAAATGGCTTAACTAATCACTGGGATGGCAGAGGGACAGATGCTTTATAACCAGGGCCTGAGGAACTGATAACTTATAGCAAAACCACTTGAAGAATAAATCAACATTAGAGAATACGAAAAGCTAAAATATGTAGTCCAAAGATCAACTAGGATAATGAAACAAATGCCCCTCAAGTGACCTACACTTCATTCCTAGTGAAAAAGCACCGAAAAGGAAGCAACATAATCTTAGGAAGACTAGCCAGGGTAAAACATCATATAAAAAGATAGCAGCGCAAGAAGGATGTTCCGCTTATTGTACTTGAACATGCACCATTTGCTTTATATCTCAGATTTAACACCTGAGCAGCAGTTAAATTCATCAAAAGCACTAATAAGGAAATATGACTAGAATCAGGATCCCACTCCTCATCCTCAACCGACACTTCCAGAGAAGGCAAGAACTCTGCTCTTTGCCAGAGAACTTCATGTGTAAGTCGAAGATTCTTTCTTCAATTACATCAGCCCTTAGCTTTGCCGTTAGCTATACCACAGAGCATCAGTGAAAGCTATCAAAGAACTAAAAAGAGAAAATATATGACTAGAATCAGGATCCCTACTCCTCATCCTTGCCCCACGCTCCTAGTGAGGCTATGAAAATTTCTACTCTTTGCTAAAGAACATCCTGCATATGTTTTCTCAATCTCAAGTATAGCTCTTCACCCTTATCAACATACGGAATGATCAAAAGATTTTAATTCAACAGCTTAAGCAACATTTCATACTTGAACGGCAATTGATTCTTTCTCCCTGCTTAGAGTAATTAAATGATTGTTTGTAGCATAATTTCTTGTCCCCACCAAAAACCTATCATACAGGATACAAGCCAAAGAACAAGTAAATAAACATCGATAAGATCTTCACTCAACTTCACCACTATCTTCAAGTGTTCTGATCTGTAAATCTTAGTCCCATGAGCTCAAATGCAAAAAGCAAAAAACAAGAATAAACAAATCTGTGTCGCCGAGGCCAAAACCATATGTACAAAATATCTCCTTTTTATAAGCTTTTTCATTTAACTATGCCAGATTCTCCTACTTTGTAACTCATAACTAAATCTCTTGCTTTGTCTATCATGACCTAAAAACATTGTTTAGTGCAAAATCGCCACAAATAGACTATAAACTTTATTTGGTCATATCAACATTTGCACCAGCTGACCTTCTTGTAAGCCAGAACACATAATTGCATCCGTTATGGATCATTCATTTCTGTCCATGTGACAGACAACAAAGTAAACCTGTCTTGGAGAATGAATAAGCAAGTAAAATATTCTCAACTACTTATGCCATCAGCACACTTGCGCTGTTATCCTCTAAATTGCTTCATAGGAGGATAGACTGCTTTGTATAAGATACCAGATACCTAAAATAATGGAAGCCTTCACCTTCCATCAAGAAACAACAAGAAAGATGTGACAGTTCCTTAGAACAGTCGAAAGAACACAAATCTAGAAGTTGAAATATATAGCACAAGTCACATGAGCGTGGAAAATAAATGAGAAGCAAAATCAAGCACAATAAAGCCATGCAAAAGATCAACAGAGTTTCACAATACAATAAGGGCAAATGTGATATTTACATGACTTATAGCAGATCAAAAACTCGACATCGGGAAAGCTAGGGAAGGCAATTTATGCATATTAGCAAATACCTCGCCAACTTTGATTTCTTTGGCCCCATCTCCTTGCAGAATTTTAGCAAGATAACCTTCTTCCATACATTCCATTTCGACTGTTGCTTTATCCTAATCAAGGGATGAATTAAACTGTTCAGAAATTGAAGAAGACTGAAAACAACTCAGATGAAACAACAGAGGATTTTGCGAGCCTTTCACATCTTACTGTTTCAACTTCACATAGTACTTCACCAGGAGAAACTTTGTCCCCTTCCTTCTTCAGCCAGCGTGCAATATTTCCCTATGAGCATCACAGAAGAGAGCTATCCATATATAAGAACCCAACTTCTGAGAGGATACAGTTTCATACTCTCATGTTCACTGTGCAAGAATGGATACCTCCGTCATAGTAGGAGAGAGTGATGGCATCCCAATCGCTTGATGTGGAGGTAGCCCTGTAATCGTATATTGCATTCAAGTAAGCTATAAACATAACACATAAAAGGCTATAAAAAAAACGATACTTTCCCATATTCAGGTCATCAAACAAGATCGATGAAAAAGAAAGGGAAAAAGGAGATGACACGGCACTAGAAGAAATTATTGGAGGTCATTATCATAAAATACCATTCTACCTACTCACAGTCCCCAACAGTTACACCAATCAAAGAGAAACCTTGTCTGGAAAAGAAAGTGAAGCATTCCCGAGCATCTAAGACACTGATACCTTTACTGAAGCATGTTAAACCTTATAGAAACCAAACCTCTGAGTATACACAAGCATATTTCTTACTCATTTCTGGCGAGTTACCTAGCCAAAATGTGATCTAAGTTGGGATTTCGTAGTAGATATAACAGTCCTCAAGCAAATGATAATGTATCATGATTAATGACGTGAAACATGGTTCTAGCATCATGCAAAACTTATAGAATTTGAAATGACTTCCATCAAAAGTTTTGAATAAAACAGGTTATCCACCTATGACTAAACTTTTACACGCGTATAGATACTTACATAATTCTCAAAATCTCCTATAGAGGAAATGAAATCATATAGAATGGTGAGTGAATACTAGCAGTGTAACGAGCCAAACACAAGTGAACTGGGTCCAGCTAGAGTTAGGCTCGAGTTTAAATCAAGCTGGGAAGTCCCAGCATGTGTCCGGCTCAAGTTCGAATGGAGTCAGCTTGAGCTGGGCTCGTTGAGCTCGGTTAAGCAAACAAGCTTGGCTGTCTAAGCGAGGCAACTAGGAACCTGACATAAAATGACAAATTCTTTTCATATTCAGATTACTACATGCTAGATTTACTATTTAGCCTGAAAAGATTCAGAATTTAGTGAAAATAAGAAGTATAGCTTTTTTGCATCAAAGAATCTTTTGCTTTCCAATCTCATCAGAAGCTAGAAAAGCATCAAAAAGTAAAATAAGAAACATACAAGGTACCAAAATTTATAGTAAGTGCACGTAGATCTTAGAACATTGTAGGAATTCTATCGCTTTCGAACATCCTAGAATAAGGCAGTAGTCGAATGGTTGAAGGCAAAGAAAATGAGATGTCTGAATTCAGAGATAAATTTGTTGTCACAAGTCAAAAGGACAGGAATATACCAGAGTCAGATGAAAATCCTCTCCTTTGAGCTGACTGTACACTGAAAAATAAAAGAATAATAAGCGATGGTACAGTGTTCGCTGGAAAGGTATGAAATGGTGAAACACATTCACAAACCATGAGAACGAGTTACAAAACCCCATGCCAACAATTGGAATAGGATCACTCGTTTCCTTTCTTGAAAATGTTTGGGACAATCCCCGAGAAGATATCTGTATCAATAATGAACAATTAGAACCACACAAATCATATAGGTTGCTCACGACATTTGTTATTAGAAGCCGAGAAGTGACAAATATTGCTGCCAGTCATCACCTTAAACATACTGAAATTCTTAGTTGTAATTGCATCTCTGAAGCTGTAGTGTTTGCTCTGAGAGCCTTCAATTGAAAAGTTACAATCTCCATCTTTGCCTCCAGGAAGATCACATGGATTCCTCAGAATATCTGCAACAGCAAGTAGATTTGTCACCTCTCAACCTAAGTCAAAGCATCTTTACCAGTTCACCCAATCAACACTTTGCTGCTACAATTTGATCTCAGAGTTCACTAGCATAGCGATTACAGTTAAGAGACAGCTCCCTACATTTTTAGGGGAAAAAAACAACTATAAGCTGAACCTTAATGAAACTTTATAGACAAATGAAATGTTATAAAAAGCGCCCAGCCTATACATGGAGATTGAGGGCTTTCAAGGGGGCTGGTGTATAGCGGATGCCCAAGCGAGCACCGTGAATCCATGGCAGAAACTACGTGATTTCATGGTACATGGATTGTAAAACTAGTAAGGATTGCCGTGTCGTCCTATGTGCCGGCGGCATAGTGAGGTGAGAGAGAGAGAGACATACCCGTGAGAAAGACAGAGGAAACTGTCGTTGGTGGACTCTGACGAGGACTCCGGCGGAGGCGATGGGCGCGGACTAGGATTCTGGTGAGGCCAGCAGCCATTAGAGGGAGCTCGGGAGGGCGATCTCTATGCTAGGGTTTCAGAGAGGGGGGTGAAGGCGTCGGATGGAGACCGAGACCGAGACCGAGATCACGATGGAGAGAGACGGAAATCGTTAGGTTTTATTCGAGTTCGAAGTTTGGGTGGTGTTATATATGCACGACCCAAAACTAAGCGCACCCAAAAAAAAAAAAAAAATTATTATAATGCCCTCCCTCCGCCCCTCTCTTCCACCCCGATCCTGCCACCGTCGCCGTGCCCTCGCCGTGCCCTGCCGCCCCTTTCTCCGGACCCTGTCGCCGTGCCCTGCCGCCCCTTTCTCCGGACCCTGTCGCCGTTGCCGCCCGGCCTCCGGCCCCCCTCTCTCTCCCCCCGTTCTCTCTTCTCTCTCCTCTCCCTCCCTCCCTCTGGTCCGCTCGCTCTCTCCCTAGCGGCCGATCGCGTAGCCGCGGTGGTCATGCCCGGGGTTTGAAGGCGCTCCTTGGTTTGAAGGAGCCATGGTGGTCGTGGCGGGGGAAGAAAGCGCATCAGCAACCACTCAAACATCTCTCCCTTCTTCCCCGGCCACGACCACCGCGGTGGCGCAATCGGCCGCGAGAGAGAGAGAGCGAGCAGAGGGAAGAGAGAACGGGGGAGAGGAGAGAGAACGAGAGAGGGAAGAGAGAACAGGGGAGGGAGAGGGGGTGGGCGGTGGCCGGGCGGCAACGGCGGCAACGGCGATGGGGTCCGGAGAAAGGGGCGGCGGTGGTGGTGGGGGGGGGTGGTGCACGGCGGCGGTGGAAGAGTGTGGAAGAGAGGGGCATTTTAGGGATTTTATAAAAATATGGGTGCACTTAGTGATTTTTGTAGTGCATATAGAATTACCCTCGAAGTTTTCGTCTCATGTACATTTGTATTCCTTATATACCCTTCCGCTTATAGCACTTTTTCATCCCCGTTTGGCAAGGATAAGAACCGATTGAAGCGGTTGAGGAGCCCATTCTTATCCCACCAGATTCTCGGTTTAAGCTTCTAGGGGTTGAGGGAGGGAGGTTAAATTCGAAAATAGATTAAGCTTCTCTCTTTTACGTCCATTATATATATTTTAATATTATTTTAATAATATCAATATATAAAGAATAATAAAATAATATTTTTTTACATCATGTAGACCAATCATGGAATAACACATGGCATGTGGGACCCACCTATATTAATATTTTTATTATAATAATGTGTTATTGATATTATTTAATACACTACGCATAGGAAATTGTTTTTATGCGCTTCTAAAAATACATGCAAATATTTGTATGATGGTATAAAAATATGGGTTAATTGGTGATATACCCATATCAGAGACCTTTCTCATCCCAAAACCCCATTAAAAGTCTGTTTGATAAAAAACCCATCTAATGTGGTTTAATTAGTTGTTGTTGTTGTTTAGCTAACATATTCTGCACGAGAGTGCACACGTATACCTTCAATAGTCCGCGAGTGCTCTTTCTCAACGAGCGACCTCAGCCCCGTGGCGGCGCAGCCCCCTCCAAGCTCGCCTATACCCCCTGCCTGCGAGATCTCCTCCTGTCCCTCGGTGACCCGTTCCGCTTTTGCTCTATCGGCTTTAAGGTTCCCACTTCTATCCCTCCCCGTTCACTCCCCATCGATCCCATCCTAATTGTAACCCCTCTCTCTAAAATCCTGAGCTAGTTGGAATAAATTGGTCGATCCCATTCCAACCCTAACCCCTCTCTCTAAAATCCCAAGCTAGTTGGAATGGGAACTCGTGCTTCGTCCTGAAAAAGGATGGCGAGAAGGCAGTGATTACACATCTTTCTTATGTGTTACATAACATCATAATCATTCCTGTTTATTCGATTCAATTTTATTATTGCAGTTTTCATACATCACATGTTATGCAATTGTGTATCTACAAATTGATTTTTGTATTTCCATTGGAATTCACGATATCTTATTCATTCTTAATTGACATGTGGTTTGTACAGGGTTATCAATGGGGTGCAAGATATTGTTACTATGCAAGTATGATGGCGAGACGAGCATTTTCGTAGTAGAAAGTGGATGTTCTTTTGATGCAATTGTTAGACATATTTGTGGGACCTGGACCAATTTATCAAAGGACAAAATTCAAATGTACTACTCAATACCTGAGCATCCTAGATGCCTTCTTGCTTCAAATTCAGATTTCAAGAGTATGACATTGGTAGCAGTTTCATTGGGTATTGAACGTATTGTTGTCGATGTTGTAGACAATAGTGGTAGCTTGATTGTCAGTACAACTGGTGTTGGATCTTATGTGACTAATGATAATTTCTCTGATTTCAATGAGTGTGAACTGCTCTCTAATTTCTGTCATCATGAAAAGAAAACTTTAATGACTGTTGGGTGGAAAGAAGCTATCACTGCAGTAGGACAGATGTTTCAAGGTGGTGTGGATGAGTTTAGACTAGCGTTGCAGAAGTTATCGATTGAGTCAGGCTATGATTATAAATTTCTGAAGAATGAACCTACTTGAGTCACGGCACAGTGTCCGAATAAGGACAACACTGGTTGTTCTTGGATGATTCATGCCACTCATGAGCCTATCAATGGCTTTTTTTATGTGAGAAAATTTCAGAATATACATACATGTGGAGCAGCTTGTCGTGTGTGGAGGCATAAGCGAATGAGCTCTAATTTGGTTGCAAGTTTAGTTCGAGACCAAGTGCGCACTGATGCAACGACACGTCCTGTAGATGTTGTCCAACATTTTGTTACTGACTATGGACTATCTATCTCGTATGAACATCTTCAATTGCTGAAACAATTGTAACCATAGTTGACCGGTAATTGTCCACTTTCTGTGCTCTCTGTAATAAGGCATCAATCATAACGATAAGAATGATAAAAAAAGATATTCAAATCTTACACACGAATCAGAATGATAAAAAAAGACATAACAATGATAAAAATGAGAATAACTGCAGTCATTCATTTCATTTTTATCAATGATAAAAATGAGAATGATCAACATCATTAGGTTTCATTTTTGTCAATGATAAAAATGAGACTGACCATTGATTCTCATTTTTATCAATGATAAAAATGACAATACTTAAAAGAATGACCAATCATTCTCATTTTTATCATTGATAAAAATGACAACATCATAGGTTTCATTTTTATCAATGATAAAAATGAGTGTCACCATTGATTCTCATTTTTATCATTGATAAAAATGACAACATCATCTCAATCACATCATCAGGTTTCATTTTTGTCAATGATAAAAATGAGAGTGACCATTGATTCTCATTTTTATCACTGATAAAAATGACAATACTTAAAAAAATGACCAATCATTCTCATTTTTATCATTGATAAAAATGAGAATGATCAACATCATCTTAATCCACATCAACAGGTTTCATTTTTATCATTGATAAAAATGCGAATGACCATTGATTCTCATTTTTATCATTGATAAAAATGACAATACTTAATAGAATGACCATTCATTCTCATTTTTATCATTATGATAAACATCATCTCAATCCACATCATGTTCCATTTTTATCATTGATAAAAATGAAAATCAATAGGCATCATCAGGTTCTATTTTTATCATTGATAAAAATGAATGAGATCATCTTAATCGACATCATCAAGTTCCATTTTTATCATTGATAAAAATAAGAATGATTTTTATCAGTGATAAAAATGAGAATCATTGCTGTTTTTATATCATACTCCAGTAAGTATGATTTCAATTGCTGAAACAATGAAATCGATTCAGGTTGTAATACACATCATCTCAACCCACATCAATGATAAAAATGAGATCATCACTCAAGCATTTTTATCATTGATAAAAATGACATAGCAATGGTATAAATCCCTAAATGCAATTGAATCACAATGGTATATCACCAATTAATCCAAAATACAATTGAAATATGTAAAATCGAAATGATATCTTACCTTTTGTCTAGGGTTTATCGCAGTTGTTTTTGGATTTGGCCTCCTCCCCATCGTTGCTGTTTTTGGATTCAGCGGCGGCGGCGAAACCCTTCGTTAGGGTTTCATTTGATTGGGGAATAAGAAGTTAATCGGGGTCGGCAACGGCAGTGAAACCCTTCTGTTTCGTTCGTCACGGTCGGTGATGAGGTCTTCCGCCAGTAATAGGGGAAACCTTTGTCGCCGATGGGTATATACGAGGCGGAGGTTGGGGACCACAGAGGCGCCGAAGGAGGCGACGGTGCTTAGGATGGGTGCCAGGCGGAGCAAGGGGGTTCTCGTCGGTGTCGCATATAACTTCCTTTGCTCTGTCGCCTCTCTGGCTGGTGGTGGCCTCCGATGGGGTAGAGATTGATGGTGGTGTTTGGAGGTGGGATGAGGCCGCCCGAGATGGTTGGTGGAGCTTGCAGGTGGGATGAGATCGCCGGAGTCGGGGAGATGGTAGAGGCGGAGGCGAAAGAAGTCGCGTACGCGGGATGGAGGTGAAATGAGCGTATGGGCAACGGTGTCTTTTAACGCGCGGTTTGGGTTTTTTATCCCGAAACAGTGTGCAAGGGTATTTAGTCAAACGGCCTTTTGCATGTGGGGCTCTGGACCCTTCCTCCTAAAAATATTTACGTGCGTAGTAACATTTTTTGTGCTTGTTTGTTTTTTTACGTGCAAATATTTTTGTGAGCCCGTAAACATTTTTGTATGTGTTTTTATGAGAGTATAAAAACTTTTGCGCACGCATAATATTTTTTTTATATGCGTATTGTATTAAATAATATTATTTATAGGTTATTATAATAAAATATTAATATAAGTGGGTCCACATGCCACATGTCATATCATGATTGGTCTACATCATAGAATTTTTTTATTTTATATTATTTTAATAATAAATAATAAAATATTATTATTATATTAATATAAGTGGGTCTGCATGGGGATGCATTGATGTGTACGGTGACGACCTATCCCTCTACTCTTGGGTCGACCGTCTAGGTCGGGCCCGCGCTCGTTGTAGACCGCAAGAGCAATTTGGTAAATTGCGTCATATTGGTTTGTTTTACACCCGCGTTGTGCACACACGGCCTTGGATTGATATGTGTGTTTGATTAGATTCTCGTGGGCGTTCTCGATCGAAGGATCAGAAGTTCGATCGGGGAAGATCGAATCGGACAGGCGAGATTAGATCTGGCTTGCCGAGTCACCGATCCTGTAGCATGTCAGTTCACGACCCGCTATAAAGACTCCCTCCCCTTCTCCTTCTTTCTTCCAGTCAGGAGTGAGACCTTGAGAGAGAGAGAGCTCCGGCAGCTTCTCCGGTGATCCGGTAGCTTCTCCGGTGAGCTTGAGGACAAGGAGGAGGAGGAGGATGCCATCTTTCCAGTGGTTTAGCGCTTGGTTTAGCATAGAATGGTAGGATTCTACACTTAAGCCTTGTTTAAGTGTTCTAGGATGGTTAGATGTTTGATTTACTTGTATCTTTGTTCTAGATGATTTGTTTTAGCTTGCTCAAGATCTGATTTATGTTTGGTTGGATTTTGGTTTAATTTAAGTTGGATTTAAGTAAGTTTTCCTTCAGATAATTCCGAATTTCTATTCTTCCCAGAAACTACATGTTCGAGCCCATTTTTGAGGCACTTTAAATGTATGCTCTCAGTTGGTCTTCAACATAAAAGTTGTACATCTCTGAGTCTACTTTCAAACCCAATTAATTTCACATTTTTCTGATTTTTGTATGATTTTTGGTGAATTTTATTCCAAACTGCGTCAGAACAAAGTTTTCTCGAATAGTACATCGCGGTCGATCCACGGATCAACCGCCAGACTCCACAGTCGACCGTCATGGTCTCCGCGGTTGACCATGAGCCTTAAAATCATCATAATAACACCTCATGGTCGATCGGTTGATCGACCGTCAACCTTCACTTCCTCAAGGTCGACCGTGATATCGACCGCCAACCTTAGAACAGTGATTTTTATGGTTCTTTGATTGGTTTTCTCCCATGGTAGATAGCCAATGATGTTAGGAAGCATTTATGTTATTAGTAGCTGTTTTTCGAGGGTTTTTGGCGAATGTTTTGGATAAGACTTCACCGTAGATATAGTTTGTGAAGTCTGGGTTTTCTACATCGATAATTGTATGCTGTAAATAACTGCAAGTATATCTGTGTTGCTTTACTGTTGTGGTTATATTGGTTTGGGCGAGGTTGCTTGCCGTTGCAGGTTTTCTCTGTGAACTGGCTGGCAGCTGGTGGTGTTACCGTTGCAGCAGTTCCTTAGCTTATTTACCTGTTCACCACCCCGGGGCGGCTGCGTGCCGAGTCCAGACCTTGTTTATTATCATCGCATATGTTGCATGTTTATCTGCTTTCCTGTGTGTTCATAGCATACATATGATTGTGCATTAGATGCATAAGGATAGGGCGTGGGCGATGGGTTGATCGCCAATCCGAGGCTTTTGGGTAGCTCAGATCTAGCTCTAGGACCGTGGCAGGTAGCGTGGTCCAGGATCGGATGGTAGTATTCAATCGATATCGATGATAGGTTTAGATGACTTGAATACAGGTTGATCGATGATTTAGAGGTCGTGTCGGCCTCGAGGCGGTGTCTAGTGTTCTATGACTCTTGAGTAGAGGTGTGCCTACTCAGTAGTGCTGGTTCCCTGCTTATGAGTCTGCAGTGTTGGTTTCCTGCGTTCAGGGACACGCGGTGGGGATATGGGGCCCCCTGTGTACACTCAGGCACTGCTTGAGGGCGACGCTGTTGTGTTTCCTCTTTCATTATGTGAGTCGTAGTGTAGTTTCCCTGCTGAGCTTAGTTGCTCACTCCTACCCGGGCTGCGTTTTGCAGGTGCAAGCGTTATCTCTTCTTCAGTGGCCCCTACCGGGTAGGTGTTTGGTAGCGCGGCGGCGTATGACGGTGCTTGAGGAGCAGTGATTGTCTGTTTATCCTTTTTGTTAGATAGTCTCCTACGGGAGTATGATGTATAAATGTTAACCCTTTTAAGGTTTTAAATTATATCTTTATTATATCATTTGAGGTTTGTGATAATCGTTTTAATAAGGGTGCTTATGAATTGTTTAGAGACACCAATAGATTAGATGGAACCCTTGCCAAAACTTTTCTGCTTTTAGTTAGGTTTCGGTTCGCGTCGCCCGGCCCGGTTGGGCCTTCGCGGGTCGGGGCGCGACATGTACAAACATTATTTTATATTATTTTAACAATAAATATTAAAATATTATTATTATATTAATATAAGTGGGTCCGCATGGGGATGCATTGATGCAATATTATATATTTTATAAACTTCACGTACAAACATTTGAATTAACTTAATAATTAATTGAAATGTTATAATCTTAACCCACTAGCTTACCCACTATTATAATATTATATATTTTATACACACTATGTAGATATATTTAAATTAATTTAATAATTTTTTTTCTTTTTTGAAGAGTTGAGCCTTACGGCTAATACAAACACTTACAACAAAACACCGAGGAGCCCACTCGGGCCCTCCTTCACTGTCCAACTGAAGCCTACCCCATTAACCCGACACCACTTAGCAATCGCGTCCGCTTGCACGTTAGAACACATGGGAACATACAGGAACAAAGCAAACTGAAAACAGGGCATCGTCGACCACACCTCTCTCATGACCGGTGCTACGTCGTCCGGCCAAAGCTGCACCCCGTTGAGAATATCCACCGCGACCAAAGAATCAGATTCCACCACCAGCTTTTGTTCTCCCTTATCACTCACCATGCGCACTGCCTTGAGGATGGCTATCATCTCCGCCTCCAACACTGAGGACTCCTGTACCACTATTCCTACAGCCCACTGGTGCGCACCCTTGCTATCCATAGCCACCACTCCCACAGCAGCAGGTCCGCCCGGGCTCCACGACGCGTCTCCTTGAATAACCAGCATCCCATCCTCCAGCAATGGTCGAGCTCTCCCGATCTTCCGTGGCACTTTCAAGAACTCCTCCGCCAACAGCGGTGTCGCGCCTCGACCCGCATAGGTCCAACCGGGTCGGGCGACGCGAAGCGGAACCTAACCTACTGCGAAAATTTTGGAGAGGTTTCCCTCTAATCGTAGTGGTTACCCTAGCAATTCATAACCATCCTGTATTATACAATTATTCACAAACTCAAAGACAGAACTGATATAGATACAAGTCTTCAAACAAGGAAATTATACATTTATCACTCCCGTAGGAGACTATCTATAACAAAAGGGTGTAAAGCTGTAAGAATCGCCACCTCTCAAGCACCGCCAGACGCCGCTATGTCACCAAACACCGGCCCGGTAGGGGCGACCGAAGAAGAGCTAGCGCCAACACCTGCAAAACGCAGCCCGGGTAAGAGTGAGCACTAAGCTCAGCATGGACACTACACTACGACACTCACAAGGGAAGGAACACAACAGTGTCGCCCTCAAGCAAGACTTGGGTGTGCAGCAAGGGTCCCATAACCCTTCGCCGGTGTCCCTGAAAGGAGGCCTTAGTCATGCTCCCCAGCCGAACTGGTCACATACTGGGTCACCCTCAGCGAGGTAGGAAAACAACACTGTCATCTCACTAACAGGAAAACAACACTGCTAGGCAGGCAACCAACACCGCTGAGTAGGCACTACCTCTACCAAAGAGACAGTGAACCGGACACCGGTTGCACCCACAACATCTGGCTCGAGACCGACACGACCTCTAAACATCAAACAACATGTATTCAGGTCATCTAACCCTATCATCGAAAACGACTGAGTACTACAAATCGAGTCCTGAACCAAGCTACCCGCAACGGTCCTAGAGCTAGATCCGAGCTACCCGAAAACCCCGGATTGGCAACGCCCTACACAGATGCAACTAATACACAACACAATGCATGCTATAAACATGCGCAGGATAAACATGTAAGCATGCAACAATAGTGATGATATAAATAACAAGGTCTGGGCACGGCACCCTGCCGGCCCGGGTTGGTGAACATGTAAGAAGGTCTAGGAATTGCTACAGTGGTACCACCACCAACTGTCAGCAGTCCACCACAACACCTGCACCGGAAAACAACCCCGCAAACAACAGCTCACAGATATCACAGATAAAGCCCTCGGCGCACGCCGGCATGCAAGGCTAAGGAAAGCTGTAGGGCTACCCGCCCATTTATTCTAAACATCCCGGGAGTCATCATTCCCACGGTTCACCACTGTCCCTATTATAGGGCTAACATGCTTAATCATATATACAAGGTATAAAGCGGTAAGGAAAACCAGCATACCAAGCCCCGCGGGCAAAAGCCATGAAAAATCCTCTCTGCTACTAAAGGATCGATCTTTTCCTAAGAAAAGATTGATCTTTTAAGTAACAGTGAGCCTTCCCTCACTGTCAAGCTAAAGAAGATCGATCCTTCCTCCCAGGAAGATTGGTCTTTCTCGAAACAAAGGGCACCCTTCTTGTCGCGCCAAGCAAGATCGATCCTTCCTCTTAGGAAGATCGATCTTCCTCGCGACGAAGGGTAACCATGCTACCCAAGACCCAGGATCGATCTTCTCCAAGCAGAGGATCGATCCTTCATCGGGCGCAGCATGACCAACCCAGAGGGATCGATCCTTCCTCAAGAGGGATCGATCCGAATGGGTTCTCCGGCGTACATCCGGCGAGAAATACCACCGGAGGAAACATCCAAACTTGCCAAAACTCTGGGATTTGATAGATCAAGATCCCACGAGTCCAAAACCGGTGAAATCATGTAAAACTAACATGCGTATCTACAGATCTAAGCCAAAGAACATAATCAAACCGGAAAAACCAAAAACCCGAAAAGATTGTAGGTAGGAATCCCTACCTAAGCAAGAGCAGCTTCAATCCAAGCTGCCAGGCCTTAGATCGTCCTCAAACACCTTCAAAAATCACAAGATCTGAGCTCGGATCTCCGAATTTCAAAGGATTCAAGGAAGAAAGTCTCGTATGCTTTATAGGCAAACGAACCGACTTATGAATGATCGATCTTTCCCTAGGCAAAGATCGATCCTTCATGACGATCGCACTTGACTTTCTGGCACCACAAAGATCGATCTTCTAGCAAGGAAGGATCGATCCTTTAGGTGTAGGAAGCTAGACTTAGGCTAGAACTTAAGCCCAAGCCCGGATCTTTCGATCCCAGGTCCCACTAACCATTCTAGCCAAACATTACCACAAACATGGTCAGTGTGTGCACACGCGGGTGTGAAACAAGCCGACAAGGCGCAATTTACCAAATTGCCCTTGCGGTTCACGACGAGCCACAGGAGTAGAGGGACGGGTCCTCACAAGCGGCACCCACGACGAGCCACTATAGCCGCAACCTCGCCCCCATCACCAAAGATAATAGTGTTTCTGTTCTTCCACACTTCCTATATGGCATAAGCAAGGTAGGTTTTGAGCATGCCAGCACCAGGGGATGAAGAAGGATGCATCAGCGCAGCACACACCTCCTCTGGGCTCCAGGCCCTATCCTCTGTGCACTGACCCGCCACAATCCGAATCACGTGCTGTGCAAACTCACACTGCACTAGGGCATGATCTATAGTCTCATCCCTTCGCCCACATCTCGGGCACTCAGACTCCGAGCAGCATCGCGCCCGCCATAGGAATTCACGCACCGGAATCCTCCCGTACCAAACCTTCCAAATGAAGTTTCGCCCCCGCGACGATGCCTGCAGCCTCCACAGCGATCTCCACTCTTCCCCGTTGAACTGACATGCATCGAAAAATCTTCTCTTAAGAACTAAGAGGTACACCGAGGCTGTAGTCACCCTCCCATGTTCACTGAGTGTCCATCGCCAGCGGTCGCCAGCATCACCAACCACCATGCCGCCCACATCCACGGCCAAACCATCACCTAAAACCGCAGTCACCCGGTCCATGCGCCATCCATTATCATCAATCAGGTCCCCCACCAGCATATTCTCATAGTCACTGTTACCCACGAACAGCGCAGGTCGACTTGCCAACGGCTCTCCCCACACCCAAGCATCATGCAGAACACTCACCTTGTTCCCGTTGCCCGGAGCCCAACGGAGACCATATCTGAGCTCCCCACTTTGCCTCACACAAATCCTTCTAGTGGATCGATGTCGTTCTCTTAGTCTTGACTGGAGGCATCATGCCATGCCATAGGTATTTTGCCCGTGCCAAGCGAGACCAAATAGACCGCTCACCTTGCAACATAACAACCATCCTTTTAGCTTTCAGAGCCCTCTGCCATACGTCCATGCTCCGCAGTCCTAAACCCCCTGCCTCAATTGGCTTACAAACCTTGTGCCAGGCAACTATACCAAAACCCGACCGACGTGCCTACCATTAGAAGTCTCTGCATGTCCGTTCTATACGGGTAATCACCGAGGCTGGAACGCGTGTAGTTGCCATCACAAAAGCTGGCACTGCTTGAAGAACCATCTTGATTAACACCACCCTTCCCGCGTCGGAGATGTGCTTTCCTTGCCACTTAAGAACATGCGCAACCAACTTGTCTAGCATCGGGGAGAAGTCACAAGCCTTCAAACGTTTGCCACTCAAAGGGGCTCCCAAGTAATACCACGTACCACATGCTCTGGCCATACCCTGAATCCTCCGAAGGACCATCCTTCTATCCTTAGGAACGGAAGGGGAGAACACCAAAGTGGATTTTGTCCGGTGCATCTCTAGCCCCGACAAATAATTTAATAGTTAATTCAAATATTATAATCTTAACACACTAACTTATCCATTATTATAATATTATATATTTTATAGATAATTGGTGAAAGCACCAGTTTAGTAAAAGTTTTTGATAGAAACACCATTTATAAGTTTTTTAACATCATAACCCCATTTAATATGTTTATTATGAAGCTTTATTTAATAAAGGGCGAAATTGCCCTTTTCTTTCTCTCGACGAGCGCAATGACTAGCTGATGCTGGCCGCTGGCATTCCCGGCCTCGTCCCGATCTCGGCGGCGAGACCACCGCAGCCACCACCACCATCTTCAACCCTGGTGACCCGTCCTCCATTAAAGCCGGCAAACCCCCTACCCGCATCCCCTTTCCTCCTTTCCCAGTGAAGTCGCGGCCACTCTCGGCTTCTCCTCTCCGCCCCAACTCGGTTCCTTCCTCCCCGAGGTCCCCCTTCTCCGACGCCGTCCTTCCGGCCACCGACAACCCCATTCGAGCTCGCCCATTGCCGAGATCCGCCGCCTCCTCTGCATCCAGCACCCCCCCTCCCCCGAGACACACATCCTCCCCGACGACGCCGACCAATGCCATCAACGCCGCTCAGCTTCCTCACATCGCCGAGACTGTCCCCGAGTCCCAGCCTTCACCAGAGTCCGGCGCCGCCCCTCTCGACTCCACCGTCTCTGACCTTCCGGGTCCCATCCGACCTTGGATCCAAGTAGTTGAGACCCCGCCGGTCCTTCTCTGACTCCCTTCCGGCGAGATCCGGCAGTCAGCATCGTTCCCACCTAACTCACGGTCACCATCCTCGACGAGCTCCTCCCTGCCTGGGCTTGAGTCAGCCCCTGATCTGATCAAGCCGCTTGAGTCGATGGCGATCAAGACGATGTGTTGTTGAGGCGATGGCTTGGGAGGCGAGCCGGCGGTGGAGATAGAGGAAGAGGAGAGAGAAAAGTCGGGAAAAATAGGAAAAATAGGGAAAATGGTAGAAAAATAGGACAAAAGTGGTAGAAAAACAGGGAAAAATATGGAAAAAGATAAAAAAATTTATAGAAGAAAAGTGGATGTGACTGAAGAGACTCTTGATGGAGAATTTCAGCCAATTAAGTTGTAATTTGAAGAGTTAAAGAAATGCATGAAAGATGAAAATGTATTTAAAAAGATGAACATGAATTTAAAAAGATGAAAATAGAGTTAAAAAGATGAAAATGCATTTAAACAAATGAAAATGCATTTAAATAGATGAAAATGAATTTAGAAAGATGAAAATAGAGTTAAAAAGATTAAAATAAAGTTAAAAAAGATGAAAATAGATTTAAAATGATAAAAATAGAGTTAAAAAGATGAAAATGTATGAAAGATGAAAATGAATTCAGAAAGATGAAAATGAATTGTGAAAGATAAAAATTAATTTAGAAAGATGAAAATGAATTGTGAAAGATGAAAATGAATTTAGAAAGATGAAAATAAATTCAGAAAGATGAAAATTAATTGTGAAAGATGAAAATAAATTTAGAAAAATGAAAATAGATTGTGAAAGATGAAAATGAATTTAAACATATGAAAATGTATTTAAAAAGATGAAAATGAATTTAGAAATATGAAAATAGAGTTAAAAAGATAAAAATAAAGTTAAAAAAGATGAAAATAGATTTAAAATGATGAAAATAGAGTTAAAAAGATAAAAATATATGAAAGATTAAAATGAAGTTTGAAAGATGAAAATAAATTCAGAAAGATGAAAATGAACAGACAAAGATGAAAATGAATTGTGAAAAATGAAAATGAATTCAGAAAGATGAAAATGAATTCAGAAAGATGAAAATGAATTGTGAAAGATGAAAATGACTTCAGAAAGATGAAAATGAATTGTGAAAGATGAAAATGAATTTTGGAAGATGAAAATGAATTCATAAAAGATGAAAATGAATTTAGAAAGATAAAAATGAATTGTGAAAGATGAAAATGAATTTAGAAAGATGAAAATACATGTAGAAAGATGAAAATGAATTTAGAAAGATGAAAATGAATTTAGAAAGATAAAAATGAATTCAGAAAGATGAAAATGAATTGTGAAAGATGAAAATGAATCTAGAAAGATGAAAATAAATTCAGAAAGATGAAAATGAATTTTGAAAGATGAAAATGCATTTTTGTCAATTTTAGATGGTCAATTTTCTAAATTTTATGTATATTTTTTATGTGTAAATTGTATTTTGATAAAAAGTTTTCACAGTTCTAGCTCTCGACTCTGATTTGGGTTCAAGTCTGGATTGCTGTATCTGGGCCTGATTGGATTGAGGTGTGACCGAGCTTGATGGGCTGGATTTTATCGGATTTGGATCAGGTCAGACCCAGACTACTGGATCAAGGCTTGGATCAATGTGGACTGAATCAATCCGATCTAGACTCAATTGGATCAGGTGGGAACCGGGTCAGGCCACAAGTGACTCAACCTGGCTGAACCAGCTCATAGGAGCGTGGTTGATCGGGGAAGACAACCCCGAGCGGGGCAGGGAGGTGGTGGCCGGCGGATCTCGCTGGATCGGGCCCGAAGATGGAGAAGGAAGTGTCGTAGGAGCGAAGGGGCATCGGATCTAGTGTCGGATGAGGTTGGGGAGGCCGGAGATGGCGGAGTTGGGTAGATAGGTTCGGGGAGGCCGGAGACGGAGGGGTTGAGGTGGGGAGGCCGGAGACGGAGGGGTTGAGGGTCGCGCGGGGTTTCGGTGAGGGCTGGAGAGCTCGGTGCCGATCGGCGTCCTTAGACGGAGCGGAGCCGTCGGCGGGTGCTGGAACCTGAGGGGGCGGAGGGTCTCGACGATGGCCGAGCTCGGATGGCGGTTGCTGGTGACTGGAAGGGTGACGTCGGAGGAGGTCGGGCATCGTCGGCAATGAAGAGGGAACTAGGAGAAGGAGGCGGCGACATCGGTACAAAGCTTGGAAGGTGTCGGGGGTAGCCGGGAATGAGGAGGTTGGAGGGTGGAGGGGTGGTGGGCAAGGTCGAGTGCCCACGGGTACGCCGGAGAAGGAGTTGTCGGGATTGTAGAGGTCCGCCGGAGTTTGGGAGGAGAGAGGAGAGTGAGGAGAGAGAAAAGGTTGGGAAGGGGGTGGTCGCCGGAGTGGGTCGCTGGCGGAGAAGCTGAGGGCTGGCTCGCTGGGGGAGAGAGATGAGAGAGAGAGGAGAGAGAGAGGAGAGAGAAAATACTAGAATAAAAAAATATAAAATAAGGGTAAGGGTATTATTGTCATTTTTATGTGTTGTTGAGTTATTCATATGAAAGCAGTGATGGTGGGGGTTTTAGCAAGATGTATGGGGCTCTGGACAAGAAGGGGGCTAGATTTTGGGTTATGGCCTAATACCCCTATATTTTATAACTTTACAGTTCTTATCCTTATCTCGAGCTTAACCCACTAACTTTCCCTTGTTTCTGATCCAAATATCAAAAGTGGGTTAAGTTTACCCCCATTTCTTATTCTCACTTTTTGACCCCTAACCCCTTAACCATATTCCCCTTAACCCCGAACCAAATGGGGGCTTAGGCCACTATTGATTTGGGGGTGTTTGCTTGTAATGAGTGGGGGTGGAGTGGTTGGACTAGCAGCACTCCCTCCACTTGAGGTTGTTTGTTTGGACCCTTAACTGAAGGGAGTGGAGAGACTGCACTCCTGAAAAGGGCTCTAGTCAACCATTTGACTCTAGCCAAAAAAGGGCCAGAGTCGACCGAGTGGAGTGGGACTCAGATATTTTTCCCTCCCCCCACTCGCGATACTCGTCCCGCGACTCAGATCTTGATCAGGCTAGGGTTTCTCCTCACCGCTCTCTCTGGTTTCTCCATCGGCATCTCCTCTCTATCGGCTCTCTCCGGGGAGAAGGTTTCTCCTCACTGGCTCCTCTTCGTCAGCTCTCTCTGGGGTTTCTCCGTCGACTATCTCTGGGGTTTCTCCATCGGCATCTCTCCGTTGATTGTTTCCCTCTCCACCACCGGTGATCTATCACCCATATCTGCTCAGGTTCTTCACTATTGAAGCTTTGATCCCATTTTTGTTCAGTTTAATAAAAAATTCTCTTTTGTGCTCTAGCAATTGTTGGGTAACACCCTTTCAGGTGGTATGTTGGCTATATATTCAAGTATTTTTGTTCAGTTTGAATTTGTTGGATTGGATGATTCCTGGGTATCTTCTTTAATGGAAAATGGCTCTCGTTTTAATGCAGTCCTCATTTTTCTAAAACTGACAAATGTTTCCAACAACTTCTCTTATTTATTGTCTTAAGTTCAACATCAGAAAGAAGATCCTACTCATCCATACCATCTCAGCTCATCATTTCAGATGCAGTACCATTTCAGCATGCTTTGTCCTGTTTGATATTCATAGTGTAAAATCTTGCTCTTCTTTTATTGCTTTCAATCCCCATTTCATCCTATATTTGCTAGATATGCACTTCCGTATTCTTATCTCTACATTGCTCATGTCATGTGCTTGGCTTTGATGATTTTAGTTTTGAATAGACTCTTGAAAGGTTCATCTAGAAGTATCCTGATGTTTGTTTGGTGTTTAGTAGTGTGTGTCATGTTATTAGATTTAGATAGTTTAATTGATATTCACTGGGGGCTTAGTCATTGATGTAATAGAAATTATGCATAGGCTGTGAGATAGTGATATAGTTTTGAATGTTGTATTCACTCACTCCCCTTCCCTCTCCTCTTTAGATTTTTTTTTTTTGAGAAATTGAGCCGAAGCTATAGCCTTAGAGGCTTACAGGGAACAAAACTCCCTCACCCGGGCTACGCGAGCAAGCTCGTCAGCCCTTACATTCCACTCTCTCGGTATGTAAACTAAAGAGAAATTAACAAACATTCCCAATTGCCACCAAAGATCCAAAAGCACCATCCGGCAGTCATCAACTATAGGCATGCGCCTGTTAATCATATCTACAGCAAATCTAGAGTCGCTTTCTATCAAAAATTAACAAACATTCCCTCTCCTCTTTAGATGGATGGTTATGATGAAGAATTTGAGAGGATGCGAGTCCTCGCCGTGGTATACGCTGCCGTAGTTGTTTTAATTAAAAAGTACTACGCACCATGCGATTGCATTAGCGATATGCCCGGAAGCATAGAGAGGAGACTAGAAAAAGACACTATGGCAATAAGTTGGGGTGTAAGGTACCATTTGAAAGAACACTATGGCAATAAACCTCACAATAAGCAAGAGCTCTTCAACCTAAGGCATTCATCACTAATATCGAAAATTGAACGACCATTTGGCTTGCTTAAGAATCATTTTAAGATTCTAGCGTCTCGTCCCTTTTTCCCTTTCGAAACACAAGTTGATCTTGTGCTCGCTTGTTGTATTTTACACAACTTTATTCTAAAAGAGTCTCCAAGTGATCAGTTAATGATGGTCGATGTCGAACGGGACGTTCCAGTGAATGCTGAATCGGTAATTACACAACCACACACCACGAGGAGGCAGTGAGAACAGCAAAATGTTTGGTTAGAAATTCATGAGAGAATTTCTGAACATATGTGGAGAGACTATGACACATGAACAATTTGTGTTTGCTTTTATTATAAAACTCTGTTATATTTTCAAGTCAAGTTTGTGACAAACTTTGTTGGTTTTTACCTAGCTTTTATTAGAATGGACTTTGCTCATTGTTTGTAAAGATTGTGTGACTTGTGTGAAATTGTTGTTGTTTGTGTGTTATGAATATTGCATGTAGGATATGGATTCCTCCCAATCGATGACCCAGGACGATGGTAATATGGGTGGGTCACGGGTAGCCGATAAGAAGGGTACCCCGAATAAAAGATGGAGTGTTGAAGCTGAGGCTGTCTTGCTTGCTTACCTTGGTGAAGTTGCCAAAAACAAGCCTAGAGGGGATAAATGGTTTAAAGGAAGCCATTTCACAGCCGCTGCTCAAGCGGTCAATAAGAAATGTGGCACAACCTATGATGGCAACGATGTAAGCCATCACATGGCGTGGTTGCGAGCTAAGCATGATTTGATCAAGAAATTGCTTGAATTGAATGGGGCTGGGTGGAACGAGGAGACCAGGCGGATCACTTTTCCACCGGGTGTGGCGGATGAATATCTCGCGGTATGTTTTTTAGAAAACTGGTCTCTCTATTAACTTTATGTCTACATTATATATTTGAAAGCCTCGTATTTTGTGCATGTAGGCTCATCCAAAGGCTAAGAGCTTAGTCAACAAGCCTATTGAGAATTGCAACTTGCTAATGGCCTATTGTGGGGAGGAAAGGTCCACTGGGCAGTGTTCTAGATGAGCATGTTGTGAATGAAGATACAATTAACAATTAACCTTGAAGATGAAGCTTCTTATCCGCCGATTAATAATGATTCACCGATTGATGAAGCCCCCCAACCACCCCTATGAGCACTAATGTTGGTGGTAAAAGTTCTATGAGGATGCCTCAAAGGTCCGGGGGTAAGAGGCCTAGAGGAGAGGCGAGGGATGAAGCAATGCTGGCCGTATTGGGAAGGATGTATGCGACTATTGAATCTGGCAACTGCAAGGCCAGTAATAAGATACATAAACTGTAATGGAGGTTGATGGCTACGAGGAAGAAGATCTTGATAGGGCTTTCGAATATCTAGTACATCACGATGTCGAAGGTCGTGCATTTATGGTTCGTAGTTTGAACATGCGGAAGGCATGGTTGAAGCACTTTTTCGACAGTGAAAGCGCCATGTGATGGAAATTTACTGTTGACACTAACATTGTTAGCTTTTGTTTTGGTGTATTGGTCTAAACACATTATAAATTTCTATTTTGCGCAAAACCTTGGAGAAGTAGATTATGCTAGCTTATGTTTTGGTGAATGCTATGTGTTGGTTAATACTGTTTATGTGTTGGTTTGAGCTATGTGTTGGTTAATGCTGTTTATGTGTTGGTTTGAGCTATGTGTTAGTTAATGTTGTTTATGTGTTGGTTTGAGCTATGTGTTAGTTAATGCTATTTATGTGTTGGTTTGAGCTATGTGTTGGTTAATGTTGAAGAGGTGTTTAATTGCATGCAACCGATTCTTTTGGTTTATGACCTGCCCCGTTCTACAATGAAAAGGAGAAGTGATGCTTCATTTTGTACATTATGAACCATATTTTTGCTCCAAAAGATTTGCAGCCAATAGTATTTTCATGTTTGCTCTACCAAGTTGATGTTTTTTCACTTACTATTTTGTGAAAGTAGGCTTTGTTCTGGCCAAAGTTTATGACAACTGGCCAGAGTGTCTTGCCCATGTGCATAAATTTAGCGGGCCTTGTTATCGCGGGTTCCACAATCATAACGATGCATTGGCGTCATTTGGTGATTACGAGCTTGAGTTTGGAAAGGGGAAACTAGACAAAGAAAGGTAGTATTTGGGGGTTCATTTACTAATCTTTGTGCTCGTTGTGTTGATCGTAAGTTGCATTATTTATATTACATGTTAACATGTTAAAGATAGGTGTAATTTGATATCTATTGAAGTAGGTGAATTGTGATACTTTGTAATTTTACATGTTCTTGTTGGAATTAAATAGAAGCATTGATGTATTTAAGATATGGGGAATAAATAGTTAAAGGGAATAAATTAATGATTTCTTCTCATTAATTTTTTTTTTTCGTATTATAAAAACACACAATATTTTAGAATGCATTCAAGATTCATTTTTTTAAGCGTTTAAACTCACCCCAATAATTGGGGGTGACCATATCCTCACTCTCAACACTAGCTAAACATTAGAAAGTCCAAAAGTCTGTTAAGTCAGCCTCCACTCCAGCACCAACCAAACAGTAGAAAGTTCAGAATTCAGTCAACTCAGTCTCCACTCCAACACCAACCAAACAACAAATACTGACAGGCCACTTCACATGACTTCACTTTGCAAGAGTCTGTACTCCAATAAGTGACTCCAGTCCACCCAGTCCTGAGTAACCAAACAGGCCCTTTGCATGAGAAATGGGACAGAGTGAACTAATTGTTGTCCAGAGATATCCAATATCAATTCAGTTGGGCTCTTTTTGAGCTCGAAGTGGTTTGAGCTGGGATCTTTTTGAACTTGGCTGAATATCGATTCGAGCCAGAGACCTCAGCTCGAGCTCGCCTCGAATTGATCTCGAGTCGATATCGAGCTCGAATCGAACTGAACTAGCTCAATCAAGCACTAGCCAGAAAGAGTTTGAGGGAGAGAGGGAGCGTCGGCAAGACGGCAGAGAAAAGAGCGTCCACCAGAGACAGCACCATGTAGTGGGAGGCGCCGAAAAGAGGGCAGCCAGTTGGAGGAGAGACACTAGAGGCCAGAGGCAAAGCATCCAGCGGGGAAGATAGGCAGAGTTGGTTGTTGGGTATGTGGGTGGGTGAGAGTGGGTTAGGATATGAAACCCTAGCCCCACATACATAACAAATATCAGCCGTTGGTATGAAAATCCAACGGATGAGTTTTGAAATATGTAATAACTATCAGAAAATTATCTAAAACCTATTAAAAATATATTTAAGTTATAAGAATTAGGGTAAATTTTCAATTAGTACCCTACAATTTGATCGAGATTTTTATTTGGTCCCTAACATTCAAAATGTTCAAATTAGATCCCTCAAGTTTCAATTGCTCGCTTATGTAGTCTGCTACATCAGCTCCAGTTAACAACCTTATGGAAAATGGGGCCACATGCGCCACACGTGACCATGCCATGTGCGCCTTACTTGACTCTATGTTACCTCTCCCCGTTGCCCCTTGAGGGACTTAACGGGGTGGTTGGCCACGTGGCCACCATTTCCCGCGAGAAAACCCATCTCCCGCCATCGAGTTGCTCGGGGTATTATCACTCTATTTGTGGCATAGGGTGTGAGGACCTGTCCCTCTACCCCTGTGGCTCGTTGTAGACCGCAAGGGCAATTTGGTAAATTGCGCCTTGTTGGTTTGTTTCACACACGTGTGTGCACACACTGGCATTGTATATGTTAGTGTTTGTTTAGAACGGCTAGGTGGACCCGGGATCGGAAGATCCCAGCTCGGGCGCGCGAAAGCTTGCCTTTGGGTAGCTGACGACCCTTGAGCGATCGATCGCTCCTTGGGACGATCGATCGGACTCGTGAGCGAGTCGGTTTGTTTTGATCCGGGGCGAGAACGATCGATCGCTCCTTGGAGCGACCGATCGGACTCGCGTCGGTGGCTTTTCTGCTTCGCGAGGACGGCCATAGTTGGCCGTCGCTCTTCTCTGTCAGAGGGGGGGGGGGACTTTCCCTCCCCTCCCCTCACTTTCTCCCCCTTTCCCCGGCTTTCCCCTCCCCCTTTCCCCTCCTTTCTTCCCCTCCTCTTCCTCCTTCTCCTCTCTTTCTTCTTCCTTCCTTCTTTCTCTCCCGAAGCTCTGTTCTTCCCCTGTTCCGGCAGCCAACCTTCCTCACCTCCGTTCTCCCTCCTCCGGCCATCTTTTTCGGCGTTCTAAGGCTCGTTGGATTCGTGACAATGAGAGGAAGATCCCTGAAGTGGTTTGGAGGCTTGTTTGTGATCAAATCGCGGGGAATCAGCCGAGGAAAGCGCAGCTAGGTAGGGTTATACCTACTGTGTTTATTTTGGGTTTTCTTGAGATCTAGCCGTTGGATCTTGTTGATCCTTGCTTTGTTGGTTTTCTTATACCTGTTAGAATTACTGATATGAGTTTCATGTTATTTGGTTGAGATTTGAGTAGGTTTATTCCATGATTAAACTCGGGTTTCTGGTTTTCTATTGTTCTTGAGGAACAGCCGGCTTGCGGCGAGTTTTTCGGCCGGCGTGTACATGATCTTGGCTTTTCATAAACATAAGAGTTGTAGATCTATTCGTTAGCTTTCCATTCCATCTTGTTTCGTAATTTTCCGATTTTTCTACGATTTCTTATGAATGGTTTGCTGGAGGGCTGCGTTGCAGCAATTAATGCGTAAGTTAGTTTGATTAACGATTTTGATTAGCGTTTTCCCGTTAATCCAACTGTTGGATGATTATGAAATTTGTATATGTTGATCCTGATATATACACCTACTGGTGGCTAAGTTGGATCTTGAATCTGACATCATTTGGACATCGGATCGACAAGATCAAATAGCCCCTAAGTAGAGGTTTTGGGTGTTTGAATATAATATTATATTTTGGAATATAATATTATATTGTTTACTGTTCATCAGCGATTTTTGGGGTTGTTTCCCGTTGCAGGAGTTCGCGGTCGACGGTCATGGTACCGTCGTAATGCCGGGACCTGTTGCGGATCGGCTGGCAGCGGTTGGTAGTACCGCTGCAGCGATCCAGTAGACTTATATGATGCTTGTCATACTATTTCATGCTCTGCTTCTTATCTGTGTATGTCATATCATGCATTGTTGTTTGTGCATTAGTTGCATTGGTTAGGGCGTGGGTGATCTTTGGGTCGCCGTCCCGAGGCTGGAAGCTCGGAATTAGTCCTAGGACCGGGGTTGGGCTGTTATTACCCGGTTCGAATTGTGGTGTCCAGTCGATTCGATGATAGGCTTAGATGACTGGTACACTTCTTGTTTGATGATTGTAGAGGTCGTGTCGGCCTTGAGTCGGATGCTGAGGTGTAGCCGGTGTCCCACTTTGCGGACCCTGGGGTAGAGGAGTTGCCTACCCAGCGGTGCCTTTTTCCCGCTTGCAGTGCCGTTCCCTGCAGTTGTGTGTCGCCAGTGTTGTTCCTGCTACTGAGTGCTGCTCCTGGGCCTCAGGGACACGCGGTGGGGTTATGGGACCCCTGTATACACCCAGATCCTACTTGAGGGCGACACTGTTGCGTTTCCCTCTTCCTTCTGTGTGTCGTAGTGTAGATCCCTACTGAGCTTAGTGCTCACACCTATCCGGGCTGCGTTTTGCATGTGCAGGCGTCAGTTCTTCCATTGTGGCCCCTACTGGGCAGTTGGTTGGAGGTGCGGCGGCGCCAAGCAGGCTTTGAGAGGTGGTGATCTTTACAGCTTTTGTACCTTATGCTAGATAGTCTCCTACTGGAGCAATGTTGTATTTGAACTCCCCCCTCTCCTAGGATATATATATTAAACCTTTTTGAGTTTTAAATATGTGGTTCGAGGCTTCATTATTATATTGTCTTTTAATTGGGGGTGCTTTTGGTGAATTGTTAGGGAGACCAATAGGTTAGAGGGAACCCTCGCTGTTCTTTTCCGCGTTTTGTAGGTTTTGGTTTGCGTCGCCCGGCCCGGTTGGGCTTTCGCGGGTCGGGGCGCGACAGCTTGGTATCAGAGCATAGGTTGTAGATCCCAGGGTTTAGGATCAGGATTCGGTTGAGTTGAGCGTGGAATGGATTAGTTCTATGTCTAGAACACCCGTGCATGCTCATTTTGATGTGTTATGCTTTTCCGCTTTATGTTGTGCTGCTTTGTTTTGGGTTTCGAACGAGTGGACGCTCGTTTGTCGTTGGTGATTGTCCAGATGTCGGGAGTTCGATGCCGACCTTCGGTTGTTGGTCGGGGTGGGGCACGACTTGGTCGACCTGCCCGACCTGACAGGGTAGTACCTGTCAGGGAGGTCAGAGCTAGACGGATTGAGCCATCACCAGCGACGGCTTCGGTCACACGGGAGGAGACCCTTCTCGCCGAGGAGGGGGTTCTCGCTCCGGTCGACGCGCGGACCGCTGTGGTAGCCTTGCTGGAGTGTCAGCAGTATGCCACCCGGTTCACGCACTTGGTCCGTTTTGCGGGGGCAGTGGCAGCAGATCCAGTGGCCAGTGCATGTCAGTTTGAGCAGAGGCTTCGATCAGAGATCTGACGACGGACCAGTTCTTACCGCTTCCAGGCGTACTCAGCAGTTCCGGACTGCGCCTTGGCAGTAGGGGCGCAGTTGCGAGACGAGAGGTGCCGGGCAGTTCCACCGGCATCCTCTACCAGCACACCGCAGAGACCCCAGTTCAGAGGGGGATTCGGCAGAGGGAACCAGCGGCATCAGCGACGCTTTCAGCAGCGGTCGCAGCGCCCGCAGCAGTTCCAGGCACAGTTGCCTAGTCCTCCAGGCCAGTTTCTCCTGACGACCGGGCCGTCTGGGCAGGCTCCGTAGGGGGAGGCCAGAGTCACGTGCTTCTCGTGCGAGCAGCTGGGACACTACCGTAGGACTGCCACTTGCGAGGAGCGCGGGGCGCTGTGCCGCAGGGGAGTCGAGGCGGTGGGTCCAGTGCTTGGCAGGGGAGCAGTGGCGGGACCGGATTAGGGGCGGGACCAGGCCGCTCCAGAGGTGGAGGCGGCCAGCGGGGGCGTGTGTTTTCTTCCGGGGCGTCAGCAGCCGGGCGCGTCAGTCACGTGCTTCCAGTGCGGGCAGCTGGGGCACTACCGTAGAGACTGTTCCTTGCGAGGAGCGCGGGGCGCTGTGCCGCAGGGCAGTAGAGGCGGAGGGCCCAGTGCCTGGCAGGGGAGCAGTGGTGGGCGCAGGTCAACTGCTGGACCGAGATGCTCCAGGGGTGGAGGCAGCCAGCGAGGTCGTGTGGTTACTCTTCCGGCGCGTGAGCAGCCGGACACCGTTCAGCAGTACCAGCAGCTACAGCAGTACCAGCAGGCAGCGGCAAAGCCATCCGTGCTCAGAGGGTTAGAGACGAGTTGGCTAGAGGTGGCACAGTTTGTAGATTCACCGATTGGCGGCACAGTCAGGGTAGACCGGGTCTGCCGATCTTGTTCTTTGGAGGTTGGAAACCTTCGTGTCTGTCTAGACCTGCGGGTGCTAGACATGACGGGCTTCGATGTGATACTCAATATGGACTGGTTAGCAGCATACCGAGCTATCATCGACTGTGGTCGCCGGAGGGTGGTCGCTTGGACACCCGATGGGACACAGTTTGTGTTGTTGGGGGATCGGTTTTCAGCCGATTCCTTTGCTTGTGGTGTGGGGAGACGTGGCAGCGAGCACTCAGCCTTGTTGGCCAGTCTGTCCCTGTTCAGTTCAGAGGGAGTGCAGCAGAGCAGTTTCCCCAGGATCGTGTGCGACTATACCGACGTGTTTCCCGAGGTGTTGCCAGGGCTTCCACCGCCCAGAGAGGTCGATTTTGAGATCGACCTGGTACCGGGTACCGCACCGATCTCTCTCCTAGCTTTCAGGATGGCACCAGCAGAGCAGAGTGAGTTGAGGACCCAGCTAGACGAGCTTACCAGCAGAGGTTTCATCCGTCCCAGCATGTCTCCCTGGGGGGCGTCAGTGTTGTTCGCAAAGAAGAAGGATGGTACCCTTCGACTTTGCATAGACTACAGGCGGCTCAAGTGACGGTGAAGAACAGGTATCCGATGCCGCGGATCGACGACCTGTTTGACCAGTTGAGAGGATCTTCAGTGTTCTCGAAGATCGACCTCCGCACCGGCTACCACCAGTTGAGGGTTCGGGATTGCGACATCCCGAAGACGGCTTTTCGGACTCGGTACGGCTTGTACGAGTTCGTGGTGATGCCGTTTGGGTTGACGAACGCACCAGCAGCGTTCATGGATCTCATGCAGAGGATATTCCGGCCTTTCCTAGACGAGTTCGTGGTGGTGTTCGTCGACGACATCCTTATCTACTCCCGGTTAGAGGCGGAGCACGAGTGACACTTGGCGACAGTGTTGCAGCTACTTAGGGAGCATCGGCTTTATGCCAAGGCTTCCAAGTGCGAGTTCTGGCTCGCACAGGTGGGATTCCTTGGACACGTGGTGTCGGCAGCAGGGATCTCAGTTGACCCGGCCAAGGTCGAGGTAGTGGTACAGTGGCAGAGATCGAGGACAGTGTTTGAGGTCCGTAGTTTCTTAGGCCAGGCGGGTTACTACAGACGGTTCGTGCGGGACTTCTCCAAAGTTGCCGGATCGTTGACCAGACTGACACAGAAGGCCGTCCCGTTCGTGTGGGATGATGCTTGTGAGCGAGCCTTCGTGGAGCTGAGGACGAGGTTGACCAGTGCGCCGGTGCTGATCGTCCCCGAGCGAGGTGTTGGTTACAGTGTTTACAGTGACGCTAGCGGTGAGGGTTTGGGATGTGTCCTCATGCAGGAGGGGCATGTAGTTTCCTATGGTTCTCGTCAGCTGAAGAACCATGAGAGGAACAACCCTACTCACGACCTGGAGCTAGCAGCGGTGGTCTTCGCCCTGAAGACCTGGCGACATTATCTCTATGGCGAGAAGTTCTCAGTCTTCTCGGACCATAAGAGTTTGAGGCACGTTTTCACCCAACGTGACCTCAACCTGAGGCAGCGACGCTGGATGGAGCTACTGGAGGACTATGACTTTGCGTTACATTACCATCCTGGTAAGGCAAACGTCGTAGCAGACGCGCTGAGCAGACAGGTGAGAGACACCAGAGCAGCAGTTGCAGGGTTGTCAGCGCGGCAGTGGCAGGCTCTAGAGACGGCAGGCCAGTTTGGGCTCGAGTTCGAGGATTGGGGATCCAGCAGTTTTCTCTATGCAGTGCAGAGTATGCCAGCAGTCTTAGCCAGAGTGTTAGAGGCACAGCACAGTGACCCAGAGCTCGAGGAGTTACGCACAGCAGCGGGCACGGAGGGCGCAGATGGAGACTGGACAGTATCGCGAGACGGAGGGCTACGGTTCCGAGGCAGAGTAGCGGTTCCAGCAGATCCAGTTCTTCGAGACGACGTCCTACGAGAGTTCCACCACTCTCGCTTTGCAGTTCATCCCGGCGGCACCAAGATGTACCAGGATCTTCGGCGACAGTTCTGGTGGCGCGGGATGAAGAGGGCAGTCACGGAGTTCGTATCGCGCTGCCTTACCTGTCAGAAGGTCAAGGCAGAGCACCAGCGGACTCCGGGGTTACTTCAGCTGCTTCCACTAGCTGAGTGGAAGTGGGAGCACATCACGATGGACTTCGTGACCGGGCTATCGAGATCTCCTAGGGGGAATGACGCGATTTGGGTCATCGTTGATCGATTGACCAAATCGGCGCTCTTCCTGCCTATGCGGGTGACAGACTCGACGGACAGGTTGGGTAGCTTGTACGTCAGAGAGGTGGTCAGACTACACGGAGTTCCAGTTTCTATCGTGTCAGACCGTGACCCCAGGTTCACCAGCAGGTTCTGGCGCGACTTTCAGGAGGCAGTTGGCACACTCCTGACTTTCAGTATGACTTTCCATCCGCAGACAGACGGGCAGTCAGAGCGGACGATCCAGATCTTGGAGGACATACTGAGAGCATGTGTCCTCGACGCAGGAGGCAGCTGGGAGGAGCACGTTCCCTTGGTGGAGTTCGTCTACAACAACAACTAACAGTCCAGTCTTGGAGTAGCACCTTTCGAGGCGTTGTACGGTAGGCCGTGTCTTTCTCCAGTGTGCTGGATAGAGGTTGGAGAGGCTTCACTCACCGGTCCAGACATCGTCAGGCGGTCGTCAGAGAGGTTAGTGCAGATCAGGCAGAGGCTTTTGACGGGTCAGAGCCGGTAGAAGAGTTATGCAGATCAGAGGCGACGACCGTTGGAGTTTGCAGTCGGCGACCGAGTGTTCTTGCGAGCATCGCCGTACAGAGGTTCTGTCAGGTTTGGCAGAGGTGGTAAGTTGGCGCCGAGGTTTGTCGGGCCGTTCGAGATCTTTGAGAGGGTTGGCGAGGTAGCTTACCGCCTGGATCTTCCTCAGCACATGTCTGCTGTGCATCCGACTTTCCATGTGTCGATGCTGAGGAAGTATCACCCAGACCCGTCTTATGTCATCAGGGTGGATGACATTGAGCTTGAGGCAGACGCGAGCTTTGTTGAGCAGCTGGTTCAGGTACTTGATCGGAGGGATCAGGTCTTGCTGGGCAAGACGATTCCCTTGGTCAAGGTACTGTGGCAGCACAGAGGCACCGAGGAGGTCACTTGGGAGCGCGAGGCGCGCATGCGGCAGGAGTTTCCGCAGTTGTTTTCTTCTCCAGGTACCTCTTGTCCTGTCTTCTAGTGTACCTGTTTTGTTGTTCCGAGCCCTACCCTTATCGAATCTCGGGACGAGATTTCCTTTAAGGGTATTAGGATGTGAGGACCTGTCCCTCTACCTCTGTGGCTCATTGTAGACCGCAAGGGCAATTTGGTAAATTGCGTCTTGTTGGTTTGTTTCACACCCGCGTGTGCACACACTGGCATTGTATGTGTTAGTGTTTGTTTAGAACGGCTAGGTAGACCCGGGATCGGAAGATCCCAGATCGGGCGCGCGAAAGCTTGCCTTTGGGCAGCTGACGACCATTGAGCGATCGATCGCTCATTGGGACGATCAATCGGACTCGTGAGCGAGTCGGTTTGTTTTGATCCGGGGCGAGAACGAGGAGCGACCGATCGGACTCGCGTCGGTGGCTTTTCTGCTTCGCGAGGACGGCCACCGCTGGCCGTCGCTCTCCTCTGTCAGAGGGGGGGAGGACTTTCCCTTCCCTCCCCTCACTTTCTCCCCCTTTCCCCGGCTTTCCCCTCCCCCTTTCCCCTCCTTTCTTCCCCTCCTCTTCCTCCTTCTCCTCTCTTTCTTCTTCCTTCCTTCTTTCTCTCCCGAAGCTCTGTTCTTCCCCTGTTCCGGCAGCCAACCTTCCTCACCTCCGTTCTCCCTCCTCCGGCCATCTTTTTTGGCCGTTCTAAGGCTCGTTGGATTCGTGACAATGAGAGGAAGATCCTTGAAGTGGTTTGGAGGCTTGTTGGTGACCAAATCGCAGGGAATCAGCCGAGGAAAGCGCAGCTAGGTAGGGTTATACCTACTGTGTTTATTTCGGGTTTTCTTGAGATCTAGCCGTTGGATCTTGTTGATCCTTGCTTTGTTGGTTTCCTTATACCTGTTAGAATTACTGATATGAGTTTCATGTTATTTGGTTGAGATTTCAGTAGGTTTATTCCATGATTAAGCTCGGATTTCTGGTTTTCTGCTGTTCTTGAGGAACAGCCGGCTTGCGGCGAGTTTTCCAGCCGGCGTGTACATGATCTTGGCTTTTCATAAACATAAGAGTTGTAGATATATTCGTTAGCTTTCCATTACATCTTGTTTTGTAATTTGCCGATTTTTCTACGATTTCTTATGAATTGTTTTCTGGAGGGCTGCGTTGCAGCAATTAATGGGTAAGTTAGTTTGATTAACGATTTTGATTAGCGTTTTCCCGTTAATCCAACCGTTGGATGATTATGAAATTTGGATATGTTGATCATGGTATATACACCTACTGGTGCCCAAGTTGGATCGTGAATCCGACGTCGTTCATCAGTGGTTTTCGGGGTTGCTTCCCGTTGCAGGAGTTCGCGGTCGACGGTCGTAGTGTCGTCGTAATGCCGGGACCCGTTGCGGATCGGCTGGCAGCGGTTGGTAGTACCGCTGCAGCGATCCAGTAGACTTATATGATGCTTGTCATACTATTTCATGCTCTGCTTCTTATCTGTGTATGTCATATCATGCATTGTTGTTTGTGCATTAGTTGCATTGGTTAGGGCGTGGGTGATCTTTGGGTCGCCGTCCCGAGGCTGGAAGCTCGGAATTAGTCCTAGGACCGGGGTTGGGCTGTTATTACCCGGTTCGAATTGTGGTGTCCAGTCGATTCGATGATAGGCTTAGATGACTGGTACACTTCTTGCTTGATGATTGTAGAGGTCGTGTCGGCCTTGAGTCGGATGCTGAGGTGTAGCCGGTGTCCCACTTTGCGGACCCTGGGGTAGAGGAGTTGCCTACCCAGCGGTGCTTTTTTCCCGCCTGTAGTGCCGTTCCCTGCAGTTGTGTGTCGCCAGTGTTGTTCCTGCTACTGAGTGCTGCTCCTGGGCCTCAGGGACACGCGGTGGGGTTATGGGACCCCTGTATACACCCAGATCCTACTTGAGGGCGACACTGTTGCGTTTCCCTCTTCCTTCTGTGTGTCGTAGTGTAGATCCCTACTGAGCTTAGTGCTCACACCTATCCGGGCTGCGTTTTGCAGGTGCAGGCGTCAGTTCTTCCTCTGTGGCCCCTACCGGGCAGTTGGTTGGCGGTGCGGCGGCGCCAGGCGGGCTTTGAGAGTTGGTGATCTTTACAGCTTTTGTACCTTATGCTAGATAGTCTCATACGGGAGCAATGTTGTATTTGAACTCCCCCCTCTCCGAGGATATGTATATTAAACCTTTTTGAGTTTTAAATCTGTGGTTCCAGGCTTCATTATTATATTGTCTTTTAATTGGGGGTGCTTTTGGTGAATTGTTAGGGAGACCAATAGGTTAGAGGGAACCTTCGCCGTTCTTTTCCACGTTTTGTAGGTTCCGGTTCGCGTCGCCCGGCTCGGTTGGGCTTTCGCGAGTCGGGGCGCGACATAGGGTTTCTAGCGGGGGCGCGCAGCTGGAGATGAAGTCACTGAGAATGCATCAAGAAGGGGAAAATAGGACACATTGCTCTAATTCCACACCCTAGGTGTCACAATATCGCAGGTTGGAGGATATTTGTGCATCTCGACATCATCTGACCAAATCAACATCAACGGACAGAAGGTATTATGGAGTATTCGTCTCTGATTTCGCCCAATGTTCTTCATTTTCTCACGATTTATGGCCCTAACATGTTATTTTGCATCTCTTACTCTCTACCATGTCAACGACTGTGGTCTAAGAGCCAAGCTAAGGACATCTTGCACATCGATGAACCATGGGTGAATATTTTATGGATGTCCAACACGCAGGGTGAAAGTCCAAGAGGGGTTGGTCTATTGGACCTTTAATGAATAATCGATGAGGTGGAAAACTTAGGTAGGAGAAGTCTAAGAACTTGTATGCTTGTAAATGAAATGAATGGTAAATTAAACAAGTAAATAAGGATGAGATGGGCCAAAGTTTTATAGTGGTTCGGTCCACCTGACCTACGTCCACTTCACTCAAGGCCGTATTTGAAGTTCCACTACTTGCAATGTCGTGCCCCGACCCGCGTAGGCCCAACCAGGCCAGGCGAAGCGAACCGGAATCTAACCTACTGTGGAAATTTTGGCGAGGTTTCCCTCTAATAATAGTGGTCTCCCTAGCAATTCATAATCATCTAGTATTAAATATTTAATCACAAACCTCAAAACTGAAACTGAAAATATTACAAATACTCAACATGGTAAAAATTATACAATTCTCTCCCGTAGGAGGCTAGCTAAACAAAAGGGTATAAGTAGATGATCACCGCTCCTCAAGCACCGCCAGACGTCGCCACGTCACCAAACGCCTGCCCGGTAGGGGTGACCGAAGAAGAGCTAGCGTCAGCACATGCAAAACGCAGCCCGGGTAGGAGTGAGCACTAAGCTTAGCAAGGTCACTACACTACGACACTCACAAGGGAGGGAACACAACAGTGCCGTTCCCAAGTCAAACCTAGGTGTATACAAGGGTCCCATAACCCCACCGGGAGTCCGTGAACGCAGGCCCAAACACTGCAGACTCTCAACATGACACAAAACACTATTTGGCGGGCAAGGACACCGCTGGGCAGGCACACCCTCACCCAAGAGTTAAGAACACCGAACACCGGCTACACCTCAGATTCAACTTGGAGTCGACACGACCTCTAATCATCAAACAACATGTATTCAGGTTATCTAACCCTATCATCGATATCGACTGAATACTACAAATCGAGTCCTGGACAAAGCTACCCACAACAGTCCTAGAGCTAGATCCGGACTACCCGAAAGCCCCAAATCGGCGATCAACTCATCGCCAGCGTCCTACTCCTATGCAACTAATGCACAAAACAATGCATGCTATGATCACACGCAGAGTAAATACAGATACGCATGCAACAAATGTGATGATATATTGAACAAGGTCTGGGCACGACACTATGCCGGCCTGGGGTAGTGAACAGGTAAGTAAGGTCTAGGAGCTGCTGCAGTGGTACCACCACCAACTGCCAGCAGTCCACCACAACACCTGCATCGGGAAGCAGCCCCGCAAACAACAGCTCACAGACATCACAGATAAAGCCCTCGGTGCACGCCGACATGCAAGGCTAAGGAAAGCTGTAGGGCTACCCGCCCGTTTATTCTAAACATCCCGGGAGTCATCACTCCCCCGGTTCACCACTGCCTCTATTATAGGGTTAACATGCTTAAACATATGTACCAGGTATAAGACAGTAAAAAAAACCGTCATACAAAGCCCCGCGGGAAAAAGCTACTTGAAAACACCCCTCAGCCACTAAGAGATCGATCTCTCTTCCAGAGAAGATCGATCTTCTTACTGCTTGGGAGAAAACTCATCCCTGTCAACCGGAAGAGATCGATCTTCTCCACCAGAAGGATTGATCTTCTTTGTGACATAGGAGGAAACTCGTCCCTATCAACCGAAGGAGATCGATCTTCTCTACTAGAAGGATCGATCTTCTTCGTGACATGGAACCCGCCATACCAGCCTAAGCAAGGATCGATCTTCTCCAATCGAAGGATCGATCCTGCTCGGGCTGGATCTGACACCCCATAAGGGATCGATCTTTCCTCAAGAGAGATCGATCCGAATGGGTTCTCCGGCGGGCGGACGACAAGAAATACCGTCGGAAAACACAACCAAACCCCCAAAAACTCTGGGATTTGGTAGGTCAAGGAACCACGAGTCCAAAACCAGTGAGATCATGGAAAACAAACATGTATTTAAACGGATCTAAGCAAAAGATCACAAATAAACCGGAAAACTCCAAAACCCCGAAAGATTTGTAGGTAGGATCCCTACCTAAGCAATAGCAGCTTCAATCCTAGCTGCTAGGTCTTGGATCGTCCTCAACTCCTTCAAAATCAACAAATCTAGCTCAAGATCCACAAATTTCAAAAGGGATTCAAGAAGAGAGTTGCGTTCGCTTTATAGGCAAACGAACTGACCTATGAATGATCGATCTTTCCTGGGAGAAAGATCGATCCTTCATGACGATCACACCTTGACTTTCTGGCACAAGGAGATCGATCTCTTAGCCAAAGAAGATCGATCTTATTTGTCCAGAAAGCTAAACTTGGGCAAGAACTCAAGCCCAAGCCCGGATCTTTCGATCCCGGGTCCCACTAACCATTCTAGCCAAACATTACCACAAACATGGTCAGTGTGTGCACACACGGGTGTGAAACTAGCCGACAAGGCGTAATTTACCAAATTGCCCTTGCGGTCTACATCGAGCCACATGAGTAGAGGGACGGGTCCTCACATCCTAATACCCTTAAAGGAAATCTCGTCCCGAGATTCGATAAAGGTAGGGCTCGGAAATAGAAAGAAACAACTGCACTAGAAGACATGACAAAAGTTACCTCGAGAAGGGAATAAGTGCGGATACTCCTGCCGCATGCGCGCCTCGCGCTTCCAGGTCATCTCCTTGACGCCTCTGTGTCTCCACAGTACCTTGACCAAGGGAATCATCTTTCCCCGCAAGACCTGATCCCTCCGGTCAAGTACTCGAACTGGCTGCTCAACGAACGTCGCGTCTGCCTCAAGCTCGATGTCATCCACTTCGATAACATGCGATGGGTTGGGGTGGTACTTCCTCAGCATCGACACGTGAAAAGTCGGGTGCACAGCTGACATATGCTGAGGAAGGTCCAAGCAGCAGGCTACCTCGCCGACCCTCTCTAGGATCTCAAACGGTCCGACGAACCTCGGAACCAACTTGCCCCCGCTGCCAAACCTGACGGACCCTCTATACGGTGCTGCCCGCAGGAACAAACTATCGCCAACTAAGAACTCAAGCGGTCGTCGCTTCTGATCTGCATAGCTCTTCTGCCGGCTCTGAGCAATCAGAAGCCTCTGCCTGATCTGCACTAACCTCTCTGACGACCTCCTGATGATGTCTGGACCAGTGATTGACGCCTCTCCAAGCTCTCAGTCGAGTCTGTCGTCCACATAGGCAGGAAGTGTACCGATTTGGTCAATCGATCAACGATGACCCAAATCGCGTCATTCCCTCTAAGTGATCTCGGTAGCCCGGTCACGAAGTCTATCGTGATGTGCTCCCACTTCAACTCAACTAGTGGAAGCGGCTGAAGTAACCCCGGAGTCCGCTGGTGCTCTGCCATGACCTTCTGACAGGTAAGGCAGCGCGATACGAACTCCGTCACTGCCCTCTTCATCCCACGCCACCAGAACTGTCGCCAAAGATCCTGTTACATCTTGGTTCCGTCGGGATGAACTGCAAAGCGAGAGTGGTGGAACTCTCGCAGGATGTCGTCTCGAAGAACCGGATCTGCTGGAACTGCTACTCTACCTCGGAACCGTAGCCCTCCGTCTGACGATACTGTCCAGCCTCCGTCTGCGCCCTCTGTGCCCGCCGAAGTGCGTAACTCCTCGAGCTCTACATCGCTGTGCTGCGCCTCTATCACCCTGGCTAGGACCGCTGGCATGCTCTGCACTGCGTAGAGGAAGCTGCTGGATCCCTGATCCTCGAACTCTAGCCCCAACTGGTCCGCTATCTCAAGTGCCTGCCACTGCCGCGCTGATAGTCCTTCTACTGCTGCTCTGGTCTCTCTCACTTGCCTGCTCAGCGCGTCTGTGACGACGTTTGCCTTACCAGGATGGTAATGCAACTCGAAGTGGTAGTCCTCCAGTAGCTCCATCCAGCGTCGCTGCCTCAGGTTGAGGTCACGTTGGATGAAAACGTGCCTCAAACTCTTATGGTCCGAGAAGACAGAAAACTTCTCGCCATAGAGGTAGTGCCGCCAGGTCTTCAGGGCGAAGACCACTACCGCTAGCTCCAAGTCATGGGTTGGGTAGTTCCTCTCATGGTTCTTCAACTAGCGAGAACCATAGGCAACTACGTGTCTGTCACGCCCCGACCCAGAAAATCCATCCGGACCGGGACGTGAGGGTCCTAAACTCTTCTAAAAAAAATCGAACGGCGAGAGTCTCTCCTATATTTCCTCAATTTGAACCCTATGCAGTTTACAATTTAATCTCAAATTTAGAACAACAAGTAAAACAATTCTAAATTCAACATTAATACAATTCTGCTATTATCATTTCACTTACTGACACAGGTTCTTGTACATCATCTATTTATACAATAATTCCACCAACCCTCATCACATACATTAATACAGATAATCAAATCTTCGAAAAGGGAAATTATACATTTAATCAAACTGCAGATGTACAACTATTAATAAAAGTGAAAACTCCAGGATCGTTAAGTACTCCTCGAAACTCCAAGTCCGCGATCACCTCGAGAATGGCGCACCAACACCCAGAAGATCACCTGAAAGAAAAAGACTGCATCGACCTGCATCGCCGATGCAGCCCAGGTAGGAGTGAGCAACAAAGCTCAGTAGGGTTCTACGCTATTCTACGACACACTGAAGGGAGGAAAACAACAACTGTGTTGTCTCTCCGCCTAAGTCTAAGGAATGCCAAGGGTCTCATAACCCTATCGATGTCCCAAGGGCTCTTGTCATGAAACCTCTCTCTTGAACATGTTACCAGGAGGCCATGGAACAGTAACATACAGGATCACCCTTACCCAAGCAGGATTCCCATGCCTTGGGGACCCACGTCGAGAACGCATCGACATCCATCCTTAGCACTTGGCCTTGGAGAAACAACACGACCTCTAAACCTCAAACAATATAATATTCCAGTCCAACTACCTAATAATCCTCGAATCATATCAAACATAATCACTGATGACAATCACATCCTAATCCTCGACTACCCCAAACCCCGGTCCTAGGCCTAGATCGGGGCTACCCGAGAACCCCGGATCGATGATCGAATCCATCGTCTACCACCTAGCCTGATGCCTCTAATGCAATCAAATGCATGCAATGCTCACACGCACATCAAGAGGAATTCAGACATGCAATAATATGACATCACAACATACAGGGCTAGGCAAAGCCTACAGCTTGCCAAGGGGTAAACATGCATAAAGCAAATAAAGGTCTAAACTACAATAATCCAATATTATAACGGCGCCCACGGGCCGTAAACATGAAACAACACATTCAATCGAAATTTCGGCATTACAACGGCGTCCACAGCCGTCAACCGCAATTTCTACAATGGGGGCACAACCCCGGCCACACAGATAATAATCAAACACATTTACAATATACATCAACTAGGGCACACCTTCGGCCCACTTAATTATCTAAACATCCCAAGGGGCATGACTCCCTTGGTTCAACCACAAGACAAGCATATATGTATACAATACAATGTAAAATAAGCATGACATGCAATTTATTACTAATTGGACAGGGATGATTCATAACTAACTAATCATGCCGAAAATCAGACCATTAATCATCTAAAGACCATCCATTAGAACATGCTAACCCTTGAGATTACTAGGAATACTAATTGCACGCATCTCGAAGAGTTAAACACGGTAAAACACCGAAAATCCGCTAAATAGCCAAATCCCATATTTCTACATTAAGCCCTGGTTAGAGGCGATGAAATCTCATCAATTCGATGTCCAAACGACGTCGAATTGGAAATTAAACTTGGGCAAATGTAGATTAGCATACTAGGAACATGCAACCCAATAATTGGATCTAATTGATGTCTAATTTCCACAGATTTTAGTAATCAATTTCTTAATCTCTGTTTCGCAGCAGTTTAGGAAACAATTCGTCAAAAATTATAGGAAAATCCAAAAATCATGCAATTAGCGGAAAGAGAAAGATAACTCGATGATCTACAACTTTCATCTTGAAAGTTTTACGAGATCATGCTCACACAGCTCACAAATCGAGCTCGAACATGACTGTTAATCGAAGAACAGGGAACCGACAAAAATCAGGGAAAAACATGCTTAAATCTAGCATAAATCGAAATCAAATCCTCCCAAACTTAGATTAGTTGCTAAACAAGCCTACAAGCATCATTTAACACAAATAAAACCATAGATCCAACAACTAAATCCTAGATCTAGCTTAATCCAAGGATTAAGGTAGAAAACCTAGCTACCTTCACATGCTAATCCCCTGCTAATCCACCTTGATCCGCCGTCCTCCATCGTCGCCGTCGTCTCCAGCTCGCCGGAGAGCCGCCGGAGTCCTCCCATAGCCGCAGCCGTCGCTGGAGAAGGAAGAAGGCTGCCGCGGGAGAGAGAGAGGCGAGGAAGGAGAAGGAGGAGGGGACCTCGCCGTCGCCTCCAGGCTGCCGGGGAAGGGACGGGGTCGCCGCGGGAGAGAGGGAAGGTTGCCGCGGGAGAGAGAAGGGAAGGAAGGAGGAGGGGCGTTGGGCACGGGAAAGCAGGGAAGGAAGAGAGGGAAAAGAAAAAGGGGAAAGAGAAAAGAAAAAGGAAAAGGAAGAGAGAGAGGAAAGGAAAGTAGGAGAGAGAAAGAGCTAAGCCAATTATGTGGCTGAGCTGGTCTAGTTGAGTCAACTAATCGGACTGAATCCGATTTGACCCCAAATTGCGATCTCGTCGCAATCTCACCCGGATCTGACGATCGCGGATGCTCCTACTACAACTATTCAATCATATACATCAATCAAGGCTGTGCGTGCACTACGCGGGTGTGAAACTGACCACCAAGGCGCAATTTACCAAATTGCCCTTGGAGTCCAAAAACCGCGATGCGATCAATCGACCGCAACCCAAGGCCAACCGGGCCAAAACCAACCAAGCCAAGCCCTCGACCTAACGCGGTCGGACTGGGTTAGAGGAACGGGTCCTCACAGTGTCCCTCCTGCATGAGGACACACCCCAAACCCTCATCACTGGCGTCGCAGTAGACACTGTAACCAACGCCTCGCTCGGGGACGATCAGCACCGGCGCACTGGTCAACCTGGTCCTCAGCTGCACGAAAGCTCGCTCACTGGCATCATCCCACACGAACGAGACGGCCTTCTGTGTCAGTCTGGTCAACGGTCCGGTGACTCTGGAGAAGTCCCACATGAATCGCCTGTAGTATCCGCCAAGCCTAGGAAGTTGCGGACCTCGAACACTATCCTCGGTCTCTGCCATTGTACCACTGCCTCGATCTTGGAGGGGTCGACTGAGATCCCTACTGCCGACACCACGTGTCCAAGGAATCCCACCTGTGCAAGCCAGAACTCGCACTTGGAAGCCTTGGCAAAAAGTCGATGCTTCCGAAGTAGCTGCAACACTATCGCCAAGTGTCGCTCATGCTCCTCCTTTGACAGAGAGTAGATTAGAATGTCGTCGATGAACACCACCACGAACTGGTCTAGGAACGGCCGGAAGATCCTCTGCATGAGATCCATGAACGCTGCTGGTGCGTTCGTCAGCCCAAACGACATCACCACGAACTCGTACAGGACGTACCGAGTCCGGAATGCCGTCTTCGGGATGTCGCAATCCTGAACCCTCAACTGGTGGTAGCCGGTGTGGAGGTCGATCTTCGAGAACACTGAAGATCCTCGCAGCTGGTCAAACAAGTCGTCGATCCTCGGCATCGGATACCTGTTCTTCATCGTCACCCTATTGAGCCACCTGTAGTCTATGCAAAGTCGAAGGGTACCATCCTTTTTCTTTGCGAACAACACTGGCGCCCCCCAGAGAGACATGCTTGGACGGATGAAGCCTCTGCTGATCAGCTCATCCAACTGGGTCCTCAACTAACTCTGCTCTGTTGGTGCCATCCTGAAAGCTGGGAGAGAGATCGGTGGGTACCTGGTACTAGGTTGAGCTCGAAATCGACCTCTCTGGACGGTGGGAGCCCTGGAAGCACCTCGGGGAACATGTCTGCAAAGTCGCACACGATCCTGGGAAAACTGCGCTGCTGCACTCCCTCAGAACCGAACAGGGACAAGCTAGCCAACAAGGCTGAAAGCTCGCTGCCACGCCTCCCTACACCACAAGCAAATAAATCGGCGGAGAACCGATCCCCCAACAACACAAACCGTGTCCCGTCAGGTGCCCAAGCGACCACCCTCCAACGACCACAGTCGATGACGGCTCGGTATGCTGCCAACCAGTCCATACCGAGTATCACGTCAAAGCCGATCATGTCTAGTACCCGCAGGTCTAGACAGACCCGGAGGCCTCCAACCTCCAATGAATATGATCGACAGACCCGGTCTACCCTGACTGCTGCGCCGATCGGTGAGTCTACAGACTGTGCCACCTCTAGCCGACTCGTCTCTAACCCTAGCGATGCCACACACATGCTAGCAATGTAGGAGTGAGACGCCCCTGAGTCTATCAGCACATCTACTAAGGAACTAGAAAACTGAAAGATACATCTGAGGACGGATGGCTCTGCCGCTGCCAGATGGTACTGCTGTGGCGACTGGTAAAGCTACTCGGTGCCCGGCTGCTCACACTCAAGAAGAGCAAACACATGCCCTCTCTGGCCGCCCCCACCCCTGGAGCGGCTCGGTCCAGCCCCTGGTCCGCGCCCACCACTGCTCCCCTGCCAGGCATCGGACCCTCCGCCTCTATTGCCTTGCGGCGTAGCGCCTCGCACTCCTCGCAATGGACGGTCTCTATGGTAATGCCTCGGCTGCCCACACTGGAAACACGTGACCGATGCGCGATCAGGCTGCTGACCTTGGCCTCCCCACGACGGAGCCTGCCCAGACTGCCCGGCCGTCGAGAGAAATTGGCCCACTGGACTTGCCAGCTGTAGCTGGAACTGCTGTGGGCGCTGTGACTGCTGCTGGAAGTGTCGCTGACACCACCGCTAGCACCTACCGGATCCCCCTTTGAACTGGAGTCTCTGTGGTATGCTCCCAGAGAATGCTGGTGGAACCACCCGGCACCTCTCAGCCTACAACTATGCCTCCCCTGCCAAAGCATAGTTTAGAACCGCAGCGTATACCTGGAAGCGGTGGGAACCGGCCTGCCGTCTCATCTCTGATCGAAGTCCCCACTCGAACTGCCGCTGAAACTCCAACAAGACCGCTGCAGCGGCCCGCGCGTCGACAGGAGGGGGAACCCTCTCCTCGGTGAGAAGGGCCTCCTCCCGTGCGACCGAAACCGCCGCTGGTGATGGTGCAGTCCGTCTAGCTCTGATCGCCCTGACAGGTGCCACCCTGTCCGGTTGGGCGGGTCGACCAAGTTGGGCCCCACCCCGACCTACATAAGAAGGTCAATCTCGAGTTCCCGACATCTGCGCAATCACCAACGACAAACGAGCGTCCACTCGTCAGAAAATGGCAAAACAAACAGCACAACAATAAAGCGGAAGACATAAAAAGCACAACGAGAGCATGCACGGATGTTCTAGACATAGAACTATCCCAACCCACGCTCAATCTCAACCGAAGCCTGATCCTACTCCCTGGGATCTATAGCCTATGCTCTGATACCATGTTGTCGCAGCCTGACCCGCGTAGGCCCAACCGGGCTGGGCGACGCGAACGGGATCCTAACCTACTGCGAAAATTTTGGCGAGGTTTCCCTCTAATCATAGTGGTCTCCCTAGCAATTCATAATCATCCTGTATTAAACATTTAATCACAAACCTCAAAACTGAAACTGAAAATTTTACAAATCCTCAACAGGGTAAAACTTATACAATTCTCTCCCGTAGGAGGCTAGCTAAACAAAAGGATATAAGCAGATGATCACCGCTCCTCAAGCACCACCAGACGCCGCCACGTCACCAAACACCTGCCCGGTAGGGGCGACCGAAGAAGAAGTAGCGCCAGCACCTGCAAAACGCAGCCCGGGTAGGAGTGAGCACTAAGCTCAGCAGGGACACTACACTACGACACTCACAAGGGAGGGAACACAACAGTGCCATCCCCAAGTCAAACCTAGGTGTATACAAGGGTCCCATAACCCCATCGGGAGTCCGTGAACGCAGGCCCAAACGCTGAAGACTCTCAACAGGACACAGAACACTATTTGGCGGGCAAGGACACCATTGGGCAGGCACACCCCCACCCAAGAGTCAAGAACACCGGACACAGGCTACACCTCAGATTCAACTTGGAGTCGACACGACCTCTAATCATCAAATAACATGTATTCAGGTCATCTAACCCTATCATCGATATCGACTGAATACTACAAATCGAGTCCTGGACCAAGCTACCCACAACGGTCCTAGAGCTAGATCCGGACTACCCGAAAGCCCCAAATCGGCGATCAACTCATCGCCAGCGTCCTACTCCTATGCAACTAATGCACAAAACAATGCATGCTATGATCACACGTAGAATAAATACAGATACGCATGCAACAAATGTGATGATATATTGAACAAGTTCTGGGCATGACACTCTGCCGACCCGGGGTAGTGAACATGTAAGTAAGGTCTAGGAGTTGATGCAGTGGTACCACCACCAATTGCCAGCAGTCCACAACAACACCTGTATCGGGAAGTAGCCCTGCAAACAACAGCTCACAGACATCACAGATAAAACCCTCGGCGCATGCCGACATGCAAGGCTAAGAAAAGCTGTAGGGCTACCCGCCAGTTTATTCTAAACATCCCGGGAGTCATCACTCCCCTGGTTCACCACTGCCCCTATTATAGGGCTAACATGCTTAAACATATATACCAGGTATAAGGCAGTAAAGAAAACCATCATACAAAGCCCCGCGGGCAAAAGCCACTTGAAAACACCCCTTAGCCACTAAGAGATCGATCTCTCTTCCAGAGAAGATCGATCTTCTTAGTGCTTGGGAGAAAACTCATCCTTGTCAATCAGAAGAGATCGATCTTCTCCACCAGAAGGATCGATCTCCTTCGTGACATGGGAGGAAACTCGTCCATGTCAACCGAAGGAGATAGATCTTCTCCACCAGAAGGATCAATCTTCTTCGTGACATGGAACCCGCCATACCAGCCTAAGAAAGGATCGATCTTCTCCAACCGAAGGATCGATCCTGATCGGGCTGGGCCTGACGCCCCACAAGGGATCGATCTTTCCTCAAGAGAGATCGATCCGAATGGGTTCTTCGGCGGTCGGACGGTGAGAAATACCGCCGAAAAACACAACCAAACCCCCCAAAACTTTAGGATATGGTAGGTCAAGGAACCACGAGTCCAAAACCGGTGAGATCATGGAAAACAAACATGTATTTAAACGGATCTAAGCAAAAGATCACAAACAAATCGGAAAACTCCAAAACCCCGAAAGATTTGTAGGTAGGATCCCTACCTAAGCAATAGCAGCTTCAATCCTAGCTGCTAGGCCTTGGATCGTCCTCAACTCTTTCAAAATCAACAGATTTGAGCTCAAGATCCACGGATTTCAAAAGGGATTCAAGAAGAGAGTTGCGTTCGCTTTATAGGCAAACGAACCGACCTATGAATGATCGGTCTTTCCTGGGAGAAAGATCGATCCTTCATGACGATCACACCTTGACTTTCTGGCATAAGGAGATCGATCTCTTAGCCAAAAAAGATCGATCTTATTTGTCCAGAAAGCTAGACTTGGGCAAGAACTCAAGCCCAAGTCCGGATCTTTCGATCCCGGGTCCCACGAACCATTCTAACCAAATATTACCACAAACATGGTCAGTGTGTGCACACGCGGGTGTGGAACTAGCCGACAAGGCGCAATTTATCAAATTGTCCTTGCGGTCTACATCGAGCCACAGGAGTAGAGGGATGGGTCCTCACTTGCAAGACCTCTTACAAGCTTTCAACCAAGCTTCCGGATCTTTCCACCAAGTAAATAAGGATGAGATGAGCCAGATTTTTATAGTGGTTCGGTCAACCTGACCTACGCCCACTTCACTCAAGGCCGTCCTTGAAGTTCCACTACTTGCAAGACCTCTTACAAGCTTTCCACTAAGCTTCCGGTTGCTTGGCAATTGGCAACCTTACAATCTCCCTCAAGACTTCTTGGGTATCTTCCAAGTCACTCTTGGATATCTCTCAAAGTCTACTTCACAACTTAAAGTAGTTTTACAAAGATTAAAGCTCTCAACCAAGAGGAAAATAAAAGATTAACTTGTTAAAATGTACACCAATAATCCCCTTGGTTCACGCACAATTTGATGCATCTTCCCTCTTATACTTGGGCTTTAAGGCCTCCAAAAGTAGCTTCAAAAGGCTACTTTGCTATTCTCAAATGGCTCTCTAACGGCTATGTTTCTGACTGGTGGTCGATCGTCACGTTGTCCGCCACAACGTCCATCGTGCTCAAACTATAGCCTGGATCGACCGCCGTATTAGCCTTCAAGCTTCACGGTCGACCGTCGCATCGACCGTCACATCGTCCGTCAGCCTCTGTGAGGAAATGATCCTTTCAGGGTCGATGCCTTGTTCACCCGTCGCTTCTCCAAATCAAGTCACATAGGCCGCGGTTGATCGGTGCATCGACCGCCACATCGTCCGCCAGCCTACAACATTAAAAATGGTTTTCCCTCCAAACCAATACTTAGCAAAAGTATTAAACACACAACCAGTCTTCATGGTCGATCCGTGCATTGATCGCCGCATCGACCGCGAGTACAAAAATATTTAAATATTGAATTTAACCATTTCCAAATTAAGAGATATAAATATTAAATTATTATTTATCATCATTGCACATATTGGCATCATCAAAATAAAGTTAGGACTAACAATCTCCTCTTTTTTTATGATGATAATCTTTTGAATTGTAATGATAAAACCTTAAAGGCTCCCCCTTAATCTAAGCATCCATTTCTTTCATAAAATGTGTTCTAAAGTGTATACGAAGGATGCATACAAGTCATAGCTCTCTATAAGGATATAATAAGCTTGGTTAGAAGCCTAAAAGTGTGAAAGTTCAAAAATTTGATATATGTACATTTTTATATAGAGACATGAAACATGATATTTGAGCATGAATTCTTTTCTCATATAACCTTCAGTAACATGGATAGGTGCCATTCAATTTATAGAAGAAAATTTTCATTTAAACATGAAAAGTTTTCAAGTTTATGTAAAATAATAAAGTTTCAAAACTTTCAAAACTAAAAGATCAACAAATAAGATAAAGCTTAATTTTTTTCACATCACAATATTTCTCTCCCTTTGACATCATCAAAAGGCAATGTAGGAGGGAAGGGGGAAGAAAAACCATCAATTGAAAGAAATAAGGACATTTTAGAAAACCAAATGAAAGTTTTAGAATTAAAATCTTTTTAAGACGAAAAGCACAATCAAATCTTCAAAAACAAGTTATGATAAAGGAATTTCTTAAACCACTTGCGCTAAAGTTGATAAATTACATAGCTTTTAGAAAACGGAGTAACAAGATATAATGGAGGGATCATATATCATTTGATGACTAAAGCATACCTCCATTTCTTTGAGAGCAATTTGTTATCCTCCGTCATATACCTTGAGCCTCCACTTATTAATCTTTTTTTCCTTATCTTTGAATGCAGTCGAGTAAAGGTTAGCAATCTCTTTTTCATCCACATCGGAGGTGGAACTCAAGTCATTTTCTCCCCCAAGTGGTCACCATGGCTTTCTTCTTTTTAAACTTCTTCTTTGAAGGTTTCTTGAGTTGTGGGCAATTGGATATGTAGTGTCCGGGTTTCCTACACTCAAAACAAGTAATTTTATTTAAGTAAGAAAAGGAGTTTCCCTTTTCACCTTTGGGGTTGTTCTTTCCTTGATACTTGATGATTCATTGAATTCTTCTTGTGATCTTTTCCATCTCCTCATCATCATATTCATTGCTTAAACCTGATGATTCCTTGTATGAGGACTTGAGAGCAATGGTGTTCTTTTTCTTCCTTTCTTCATCATTACTTCTCTCCATGTTTATCTCATAGGTCATGAGAGAACCCATGAGCTCATCAAGGGACAACTTTGATAAATTTTTAGGTTCTTCGATTGCCGTCATCTTGGGATCCCATGAATTAGGTAGACACCTAAGGATCTTTCTCACAATCTCATCATTATCATATATTTTACCAAAAGATTCAAGTACATTAAGAATATTGATAAAGCGAGTAAACATTTCACTTATTGTCTCATCATCCTTCATGCAAAATAATTCATAATCATGAACAAGCATGCTAATTTTAGACTCATTGACTCGGCTTGTTCCCTCATGAGTAATCTCAAGTTTGTCACATATATCTTTAGCCGATTTACAAGCTGAAATTCTATTGAATTCATTTGGGCTAAGTGTAGACACCGATTTTGACTAAGGGTAGAATTCATAATATTAATGAAATTACCTTTGTCACATACCTACATGCATTAGATATTTTACAAAGGCATGATAACATTCGAAAACATACTTAAAATGCTCGATACATGCTTTCTTGTCTTTGGAAATGACAAAGGGAATTTTGGAAACTTTGACTAAATATACATGGTTAAACTCCCTAACACATCTCGATTCATCCTACATGATTTTGATGGCATCCTATATAAACCAAAGGATGTTTCGATAATTTTCACCCCCATGGGGTATTTTGGGTATTTTGGTCAAAATATAGACCTAAACTCCCAATAACATTCTAAATTAACCCTTTATGATTTTGACATCATTCTACATACATAGAGTGGAATTTTGGTAATTATAGCCTTCAGGGGTAATTTTTGGAATTCTGATAAAGAACACATAAATTCAGATATTTCAGAATTCTTTCATCGATCCTTAGATGGTTTTGACAGTATCCCACATAAACCTTCAAATCTAAGGTAATTTTCTAAATCACCCATGATAAGGGTACTTTGGTCATCTGCAACTCTTAGGAGATGATTACATCCACACATCAACCTTCAACGTCCCGTCCACCTTGGGGGTATTTTCGTCCAAAATATATCTGGACAACACATGAGCCACAACAAAAGGGGTATTTCGGACATTTAGCCCCCACGGGTATTTTGATGATCTTACCTCTCGACCCTTAGCCTTAAGGGGTATCTTGGTCAATTCATACCCTCAGAGATATAATTGTCTGAAATCTGACCATTTCGCTCTCCAAGGTATTTTTGGTACATATGACCGGTAAAAGGGTATATTTGTAAAATTCCTACAGATGTCCCGGATCGGAGTAAATATTCACAAACATCTTAAATCTCGACAAATATCCAAATAATTCGGATTTAAATAGACATGAGAAAGGAGAAATGTTCAAATCACAACAAATTTGAAAATTTGAACATCACTTTCGAATTTAAAAAAAAAACCTGCAATAGCTATTACATATCATATAAAAAAATAAGATCAACCAAATATAGTTGGCTGCACACCCCATGCCATATATAAAATCAACCATCATCAAATATGGCTGGATGCATGGCCATATGTCCTTATATGAAGGATCCACATTCTTCTAAGGCAAGAGAGATTCCTTTGATCAAGGATCCATGATCTCATTCCATATAAGCACAAGCACACCTCATGCCTATAAATAGAGGGGGCTGGCAAGCAAATTAGGGGGGGAGGAACTAGTCGTTGTCCTCGATCTAGCCCGGGGATGAACTCGTCGCCGTCTGTGATCCAGACCGAGGAATTTATCGCCGTCCTCCAGCAGCTCGCGAAGCGTGACGTACACCTCCAGCAAGGTCCACGCTGCGGCTTCCTCTGCTACCATAGATCCCAAAGCTTAGACATTGCCCCTGTTTCCAGCCGGCATCCCCAACCTCGGCTGGCAAATAAAGAAAGGAAGGAGTGCCTGGCAAAATAGAGAAAGGAGGAGAGAAGGTCGACACGGAGTGATGAGTGCATAAAAGTGCACTCTGAATAGCCTTATAACTAGTTTAATTACTGGATTTTTCATCCTTAATTAGTCTCTTTAGTAATATTTTTATATTTATATGTTGCTTCACAAAGTTATTTGGAATATACAGCAAAGTGGAGCTAAAGAAGCAAAGATAGGTCATATTCAACAACAAATCTGTAGCTGTTCGGAACGAATCAGATGATGTTCCATACATGGTTGGAAGCTCCTGAAGTCTAGTTTTTGAAGAATTTTACGGTTTGTGATTTGGAGTTTCCTAGATGAAGATATGTCATTGTTAGTGCGAGAGGTGTAGGAGCAAGCAGCTACGGAAGAAGAAGATCGATCTCGTTTTGTGCTCAGACGCTGACAGAGGACCAATTATAAACAGATCGATCAGATCCTTAAAAGATTGATAGGAACCTTACAAAATCTGGAAGTGACCCAGTCTACGGAGAAAGAAGATCGATCCTTTCCCAAAGAAGATCGATCTTAGTCAGGGCGAACCAGGTTACGAAAATTGAGAAAAGAAAGAAGATCGATCTCTATCCTTAAGAAAATCGATCTCTTGTCGGGCGACCTGAAAATGAACGGACCAGATTTAATCCAAAGGCTAAAGTAAAGTTAGGGTTTCTTACCCGTATTTAAGGAAGTCATTCAAGACATAGGGAGAGGGTCGGCCAACACTATTGGAGGAGTTTTGAAAGCCGAAAAGAGGGGAGAAGACCGCACGAAGATCTAGGGTTTTTCTTTCTTATCTTTCTTATGAATATCTTGGTTGTTTTTATGATGAACATGAGTGGCTAATCCCTTTGCTAAGGAACCGATTTAGCCCTAACTGAATCATTCTATGTTATTGAATTAATGTTTTAATCAATTTATATTCCTTGTTGCATTCATTATTATAATTGTGATTTTCATGCTTTTACTTGGCCACTAGAAGTATTGTAGATTGTTTTATGCGAGATTAGGCGAGGGTTCATTCCCTAATCTTGCAGGATCTATGATTGCATGAGTTTATGTCAAGGCCAGGTTCAAGCTAAGACAACTCTTGGTTCATAATTGTTCTTCAGAACTTAATGGATTCTTGATTAACACTTAGTTATGGGTTCATTAGCTAGGGTTAATTGAGGGTTGAGGGTACTTGGTGAAGACCGCGATCGAACGGATCGTCATACCGGAAGAACGAGCCCTTGGAATTAAATTGAGATTTTGTTGATTCAATGCATAGAATGAGGACGTTATGGTGAAATCGGAACCTTAGTAATCATCCATTAAATTTCTATCTCTTTCTTATTTCGTTATTAAGTCTTGTATTTTCGATACTTCATATTTCTTCCTTTACCTTCTTTATTTTCTTTCTTCGATGTTCTTTAGCGTTTTACTCTAATAATCTCTACAAATCTCTGTGGGTACAATACTCGTCTTGCTACTATACTGATCACATCGATTCGTATACTTGCGAGATATAAAATTTATTCGTCAAGTTTTTGGCGCCGTTGCCGGGGATTTGATTAGAGTTTATTAGTAGTGAATGCAAGGTCGCCGATCACGGAAAGAAAAGTTGTTGCCCGTGAACGATAACATAGATTAAATTGGGAGTAAGAAGGGATCTAACAAAGACAGTCCACATCATATCTAGGAGTTCAACAAGAAGAACAAGAGGAGATGGAGCTTAATAACAATGTACGTACTTTGGAGGAGTATATGAGGGCCCGCTCCTCTGACCTGGCTTGACCGCGTGGGTCGAGGGCCATTTTCATGTTGGTTTGATTCCGCGTCGGGTACGATCGGGCGATCGTATGGTAGTTTTTGACCCAGGGGTATTTTGGTAAATATACCCCCTGGTGGTCAGTTTCACACCCGCGTTGCACACACGGTCTTGGATTGATGTATATGAATGATTAGAACTTTAAGGGTGCATTCGATCGGAAGATCAAAGCTCGATCGGGAAGGATAGAATTGGATGGCCGAGATCGGTTCTGATCTCTATAAATACCCTGACCCTTTCTCTCTCTTTTATTCTTCCCTGTCGTTGTCTCCCTCTCTCTCTCTCTCTCTTCGAGGAGCGGTCTTCGAGGAGTGGATCTTGGCGGTTAAAATCGTTGGACGCGTGGAGGAGCTGTCCTACCTGATCAAGTAGGTGTTTCTACCTCGATCTTGTGATCGGGTTCTCCTAGGATAGGTTTATTGTGATTTCGATGTAGGAGTACTTGGTAGAATGTTGTGTAGCTTAATGCTTGAGTATTATGGCTTGCTTTGAGTATTCCTACCGTTTGATTTCCGTATTTTATCAGACGATTCTAGTATTATCGCCGTTTTGTCGGTTTTCGACCGTTTTGATCTAGGTTTGGGATTTAACCATCAAAATCGTGTTTTCTTTGTACCAATAGCTTCCCCACCATTTATTACGTATGTCTGCAAAGTTTCATCGATTTCCAACAAGATTTGATAGTTCAAATCCAAGGAATTGGATTTCTGGCACTGTTCTAAGGAACTGTGCCTTGGGGCTGACGGTTGATTGTTGGATCGACCGTCAAGCATTGATACGCTTCTTCCTGGCCTCACGGTTGACAGTCGGATCGACTGTCAGGCTCTGTCGCATTTTGGACCTCCCACGGTCGATGTTCCGATCGACCGCAGGCTCCTTCCCTTTTCTCCTTTCGCCTCACGGTCGACCGTCGGATCAACCGTCAGGCTCTGTCTCGTTTTGAGCCTCCATGGTTGATGTACCGATCGACCGTGGTCCTTATGTTTTTCTCTCGTTTGGCCCTACGATCGACCGTCGGATCGACCGTACGACCGTGGCCTCACGGTCGACCGTCGCATCGACCGTGAGCCCATGAGCAGTGTTTTCTGGTTTCCTTTGATTGGTTTTCATTCATGATAAATATCTAATCATGTTAGGAAGCATACGCGTTGTTTTCTTGGGATATTAATGGATTTCTATCGAGATTGGGGATTGAATCGGGAGTTTAACCTCTTTGTCGAATTTACAATTTTTACTCGCATTTAAATCCTTGGTTGGTTAGTAGTTTAAATGCTGATTGCTTTCCTAACCGTTAGCTGATTATGAATGTGAGCTAACGAGGTATTGTGGAACCTTAGTCCATTGTCGGTGAGTGCCGGGGGCTATTGTATAACTGTTGAACCTATAATTGACGTTTTGGCATATAGAGACATCTAGGATAGATGTTTGCATAGGTTCATGCATTATATGCATTAGAGACATATCAGGTTAGGCGGGCGATGGGTTGATCGCCGATCCGAGGCTCTCGGGTAGCTCGGATCTAGCCTTAGGACCGCGGCTGGCTAGTAAGGATTAGGGCGTGATTGTACAATTGGAATCTCATGTTATTGAGGATGTCTTATAGTTGGCTATGATCTTTGCTTTGAGGTTTAGAGGTCGTGGTGTCTTCCCAAGGCCGAGTGCTAAGGATGGTTGTCGATGTCCCTGACATGGTCCCCAGGCAGTGGTTTTCTGCTAGGTAATGGTGATCCTACTAATTCTGGTTCTTGTTCCTCCCAGCGTGTTGGTTGATGTTCCCAGCGTGGTCGGTCGAGAAGAGTAGGATCACGTGGGGAGTCGATAGGGGTCTTGGGACCCCGTCGCATTCCTTAGGCTTGAGCGGGGAGATATCACTGTTGTTGTTTTCCTCCATTTAGTGTGTCGTAGAGTAGAACCCTACTGAGCTTATCGCTCACTCCTACCCGGGCTGCGTTTGCAGGTGCAGGCGCCAGGTCTTCCTCAGTAGAGCCGATGGGATCAGCTTTTGGCGACGCGACTACTTCCAGAGGCGTCTGAGGTTGCTGCAGGATGACTGTTGTACTTTTGATAGTTTTGTAAATTGTAAACATCTTTCGAGGACTTTTGGGATTACATGTATAATATCTTTCCCTTGGAGGAGTTTGATAAGAATTGTTCGAGCAGAGGTTCTTAAATTACTTGATGTTGGAGTTATATATCCTATTTCTGACAGCAATTGGGTTAGTCCAGTTCATGTAGTCCCTAAGAAATCGGGAATAACAGTTGTGAAAAATGAGAACAATGAGCTTATACCTTTGAGGATGACAACTAGATGGCGTGTCTGCATCGATTATCACAAGCCTAATGCAGCGACTAAAAAGGACCGCTTTCCCTTACCTTTTATCGGTCAAATACTTGAACGTTTAGCTGGCCACACATTTTATTGTTTTCTTGATAGATTTTCAGGTTATAATCAAATAGCTATCGCCCCTGACGACCAAGAGAAGACTACATTCACATGCCCCTTTGGAACATTTGCGTATAGACGGATGCCATTTGGATTATGTAACACACTTGCTACTTTTCAAAGATGCATGATATCGATTTTTTCCGACATGATAAAACGGTTTGTCGAGGTATTTATGGATGATTTTTCTGTCTTTGAGAATTCTTGTGATAATTGCCTTGAACATCTAACATTGGTGCTTAAGAGATGTGAGGAGACTAATTTGACATTAAGCTGGGAGAAGAGTCACTTTATGGTAAGGCAAGTTATTGTTTTCGGACATGCTATCTTTAATAAAGGTATTGAAGTTGACAGGGCAAAAATAGATTTGATTGAGAAATTGCCGCCCCCTACTTCTGGAAAGGGTGGGTGAAGTTTTTTTGGGCCATGCAGGATTTTATCACAGATTCATTAGAGATTTTTCTAAGATTGCACGACCTCTGTGTGATTTATTAGCCAAGGATGCTGAGTTTAAGTTTAGTAAAGCTTGTTTTGATGCTTTCAATGCTTTAAAATAGAAATTGGTTACTGCACCTATTATTATGCCTCCTGATTGGTCGTTGCCTTTTGAGCTTGTGAGGACCCGTCCCTCTCCTCCTGTGGCTTGCTGTGGGCCGCAAGGGCAATTTGGTAAATTGCACCTTGTCGGCTAGTTTCACACTCGCGCTTGTACACACACTGACCATGTTTGTGGTAATGTTTGCTTAGAATGGTTAGTTGGACCCGGGATCGAAAGATCCGGGCTTGGGCTTGAGATTTGGCCCAAGTCTAGCTTTCTGGGCAAGTGGGATCGATCCTCTCTAGCTAAGAGATCGATCTCCTTGTGCCAAAAAAGTCAAACCCATTCTGGCAAGGAAGATCGATCTCTTCTCAAAGGGAGATCGATCTCCCTTATGTCGGTTCGTTTGCCTATAAAGCAAACGAGATCGTTATCCTTTGATTTTTTTGGATTTTCCGAGATTTGAGCCGCGTTCTTGCTGGATCCGAGCTCGTTTGAGGAAGATCTAAGGCCTAGCTGCTTGGATTTAAGCCGCTCTTACTCCGGTAGGGATTCCTACCTACTTTTATTTCGGGGTTTTGAGTTTTCCGGTTTGATTCTTGTTCTTTTGCTTAGATCTCTATGTATGCATGTTTATTTCTCGTGTTTTCACCGGTTTTAGACTGGTGGGATCTTGATCTATCAGATCCCAAAGTTTGGTTAGGTTTGGATGTGTTTTCCGGCGGTATTCCTCATCGGAAACACGCCGGAGAACCCATTGGGATCGATCCCCCTTGAGAAGGAAGATCGATCTCTTCTGGTGTGTCGCGCTCAGCCCGAGCGAGATCGATCCCCTTGAGAAGGGAGATCTCAGTCTTGGTGGTTGGTGGCGATGAGTCCCTGGTCACGAGGAAGATCGATCCCCTTGGGAAGGGAGATCGATCTCCTTCGGTTGACAGGGACGAGTTTTCCCTAAGTACTAAGAGATCGATTCCCTTGGGAAGAGAGATCGATCCCTTAGTGGCTGAAGAGCGTTTTAAGTGGGTTTTTGCCCGCGGGGCTTTGTATGATGGTTTTCCTTACTGTCTTAATACTTGGTACATATGATTAAGCATGCTAGCCCTATAATAGGGCAGTGGTGAACCAGAGGAGTGATGACTCCTGGGATTGTGTAGAATAAACGGGCTGGTAGCCCTACAGCTTTCCATAGCCTTGCATGCCGGCGTGCGTCGAGGGCTTTATCTGCTATGTTTGTGAGCTGTTGTTTGCGGGGTTGTTTCCCGGTGCAGGTGTTGGGGTGGACTGCTGGCAGTTGGTGGTGGTACCACTGCAGCAATCCCTAGACCTTAAATACTTGTGCACCACCTCGGGCTGGCAGGGTGCCGTGCCCAGACCTTGTATTTATATCATCACATCCTGTTGCATGCTTACATGTATTATTCTGCGCATGTTCATAGCATGCATTGTGTTGTGCACTAGTTCCATCTGTTTAGGGCGTTGCCGATCCGGGGCTTTCGGGTAGCCCGGATCTATCTCTTAGGACCGTTGCGGGTAGCTTGGTCCAGGACTCGATTTGTAGTATTCAGTCGTTTTCGATGATAGGGTTAGATGGCATGAATACTGATGTTGCTTGATGTTTAGAGGTCGTGTCGGCCTCGAGCCAAGTCGAGGTGTAGCCGGTACCCAGTCCTTCTTGAACTCTTGGGTGGCAGGTGTGTCTACCCAGCGGTGCTATCCGCCGACAGTGCCCAGGATCCTGTTGTGAGTTGGCAGTGCCGTTTCCTGCCTAACTGAGTGTGACCCAGTGTGTGACCAGTTCGCTGGAAGACCATGACTGGGGCTCTCAGGGGTATCCGGTGGGGTTATGGGACCCCTGTGATACACCTAGGCTTTGCTTGGGGACGACACTGTTGTGTTCCCTCCCTTGTGAGTGTCGTAGTGTATTGTCCCTGCTGAGCTTAGTGCTCACTCCTACCCGGGCTGCGTTTTGCAGGTGCTGGCGCGAGCTCTTCTTCGGTCGCCCCTACCGGGCAGGTGTTCGGTGACATGGCGGCGTCTGGCGGTGCTTGAGAGGTGGAGATCATACCGTTTTACCCTTTTGTTATAGATAGTCTCCTACGGGAGTGATAAATGTCTAATTTCCCTGTTTGAGGATATGTATCTATTTCAGTTCCAGTGTTTGAGGTTTGCAATTGTTGTTAATACAGGATGATTATGACTTGTTAGGGTAACCACTACGATTAGAGGGAAACCTCGCCAAAATTTTTCGCAATAGGTTAGGTTTCGGTTCGCGTCGCCGGCCTGGTTGGGCCTACGCGGGTCGGGGCGCGACAACTTGGTATCAGAGCTTAGGCTGTAGATCCCAGGGTGTTAGGATCAGGTTTCGGTTGAGCTGAGCGGGGACTGGGTTAGTTCTATGTCTAGAACATCCTTGCATGCTCTCCTTGTGATGTGTATGTCTTCCGCTTTATTGATATGCTGTTTGTTCGTCGTTCTGACGAGTGGCAACTCGTTTGTTGTTGGTGATTGTGCAGACGTCGGGAGCTTGCGGCCGACCTCCGGTTGCCGGTCGGGGTGGGGCACGACCTGGTCGACCCGCCCGGCCGGACACGACTGTTCCTGTCAGGGTGGTCCGGGCTAGACGCACTGTACCATCACCAGCGATGGTTTCGGTCGCGCAGGTGGAGGTCTTCCTCGCCGAGGAGGAGGCCCCCGTTCCTGTCGGCGGACAGGCCTCGGTGGCTATCTCAATGGCTTTCCAGCGGCTGAACCCTCCCCGGTTCAGTGGTAGGTCTGGAGACCCGACTGCAGCGGACGAGTGGCTTGACGGAGTCACGTGCGTCCTAGAGGCTCTCTTCGTCGAGGATGACCGGGTTCGGGTCACCCTCGCAGCGTTCCAGCTTGACGGCGAGGCTCGCGACTGGTGGCGCACTGTCCGGCACACCAGTGGCGGAGAGTTGCCGCTGTGGGAGGAGTTCAGGGCGATGTTCCTAGACGTGCACTTTCCAGCTAGTGCACGTGACGCCCTGACCCGCGAGTACCAGTCCCTTCTGCAGGGTACTCGCACAGTTCAGCAGTATGCCTCCAGGTTTACCCATCTTGTCCGTTTTGCGGGGGCAGTTACAGCAGACCCCGTAGCCAGGGCGCGGCAGTTCGAGTGGGGACTCAGGCCAGAGATCCGGCGGCAGACCAGCTCACACTACTTCCAGACGTACCCGGTGATCCTGAACTGCGCCTTATCAGTAGAGGCGCAGTTGCGGGATTACAGGTACCGGGCAGTTCCATCGGTACCTCCCACCAGCACTCAGCAGCGACCCTAGGGCAGGGGTGATGAATAAATTTTATATCTCGCAAGTATACGAATCGGTGCAATCAGTATAGTAGCAAGACGAGTATCGTACCCACAGAGATTTGTAGAGATTATTAGAGTAAAATGCTAAAGAACAGAAAAGAAAGAAAATAAGGAAGGGAAAATAAGAAATATGAAGTCTCGAAAATAGATGATCTAATAACGAAATAAGAAAATGATGGAAATATGATGGATGAATACTAAGGTTCCGATTTCACCATAACATCCTCATTCTATGCATTGAATCAATCAAGTTTCAGTTTAATTCCAAGGGCTCGTTCTTCCGGTATGATGATCCGTTCGGCCGCGGTCTTCACCAAGTACCCCCAATTAACCCTAGTTAATGAACCCATAACTAAGTGTTAACCAAGAATCCATTAGCCTCTGTTTGGTGTGGGGTTAAGGGGGGTTATCCCCCCTTAACCCCCCATTTATCCCCAAACAAGAATGGGGTTAGGTAATGGGGTTAACCGGGGATAAATTTATCCTGGGTTAAGCACCATGACCTAAATGACTATACTACCCTCAAATGATATTGTTCTAATATGGGCCTGTTTGGTTGCTGAGAAGTGAGCTGAAGTGGAGTGATTTTTTGGGGAGTGACTTCACTGGAGTGATTTTCTGGGGAGTGACTTTCTGGGATTTTCTAAGTTTTGGTGTTTGGTTGGTGCTTGAAGTGGAGATATGGTTAAATTATTAAATTAATGTGGACCAATCACGAGGTGATACGTGGCATGTAGGACACATTTATATTAATATTTTATTACAGTACGATATTAGTAATATTAAAATAATATTATTTTGGATGACGTGGCCCAATCACGATGTGACACGTGGCATGTGTGATCCACTTATATTAATATTTTATTACAGTATGATATTATTATTATTAAAATAATACTATTTTAGATGACGTGGATCAATCACGACGTGACATGTGGCACGTGGGACCCACTTATATTAATATTTTTATTACAGTATGATATTAGTAATATTAAAATAATACTATCTTGGATGACATGGACCAATCACGATGTGACACGTGGCACGTGTGACCCACTTATGTTAATATTTTACTACAATATGATATTATTATTATTAAAATAATGCTATTTTGGATGACGTGAATCAATCACGACGTGACACGTGGCATGTGGGACCCATTTATAATAATATTTTATTACAGTATGATATTATTAATATTAAAATAATACTATTTTGGATGACATGGACCAATCACGAGGTGACACGTGGCACATGGACCCACTTATATTAATATTTTATTACAGTATGATTTGATTAATATTATTTGCCACTTCTCGGCGTGCCATTATATATAAGGGCATTTTTGGTATTAGCTACAAATTCTATCCTTAACCCCCCTTATCCTCACTACTTAACCCCCCTTATCCTCAAACACCAAAATGGGAATAAATTTATCCCCACTCATTAACCCCACTTTTCTAACCCCAAAATTCCTTAACCCCCCTTAACCCAGGTTATCTTAACCCCATACCAAACGGAGCCTTAAGCTCTGAAGAACACTTATGAACCAAGAATACTCTTAGCTTGAACCCGGCCTCGACATAAACTCATTCATTCTTAGATCCTGCAAGATTAGGGAATGAACCCTCGCCCAATCTCACATAAAACAATCTATAATACTTTTATTGGCCAGATAAAGGTATTTAAGATCTCAGTTATAATAATGAATGAAACGAGGAAAATAAACTGATAAAATAATCATGATCCAATAACATAGAATGATTCAGTTAGGGCTACATCGGTACCTTAGAGAAGAAACTAGCCACTCATGTTCACCATGAGGGCAACAAAACTAATGAAGAAATAAAGAAGAAATAAGAAAAGAAAACCAAGCCTGGAACCCTTCTCCTCGCCTCCAAACGCTGCCAAAAAGTCCTCCACAAGTTCCTTTTGATAACCCTAAGTATCCTATTTATAGGCCTAAACTCGGGTTAAATCAAAACCGTTGATTTAATTCACTGGAAACGTAGGATCGATCGGACTTTAGGTGTTGGATCGATCCGTCTCATTAAAAACATCAATTCATGGCTTCGCCCGAGCCCGATCGATTGAACTATAAGCGCTGGATCGATCGGATGCGTAAAAATCCATCTTCTCTAGCTATTATTGAGTCCGATCGATGGACGGATCGATCGAACTCTGCTCCTCTAAAAAGCATACGTTCTGTTAACCTTTAATTCCCAAGTCCGATCGATCGGACTATGAGTGTTGGATCGATCGGTTGAGTAAAAATCAGCTGTTTTTGGCTTTTCCCGAGTCCGATCGATCGGACCATTGGTGTCGGATCGATCGGACCCCTTTGGAGGGATGGAGAGATCGATCGGACTTCCAGCTTATTTACTGTGCTGCCATTCAGACTGCACCATCGGTACTAAAATTGCCGTAACTTCCTCTAGGAAACTCGGAATCATGAACCGTAAAATTCTCCAGAATCTAGACTTCAAGAGCTTTCCAATCATATATGGCACATAAGCTGATTCTTCGTGACCAGGTACAGATTAATCTTTAAAGTTGATCCATGCACTCTTTTCAGCTTCTTTTCTCCTTTCTTCTGCATTTTCCGAACAACTATGTGAAGCAACATATAGATATAAAAATAGGAATAAAGATGTTGATTAAAGATAATAATCTAGCAATTGAGATGGTTATAAGGCTATTTAGAGTGCACTTTCATGCACTCATCACACCCCCCAACCGGCTTATTGCTAGTCTCTAGCAATTCAAAGCGCATAGAATATAATTAATCACACCAACAGTTCAAGGATGTAGACATGTCTGATAAAAATTCTACCTTATCAAGTCAATAGTGTTTCATACAGTACAGAGTATGAAAACTTCTTATACTCATACACATACTACCAACACATGAAATCAACTTCTACACATCAAACATGCTAATCACCATCCAGAAGAACACATGTGACGTGACAAATAAATGTTACGTGCAGAAGCAACTTCTACCCACCATTAGTCCAAGCACACTACTATCTTCATGACCAATCATCCAACCCTCGCACTTTAAGTACAGCATGCTCTTTCTTTCTTTTTTTTTTCTTTTCAACTATCAGACATTTTGCCTTTTTACGCGAGCACTCTCCGCTTCTTGAGGCGCAGAGACCCGGTTACTTAGCAAAACACTTAATAGTTTTTTTTTTTTAGCTATAAGTGGTTCTACCTTTTTACGCGAGCTCCCCGCTTCCTGAGGCAAGAATACCCGGTTACTCAGTAGATCACTTAATAGTTGTTTAGGCACAGCTTTATCAAGCTCCAGAAGTTTTTTCTCTCTCTTTTTTTTTTTTTTTTTTTTGCATGCAATACTCAACACTAGCTAATGCTGAAATCATGGTCTAGATTAACAATAGCATGCTCATTCGTCTAGTGAGTATAATTACCGCTGCACATAAAGTGTTCGTGTGTGGATCACATGATGTTATACTTTCAGGTTATCACGCATGCAATCAATGTATTGGTCAATCCATATGAAAGCAACATGCATAATAAGCATAAAAATTTCAGCTCATGTACAATTTCTAGTAACATAATCAATTCAACACTATTAAACTCAATAAGGTAACATGCATAAGGTCATGCATGCCTACACCCCCCAACCTGAAATTCACATTGTCCTCAATGTGTGCATTTATCCAATAAAATATGTAGGAGGTGGCCATCCAAAAATTTCCAGAGAAAGAGGAGACAAGATAATGTAAATAAGAAAGAGGCCACCTGATAGAGTAGCGAACATCTCCTCAAGGATCCTCAGGGTGGCTGAAAACCTAAAAGAAAACAAAAGAGAAACATAAAAATAAAAACTAAGAATTGAAACTTAAAAACAAGTTACCTTGGTGGGTTGCCTCCCACCCAGCGCTTTATTTAACGTCTAGGAAAGACGTACTGCAAAGCCTTAAGGTTCAACAAAATTTGCGGCATCCACAACTTCTGATGGTCCTTCCAAATACAACTTCAAACGGTGCCCATTGACTTTGAATTTGCTTCCACTCCTTTCATTCTCAATTTCAACAGCACCATGAGGAGATACTTGTGTCACTTTAAAGGGACCCGTCCATCTTGACCTTAATTTACCTGGAAAGAATTTCATTCGTGAGTTATAAAGTAAAACTTTCATACCTGGATGGAACTCCTTCCGTTGTATTGCTTTGTCATGATAGAGCTTGGTCCTTTCTTTGTAGATTTTAGCGTTCTCGTACGCTTCATTCCACAGCTCATCTAATTCGTTCAATTGCATCTTTCTCATATCCCCCGCTTTTCCCATATCAAAATTTAGCTGCTTGATTGCCCAATATGCCCTATACTCCAACTCCACAGGTAAATGACATGCTTTTCCAAAAACAATGCGATAAGGGCTCATACCAATAGGAGTCTTATAGGCGGTGCGATACGCCCAAAGAACATCATTCAATTTCACCGCCCAATCTTTCCTTGTAGTGCCAACAACTCGTTCCAGGATCGTTTTTATTTGCCTATTGCTCACCTCCACTTGGCCCGACGTTTGAGGGTGGTAAGGAGTTGCGACCCGATGATTGATGTTGTATTTCTTCAACAATGCATCAAACGCTCTATTGCAAAAGTGTGATCCCCAATCACTTATAATCGCCCGAGGTGTACCAAACCTTATAAAAATCATATCTTTCAAGAATCCCACCACGGTCTTGCTGTCATTGTTCCTGGTTGCAATTGCTTCAATCCACTTAGATACATAATCTACAGCAACAAGAATATACGTGTACCCGTATGATGGAGGAAACGGTCCCATAAAGTCTATGCCCCAAACATCGAGCAATTCCACCACCAGATTATTTGTAAGAGGCATCTCATTCCTTTTGCTTATATTCCCTGACCGTTGACATCTGTCACACTTAGCAACAAAATTAAATGCATCTTTGAATAATGTCGGCCAAAAGAAACCAGATTGAAGAACTTTAAAAGCAGTTTTCTTACCTCCAAAGTGTCCTCCACACGTTAATTCATGACTAAATTTCAATATATCATCATGCTCATATTTTAGAACACAACGCCTTATTATTTGATCAGGACAATGCTTAAATCAATAAGGATCATCCCAAAAATAATATCGAACAGTAGATAAAAATCTTTTCTTTTCCTGTGAACTCAATTCAGTACGCAGAACATTACTAGCTAAATAGTTAACAATATCCGCATACCAGGGCTCTTTACCATTCACAGAGAAGAGTTGTTCATCGGGAAAGCATTCTTGGATGGGTGGTACATCCTTAGGGCCGGCTATGTGCTCCAATCGTGACAAGTGATCTGCCACTACATTATCACTCCCTTTCTTGTCCCTTATTTCCAAATCAAACTCTTGCAGCAATAGGATCCACCTGATTAACCTTGGCTTGGCATCCTTTTTGGTTAGTAGATATTTCAATACTGCATGATCTGAATAAATAACAACTTTAGATCCAATCAAATAAGAGCGAAATTTCTCCAATGCAAAAACAACTGCAAGTAATTCTTTCTCAGTGGTTGAATAATTGATTTGAGCATCATTGAGGGTACGACTTGCATAATAGATAGCATGAGAAACCTTATTCACCTTTTGTCCTAACACAACCCCTATAGCATAATCAGACGCATCACACATTTCCGAGGATCGTGTGCGACTTTGCGGACGTGTTCCCCGAGGTGTTGCCAGGGCTTCCACCGTCCAGAGAGGTCGACTTCGAGATCGACCTAGTACCAGGTACCGCACCGATCTCTCTCCCGGCTTTTAGGATGGCACCAGCAGAGCAGAGCGAGCTGAGGACCCAGTTAGATGAGCTGACCAGCAGAGGCTTCATCTGTCCCAGCATGTCTCCCTGGGGGGCGCCAGTGTTGTTCACAAAGAAGAAGGATGGTACCCTTCGACTTTGCATAGACTATAGGCGGCTCAACAGGGTGACGGTGAAGAACAGGTATCCGATGTCGCGGATCGACGACCTGTTTGACCAGCTTCGAGGATCTTCAGTGTTCTCGAAGATCGACCTACGCACCGGCTACCACCAGTTGAGGGTTCGGGATTGCGACATCCCGAAGACGGCATTTCGGACTCGGTACGGCCTGTACGAGTTCGTGGTGATGCCGTTCGGGCTGACGAACGCACCAGCAGCGTTCATGGATCTCATGCAGAGGATCTTCCGGCCTTTCCTAGACGAGTTCGTGGTGGTTTTCGTCGACGACATCCTTATCTACTCCCGGTCAGAGGCGGAGCATGAGCGACACTTGGCGACAGTGTTGCAGCTACTTCGGAGGCATCGGCTTTTCGCCAAGGCCTCCAAGTGCGAGTTCTGGCTCACACAGGTGGGATTCCTTGGGCACGTGGTGTCGGCAGCAGGGATCTCAGTCGACCCCGCCAAGGTCGAGGCAGTGGTACAGTGGCAGAGACCGAGGACAGTGTTCGAGGTCCGTAGCTTCCTGGGCTTGGTGGGCTACTACAGGCGGTTTGTGCGGGACTTCTCTAGAGTCGCCGGACCGTTGACCAGACTGACACAGAAGGCTGTCCCGTTCATGTGGGATGATGCTTGTGAGCAGGCTTTTGTACAGCTGAGGACCAGGTTGACCAGTGCACCGGTGCTGATCGTCCCCGAGCGAGGCGTTGGTTACAGTGTCTACTGCGACGCCAGTGGTGAGGGTTTGGGGTGTGTCCTCATCCAGGAGGGGCACGTAGTTTCCTATGGTTCTCGCCAGCTGAAGAACCATGAGAGGAACTACCCGACCCACGACTTGGAGCTAGCAGCAGTGGTCTTCGCCCTGAAGACCTGGCGGCACTACCTCTATGGCGAGAAGTTCTCAGTCTTCTCGGACCATAAGAGTTTGAGGCACGTTTTCACCCAACGTGACCTCAACCTGAGGCAGCGACGCTGGATGGAGCTACTGGAGGACTACGACTTCGAGTTGCATTACCATCCTGGTAAGGCAAACGTTGTCGCAGACGCACTGAGCAGGCAGGTGAGAGACACCAGAGCAGCAGTTGCAGGGTTGTCAGCGCGGCAGTGTGGCGCAGGGTAAAACGTGGAAGGTGAACCTCTCAACGGGAGAGATAACCGAACTCTCTATGTGAGAGAAAGACCAGAATTCTCAAGGGGAGAAAACAAAACCCTAATTTTCTTATTCATCAAAAACTGACTCACAAACCCTAGGCCTCCTTTTATAGATTTAAGGAAAGACCAACTCAACTAAAACATGGACTCAACCCTAATCCAAGTATTAACCCGGAATTCATTAATAAAAATAAACCCTACTCAAACTAGGACTTTGCCAAAAATAGAAACCGATAAAACTGCCATAAAAGGAAAGTTTTCACTAAAACTGCGATTTAAAGCAAAAGGAGACGGAATTTGGCGATTCGACAAGCCGTCGTGGAGAGATCAAAGATCTCTGACAATAAATGACCGGCTCGTCGACCCGGTCGTTTCGACTGGTCATACGCCCCGATCGGACGGTCGGATCAAAAGTTATGGCCTTCCAAAGGCCTCAATCGTACGGATGGAATCCGACTGCGTCCGGATCGCCTTGGAAGCGGATTGGAACCAGTCAGGTCCAGCCCTGGTCCTGCATCACAGTGGCAAGCTCCCGAGACGGCAGGCCAGTTGGGGCTAGAGTTTGAGGATCAGGGATCCAGCGGCTTCCTCTACGCAGTACAGAGCATGCTAGCAGTATTGACTAGGGTGTTACAGTATGGTATCAGAGCCGGTTCCCAGCCGGAAATTGTGCCAGCGAGGACGCTGGGCCTCCAAGGGGGGTGGATTGTGAGGCCCGCTGGGTCTACCGTGGGACAAGATGCCTGCGCCTGGAGGGCGAGGCTGAGTCTGGTAGCCGGGTAAGCAATCCCACAACGCCTGGGGTATGGTCCGGGGTTCGATATAAGTATATAGTAAGCCCTTAATAGACACAACGCGTTTTAAAGCCGTGCTGGCAGTGATCCGTCAGAATACTCCAAGGTTAAGCGTGCTCGACCTGGAGCGGTCCCGGGATGGGTGACCTACTGGGAAGTTTTCTCAGATTTCTGCGGTGAGCCAAAAGCGGACAATATTGTGTCGGGTGGGGCCCTCGGTTGGATCCTGGTAAGACCGGGAGCCCGCGGGCCGGAGCCCAGTGGAGGGCCGGGGTGTTACAGAGATAATGTGTGATGCGTCTGATTATGCTATTGGGGTTGTGTTGGGACAAAGGATGAATAAGGTTTCTCATGCAATTTATTATTCAAGTCGGACACTCAATGATGCTCAAATCAATTATTCAACTACTGAGAAAGAATTACTTGCTGTTGTCTTTGCATTGGAGAAATTTCGCTCTTATTTGATTGGATCTAAAGTTGTTATTTATTCAGATCATGCAACATTAAAATATAGCCAAGGTTAATCAGGTGAATCCTGCTGCTGCAAGAGTTTGATTTGGAAATAAGGGACAAGAAAGGGAGCGACAATGTAGTGGCAGATCACTTGTTGCGATTGGAGGACATGGTCGGCCCTAAGGATGTACAACCCATCCAAGAATGTTTTCCCGATGAACAACTATTTTCTGTGAATGGTAAAGAGCCCTGGTATATGGATATTGTTAACTATATAGCTAGTAATGTTGTGCGTGCTGATTTAAGTTCACAAGAAAAGAAAAGATTTTTGTCTACAGTTCAATATTATTTTTGGGATGACCCTTATTTATTTAAGCATTGTTATGATCAAATAATAAGGCGTTGTGTTCCAGAATATGAGCATAATGATATATTGAAATTTAGTTATGAATTAACTTGTGGAGGACACTTTGGAGGTAAGAAAACTGCTTTTAAAGTTCTTCAATCTGGTTTCTTCTGGCCTACCATATTCAAAGATGCGTTTAATTTTGTTGTTAAGTGTGACAGATGTCAAAGATCTGGGAACATAAGCAAAAGGAATGAGATGCCTCTTACAAATAATCTAGTGGTGGAATTGTTCGATGTTTGGGGCATAGACTTTATGGGACCGTTTCCTCCATCATATGGGTATGCTTATATTCTTGTTGTAGTGGATTACGTATCTAAGTGGATTGAAGCAATTGCAACCAGGAACAATGATAGCAAGACCGTGATGAGTTTCTTGAAAGATATGATTTTTACAAGGTTTGGAACAGCTCGGGCGATTATAAGTGATGGGGGACGCACTTTTGCAATAAAGCATTTGATTGCTTGTTAAAGATGTGCAACATCACCCATCGAGTAGCAACTCCGTACCACCCTCAAACATCGGGACAAGTTGAAGTGAGCAATAGGCAAATTAAGACGATCTTGGAGCGAGTTGTAGGTACTACAAGGAAGGATTGGGCGGTGAAATTGAATGATGTTATTTGGGCTTATCGCACTGCATATAAGACTCCTATTGGTATGAGCCCTTACCGAATTGTGTTTGGCAAAGCATGCCATCTACCAGTGGAATTGGAGTATAGGGCCTATTGGGCAATAAAGCAGCTGAATTTTGATATGAGGGAAGTTGGGGACAGGAGGAAGATATTTATGCTTATTATACATGTTGTTTTCACAAGGATTGACCTATACACTGATTGCATGTGCGATAACCTGAAAGTAGAATATCATGTGATTCACATACGAACACTTTATGTGCGGTGGCAATTATATTCACCAGAGGAATGAGCATGCTATTGTAATATGGACAATAATTACAACTTTAGCTAGTATGTTGAGTATTGCATGCAGGAAAAAAAAAATTCTAGAGCTTGAACAATCTGTGCCTAAGCGACTATTAAGTGATCTACTGAGTAACCGGGTGTACTTGCCTCAGGAAGCGGGGAGCTCACGTAAAAAGTTAAAACAACTGATAGCTAAAGAAAATTATGGAGCTTGAACAAGCTGTGCCTAAGCAACTATTATGTGTTTTGCTAAGTAACCGGGTCTCTGTGCCTCAAGAAGCAGAGAGTGCTCGCGTAAAAAGACAAAGTGTCTGATAGTTCAAAAAGAAAAAGAAAAAAAAGCATGTTGTCGTTTAAATGCGAGGGTTGGATGATTGGTCCGGAAGATAGTGGTGTGTTTGGACTAATGGTGGGTAGATGTTGTTTCTGTATGTAAATTTTATTTTTCACGTCACATGTGTTTTTCTGGATGGTGATTAGCATGTTTGAAGTGTAGAAGTTAATCTCATGTGTTGGTAGTATGTGTATGAGTATAGGACGTTTTCGTGCTCTGTACTATATAGAACACTATTGACTTGACAAGGTAGAATTCTTATTATGCATGTCTACAACCTTGGACCATTGGTGTGCTTAATTATAATTTTATGCGCTTAAAATTGTTGGAGACTAGCAATAAGCTGGTTGGAGGGTGTGATGAGTGCATGAAAGTGCACTCAATAGCCTTATAACTAGTTTAATTACTGGATTTTTCATCCTTAATTAGTCTCTTTAGTACTATTTTTATACTTATATGTTGCTTCACAAAGTTATTTGGAATATGCAGGAAAGTGGAGCTAAAGAAGCAAAGATAGGTCATATTCAACAACAAATCTGTACCTGCTCGAAACGAATCAGATGATCTACCATACATGGTTGGAAAGCTCTTAAAGTCTAATTTATGGAGAATTTTACGGTTTGTGATTTGGAGTTTCCTAGAGGAAGATATGCCATTGTTAGTACGAGAGGTGCATGAGCAAGCAGCTACGGAAGAAGAAGATCGATCTGATCCAAAGAAGATCGATCTCGTTTTGTGCTCAGATGTTGACAGAGAGTTGACAGAGGATCAATTATAAAAAGATCGATCGGATCCTTAAAACATTGATTGGAACCTTAAAAAATCTAGAAGTGACCCAGTCTACGGAGAAAGAAGATCGATCCTTTCCCAAAGAAGATCGATCTTAGTCGGGGCGAACCAGGTTACGAAAATTGAGAAAAGAAAGAAGATCGATCTCTATCCTTAAGAAGATCGATCTCTTGTCGGACGACCTGAAAATGAACGGACCAGATTTAATCCAAAGGCTGAAGTAAAGTTAGGGTTTCTTATCCGTATTTAAGGAAGTCGTTCAAGACATTGAGGGGGGGTCGGCCAGCACTATTGGAGGAGTTTTGAAAGTCGAAAAGAGGGGAGAAGACCGCACGAAGATCTAGGGTTTTTTTTTCTTATCTTTCTTATGAATATCTTGGTTGTTTTTATGATGAACATGAGTGGCTAATCCATTTGCTAAGGAACCGATGTAGTCATAACTGAATCATTCTATGTTATTGAATTAATGTTTTAATCAAATTATATTCCTTGTTGCATTCATTATTATATTTGTGATATTCATGCTTTTACTTGGCCACTAGAAGTACTGTTGATTGTTTTATGCTAGATTAGGCGAGGGTTCATTCCCTAATCTTGCAGGATCTATCATCGCATGAGTTTATGTCAAGGCCGGGTTCAAGTTAAGACAACTCTTGGTTCATAATTGTTCTTCAGAACTTAATGGATTCTTGATTAACACTTAGTTATGGGTTCATTAGCTAGGGTTAATTGAGGGTACTTGGTGAAGACCGTGATCGAACAGATCATTATACTGGAAGAATGAGCCCTTGGAATTAAATTAAGATTTTGTTAATTCAATGCATAAAATGAGGATGTTATGGTGAAATCGGAACCTTAGTAATCATCCATTAAATTTCTATCGCTTTCTTATTTCGTTATTAAGTCTTATATTTTCGATACTTCATATTTCCTCCTTTACCTTCTTTATTTTCTTTCTTCGATGTTCTTTAGCGTTTTACTCTAATAATCTCTACAAATCTCTGTGGGTACGATACTCGTCTTACTACTATACTGATCACACCGATTCGTATACTTGCGAGATATAAAATTTATTTACCAGGGAGATAGAAAGGAAGAGAGGAAGAGCATCGCCATCGTTGTCGCCCACCTTGCTCAAGCCCGAGGACCTCCGTCGCCGTCACCATCCTTCCTCGAGCTCGAGGAACACCGTCGCCATTCTCGACCTAGCCCGAGGAGAGAACCCCTGGTGCATCCTCATCGCGGAGTCCCAGAGACATCGATGGAACATCTGATCCAACTCAAGGGTGACCGTCCCTCACCGCCGTGCACAGCCACAACCCCGCCGCAACAACCCCATACCCGGCGAAAACCCATTCCAATGACGGCCTCTAGCAACCCACGCGACTCACTGGCCTTCGGAGAGGAGCGGGGGATCAAGAAAGAAGAAGACCTCCAGTGCACCCTCACTGCGGAGCTTCGTCGCCGTTCATGGTCCGATCCAAGAGGGGAGCGTCCGTCGCCATCCGAGGCTTCAAGCTCGCGGCAACAACGGCCCGGCGAGATCTTCTTCAGCGACGTCCTCATCTCCCCCGACAACCCCGCTAGATCTTCACCAAGCCGTACGTCGCCATCTGTGACCTCAAGCCTGCGGCATTAAGCCTACGTCCAGCAAGGTCTCTTCCAGCGACGTCCCTGTCTCCAGCAACCCGCGTGATCAACACCAGATCTTGGTGAACGACGCTCCCCGACGGCCCCGCGACGCAGGCAAAACCTCAACTCTAGGAAAGCCATTTGCCGTCGCTGATCTCCGAAGAGCAAGGTCCTAGTGATTGTCCGTCGCCACGAGCTCGTTCGCGCCAAACTCACATCTCCAGCAGTAGGCGACATCGACGCGCCGCGCACATCCCCAGCAAGGGGCTCCCTAATCTCCCCCCCCTCCGACGCTGAGCTTCTGAGCACGGATGGTAGCTTCCCCTGTCCTAGCCTGCGCTTCTCTGGTCCCAGCCGGCTTCTTCGAGTCTAGCTGCCACGGCGATGGAGGTCGGATACAAGCTTCCCACTAGCTTCGACACGCGAACAACACCAGCTTCGACGCTCGAACGGCCTAGTCTTCGACGCTCGGACAACACTCCTTTGACGCCACCAGCTTCGACGGATGAACAATATCAGCTTTGACGATCGGGCGACACTCCTTGACTCCACCAACTTTGACACTCGGACGACGCCTTCCTTGTTCCAGCTGCTACATCTTCACGGCAACAATTGGACCTTGGACGGCTCTTCCCAAACTCCGGCAGTCTCGAAGCTCCGGCAACAAAAACTCAAACAACATCCCTCCAACTTTAGTGACTTCAAAATCCCGCATGGCAATGAAGGTGGTGATCAAGACCTCACGTCATTTATTTTCTTTTTATTATTATTATAGAAAAATGCTTATTTTACTAGATCTAGAATCAGAGGTGTTCCCTACGGGGATGTAAATGATGGATTTGCCGACTTGGCGATCCAGGGGCGTGGTGCTTGCAATTTCCTTATATGAAATTAAAAAATGATTTGCTCGGAAATAAAATTGAAATCTCGTCCCAATGAGATCGACATTTTATTCACGAACACTAAGGGCACAAAATAGATAGTTTTTATCCTTGACATTGATTTTAAGTTTCTTAAAATCAGTAGGGGTATAATCACTCTTTGCTTTTGGGATATCTTTTCCCTCAATGATCTTCATAGGAATGAAATTTCCATCCTCTATCAACATCCATGCTTCATAGTCAATAGATTGTATAAAGATCTCCATCATCATCTTCCAATAGATATAATTTGATTCATTGAAGTAGGGTGGCATATTGATAGATTGTTCATCTATGTTTTCTATATCGATTTAGGATCCTCTAAGGGATGTTAAAGCACAAAATAGAGACCGGGCTCTGATACCAATTGAAAGTCCAAGAGGGGGTGGTCTATTGGACCTTTAATGAATAATAGTTGAGTGGAAAACCTAGGTAAGAGGAGTCTAAGAACTTGTATGCTTGTAAATGAAATGGAAGGTAAATTAAACAAGTAAATAAGGATGAGATGAGAGTTAGAGAGATTGTACCAGATTTTTATAGTGGTTCGGTCAACCTAAGCTATGTCCACTTCACTCAAGGCCCTCATTGAGATTCTACTACTTGCAAGACCTCTTACAAGCTTTCCACCAAGCTTCTGGGTGCTTCACAACCTTACAATCTCCCCCAAGACCTCTTGGGTATCTTCCAAGTCACTTATGGATATCTCTCAAACTCTACTTCACAACTTGAAGTAGTTTTACAAAAATTAAAACTCTCAACCAAGAGGAAAATAAAAGATAAACTTATTAAAATGTACACCAATAATCCCTTTGGTTCACCCACAAGTTTGCTGCATCTTCCCTCTTATACTTGAGCTTTAAGGCCTCCAAAAGTAGCTTCCAATGGCTACTTTGCTATTCTCCAACGGTTCTCTAATGGCTAAATTTATGACTGGCGGTCGACAGTCGCATCTTCCACCACAACATCCGTTGTGCTCAAACTATAGCATGGATCGACCGCCGCATCAGCCTTCAAGCTTCATAGTCGACCGTCGCATCAACCGTCACATCACCCGTCAGCCTCTATGAGGAAATGATGCTTTCAGGGTCGATGCCTTATTCGACTGTCGCTTCTTTAAATCAAGTCACATAGGCTGCGGTCGATCGATGCTTCGACCGTCACATCCTCCACCAGCCTACAGCATTAAAAACGACTTTCTCTCCAAGCCAATACTTAGCCAAAGTATTAAACACACAACCAGTCTCTGTTGTCAATCCGTGCATCGCCCGCGAGTACAAAAACATTTAAATATTGAATTTAACCATTTCCAAATTAAGGGATATTAATAGTACATCATTGTTTATCATCATTACACATATTGATATCATCAAAACACAGGGTTTGATCACATAATATACTGATGATTTTTTTGTAGTGTTTAGCAAGTTCATTTCGGAAGCATCTCTTGGTATATATATAGATCTATGAAGACATGGCTGAAGAATGAACAACGAGTTTTGATCTCATCTCTCTCTTCTAACCTCTTTCTTCCTACTTTCAAAGTTCCTTTTGGAAGCAGCCCACACCACCTAATTAGATTACCGGAAAGAACTTACAGGAAAGAACCTTTGGAAGCGGCCCACACTTCCTTAACTTGCATAGGCAAAAACTCATCCGGAGTGCTCCATAACCATATTTTAATTCGCTCCGTAAATTGCTATGAGTTTTATTAAGGATTTTAAACGTATTAAAATCCAGCCCCATATGTTATGGAAAATACAGTGCTCAGGTATGGGACTATTAGAATAGGTAACCCCAATCTATTTTAAGTATGAAATATACCCTGGACATGTATATCATATGTATTTCTTAGATAATTTTGGTGATGAATTGCTTACTCTATCCTTGAAATTCTCAAAATAAAAGAAAATTTCATGTCATATTGACATCCCAATCAGAGAGAGGGTTCACCCAGCTATCGTTGTACCGGTATAAGCCCCATACCCCTCCAACCTTTTCGAATCCTCTCTCCAGATAGAAGTTTCGTTAGAGGGTCTGCCAACATCTGATCTGTTGGAAAGTACTACTTTTCCTTTTCTTAGAAGCTTCTTCACAGGATTATGTCTCATTGCGATGCGTTTGTTTGCACCTGCAAGATTATCATTCTTGAAAACAAAAATAACAGCTTTACTATTACAATACATTGTAGTAGCAGGAATAGGTATTTCAATCAATGGAATATGTCTGAGAAAATTCCTCACCCATATCAGTTCTTTACCTGCTTCATACATGGCTATATATTCAGCTTCCATAAAAGAAAGTACTATGTAATTTTGCTTCTTAGAAGACCAAAATACAATAGCTCTGCCTATGGTAAATAGGCAACCACTTGTAGATTTTGAATCTACATCAGAACCCCAATCTACATCACTATAAGATTCCAATATAGGTGTTGAACAGTTGAAATATAAACCATAATGTAGGGCTTTTAAATATTATATCAATCTACCAAGTGCATTCCAATGTTCATGTCCAGGATTATATGATATTAGCATATAACTCTTGTTTAACATGTTCTCCACTATTAAGGAACTAATCGACAATTAGCATTAATTGGAGTAATATTAGGTATTGGAGACCAATCAAAGTAATCAAACTTTTTATGAATTCTTTCGATACAATGTGATTGAAAAAGAATATAGGAATCATCATTTTGTTTGAAAAATCGCACGCCAAGAATCACATCAATAGGACCCAAATCCTTCATAACAAAAGTTTGCGATAAAAACTTTTTGTCTTATTTATACAATTCAAATTTGTACCAAAAATAAGTAAATCATCAACATAAAGAGTAATGAGAAATTTATAATTATCAGTGACCTTTCAGAAAACACAATTTTTGAACTTAATAAATTTGAAACCGAACAACTTAATTTGCTTCTTGAACTTCTTAAACCATTGAAGAGGTGCTTGTTTAAGGCCATATAAGGATTTATTTAATTTACAAACCTTATTTTCTTGACCTTCTTCAACATAACCTTCAGGTTGGTCAATATCTAGACCTCTTCATTTAGCCCACCATTAAGAAAGACAGCTTTCACATCCATTTGTTGATGGACCTCAAGTTTATATAAAGAAGCAAGAGCAAAGATAGTTGATCACTTGCAAATGTGTCGTTAAATCCGATGCAAACTCAGTCAAAAATAGAATTTATAAACCCTTATTCAAAATACTAAACTATGGGGTAAAATACTGATACGGGATCGAACCACAGGGAAAACTTTGATTACGAAGGAGAAACCAGAATTAAATCTCGGAACTCTAAACCTAAAGTGAAAAGGATTGATTTGGGTTTTAGAAACTTATTAATTAAAGCAAATTAAGAAAACGATGTAAAAAGATTGAAATATATTAATGAGAGAAAACCTAGTGATTACTCAATCTACTTTTGTTTCACTTCTTGTATTCTCTAATTATCCTCTTCTTTTCTTATCTAGACATTATAAATTCATAGTTTCTTAAGCTTACATGAATCTCTAAAAGAAGGTGAGTGTTTTCCAAAGGCATATTTTATCTTCGATTAGCATAGATTGTCTTCGGGGTAACCTTAGCACAAGGTATCGTCACTAAGCATAAAATATCTCATCAGTTATTCACAAACCATATCAAAACTATTCTATAGATCTCTATCATTAATCACCGAAATCAGGTAGGACTAAAAGTACGTCAAGGAACTCTGTTCCCTCAACTCTATTATCATTAAAACCAAATCTATAAGATCATGTCTAAAAAAACAATACAAGATTCAACTAGAAAAATACAAGGAATATCTACTAAAGCTTCATGAGATCCCTAAGTACAGAAATTAGCCACTCATCTTTGTGATGAAAGCCATAGATTCGATGAAGAACGATTGGGATCCACGTTGCGGCTCCGTCTTCTCCAGAAAATCCTCCAAACCCTAATTCTCTCTTTTCTCTCTATGGGGACCTTCAATTTTCAGCCAACCAACACCTTCTTATAGGTGTATTCATGGAATTAGGGTTATGGCTAAGTTGGACTCCAACGACAACTCGGATTCCTTGGATTAATTCCTGGCTGTCCTATTCCAGTCGCAACTGGGTCCAATCAAGTCGGAATTTGGAAATGTGTTCAACATGAAAGATGTAGATTAGGAAGTCTTCTATCCTATCCCATAGATTTGACATTATTTGGACTTATCTGGAATATGTGGCGAATAGTCTCCTGAATGTCGACGGATCAGTTTCCCAGCATCTATTTATCCTCATAGTCTTCAAAACTGGTATTAATCTGTCAGGAATCTTGCAAACTGTCCAACATGAAAGTTGTTCGTCTTGATGTCTTCTAGAAGTCCTCGAAATTTCAAAAATTCAGAATTTATCTGGAGAATTTGACGAATTCGTTTCAAACTTACAGCGGAGCGACGTAATTTCCACATATGAGTCTTTTTCTGAATTTTCTAACTTGAATCTTCATTAAACATGAAATCAACTAACAAACTATCAAATACAAACACTCTTGGGCTAACAAAGGGAAATTAAGGGGTTTAAGTATGAATATTTAGTGACTCATCAATAGTCTGGATAGACGTAATACGTGTAACATGTGAAAAGGTATCGAAATAATCAAAACCATGCTTTTGATGATATCCCCTGGCTATTAATCTATCCTTATGCCATTCTATATTTCCATCAGGCTTGACCTTTTTAGTTAGAACACATTTACAACCTATAGGTTTGGTATTTGGAGGCAAATCAGTCAATGTCCAAGTGTATTAGCCATAATAGATTTGATCTTATCATCCCTACCATTTTTTCACAAATGAGCATCAGGTAATAACATAGCATCACTAAAACTTTTAGGATTGTCTTCCAATAAATAGGTAAACATTCCAGGACCAAATTCATTTTCAATCCTCTGCCTCTTACTTTTCCTCAATTCGGGTTCTATAGGAGTGTGTAATCAGACTAGAAGTTATAGGAGCTTCATTATCATATAATGAATTAGAATCACAATAATATGCTAAATATTTATCTAATTCAATCGGATAAATGATCACAATATTTGATCAAAATTTTGGATACGTGATTCGGGGTTTGTCAATGAGTAGGCATATCAAGTTTCACATCAATTGGATGTTTAGATTGGATGTTATGATTTTCTGAAGTTATCAACCTTGCTTGCTTAGTTTCAATAAGTTGATCTTTAATCTTGTTATATATATATATATATATATATATATATATATGTTATTATATAGTTGTAGGCCCTATATGCTTGGCCCAGCCCTAGGGGGTGAGCATTCGGTTTGGTCTTCAGTCCAGAACCAAAACACCGAACTTTTTTCGATCAAAAATTTTGCTAATTATATGTCCGAACCGAATCGAACCAAACTAATTCGGTCCAAAATTTTGAGAATCGAATTCATGTAAAAATTGAACCGAATAGAACCGAACTGAACTATATGTGTACTTATGTAGTACATAAAATATAAAAAAAATTATTTTACTAAAAATTTCAGTTTTTTGGTTCTAACCGAAATTTATAATGAAGAACCGAACCGAACTGAAAAATCAAAAATTTTAAAGTTAGAGAACCGAATCGAATGGACGGAAGTTGTTCGGTTCGGTTTGGTTTTTCGGTTCGGGTTCGGTTTTGCTCACCCCTACTTAGCCATGTGTGTGGCTTGTGGTTGAACCAAGGGGGTCACACCCCTTGGGATGTGTAATTGTAAGATTGCTTGTTTAGTCTTGCGGAGACTTGTAGGTTGTTGCGCCTATTTACTCGCTTTATTTTGACCATTGCTATGTTTACCCCCTTGGCGAGCTATATGCTATGTCCAGCCTGAAGTTTTAAGAGGGGGTTGATCTTAGGCCTTATAAATGAAAATCAATTATGGAAATCTAGAGAGGAGGAGTCTAATGAAACCTATGCTTGTAAATGATATGAAATGTAAATTAAGCAAGTAAATGAAGGATAACATAGAGTTAGAGAGATTGCACCAGATTTTTATAGTAGTTCGGCCAACCTTGCCTACGTCCACTTCACCCAAGGGTCCTTCTTGGAGTTTCACTACTTGTAAGACCTCTTACAAGATTTCCTCCATTTTGCTTAGCAACCTTACAATCACTCTAAATCACTCTTGGATATCTCTCATTGTCTACTTCACACTTGAAGTAGTTTTACAAAGGTTAAAGCTCACATAAATGAAGAATAAACTTAATATAATGTATACAATTAATCCCTTAGTCTTCTTGCAAGTTTGCTGCTTCTTCCTATTTATACTTGAGCTTCTAACCCTCAAAACATAGCTTCCAATAGCTACTTTGCTGTTCTGCAATGGCTCTCCAACGACTATATTTCTGACTGGCGGTCGACCGTCGCATCGTCCGCCGCGCTCAAACCATAGCCTGGATCGACCGTCACATCAGCCTTCACACTTCATGGTCGACCGTCGCATCGTCCGTGAGCCTCTATGACGAAATGGGCTTCTCAGTGTCGATGCCTCGTTCAATCGTCGCACCTCCAAAGCAGGTCATATAGGCCACGGTCGACCGCCACATCGACTGTCGCATCATTAACCTCCGCGGTCGATCCGTCCATCGACCACGAGTACTAAAACATCTAAATATGATTTTTAGCAACTTTCAAATTAAGAGATATAAATATTAAAACAATGTTTTATCATCATACACATATTGACATCATCAAAACAATATTAGGACTAACAATCTCTCTCTTTTTGATGATGGCAACCTTTTAAATTGTGATGATAAAACCTTGAAAGCTCCCCCATAATTTATGCATCCATTTTTCTCATAAAATATGTTCTAAAGTGAATTTCACTTATGCATGCAGGTCATATATCACTCAAGAGATATAAAAGGTTTGATTATAAGTCAAAATATGTGAAAGTGCAAACTTTGACATATGTACCTCTTTCTATGAAGAAAAATGATTGATCATGAATTCTATTCTCATATTATCTTCAGTAATGTAGATATATACCATTCAGTTCATAGAAGTAAATGTTCATTTAAACATCCAAAGATTTCAAGTATGTAGAAAATATAAAGTTTCAAGAACTTTCTAAACCAAGATATCATCACTGTGAGGACCTATTCTTCTGACCTGGCTCAACCGCGTGGGTCGAGGCCCGATCCCTTCTTGATCTGTTTCCGCGTCGAGCGCGATCGGCTGATCGCATGCCCTCTTTGCGACCCCAGAGGCAATTTGGTCAAATTGCGCCCTGTCGGATGGTTTCACACACGCGTAGTGGACACACGGTCTTATAATGATGTATACATTTGATTTGACCATTAGGAGAATTGCAAATCAGAGGATCTGAGGTTGCAAATTAGAGGATCTGAGGTGGATTGTGCGGATCAACGTTTGAATGGTTGTGATTGGTTCTAGCTAATCCAACGGCCAAGATCCAAGATCCGTGAATCATATAAAAGCTCTTTTAACTCCCGTAGCCGTTAGGGCCACTGTTGGAAGAGAGAGCTCGCGAAAGAGAGCGCGAGAGAGCGGCGACGGTCGATGGGGGAGAGAGGATAGACAACATCTGTGACTGGAGACAACCCACGGCTGGATGAGAGAGGTGGCGGCGATGTGCGACTGGCGGCGAGCTCAGGGACAACAACCTTGGCACGAGAAGAGGAGGATTGGAGGAGATGTGGATTGATGCAGGCTAGACTAGGATGGATGCTTTGTTTTGGATTCATGGTTTCCCCTACCGATATTCTTCCTGTTCTCTTGGCTACCAACGCTGGTCTCCGTGGATTAGTGGTAGATGATGAGGAGATCTCTTCCTCTTTCCTCTGGTTTTGATGGTTTTCGACGATGTTGGTTAGGGGTTTCCGCGGTTGCTCTGTTTTCCCGTAGCTTTGTTGGTGTTCGATGTCCTATGCTCGCAGCTCCGTTCGTCATCTCCCTAGGATGCATTTTCTTGGTTTCTTCCCTTGAAGCCGTGTCTTGAGACTAGGTTTCTCCTCCATAGCCATTGTTCAGTGTGCATCGGCAGCTGGGCTCTCCCCTATTCTCAGTTGCTGAGCACCCGAGGTCCCCCTCCAACCCCCTTCGATATTTCCTTCATGGTTGTGGCATGTGGTCTGCAATTGCCGATCATAGTTGGGTTTTGTAGTTGATTGGAATTACTCCATTTGCTTTATAATTCATGGTTGGTTCATGTCGGATATTCGCTACGTTTCTTCCTTGCTTCCCTGCGGTTCTGTTGGTTTTGAGTGGTGGTTTCCAATTCATAGCTTCCCATCCAAATTCAACGATGCCGTGTCTTTTGGTTATTTGTTGAAGTGTTGGACTGTCAATTTATTATTGCTTGAATTCTCTGTGATTGTGGTATTCGTATGTCGATCATATCCATTGCATGATATAGTAGCTTGTTCCCTTATCTGTTCAATTCTTTTGATCAAATGTTACTTTGCAATTCTTAGAGTTGCTGGTCAAATATTCAATTTTATATTACTCTTATACCATGTTCATGCCTAGGGTCGAAGTTGTGCCCTTTGTATGTGTTGAATGATGATGCATGATTGGGATATGTAAATGTTGTGCTTGGCTTTTGTTTATTATTGAATGCTAAACCTACCCTATTGCTATGCCATACCTTGTTGGACATGTGGTTGATGAATTGACATGTAAAAACACCTAGGCCTAGTTGCTTAATTAGGCTCATGCATGTTGTATGCATTAAAAGCATTAAGGTTAGGTGCGGGCGATGGGCTGATGAGTCACTAAATATTCATAATTAAACCCCTTAATTTACCTTTGTTAGCCCAAAAGTGTTTGTATTTGATAGTTTGTTAGTTGATTTCAGGTTTAATGAAGATTCTAGCTAGAAATTACAGGAAAAAGTTAATCTGCTAAAAATAGACTGCTTCGTTGACTGTCAGGATAATATTCATCAGAACTTTTTTATACGTCCAAATATTTTGAGAATTGAGTATGTCGTAGAAGACTTCAAGAGCTACAACTTTCATGTTGGACAGTTTATGAGATTCCTGATGGATTGATACCAGTTTTGAAGGATATAAAGATATACAGATGCTGGAAAATTGCTTCGTGGACGTTCAAAAGAATATTCGTAAAATATTCTACATAACTCCGACTATTATGAAATCTTTGTTATCTGACAGAAGAGTTCCTAATTTACATCTTTCGTGATGGACTCGTTTTCAGATTTTGGACGGATTGGACCCAGTTGCGACCGGAATAGGCTGCAAGTATCAATTTAGGAAATCCTAGTTACACTAGAATCCCAACTCATACAAAACCCTAATTTTTGGAGTCATCCTATATATATGATTATTTAATCCGAAAATGGGGAGTCAACATAGGGAGAAAAAAGAGAGGATTAAGGTTGCTGAAGAAGACGGAGACGCGGCGTGGATCCCAATCATTCTTCATCTAATCTATGGCCTTCATCCTAAAGATGAGTGGCTAACTTTTATACTTAGGGATCTCATGAACCTTTAGTGTAGCTTTTCTGTATTTTTCTAGTTTGATACTTGTATTTTTTTCTGGACATGTCTTATAGATATGATTTGAATGATAATAGAGTTGAAGGAATTGAGTTCCTTGATGTATATTTTGGCCTTCCTGATTTCGGTGATTGATGGTAGAGATCTATAGGATAGTTGTCATGTGGTTTGTGAATGACCGATGAGATATTTTATGCTTACTGGCGGTAGGTTGTGCTCAGGTTACCCCGAAGACAATCTATGCTATTCAAAGATAAAATATGCTTTTGGAAAAACACTCATATTCTTTTAAGGATTCATGCAAGCTTAAGAAGTTGTGGATCTATAATGTCTAGATAAGAAAACAAGAGGATAATTAGAGAATACAGAAAGTGAAACTAAAGTGGATTGAGTAATCTCTAGGTTTTCTCTCATTGATCCATTTCAATCTCTTTAATTGCTTTCTTAATTAGTTTTAATTAATAAGTTTTCAAAATCTAAATCCATCCTTCTTTGCTTTAGGATTAGAGTCATGAGAGTTAATTCTGGTTTCTTCTTAGTAATCAAAGTGTTCCCTGTGGTTCGACCCCGTATTTCATCATTATTCTACCCATAGTTTAGTATTTTGAATAAGGGTTTATAAATTTTATACTTGATTGAGTTTGCATCTGATTTAATGATGCATTTGTGACCTATCAGTTTTTGGCGCCATTGCCGGGGAATCACTTATTTGATTCTTAAGGAATATCAAACTACATTTCTCTTTACTCTTTTTCTGGGCATAGTTAGATTTTTATTTTTGATTACTTTATTTTACACTTCTAAGGATTTTTCTGACAATTTTATGGAATTTTTGCAGCATTGGAACGGATTTTTCTTTGAAGCAGACTGGCGATCGACCATTGCATCATCCGCCAGATCGATCGTCGTGCTCTACTATAGCTTGGTTCGACTGTCGTATCATCCATCACATCGACCATGAGCCTTTGTCACAAAAACGGCTTCTCAGGGTTGATGCGACGATCGACCGTCGCCTCATAAAATAAAGTCACACAGTCCACGGTCGATCGGCTGATCGACCGTGAGATTGACTGCGAGCTTAGATAGGTTAGTTTTCTTGCTTCAAAACTTTTCCTTTCAATTGTTGTTTTCCGGATTTTCTCCTCTTCTCCGAATATTCTATTTTTGTTTTCTCTTTTTGGTGTGACTTTGCATGCAAGACAGACACTCCCTAAATAATCCGCTGGAACTTTTGGATCTATAAATAGAGGCCACACTCCGAGCAGCTAGAACTTTAGGTCAGAAATCTTTAAGTAATTACAAGGAAGCCTTGAGTAACATGTGATCTATTCAAGAGACATGTGTTACAATGGCTGAAAATGAGGGATCTGTTATCGACCCTAATGGTAACAATGGGGTTTTGGTGGGGGGGGGAGGGGGGTGCAACGTGTTCCTTTGAGAAATCACTTTTTGCTCACTGCCTACACATATACTCCTTCTATTGATCCTTCTGCAATCACAGCCTCAAACTATGAGATTAAACTTCAAACAATTCAGATGCTACCGCACTTTCATAGTTTGAGTAATGACGACCCATATGAGCAAATTCAAAATTTTATCGATACCATCACTACATTGAAATTATAAAACTTTAATGATGATGCCTTTAAGTTAAAACTTTTCCCCTTCTCTTTGAAAGATAAAGCTAAGCATTGGCTCCAATGTTTACCTCCATGATCAATCACAACATGGGACCAACTTCAAGAGGCATTTTTAGGGAAATTCTTTTCCATAATTAAAACTGAGAAATTTAAAACTGAAATCCTTACCTTTGTTCAATATGAAGATGAGTCTTTTCATAATGCTTGGGATAGATTTAAAGACCTTTTGAGAAAATGTCCTCATCATGATATTGATAAGTGGGAGTTAACTCATAAGTTTTATAGAGGCCTTAATGAAAGATGTAAAACTAGGGTTGAAGCTTATTGTGGGGGTATTCCTTTAGACAAAGATGATGATGAGTTATGTAACCTTTATGAACAAATTTCAATCGATTCCCAACAACAATACACAAATCCTAAGAGTCCACCTACACCTAAAGAGATTTTTGAAATTTATGGATTTGATGCCCTTACGGCACAAATATCCCCCCTTAACAAAAGGTTTGATAAATTGAAAATGAGTCAATCATCTGCACCTCCACCGTTTCAGGATCAACCTCAAACATGTGCCTTATGCTCTAGCCTTGAACATCACATTACTGACTATCCTTTGGCTCCATCGTTCCCTGAATTCATTCAAGAGCAAGAAAACACAACATATGGCTTCACTAAACCTAAGAGTAATTCTTATTCAAACACATATATTCCAGGTTGGCCGAACCATCCCAACTTTAGTTCGAGACCACCCCAACAGTTTGTTACTTTCCAAGGACAGAGTAGTTGCACATGTGCCCCCATGGATCGGTACCCAGCTAGACCTGCTACAAATCCAAACCCAAGGTACTCTGCATCACATCAATAAACTGCACCTCCACAGGCACCTCCGGACCCGACTTTGAACACAATCATGAGTGCACTTGCTGACATAAAAGTTGACATGCATAACATGAAAACTGAACTTAGAAGTGAGATAACTTTGACAAGAAACAATGTTAATTCTCATTTGTAATATATTTCCAAAATAGAGACACAACTAGGGCAATTGGCTAACGCAGTGTCTAAGAGAGAAGGCCACCTACCAAGTCAATCGTGACTAACCCCAGAGGTCAACACTATGTAGAAAGCCAGAACTTTGAGAGTGCCAAGGCTATTGTAATCCTTAGAAGCGGCAAAATCATAGATAATAAAATAGGTGAACACCTTAGGCCGGACGATCAATTGGCCGAGGGACCGATCAATGAGCTAACCCGAGATGGCGCTTATCTTCCACCTAATGATGAACCAACTGATGTTAGAGAACCTGATCCTACCAAATACATTCCCAAAGTGCATTTTCCTGCAGCCCTTAAGGATCCTTCCCCAGCCATAATATCCTGAAAAACTGCTGAAGAGATCCTTGAAACCTTTAAATATCAACATACCTTTGCTTGATGCCATTCGCCAGATCCCATTCTATGCTATATGTTTTAAGGATATGTGTACCCATAAACGCCAAGCCAAATCCAAAGTATCTAAAAAGATTTTTCTTACTGAGCAAGTTAGTTCAATTATGAAACATGATACACCTCCCAAACTGAAGGACCTTGGTACCCCCACCATACCATGTTGCATAGGGGACTATCATATCGATGGTGCTCTTCTTGATTTAGGTGCCAGTATAAACCTTATGCCCTATTACCTTTACAAGGAATTTGGTATAGGAGAACTTAAACCGACACTAGTAATTCTGCAATTAGCTGATAGATCCATTAAAACTCCTAGAGGTATATTAGAAGATGTTCTAGTTAAGGTGGACAATTTCTTCTTTCCTGATGACTTTGTTGTCTTGGATATGGAGCCTGCTGTCCACTGTAAAAAAATGTACCTATTATCTTATGACGTCCCTTTTTAGTCACTTCTAATGCCTGTATAAATTATCGAACTTTATGAATGTTTCTTTTGGACATATGCATGTTAAATTGAATATTTTCGAAGCTGTATGTTTGCCTGAGCATGATGATGAATGTTATAATGTTGATAATTTGACTGAATGTATTGATGATAAATTACATTCCATGACTTCTGATGAATTATCTGATATTTTGCATGATTATGACTCTGCTAATGATGATGATGTTGGTATGTTAGAAATTGCACAGTCGAAAGATGACTTCATAACACACATAACGGATACCCCGATCGATCGACCAGATGGTCGATCAGTCGGTCAGGACACAACGGAGATTGAAACTGTTTTTTGGATGGTTGAACCCCTTCCACCGCTCTTTTCTACTCTTGCTCCTTCTTCACTGGAAGCACCACCTGATTTAGAATTCAAACCACTGTCTAAAATGCTAAAATATGTCTTTCTAGCATCGGATTTCTCTCTTCATGTTATCATCTCTTCTTAACTTTCAAGCGATCAGGAGAGTCAACTTATAGAGGTTCTGAAACATCATAGGAAAGCTATAAGATGGTCAGTGGCTGATTTGAAAGGTATTGATCCTTCCAGTTGCATGCATAAGATTCATCTTGAGGATAGATGTAAAACTGTATGGGAAATGCAACGCCGCCTTAATCCTAATATGAAAGAAGTGGTGAAGAAAAAAGTGGTGAAACTTCTTGATGCAGGTATTATTTATCCAATTTTTGACAGCCAGTGAGTCAGCCCTACACAAGTCGTTCCAAAGAAATCACATTTAACAGTTGTAGAAAATGAGAATGGTGATCAGATCCCAATGCGCCAGACTACGGGATGGCGTGTTTGCATTGATTATAGAAAACTAAATGCTTTGATTAGGAAAGATCATTTTCCCTTACCTTTTATTGATCAAATCTTAGAAAGACTTTCTGGTCAAAGTTATTATTGTTTTTAGATGGATATTCAGAGTATAACCAAGTTGCAGTTGATTATGAAGATCAAGAGAAGACGTCTTTCACATGTCCTTTTGGTACTTTTGCTTATCGTAGGTTGCCTTTTGGTCTTTGTAATGCATCTACGACTTTTCAAAGGTGTATGATGGCCATCTTCTATGATATGATTGATAAATTCTTAGAAGTCTTCATAGATGATTTTTTCGTTTTTGGAAATCCAAATCTGTCTTGTTTAGATAATCTTTCTAAAGTTCTAGATCGATGTATTGAAACTAATTTAGTTCTGAGATGGGAAAAGAGTCATTTCATGGTTCAAGAAGGAATTGTTTTATGTCACATTGTCTCTGAACGTGGAATAGAAGTTGATAGGACTAAAGTTGAGTTAATTGTGAAATTGCCTCCACCATCATCTGTGTGTCAGATTCGTTCTTTTTTAGGTCATGCTGGATTCTACCGTCGATTCATTAAAGATTTTTCCAAAATTTCATGACCCTTGTGTGAATTACTGGCCGAAGATGTTCCTTTTGTCTTCAATGATGCATGTTTGATTGCTTTCAAGACCATTCATGATTTATTGTCTACCACACCTATAGTTCATGCAACTGATTATTCCTTACCTTTTGAACTAATGTGCGATGACTATTATTCTGCTATAGGAGCTGTGTTAGGACAGCGAGTTAATAAAATCCTACTTGTGATTTATTATGCTAGTAAAATCCTCTCTGAATCCCAATAGATTTATACCACTAATGAGAAGGAATTATTAGCTGTGATATTTGCATTGGGGAAGTTCCGTTCCTATCTCCTAGGTTCTAAAATCCTTATTTATACTGATCATGTCACTCTTAAATATCTTTTAGCTAAAAAGGATGCCGAACCTAGATTAATTCGATGGACCTATCTTTTGCAAGAATTTGATCTTGAAATTAGGGATAAGAAAGGTTCATAAAATGTTGTTGCTGATCATTTGTCTCGCCTTCCTTTGGAGCATATTCTTGATAACACTCGTGTTGATACTTCTTTTCCAGACGAACATCTCTTTCAGGTGACTCATCTTTCACAGCCGTGGTATGCACATATAGTTAATTATTTTGTTTTCGGCAAGCTTCCTAACTCTTGGTCTAAAAATGCTAAAGATAGATTCTTTTCTTTGATCAAATATTATATATGGGAAGACCCTGAGTTATTTAAGCATTGTTGTGATCAAGTTATCCGTAGGTGTGTGCTTGAATCAGAGGTTCATGATATTCTTATGTTTTGTCATACATATGCAGGTGGTCGTCATTTTTCAGGGAAGAAAACCGCTACAAAAGTATTGCAGTGTGGTTTCTATTGGTCTACGATTTTTAAGGATGCTCATAATTTTTGCCAATCCTGTATTATATGTCAGAAAATTGGAAATGTCTCTCGTAGGAATGAGATGTCACAGACTCCGATTTTAGTTGCCGATATTTTTGATATTTGGGGTATAGATTTTATGGGACCCTTTCCACCTTCTTTTGGTTTTCAGTATATCATGGTAGGAAATGACTATATTTGTCAATGGGTAGAAGCTATATCACCCAAATCAAATGATCATAAAGTTGTGGTCAAATTCCTTCAAAGTAATATCAATTCTTGATATGGTTGCTCTCATGCGATTCTTAGTGATGGTGGTTCTTATTTTACTAATCAGCACTTTACATCGCTTCTTAGAAAGTAATATGTCACACATAAGGTAGCCACTTCCTACCATCCTCAAACTAGTGGCCATGTAGAGCTATCTAATAGGGAAATAAAATGTATCTTAGAGAAAACCGTTCGCATTGACTGCACAGATTGGGCCATAAAGCTAGACGATGCACTTTGGGCTTACATGACTGGTTATAAAACACCTATTGGTATGTCCCCATATACACTAGTTTTTCGTATGCCTTGTCATTTACCTGTAGAATTAGAACATCGAGCTATGTGGGGCATTAAAAACCTTAATACTAATACCAATGCCGTCACAACACATAGGAAGCTTAGTTTATGTGAACTTGAGGAAATTCGTAATGAGGCATATTTGAATTCCAAAATTTATAAAAACAAAACAAAAGCATTTCATGATAAACTAATTTCGAGGAGGACTTTTGTTGTTGGGCAAATAGTCTGGCCATTCAATGCTAAATTGCGCCTTTTCCTAGGTAAATTACGTTCTAGATGGTCTGGGCCTTTTATTATAAACAGAGTATTTACACATGGCGCGGTAGAAATTCAAAATCCACACACAAATGAAATTTTCACTATCAATCGGCTTGAGGTTTCATTATTATATGCTTTAGTGAGGGTGCTTGCAGGATTGCTCAGGGAATCCTCGCCAAATCTAATCACTAGTAGATTAGAGGGAATACTCGTCAAATTTTTCCGACTTTCTTGCTAAGGAGATTGATCTTCCTGTGCCAGAAAGTCTTGGCAGTGATTGTTGAGAGGACGGCCGCCGTTGGCTGTCGCTCTCCACTGTCAGAGGGAGAGAAGGCTTTTTCTTCTCTCCTCTCCCTTATCCTCTTCTTCTCCCCCTTCCCTGGCTTTTCCTCTTCTCCTTCTTCTTCCTTCTCCTTCTTCCTTCTTCTTCCCGCGGCCCTGCTTCCCATTTTCCCGGCAACCCCTTCTTCCCCTCCGTTCTCCCTCCTCCGGCCACCGTTTTGGGTGCGTGAAGGCTCGTTGGATTCGTGAAAGCGAGAGGAAGATCCCTGGTGTAGTTTGAAGCTGCGTTAGTGACTGGCTAGCGGGGAATCAGCTGAGGATTGCGCTTCCGGTAGGTTTCTACCCACTTGAGTTAGTTTAGGGGTTTTCTCTTGATCTAGCTGGTAGATCTAGGTGTTCTTGGTGTTTTTGGATGCCTCTTGCTTAGCTTAATTTCTGTTGTAAGTTTCATAAGATTTGATTGAGTTTTTAGTAGAATTTAAGCATGTTCAAACTCGGATTTTCCTATTTCTGTTGTTCTTGAAAAACAGCCGGTTTACGGCGTGTTTTCCGGTCTTTCCGTGCACGATCTTGGGTTATGATGAACATAAGAGTTGTAGATCTTTGAATCTACTCTCAGAGCTAACTAGTTGCATAATTTTTTGAGTTTCGCATGATTTGTTATGAGTTTCCTACGGATGGGCTGCGTTGCAGCAATTAAAGGTAATTAGTGAGATTAATGGTTTTTGATTAGTGTTTTCTCGGTAATCGAGCCGTTGGATGTTTCTCGAGCCGTTTGGATAAAAATGGGAGAAGAGAGAGAGAACAGGGAGAAGCTGACGTGGATAAAAATATATTTAAAAGTAAATTAATAAAATATATTTAAAAATGCCCACGTGGATAAAAATGGGCCACGCGTGCTAGTTTGCCGTTAGCTGGTTGACGGCGTTCGACGGAAGCTGACGTGACGGACCACATAAGAGAGATTCTTAAATTTGAGAGTCTGTATTGCAACTTTTTGAAATATAGGGACCACATAAAAATATGGGTCAAACTACAGGGTACTAATTGAAAATTTAGCCTTTCATTCTTTTGACATATTTCAAGGGATGTATAATATTTGGTTTTCTAAAGATAATAAGAATTAAATTCCTATAATCTACCCCGCAACTTAAATGTAATTATCCCCGATTACACTAAGTCTTAAAATAAAGCAAGGAATAAAGGGTAGAGATCACCATAATTTCGTGCCATAAATAGTCGTCTCCCACGTTATAATCATCACATTACCCACACAATGGAAACATCGCCACCTATGACATGCATGTCTCTAGAAAATACTAAAAGAATAAAGCCATAAAACCACCTTAAAACCTGAGAGACATATATAAAGAAAGTAAAATAACCCCCTGATCGATCTATATTTTATATAAATATCCGCCCATGAGTAATGATGAGTGCATGAAAGTGCACTCTGAATAGCCTTATAATCATCTAAGTTGCTAGATTATTATCCTTAATCAACATCTTTATTGCTATTTTTATATCTATATGTTGCTTCACATAATTGTTTGGAAAATGCAGGAAAAAGAAGCAAAGAAGCTGAAAAGATTACGTAGATCAACTTGAAAGATTAAACTATACCTTCTCATAAAGAACCAAATGATGTGCCATATATGGTTGGAAAGCTCTTGAAGTCTCGTTTCTGGTGAATTTTATGGTTCATGATTCCGACTTTCCTAGAGTAAGTTACGGCAATTTTAGTACCAATGGCGCAATCTGGATGGCAAATCAGTAAATACGCTGGAAAGTCCGATCGATTCGACACCTAGAGTAGGATCGATCCGTCTAGGCAGAAACCTGACAGAACGCATACTTTTCAGCTGTACACAGTCAGATCGATCCCTCCATCCATCCTACTGAGTCCGATCGATCCGACACCCATAGTCCGATCGATCGGACTCGGGCGTAGCCAGAAATTGAGGATTTTTACGCAACGGATCGATCCGACACCCTTGGAAGGATCGATCCTACTTTCTCAGTGAAGAAAATCAACGGTTTAGATCTAATCCGTGGATGGAGACACTTAGGCCTATAAATAGGACTCTTTCTAGGGTGGGGGGGGACTTTTTGGCAGCGTTTGGAGGTGAGGAGACTGGTTCCAGGCTTGGTTTTCTTTTCTTATTTGTTCTTTATTTCTTCATTAGTTTTCTGGCCCTCATGATGAATATGACTAGCTAGTTCTTCTCTAAGGTACCGATGTAGCCCTAACAAAATCATACTATGTTATTGGATCATGATTATTTAATCAGTTTATATTTCTTGTTTCATTCATTGTTATAACTGAGATCTTAAATACCTTTATCTGGCCAATAGAAGTATTATAGATTGTTTTATGTGAGATTGGGTGAGGGTTCATTCCCCAATCTTGCAGGATCTATGAATGAATGAGATTTAGTCGAAGCCGGGTTCAAGCTAAGACACTTCTTGGTTCGTAATTGTTCTTCAGAGCTTAATGGATTCTTGATTGACCCTTAGCTATGGGTTCATTAACTAGGGTTAATTGGGGGTACTTGGTGAAGACCACGATCGAACGGATTATCATACCGGAAGAACGAGCCCTTGGAATTAAACTGAAATCTTGATTGATTCAATGCATAGAATGAGGATGTTATGGTGAAATCGGAACCTTAGTATTCATCCATCATATTTCCATCGTTTTCTTATTTCGTTATTAGATTATATATTTCCGATACTTCATATTTCTTATTTTACCTTCCTTATTTTCTTTCTTTTATGTTCTTTCGCGTTTCACTCTAATAATCTTTACAAATCTCTGTGGGTACGGTACTCGTCTTGCCACTATACTGATTGCACCGATTCGTATACTTGCGAGATATAAAATTTATTTATCAAGTAATGTCCAAAGGAAAACCTACCAGAAAAGTGCCTTTCCAAAAGATCAAATAGAATAGAATGGAAAATATAGCAATAATATCAAAAAGGCATAAAAATCATTAAAAGTTTCGGCAGTCTCTTTTGTATATATTGAATATGGAGCCTGTACAATCATTCAACCATATTATTTAAAATATAGACATGGAAACTTAAAATACATCGAATCATCCATGCACATCACCAAAAATATTCAACATCCCCAATATTGTCTAGATTGAATGTAAGGTCGCCGATCACGGAATTTTATTAGAGTTTATTAGTAGTGAATGTAAGGTCGCCGATCACGGAAAGAAAAGTTGTTGCCCTTGAACGATAAAGTAGATCCAATTGGTTGGAAGAAGAGACCTAACAAAGATAGCATGTCCACATCAGATCTAGGAGTTCAAGAGGAGGAACAAGAGGAGATGGAGCTTAATAACAATTTACGTCCTTTGGAGGAGTACGCGAGGCCTACTATTTCTACTTCACCTTCGTGCATTGCGTTACCTGTAGAGGCTAGGAATTATGAACTTAAAAATCTACATTTTTCTATGCTTCCTGAATTTCATGGTTTACCTTCTGAAGATGCACTAACGTTTGTGAAAGATTATTATGCTACTATTCAGACTTTTCCTCTAGGTGGCATTACTGAAGATCAACCGAGGATGTGATGTTTTCCTTACACCCTGAAGGATAAAGCGAATAGATGGTTGATGTCGTTGCCTCCTGGATCACTAACTACTTGGTCTGCAATTTATAACAAGTTTGTTAGCCAATTTTATTCTCATGCCATGACTACTAACTTGAGAAGGCAAATTCCAAATTTTCAGCAATATGATGGAAAACCATTCCATGAAGCATGGGATAGATTTAAGATGCTTTTGATGCAATATCCACATCATAATTATCATTTAGAAAATCAGATGCAATATTTCTATGATGGACTAAATCTTTCTTGTCAGACTATGACAGATAATGTTGCAGGTGGAGCGATGTTCAAAAGGACACCACCAGAGGCATACGAAATTTATGAGATGCTAGGATCAAACACGCAGCAGAGGGACACGAGGAATAAGGCGAGAGGCATCTATGAGCTTAACCAGAACGACGACATGGCAAGGTAAATCGCAGCCCTCAACAAGAAGATGGACGCGATGATGTCCACACAAACAAAACCGGTTGAGGTTTGTTCAATTTGCAATATTGTTGGTCATAGGTTTGATTCATGTCCTTCTAGTAATAAATTTCCTGAATATGTGCAAGAACAAGCTAATTTGATGAATGCCTATAACCCGAGACCTAGATTTGATCCTTATGCAAATACTTACAATCCTGGTTGGAGGGAGCATCCGAATTTTTCATGGAAAAATACTGCTAGTGCTAGGTTGCCTTCTGCTAATCAATCTAACCCACTCGTTAAGTCGTCTTTGGAAGCGACTATGTTAGCTTTTATGCAGAAAGTAGACTCAAGGATGGAACAACAAGATTCGGCCATTGCTCGATATGATGCAGTATTGAAGAATGTTGCAGCATCCATTGGGAAGTTGGAAGTTCAAGTGGGACAGCTTGCAGATGTTGTACGAGCCCATGTTCCAGGCAGATTTCCAAGCCAACCTGAGCAAGCCAACGCAGTTACTATTCTTCGTTCAGGTAAGATAATTGATAATAATATTAATGCTGAAGTTACTGATATCTGTAGTGATGATAAAATTGAGGAAGTCGAGAGGGAAGAACCCTCGAAGAAGCCACCGCTGGCCAAATCTTCTTTTGAACATGGAAAGAGAGCAATTTCAGATCCGGAGGTTCGTCACAAAAATCCTCCACCATATGTGCCGCCAATTCCTTTTCCAGGCCGCCTGAAGAAAGCCCAAATGGATAAGTCTTATTCTGAAATTTATGATATTCTATCTAAGGTTAATGTGAACTTACCATTACTTGATGTGATTAGGAAAATGCCAGCCTTTCCAAAGTTCTTCAAGGAACTACGTACTTCTAAACGTAAGTATGAATCTCATGAAAAGGTGATGGTTTCAGAGACGGAAAGCGCGGTTCTACAAAGGAAGCTTCCACCCAAGCTTAAGAATCCAGGGAGTTTTAACATTAATATTACTGTTGGTGATACAAAAATAGGGGAGGCAATGCTTGATTTAGGAGCCAGTGTTAATTTGATGCCTTACTCTGTTTTTCTTCAGCTAGGTGTTGATGAATTAAAACCTACTACTATGTCTCTACAACTTGCAGATCGTTCAATTAAATATCCATCAGGCATTGTAGAAGACATCTTAGTACAAGTTGATAAGTTAATTATCCCTGCTGATTTTGTGATATTGGATATGAATGATGCACCGTTGAATGATAGAAAGTTACCTATTTTGCTGGGACGTCCATTCATGGCTACAGCTGAAACTATAATTAATGTGAAGAATAGTAAGCTTAGCATGACAGTTTTAGGTGAAACTGTTGAATTTAAAGTGTTTGAGTCTATGTCCTATCCTTCAAACTCTTTTGATTGCTTCTCAATAGATGTTGTAGATTCATTGGTGTTCTCTAATTTCTGGCAGGAGCAAGTGAAAACTACATTGGTAGTGGATTTGACGATGGCGAAGCATGACTGGCACAGTTATAAGAGAGCAAAGGAGGTTGTTGCACCGCTTGAAGCATTACAGCCATACGAACCTGGCTGAATCTTAAGGCTTTGCAGTACGTCTTGCCTAGACGTTAAATAAAGCGCTGGGTGGGAGGCAACCCACCAAGGTAACCGGTTTTTTTTAAGTTTCCATTTTTAGTTTTATGTTTTCTCTTATGTTTTTCTTTTAGGATTTCAGCCACCTCGAGGATCCTTGAGGAGATGTTCGCTACTCTATCAGGTGGCCTCTTTGTTATTTACATTATCGTGTCTCTTCTTTTTATGGAAATTTGGATAGCCACCTCCTACGTATGTTATTGTTTACGATGCACACATTGAGGACAATGTTAATTTCAGGTTGGGGGGTGTAGACATTCATGACCGTATTCATGCTACTTTGTGGGTATAATAGTGTTAAATTGTACATGAGCTGAAATTTTTATGCTTATTATACATGCTGTTTTCATATGAATTGGCCTATACATTGATTGCATGCGTGATAACCTGAAGGTAGAACATTATGTGAGTTACACACGAACACTTTCTGTGCAGTTGCGATTATACTTACCAGAGGAATGAGCATGCTATTGTCAATCTAGACCATAATTTCAGCATTAGCTAGTGTTGAGTATTACATGCAGAAAAAAAAGAGAGAAAAAGTTCTGGAGCTTGATTTTGCTGTGCCTAAACGACTATTAGGTGATCTACTGAGTAACCTGGTGTTCTTGCCTCAAGAAGCTGGGAGCTCGCGTAAAAAGGTAGAACCACTAATAGCTAAAAAAACTACTCAGTGTTTTGTTAAGTAACCGGGTCTCTACGCCTCAAGAAGCGGAGAATGCTCGCGTAAAAAGGCAAAATGTCTGATAGTTGAATAAAAAAGAAAAAAAAAACAAGAAGTGCATGTTGTACTTAAAGTGTGAGGGTTGAATGATTGGTCATGAAGATAGTAGTGTGTTTGGACTAATGGTGGGTAGAAGTTGCTTCTGTACGTAACATTTATTTGTCACGTCACATGTGTTCTTCTGGATGGTGATTAGCATGTTTGATGTGTTGAAGTTGATTTCATGTGTTGCTAGTATGTGTATGAGAATAAGATGTTTTCGTGCTCTGTACTTGATGTGCTGTCGCATGCACTCAAAAATAAAATCAATACTCCTTAAGATAAATGTAGTAGTGCGAGTACGAGTCGATCCCACAAAGAGTGTTTAGCCTAGTTTTGTGTTTTGTGAACGAAGATGGGGGGTTTTAAACGTGAGGAAAAGCAATAAAGAAATAATCTAAAGCGAAGAATCGAATTAAATCAAGAGAACAAACCTTGGTCTGAGTCAACATCCACCATCGGAATCCAACAACTGATCATAGATGCAAGTATCAATCAATTCATACCATGAATATTCACCGTTCGAATGAAATTTGAATCTCTCCTCAATCTTAGTTAATTAGAAACAAGCGATCTAATCAACCCTAACTACTAAACAACCTAAGACAAGCGCTGTAGATTTAATCTAGTAGCAGCGTTAAGAATAGGGAGATCGATGAAGCTAAACAACACAAGCACAAGCGGTTGCATTTAATCTAGTCAAATATTCTTCCTAAGACCTAACAATCTCTGAAACGCAGTAGATTATTAAACCCTAGTTGCTTCGCAGATTAGAGGGATAAAACAATTTCGGATTTGATATCAAACCTAGCAGTAGATCACCATGCATAATAAACTAGTAGGCCTCCTAGCAATTAGACAAGGTAATCATGAAGATTTAATCTCAGAAGAACATCTAATACTCATGTATAAACTTAACAATAAAAATAAATTAGATCTCACAGTTTCATCGATTCCGAGGTTTTAGTCTCCTCGACCAAGGATCAAGATTTAGCCACACAGGGCCATCGAGAACAATCCTCCAAAAGATTTCATAAAGCAAGAGAAAACCTAGGAAAATATAAAGGAGGAGAAAGAGCAGCCAAAAGTGTCCAAGAATCCCCCATCAAACCCTAGAAAGAGTCCTATTTATAGCCTTAAGCGTATCCATCCTCGGATTAGATCCAAACCGTTGATTTTCTTCACTGGGAAAGTCCGATCGATCGGACTATGGGTGTTGGATCGATCGGTTGAATAAAAATCCTCCGTCTCTGGCTATTCCCGAGTCCGATCGATCGGACTTTAGGTGTCCGATCGATCGGACATAATGGGATGGAAAGAGTAATCGATCGGACTGTGTACAGCTGAAAGCATACTCTCTGTCATGATTCTGCATAGTCGGATCGATCGGACTCTGGGTGTCGGATCGATCGGACTATTCAGCGCATTACTATTCTGCCATCCAGACTGCGCTACCGGTACTAAAATTGCCGTAACTTCCTCTAGGAAACTCGGAATCACAAACCATAAAATTCTCCAGAAACTAGACTTCAAGAGCTTTCTAACCATATATGGCACATCATCTGGTTCTTCATTAGCAGGTCTAGATTAATCTTTAAATTTGATCCATGCACTCTTTTCAGCTTCTTTACAACCTAAGGACTTCAATTGCATCCTAAATCAAAATATAAGAATAATGAGTGTATTTAGGAACTAAATAAGCACAGGAGACTAAGTATTAAGGGATAAAAATATAACATTATGCATCATCATCAAATTCCCCCACACTTAGCTTTTGCTCGTCCTCGGGTAAAACTAAAATTCACTCTACTCAAGATATCAAGGTTGCAGCGCCATCAACAAAGAAAACAATCAAGCTCTTCACAACTCATAACATATCATGAACAAACATTTTTAGACAACTTAAAAAAAATCAATCAGTAAGCATTTTCACTTGAATATGGAGCATGTTAAATAAGTAGACCCTCACGGAAATAAACACTCAACTTTCTTGTGTTTGAAGGGTATGTATTTCACTCAAATTCATTCCAATGAAAATGATCTACCATAAGCTTGCATATCTTCTCATTCTCCACCACTAGAATCACATGCATAACACGAATCATAAGGACTTCAAAAGGTTGTAAATGGGGTCCAGGATTAAGGTGGGAAATATTAGGGAATGTAGGTCAAAAGCCAATGGAACTAATGGAGCAAAAATGCATCAATAAGACATGTACAACCAATCACTCCATTCAACAACTTCCTCAACTTAGCTTTAACATACTCAACCCATATAACATCACCACATTGACAAAGAGATCGCTCAAAGGAATACTTTTTAACTGAAATAGTGAACAAACTTTTGGAAAAACTTCCACCTTTGTAGAGATCATACATAAACATACCCATTTCTTGGAGTATTAGGAGGATTCATAAACACATTTTGTAACATGAAAAACAGTTTCCTCCACTTTCTTTCTTCTTGTCTTTTTCTCTTTTTTTTTTCTTTTTTTTTCTTCTCTTTTTTTTCAGAAACAACATACTCACGAATTAAGTATGAAAAATATACTCCACTTCACCAATCATAGCCATATCACTCCAAACACCCCCACACTTGAACTTTTGCACCCATACATGTCATAATGATGATCAATGCTCCACTAGTTTTATGGCTTGGGTAACGGAAATATTTTTCAGGTTTAAGGCTTGTAATGTGTGTTAACAATGAAGTCAATAAAGCTCAAAGGTGTTTAGCAAAAGAATTTAATCACAAGGTCGGCTATTTGGCTTATGTAGCTGATAACAAAGATGACCTTAATCATGTTCATGTATACATGTGTCAATGTGACCTCAAATAGAATCAAAGCAAGTTCTAGAGAAAGAAATCCATGGAAGAATATCTCTCATGAAAGAAATTAGTGAGACTGATATGAATGTGTCAGTCTAAAGGCTCAAAATCTCACCAGCTTTTGTCTACTCATTTAGTCACTACCATCTCAAGGAAAATAACTCAACTAATTAATTCCAAGTCGCAAAATTACTCATTCAATCATGTTATGAATATGTCAAGCTTAACTAATTCTTGCTCATGGCATATGCAACCTAGATCTTCTCCCCCACACTTGAAACTGACATTGTCCCCAATGTAAGGTGGAATACAAAGAAAGGGAAAAAGAAATAAAATGGAAATGTGAAAATGAAAAGAGAAAGAAATGAACTCCCCTTGGGTTGCCTCCCAAGCAGCGCCTTTGTTTATTGTCATTGGCTCGACTTCAAGCTTGCTTCTTTAATCAGTATAAGAAGGTTCCTCAAGGTTCAATTTTTCCAACTTTTCTGTTGGAACGCCTTCGTAGAAAGGTTTAAGTCGATGGTCATTCACCGTAAACATTTTGGAAGTGGCTAAACTTTGAATTTCAACTGCACCATGAGAAAAAACATTAGTAACAATAAAAGGTCCAATCCAACGAGAACGCAACTTACCTGGAAACAAACGTAGGCGCGATTGGTAAAGGAGAACTCTTTGACCAACTTTAAACTCTTTCCTGGAGATCATCTTGTCATGAAAAGCCTTTGTCTATTCCTTGTAAATCCTAGCGCTCTCATAGGCATCATTGCGAATTTCCTCTAATTCTTGTAGTTGCAACTTCCTGTGCTCTCCACTCTCATCCATGTTCATATTAAAGCTCTTGATAGCCCAATAAGCTTTATGTTCTAACTCAACTGGAAGGTGACATGGTTTCCCAAATACCAAGCGATAAGGTGACATACCAATGGGTGTCTTATATGCAGTCCTATATGCCCACAACGCATCATCCAAACGCAAACTCCAATCTTTTCTATTTGGATTTACCGTTTTTTCAATGATGGACTTGATCTGTCGATTTGACACTTCCGCTTGTCCACTAGTTTGCGGATGATAAGCGATTGATACCTTATGGGTCACATGGTACTTCCTTAGCAACGCCTCCACAGTTCGATTGCAAAAGTGCGTGCCTCGATCACTTATGAAAGCTCTTGGAATTCCAAACCTAGATAATATGTTAGACTTGATAAAATCTGCAACAACTTTAGAATCATCAGTTCTGGTAGCTTTAGCTTCTACCCATTTTGACACATAATCAACAACAAGTAGAATATAAACATAACCAAAAGATATAGGGAACGGACCCATGAAATCGATGCCCCAAACATCGAAAATTTCACAAAATAATATGGGGGTTTGTGGCATCTCATTCCTTTGGGATATATTTCCTGTCTTTTGACAATTCTCGCATGATTTACAAAGAGAGTATGATTCTCGAAATAAAGAAGGCCAATAGAACCCAAAGTCTAACACTTTTCTTGCCGTTCTCTTAACTCCAAAGTGATCACCACAAGCATAAGAATGACAAAAAGTGAGTATAGAAATAATTTCTTTTTCAGGAATGCACCTTCTTATTACTTGATTTGCACAATGCTTCCATAAATATGGGTCATCCCACACATAGTATTTAGCATCACTTTTGATCTTATCTCTTTGAGCCTTAGACAAATCAGAAGGTAACATATTAGTAACCAAATAATTCACAATATTTGCATACCAAGGTAATGTCACAGTTGCAGAGAACAGTTGTTCATCAGGGAATGCTTCCTGCAGACGCAGTTCATCCTCCACATGAACTAATCGACTCAGATGATCTGCAACCCGATTTTCTGTTCCTCTTTTGTCTTTTATCTCCAAATCAAATTCACTCAAGAGAAGTATCCATCGTATTAATCTCGGCTTTGCCTCCTTCTTCGTCATTAAATAACGAAGGGCTGGATGATCAGAGTAAACAATGACTTTAGTACCAAGTAAATAAGAACGAAATTTTTCTAAAGCAAACACAACGGCTAAATGTTCTTTTTCAGTTGTAGAATAATTTCTCTGGGCATCATCCAAAGTCTTGGAAGCATAATAAATTGCATGAGAAGCTCTTCCAATCTTTTGACCCAAAACCGCGCCCACTGCATAATCACTTGCGTCACACATTATTTCGAAAGGAATGCTCCAGTCAGGGGGCTGAATAACTGGAGTTGAAGTCAATAATTCTTTCAGTTTATCAAATGCCTCTCTGCATGCATCAACGAACTCAAAAACCTTGTCCTTTTGTAACAACGTGCATAGCGGTAATGCTATTTTGAAGAAGTCATTGATGAATCTTCGGTAAAAACCTGCATGTCCAAGAAAAGAACGAACTTTCCGCACACTAGTGGGATAAGGTAAAGATTAAATGACATAAACTTTAGCTTTATCAACCTCAATTCCTTTAGATGAAACAACATGACCCAAAACTATACCTTGTTCAACCATGAAATGGCATTTCTCAGAATTTAACACAAGGCTAGTTTCTATGCATCTTTGAAGAACAAGTGTAAGGTTATGTAAACAATTATCAAAGGAGTTTCCATAAACTGTGAAATCATCCATAAAAACCTCTATGATCTGTTCAATATAATCTGAGAATATACTAACCATACACCTTTGGAAAGTAGCTGGGGCGTTGCAAAGGCCAAAGGACATGCGACGGTATGCAAAAGTTTCAAATGGGCATGTGAACGTCGTCTTTTCCTGATCTTCTGGGGCAATTGCAATTTGAAAATAACCTGAATAACCATCAAGAAAACAATAATAAGAATGACCAGCTAATCTTTCAAGCATATGATCAATTAAAGGTAAAGGGAAGTGGTCCTTGCGGGTTATAGCATCTAATTTTCTATAATCAATACAAACCCTCCACCCATTTTGCACATGGGTAGGAACTAACTCATCTTTGTGATTTCTCACCACGGTTATTCCTATCTTTTTAGGAACCACTTGAACTGGACTAACCCAAGTGCTATCCGAAATAGGATAGATCACTCCAACTTCAAGAAGTTTGAGGATCTCCTTCTTCACAACATCCATCATGGGCGGGTTTAACCTTCTTTGTGGTTGGCGGGAAGGTTTCGCTCCCTCTTCAAGCAAGATATGATGCATACATGTACTCGGGCTGATTCCCTTGATATCTGCAATTGTCCAACCAATAGCTGTCTTATGCTTCTTAAGAACCTGCACAAGTTTTTCTTCCTGTGGTGCACTAAGGTTATTGGAGATAATCACTGGTAATACTCCTTCATCTCCAAGAAAAGCATATTTAAGATGATTAGGAAGAGGTTTCAGATCTGGAATAGGTGCTTGCAATACAGAGGGTAATGATTTCTCATTAGAAACAGGTAATGGACTATAAGAATCGTTACCTGATTGTTGAAGTGTTGAAAAATCATTCAGTGTTGCAACAGTTTCCTGCAAATTAGTACTCAAAGCTAGCTCCTTATTTTCTTCCTCAAGAGATTTGCTAATAGCCACTTCCAATTCATCTTTTTCACTAAGTTCAAAGACTTCCTGTGATAAATAATCAATCACATCAATTGAAGACACCGAACAATCATTCGCAGGATATTTCATGGCATCATAAATATTAAACTTAACAGTTTCACCATCAAATTCCATAGTAAGTGTGCCACTATGGACATCTATCTTAGTCTTGGATGTCTTCAAGAAAGGTCTTCCCAACAAAATAGGAGTACTATGATCACCATTCTCCATATCAAGCACATAAAAATCAGCAGGGAAAACTAAATCATTGACTTGCACAAGAATATCCTCAACTACACCTTTAGGATAGGCGTTAGATCTGTCAGCCAACTGAATCACAACACCAGTTTCATTCAAAGGTCCAAGTTTTAAAGAAGAATATATAGAATATGGCATGACATTGATAGAAGCTCCCAAATCTAACATGGCTTTCTCAAATTTGGTGTTACCATTTGTACATGTGATAGTAAACATACCTGGATCCCTACACTTTATAGGAATTTTTCTTTGAAGAATTGCAGAAACATTTTCCCCTACTTTCACCTTCTCACATCCTTTAAGTTTCTGCTTCCTCTTAATTGTACACAATTCCTTCAAGAATTTAGCATAACGAGGTACTTGTTTAAGAGTATCTAAGAGTGGGATATTTACCTCACATCGGCGAAAAGTCTCATATAGATCTGAATTCTTCTCATATTTTCTTGATTCTGTCAAAGCCTGAGGAAAAGGAGGTACATGTTTATAATCAGAAAGAGGTGGAAACTTACGTTTAGGTACGATGTCGTCATCAGGAAAGATTTTGTCCGTGACGATGTCTTGCTCGTTTCCTTGCGGTGAAGATGCATGAACTTCCTTTACTGGAGTCTCAACTTCTTTACAACTTCTCAAAATGATTGCACTTGCATTCTCTCTTGGATTTATTACCGTTTGAGAGGGTAATTTTCCCAAACTTTGTGCCTCTATCTTGCTAATTGCAGTCGCCATCTGGCCCACTTGATGTTCCAAACCTTGAATACTAGCCTTCACCTCCTGTTGAAATTGCAAAGTATTAGTAGCAAGGGATTTAACAATATCTTCTAAAGACATACCAGAATCAGGAGTTGGGTTTGGTTGTTGTCTCGGGGGGTATGACGGTCTATATTGTTGATATTGCTGGCCACTTGAACGGAATTGAGTTGTGGATTCCCATAGTTGAGATTGGGGTGATCCCTCTATCCTGGATTATACGTGTTTGAATATGGATCATACTTCCTTTGCGGTAGTCCAGGGAAACTCCTCGCTGCATTCACTTGTTCAATGGGTTCCTCCTGAAGAGTTGGGCACATATCGGTTGGATGTCCTGCCACCGAACAAATCCCACAAACCTTCGCTGTTTGCATATTACCTACAACCAATTGACGAACAAGAGAAGTTAGACTCGCAATCTGTTGTTCAAGAGATGAAACATTTACCTCATTAACATTTTTTGAATAAGAATCAAGTTTAGTATTAAATTGTTGAGAATTAGCCGCCATATTTGCAATCAAGTTCCTCGCGGCTTCAGGAGTTTTATCCACCAAAGCTCCTCCACTAGCGGCATCAATCATACTCCTGTCATTGGTTAGTAAGCCCTCATAAAAATATTGGATAAGTAACTGCTCACTAATTTGATGATGGGGACAGCTTGCACAGAGTTTCTTGAAACGTTCCTAATACTCATGTAGAGATTCTCCGTTATGTTGCCTTACACCACATATCTCTTTTCTAATGTTGGCCGCTCTTGAGGCTGGGAAATATTTCTCCAAAAACAACCTCTTCATCTCGTTCCATGTGGTAATACTCCCAGATGGTAAATAATAAAGCCAATCCTTAGCCGAATCCTTCAAAGAAAAAGGAAAGGCTCTGAATTTGATTTGATCTTCAGTCACCCCCATGGGTTACATACTTGTGCATACAATATAAAGCTCCTTTAAATGCTTGTGAGTATCTTCACCTGCAAGTCCATGAAAAGTGCGTAAGAGATGTATTAGTCCAGATTTCAATTCAAAAGTAGTAGCAACATCCAAAGTAGGGAATGTAATGCATAAGGGTTGTTGATTCAAATCTGGGGTTGCAAGTTCTTTCAAAGTCCGATTTCCGGTCATGACTTCCTCTTTTAATTCAGAATCGCTACCAAATAGATGGTCGAGAGCCAAATCGTCCTCCTCAAAATTTATCCGAGCTTCCTTCCTTAACCTGTGTAAAGTTCTTTCTATCTCTGGATCGTACTGCAATTTTCCTTGATTGAACGATCAAGTTATACTCATAAACAGTTAAGAACTTTCCGGTAAACCGAGAAAAACAAATCCCGAAAACTTGTGTAAACTCTTTTTTTTTTTTATGAAAGTAAAGATCACAATAAGCACAAAAATCAACTAGAATCACTCCCCGGCAACGGCGCCAAAATTTGATGTGCTGTCGCAGGCACTCAAAAATAAAATCAATACTCCTTAAGATAAATGTAGTAGTGCGAGTACGAGTCGATCCCACAAAGAGTGTTTCGCCTAGTTTTGTGCTTAGTGAACAAAGATGGGGGGTTTTAAACGTGAGGAAAAAAATAAAGAAATAATCTAAAGCGAAGAATTGAATTAAATCAAGAGAACAAACCTTGGTCTGAGTCAACATCCACCATCGGAATCCAACAACTGATCATAGATGCAAGTATCAATCAATTCATACCATGAATATTCACCGTTCGAATGAAATTCGAATCTCTCCTCAATCTTAGTTAATTAGAAACAAGCGATCTAATCAACCCTAACTACTAAATAACCTAAGACAAGCACTGTAGATTTAATCTAGTAGCAGCGTTAAGAATAGGGAGATCGATGAAGCTAAACAACACAAGCACAAGCGGTTGCATTTAATCTAGTCAAATATTCTTCCTAAGACCTAACAATCTCTGAAAAGCAGTAGATTATTAAACCCTAGTTGCTTCGCAGATTAGAGGGATAAAACAATTCCGGATTTGATATCAAACCTAGCAGTAGATCACCATGCATAATAAACTAGTAGGCCTCCTAGCAATTAGACAAGGTAATCATGAAGATTTAATCTCAGAAGAACATCCAATACTCATGTATAAACTGAACAATAAAAATAAATTAGATCTCACAGTTTCATCGATTCTGAGGTTTCAGTCTACTTGACCAAGGATCAAGATTTAGCCACGCAGGGCCATCGAGAACAATCCTCCAAAAGATTTCATAAAGCAAGAGAAAACCTAGGACTTCAAGAGCTTTCAGCTTTCCAACCACGAACCGTAAACTTCTCCAGAAACTAGACTTCAAGAGCTTTCCAACCATATATGGCACATCATCTGGTTCTTCATGAGCAGGTCCAGATTAATCTTTAAAGTTGATCCATGCACTCTTTTCAGCTTCTTTTCAACTTAAGGACTTCAATTGCATCCTAAATCAAAATATAAGAATAATGAGTGTATTTAGGAACTAAATAAGCACAGGAGACTAAGTATTAAGGGATAAAAATATAGAACACTATTGACTTGACAAGGTAGTACTCTTATTATGCTTGTCTATATCCTTGAACCATTAGTGTGCTTAATTATATTTTATGCGCTTCGAATTGATAGAGACTAGCAATAAGCTGGTTGGGGGGTGTGATGAGTGCATGAAAGTGCACTCTGAATAGCCTTATAACCATCTAAGTTGCTAGATTATTATCCTTAATCAATATCTTTATTACTATTTTTATATCTATATGTTGCTTCACATAATTGTTTGGAAATGTAGGAAAAAGGAGCAAAGAAGCTGAAAAGATTACATGGATCAACTTGAAAGATTAAACTGTACCTGCTCATAAAGAACCTGATGATGTGCCATATATGGTTGGAAAGCTCTTGAAGTCTAGTTTCTGGAAAATTTTACGGTTCGTAATTTCGAGTTTTCTAGAAGACGTTACGGCAATTTTAGTACCAATGGCGCAGTCTGGATGGCAAATCAGTAAATACGCTGGAAAGTCCGATCGATCCGACTAGGCAGAAACCTGACAGAACGCATACTTTTCAGCTGTACACAGTCAGATTGATCCCTCCATCTATCCTACTGAGTCCGATCAATCCGACACCCATCGTCCGATCAATCGGACTCGGGCGTAGCCAGAAATTAAGGATTTTTACGCAACGGATCGATACGACACCCTTGGAAGGATCGATCCTACTTTCTCGGTGAAGAAAATCAACGGTTTAGATCTAATTCGTGGATGGAGACACTTAGGCCTATAAATAGGACTCTTTCTAGGGTTTGGGGGGGACTTTTTGGCAGCGTTTGGAGGTGAGGAGATTGGTTCCAGGCTTGGTTTTCTTTTCTTATTTCTTCTTTATTTCTTTATTAGTTTTGTGGCCCTCATGATGAAGATGAGTGGCTAGTTCTTCTCTAAGGTACCGATGTAGCCCTAACAAAATCATACTATGTTATTGGATCATGATTATTTAATCAGTTTATATTTCTTGTTTCATTCATTATTATAACTGAGATCTTAAATACCTTTATATGGCCAATAGAAGTATTATAGATTGTTTTATGTGAGATTGGGTGAGGGTTCATTCTCCAATCTTACAGGATCTATGATTGAATGAGATTTAGTCGAAGCCGGGTTCAAGCTAAGACACTTCTTGGTTCGTAATTGTTCTTCAGAGCTTAATGGATTCTTGATTGACCCTTAGCTATGGGTTCATTAACTAGGGTTAATTGGGGGTACTTGGTGAAGACCACGATCGAACGGATCATCATACCAGAAGAACGAGCCCTTGGAATTAAACTGAAATATTGATTGATTCAATGCATAGAATGAGGATGTTATGGTGAAATCGGAACCTTAGTATTCATCCATCATATTTTCATCGTTTTCATATTTCGTTATTAGATTATATATTTTCGATACTTCATATTTTTTATTTTACCTTCCTTATTTTCTTTCTTTTCTGTTCTTTAGCGTTTCACTCTAATAATCTTTACAAATCTCTGTGGGTACGATACTCGTCTTGCCACTATACTGATTGCACCGATTCGTATACTTGCGAGATATAAAATTTATTTATCAAGTAATGTCCAAAGGAAAGCCTACCAGAAAAGTGCCTTCCAAAAGATCAAATAGAATAGAATGGAAAATATAGCAATAATATCAAAAAGGCATAAAAATCATTAAAAGTTTCGGCAGTCTCTTTTGTATATATTGAATATGGAGCCTGTACAATCATTCAACCATATTATTTAAAATATAGACATGAAAACTTAAAATACATCGAATCATCCATGCACATCACCAAAAATATTCAACATCCCCAATATTGTCCAGATTGAATGTAAGGTCGTCGATCACGGAATTTGATTAGAGTTTATTAGTAGTGAATGTAAGGTCGCCGATCACGGAAAGAAAAGTTGTTGCCCTTGAACGATAAAGTAGATCAAATTGGTTGGAAGAAGAGACCTAACAAAGATAGCATGTCCACATCAGATCTAGGAGTTCAAGAGGAGGAACAAGAGGAGATGGAGCTTAATAACAATTTACGTCCTTTGGAGGAGTACGCGAGGCCTACTATTTCTACTTCACCTTCGTGCATTGCGTTACCTGCAGAGGCTAGGAATTATGAACTTAACAATCTACATTTTTCTATGCTTCCTGAATTTCATGGTTTACCTTCTGAAGATACACTAACGTTTGTGAAAGATTATTATACTACTATCCGGATCCGAGAGGTTGCCATGGCCGAGGTTGGAAGAGATGATCGATATTGCAATCAAGATTGGAAAGGGTGTAGGAAGGATCGTGTAAGCTTGGGGAACTATCGTGCCCCGACCTGTGTAGGCCCAACCGGGCCGGGCGACTGATGAATAAATTTTATATCTCGCATGTATACGAATCGGTGCAATCAGTATAGTAGCAAGACGAGTATCGTACCCACAGAGATTTGTAGAGATTAATAGAGTAAAATGCTAAAGAACAGAAAAGAAAGAAAATATGGAAGAAAAAAGAAGAAATATGAAGTCTCGAAAATAGATAACCTAATAACGAAATAAGAAAACAATAGAAATATGATGAATGAATACTAGGGTTCCGATTTCACCATAACATCCTCATTCTATGCATTGAATCAATAAAGATTTCAGTTTAATTCCAAGGGCTCGTTCTTCCGGTATGATGATCCGTTCGGCCGCGGTCTTCAGAAAGTACCCTCAATTAACCCTAGCTAATGAACCCATAACTAAGTGTTAACCAAGAATCCATTAAGCTCTGAAGAACAATTATGAACCAAGAATACTCTTAGCTTGAACCCGGCCTCGACATAAACTCATTCATTCATAGATCCTGCAAGATTAGGGAATGAACCCTCACCCAATCTCACATAAAACAATCTATAATACTTTTATTGGCCAGATAAAGGTATTTAAGATCTCAGTTATAATAATGAATAAATCAAGGAAAATAAACTGATAAAATAATCATGATCCAATAACATAGAATGATTCAGTTAGGGCTACATCGGTACCTTAGAAAAGAAACTAGCCACTCATGTTCATCATGAGGGCAGCAAAACTAATGGAGAAATAAAGAAGAAATAAGAAAAGAAAACCAAGCCTGGAACCCTTCTCTTCGCCTCCAAACGCTGCCAAAAAGTCCTCCCAAAAGTCCCCCTTTGATAACCCTAAGTATCCTATTTATAGGCCTAAACTCGGGTTAAATCAAAACCGTTGATTTAATTCACTGGAAACGTCCGATCGATCCTCCTCGGGATGTTGGATCGATCGGTCTCATTCAGATCTCCCACTTCTATTTACGCCCGAGCCCGATCGATCGGACTAAGGGAGTCGGATCGATCGACTTCGTAAAAATTCTTCATCTCTGGCTCTTTCCGAGTTCGATCGATGGTCCGATCGATCGAATTGTGTTCCTCTAAAAAGCATACGTTCTGTCACCCTTTAATTCCCAAGTCCGATCGATCGAATTATGAGTGTTGGATCGATCGGTTGAGTAAAAATCCGCTGTTTTTGACTTTTCCTGAGTCCGATCGATCGGACCATTGATGTCGGATCGATCGGACCCCATAAGAGCGATGGAGGGATCGATCGGATGTGTTGTGGCTGAAAAACACATGTTCTGTCACGTTTTTGCGTGGTCCGATCGATCGGACCTTCGCTCGGACTTCCAGCTTATTTACTGTGCTGCCATTCAGACTGCGCCATCGGTACTAAAATTGCCATAACTTCCTCTAGGAAACTCGGAATCACGAACCGTAAAATTCTCCAGAATCTAGACTTCAAGAGCTTTCCAACCATATATGGCACATAATCTGATTCTTCATGAGCAGGTACAGATTAATCTTTAAAGTTGATCCATGCACTCTTTTCAGCTTCTTTTCTCCTTTTTCCTGCATTTTCCAAACAACTATGTGAAGCAACATATAGATATAAAAATAGGAATAAAGATGTTGATTAAAGAGAATAATCTAGCAATTGAGATGGTTATAAGGCTATTTAGAGTGCACTTTCATGCACTCATCACACCCCCCAACCAGCTTATTGCTAGTCTCTAGCAATTTTAAGCGCATAAAATATATTAAGCACACCACGGTTCAAGGATGTAGACAAGCATGATAAAAATTCTACCTTATCAAGTCAATAATGTTGTACACCGTACAGAGCACGAAAACTTATAATACTCATACACATACCACCAACATATGAAATCAACTTCTACACTTCAAACATGCTAACACCATCCAGAAGAACACATGTGACGTGATAAATAAATGTTAAGTACAGAAGCAACTTCTACCCACCATTAGTCCAAACACGCTACTATCTTCATGACCAATCATCCAACCCTCGCACTTTAAGTACAACATGCTCTTTTTTTTTTTTTTTTTTTCAACTATCAAACATTTTGCCGTTTTACACGAGCACTCTCCGCTTCATGAGGCGCAGAAACCCGGTTACTTAACAAAACACTGAGTAGTTTTTTTTTTTTTTTTTTTTTTAATGGTTCTACCTTTTTACGCGAGCTCCCTGCTTCCTGAGGCAAGAACACCCGGTTACTAAGTAGATCACCTAACAGTCGTTTAGGCACAACTTATTAAAGCTTCAGAACTTTTTCTGTATTTTTTTTTTTCTGCATGCAATACTCAACACTAGCTAATGCTGAAATCATGGTCTAGATTGACAATAGCAGGCTCATTCCTCTGGTGAGTATAATCGCCACTGCACATAAAGTGTTCGTGTGTGAATCACATAATATTCTACCTTCAGGTTATCATACATGCAATCAATGTATCGGCCAATCCATATGAAAGCAGCATGTAAAATAAGCATAAACATTTCAGCTCATGTACAATTTAACACTATTAAACCTACAAGGTAGCATGAATAAAGTCATGAATGTCTACACCCCCCAACCTGAATTCAACATTGTCCTCAATGTGTGCATTTATCCAATAAAAATATGTAGGAGGTGGCAATCCAAAAAATTTCCAGAAAAGGAAGAGACAAGATACTGTAAATAAGAACGAGGCCACCTGATAGAAGAGCGAACATCTCCTCAAGGATCCTCCGGGTGGCTGAAAACCTAAAAGAAAAACAAAAGAGAAAATATAAAATTGAAAACTAAAACTTAAAGTTAAAAACTAGTTACCTTGGTGGGTTGCCTCCCACCCAGCGCTTTATTTAACGTCTAGGCAAAACGTAATACCAAGTTTAAGGTTCACCAAAATCAACTGCATCCACCACATCTGAATGTCCTTCCAAATACAATTTCAAACGGTGCCCATTGACTTTGAATTTGCTCCCATTCCTTTCATTCTCAATTTCAACAGCACCGTGAGGCGATACTTGTGTCACTTTGAACGGGCCCGTCCATCTGGATCTTAATTTACCTGGAAAGAATTTCATTCGTGAGTTATAAAGTAAAACTTTCATACCTGGTGTAAATTCCTTCCGTTGTATTACTTTATCATGATAGAGCTTGGTTCTTTCCTTGTAAATCTTAGCATTCTCGTACGCTTCATTCCGCAGCTCATCCAATTCATTCAATTGCATCTTTCTCATATCCCCCGCTTCTCTCATGTCAAAATTCAGCTGCTTTATTGCCCAATAGGCCCTATACTCCAATTCCACCGGTAGATGACATGCTTTTCCAAAGACAATGCGATAAGGGCTCATACCAATTGGAGTTTTATATGCAGTGCGATACGCCCAAAGAACATCATTCAATTTCACTGCCCAATCCTTCCTTGTAGTGCCAACAACTCGTTCAAGGATCGTCTTTATTTGCCTATTGCTCACCTCCACTTGGCCCGACGTTTGAGGGTGGTAAGGAGTTGCGACCCGATGAGTGATGTTGTATTTCTTCAACAATGCATCAAACGCTCTATTGCAAAAGTGTGATCCCCCATCACTTATAATCGCCCGAGGTGTACCAAACCTTGTAAAAATCATATCTTTCAAGAATCCCACCACGGTCTTGCTGTCATTGTTCCTGGTTGCAATTGCTTCAATCCACTTAGACACATAATCTACAGCAACAAGAATATATGTGTACCCGTATGATGGAGGAAACGGTCCCATAAAGTCTATGCCCCAAACATCGAACAATTCCACCACCAGATTATTTGTAAGAGGCATCTCATTCCTTTTGCTTATGTTCCCTGACCGTTGACATCTGTCACACTTAGCAACAAAATTAAATGCATCTTTGAATAATGTAGGCCAAAAGAAACCAGATTGAAGAACTTTAAAAGCAGTTTTCTTACCTCCAAAGTGTCCTCCACACGTTAATTCATGACTAAATTTCAATATATGGTCATGCTCATATTCTGGAACACAACGCCTTATTATTTGATCAGGACAATGTTTAAATAAATAAGGGTCATCCCAAAAGTAATATCTGACTGTGGGCAAAAATCTTTTCTTTTCTTGTGAACTTAGATCAGCACGCAGAACATTACTAGCTAGATAGTTAACAATATCCGCATACCAGGGCTCTTTACCATTCACAGAAAATAGTTGTTCATCGGGAAAGCATTCTTGGATGGGTTGTACATCCTTAGGGCCGCCCATGTGTTCCAGTCGTGACAAGTGATCTGCCACTACATTATCGCTCTCTTTCTTGTCCCTTATTTCCAAATCGAACTCTTGCAGCAGTAGGATCCACCTGATTAACCTTGGCTTTGTATCCTTTTTGGTTAGTAGATATTTCAATGCTGCATGATCTGAATAAATAATAATTTTAGATCCAATCAAATAAGAGCGAAATTTCTCCAATGCAAAAACAACAGCAAGTAATTCTTTTTCAGTAGTTGAGTAATTGATTTGAGCATCATTGAGTGTACGACTTGCATAATAAATAGCATGAGAGACCTTATTTACCCTTTGTCCTAGCACAGCCCCTATAGCATAATCAGACGCATCACACATTATTTCAAAGGGCAACGACCAATCAGGAGGCATAATAATTGGTGCAGTAATCAATTTCTCTTTCAAAGTATTGAAAGCATCAAGACAAGCTTTACAAAACTTAAACTCACTATCTTTGGCCAATAAATCACACAATGGTTGTGCAATTTAAGAAAAATCTCTAATGAATCTGCGATAAAATCCTGCATGGCCCAAAAAACTCCGCACACCTTTCACAGAAGTAGGAGGCGGTAATTTCTCAATCAAATCTATTTTTGCTTTATCTACGCCAATACCTTTACTAGAAATAGCATGTCCCAACACAATACCTTGCCTTACCATGAAGTGACTCTTCTCCCAACTCAATGTCAAATTTGTCTCTTCACATCTTTTAAGCACCAAGGTTAGGTGTGCCAGGCAATTATCAAAAGAATTCCCAAATACAGAAAAATCATCCATGAATACCTCGACAAACCTTTCTATCATGTCGGAGAAAATCGATATCATGCATCTTTGAAAGGTGTCAGGTGCATTGCACAATCCGAACGACATCCTTCTGTATGCGAATGTTCCAAACGGACAGGTGAAAGTTGTCTTCTCTTGGTCCTTTGGGGCGATAGCAATTTGATTATAACCTGAAAATCCATCAAGAAAACAATAAAATGAGTGACCAGCTAAGCGTTCAAGCATTTGATCAATAAAAGGTAAAGAAAAGTGGTCCTTTTTAGTAGCTGCATTAAGCTTACGATAATCGATGCAGACACGCCATCCAGTAGTCATCCTCGTGGGTATGAGCTCATTGTTCTCATTCTTCACAACTGTTATCCCTGATTTCTTAGGCACCACGTGAACTGGACTTACCCATTTGCTGTCAGAAATAGGATAGATCACGCCGACATCGAGCAACTTAAGGATCTCTTCCCGAACAACGTCTTTCATGTTTGGGTTGAGGCGACGCTGGGCATCCCATATAGGTTTGGCATCCTCTTCCAAAATAATGCGATGCATGCACATAGTAGGACTTACTCCTTTAATATCTGCAATTGTCCAACCTATTGCAGTTTTATGCTCCCTAAGAACTCTCAATAATTTTTCCTCTTCCAATGGAGTAATGTCAGAAGCAATAATCACAGGAAGGGTTTCATTCTCACCAAGATATGCATATTTCAGATTACTAGGAAGAGGATTTAACTCAAGCTTTGGTGGGGAAACTATTGATGAAACCATTTTAGAATAGGATTCGTTTAGCATGTCTAACCGAGATTCATCAGGGAAACATGGCTGCAATGCCTCAAGGGCTGCTATAACCTCCTTTGCTCCCTCGTAATTCTGCAACTCCTCCTTTTCCATCGTCAATGCCGCTTCTAGAGTAGTCTTCACTTGCTCCTGCATGAAACTAGAAAACACCAATGAATCTAAAACATCTATTGAGAAACAATCAAAAGAGTTTGAAGGATAGGACATAGATTCAAAAACTTTAAATTCAACAGTTTCACCTAAAACTGTCATGCTGAGCTTACCATCCTGCACATTTATCATAGTCTTGGCTGTGGCCATAAATGGACGTCCCAACAAAATTGGTAAATTCCTATCATGTAAGGGCGCATCTTCCATATCCAATATCACAAAATCAGCAGGGATAATCAATTTATCAACTTGTACTAAAATGTCTTCTACAATGCCTAATGGATATTTAATGGAACGATCTGCAAGTTGTAGAGACATTGTAGTAGGTTTTAATTCACCCACACCTAACTGAAGAAAAACAGAGTAAGGCATCAAATTAACACTGGCTCCTGAATCAAGCATTGCCTCTCCTATCTTTGTATCACCAACAGTAATAGTAATGTTAAAACTCCCTGGATCCTTAAGCTTGGGTGGAAGCTTCCTTTGTAGAACCGCGCTTACCGTCTCTGAAACCATCACTTTTTCATGAGGTTCATACTTACGCTTTGAAGTACTTAGTTCCTTGAAGAACTTTGGAAATGCTGGCATGTTCCTGATCACCTCAAGCAATGGTAAGTTCACATTAACCTTAGATAAAATATCATAAATTTCAGAATATGACTTATCCATTTTGGCTTTCTTTAGACGGCCTGGAAACGGAACCGGCGGCACATATGGTGGAGGAGAGTTGTGATAAACCTCTGGAACTGAATTTGCTATCTTTCCATGCTCAGAAGCAGATGTGGCCGGTGGTGGCCCTTTCGAGCGTTCCTCCATTTCAACTTCCTCACTTGCATCATCATTACACTCATCAACAACTTTAGCATTAATCTTATTATCAATAATTTTACCTGAACGAAGAACTGTAACTGCTTTCGCTTGCTCAGGTTGGCTTGGGAATTTGCCTGGGACATGGGCTCGTACCGCATCAGCAAGTTGTCCCACTTGAACTTCTAACTTCCCAACGGATGCTGCAACATTCTTTAGTACCGCGTCATGTTGAGCAATGGCTGAATCTTGTTTTTCCATCTTTGAATCTATTTTCTGCATAAAAGCTAACATAGTCGCTTCCAAAGACGACTTAACAGGTGGGTTAGACTGATTAGCAGTAGGCATACTAGCATTAGCAGTATTTTTTCATGAAAAATTCGGATGCTCCCTCCAACCAGGATTGTAAGTATTTGCATAAGGGTCAAATCTAGGTCTCGGGTTATACGCATTCATCAAATTAGCTTGCTCTTGCACATATTCAGGAAATTCACTACCAGAAGGACATGAATCAAACCTATGACCAACAATATTGCAAATTGAACAAACCTCAACCGGTTTTGCTTGTGTGGACATCATCGCGTCTATCTTCTTGTTAAGAGTTGCAATCTGCCTTGCCATGTCATCATTCTGGTTCAGCTCATAGATGCCTCTCGCCTTATTCCTCGTGTCCCTCTGCTGCGAGTTTGATCCTAGCATCTCATAGATTTCATATGCCTTCGGTGGTGTCCTTTTGAACATCGCTCCACCTGCAGCATTATCTGCCATAGTCTGACAAGAAAGATTTAGTCCATCATAAAAATATTGCATCTGATTTTCTAAAGAATAATTATGATGTGGACATTGCATCAAAAGCATTTTAAATCTATCCCATGCTTCATGGAATGGTTCTCCATCAGCTTGTTGAAAATTTGGAATTTGTCTTCTCAAGTTAGTAGTCATGGCATGAGAATAAAATTTGCTAACAAACTTATTATAAATTGCATCCCAAGTCGTGAGTGATCCAGGAGGCAACGACATCAGCCATCTCTTCGCTTTATCCTTCAGGGTGTAAGGAAAACATCGCATCCTCAAGTGATCTTCAGTAATGCCACCTTAAGGAAAAGTCTGAATAGTAGCATAATAATCTTTCACAAACGTTAGTGCATCTTCAGAAGGTAAACCATGAAATTCAGGAAGCATAGAAAAATGTAGATTTTTAAGTTCATAATTTCTAGCCTCTGCAGGTAACGCAATGCACGAAGGTGAGGTAGAAATAGTAGGCCTCGCGTACTCCTCCAAAGGACGTAAATTATTATTGAGCGCCATCTCCTCTTGTTCCTCCTCTTGAACTCCTAGATCTGATGTGGACAGGCTGTCTTTGTTAGATTTGTTCTTCCAACCAATTTGATCTACTTTATCGTTCAAGGGCAACAACTTTTCTTTCCGTGATCGGCGACCTTGCATTCACTACAAATAAACTCTAATCAAATCCCCGGCAACGGCGCCAAAAACTTGATGAATAAATTTTATATCTCGCAAGTCTACGAATCGGTGCAATCAGTATAGTAGCAAGGCGAGTATCGTACCCACAGAGATTTGTAGAGATTAATAGAGTAAAATGCTAAAGAACAGAAAAGAAAGAAAATATGGAAGAGAAAAGAAGAAATATGAAGTCTCGAAAATAGATGACCTAATAACGAAATAAGAAAACAATAGAAATATGATGGATGAATACTAAGGTTCCGATTTCACCATAACATCCTCATTCTATGCATTGAATCAATAAAGATTTCAGTTTAATTCCAAGGGCTCGTTCTTCCGGTATGATGATCCGTTCGGCCGCGGTCTTCACCAAGTATCCTCAATTAACCCTAGCTAATGAACCCATAACTAAGTGTTAACCAAGAATCCATTAAGCTCTGAAGAACAATTATGAACCAAGAATACTCTTAGCTTGAACCCGGCCTCGACATAAACTCATTCATTCATAGATCCTGCAAGATTAGGGAATGAACCCTCACCCAATCTCACATAAAACAATCTATAATACTTTTATTGGCCAGATAAAGGTATTTAAGATCTCAGTTATAATAATGAATAAATCAAGGAAAATAAACTAATAAAATAATCATGATCCAATAACATAGAATGATTCAGTTAGGGCTACATCGGTACCTTAGAAAAGAAACTAGCCACTCATGTTCATCATGAGGGCAGCAAAACTAATGGAGAAATAAAGAAGAAATAAGAAAAGAAAACCAAGCCTGGAACCATTCTCTTCGCCTCCAAACGCTGCCAAAAAGTCCTCCCAAAAGTCCCCCTTTGATAACCCTAAGTATCCTATTTATAGGCCTAAACTCGGGTTAAATCAAAACCGTTGATTTAATTCACTGGAAACGTCCGATCGATCCTCCTCGGGATGTTGGATCGATCGGTCTCATTCAGATCTCCCACTTCTATTTACGCCCGAGCCCGATCGATCGGACTAAGGGAGTCGGATCGATTGACTTCGTAAAAATTCTTTATCTCTGGCTCTTCCCGAGTTCGATCGATGGTCCGATCGATCGAATTGTGTTCCTCTAAAAAGCATACGTTCTGTCACCCTTTAATTCCCAAGTCCGATCGATCGAATTATGAGTGTTGGATCGATCGGTTGAGTAAAAATCCGCTGTTTTTGACTTTTCCTGAGTCCGATCGATCGGACCATTGATGTCGGATCGATCGGACCCCATAAGAGCGATGGAGGGATCGATCGGATGTGTTGTGGCTGAAAAACACATGTTCTGTCACGTTTTTGTGTGGTCCGATCGATCGGACCTTCGCTCGGACTTCCAGCTTATTTACTGTGCTGCCATTCAGACTGCGCCATCGGTACTAAAATTACCATAACTTCCTCTAGGAAACTTGGAATCATGAACCGTAAAATTCTCCAGAATCTAGACTTCAAGAGCTTTCCAACCATATATGGCGCATAATCTGATTCTTCATGAGCAGGTACAGATTAATCTTTAAAGTTGATCCATGCACTCTTTTCAGCTTCTTTTCTCCTTTTTCCTGCATTTTCCAAACAACTATGTGAAGCAACATATAGATATAAAAATAGGAATAAAGATGTTGATTAAAGAGAATAGTCTAGCAATTGAGATGGTTATAAGGCTATTTAGAGTGCACTTTCATGCACTCATCAGCGACGCGAACCGGAACCTAACCTTCTTCGAAAATTTTGGCGAGGTTTCCCTCTAATCGTAGTGGTCTCCCTAGCAATTTCTAATCATCCTGTATTAACATACAATTACAAACCTCAAAGAGTGAAACTGGATATATACAAATCCTCAACAGGGTAAAAGTTATACAAATTCTCTCCCGTAGGAGGCTAACTAAAAAAAGGGTAGAACTGACGATCGCCGCACCTCAAGCACCGCCAGACGCCGCCATGTCACCAGACACCGGCCCGGTAGGGGCGACCGAAAAAGAGCTAGCGCCAGCACCTGCAAAACGCTGCCCGGGTAGGAGTGAGCACTAAACTCATCAGGGATACTACACTACGACACTCACAAGGGAGGGGAACACAACAGTGTCGCCCTCAAGTAAAGGCTGGGTGTACACAGGGGTCCCATAATCCCACCGCGTGTCCCTGAAGGGAGGCCTCAGTCATGATCTCCAGCCGAACTGGTCACATGCTAGGTCGCCCTCAGTGAGGCAGGAAACCAGCACTGTCATCTCACTAGCAGGAAACCAACACTGCTAGGCGGGCAACCAACACCGCTGACTAGGCACAACCTCTACCAAAGAGACAGTGAACCGGACACCGGCTACACCTCAACACTCGGCTCGAGGCCGACACGTCCTCTAAACATCAAACCACATGTATTCAGGTCATCTAACCCTATCATCGAAATCGACTGAATACTACAAAACGAGTCCTGGACCAAGCTACCCGCAACGATCCTAGAGCTAGATCCGGACTACCCGAAAGCCCCGGATCGGCGATCAACCCATCGCCAACGTCCTACACAGATGCAACTAATACACAAAGCAATGCATGTTATGAGCACACGCAGGAATATACAGATAAGTATGCAACAGTATGTGATTGTATATCAAACAAGGTCTGGGCACGACACCCTGCCGGCCCGGGGTGGTGAACAGATAAGTAAGGTCTAGAAACTGCTACAGTGGTACCACCACCAACTGTCAGCAGTCCACCAGAACACCTGCATCGGGAAGCAGCCTCGTAAACAATAGCTCACAGATATCACAGATAAAGCTCTCGGTGCACGCCGACATGCAAGGCTAAGGAAAGCTGCAGGGCTACCCGCCTGTTTATTCTAAACATCCCGGGAGTTATCACTCCCCCGGTTCACCACTGCCCCTAATATGGGGCTAGCATGCTTAAATATATGTACAAGGTATAAGACTGTAAAGAAAACGGTACATGCAAAGCCCTGCGAGCAAAACAAGATGAATTTCTCTCTCTGCCGTAGACGGATCGATCCTTCCCCTCAAGGGAAGATCGATCCTTCTAATAGCAGAGAACAATCTCTCCATATCGTGCCGAGTAAGATCGATCCGTCCTCCCAGGATGATCGATCCTACTCGTGATAGGGAATATCCTCACTGCCGTGTCAAGGAGGATCGATCCTTCCCCCCAAGGGAAGATCGATCCTACTCGCGATGAGGGGGATCCCATGCTACCCAAGGCACAAGGATCGATCGTCCTCACCCGAGAATGATCGATCCTGCTCGGGTTCAACATGACCAACAAAGAAGAATCGATCCCTCTCACAGAAGGATCGATCGTGTTAGGTTCTCCGGCAAACCTCCGGCAAGAAATACCATCGAAAAACTCCACCAAATCCCACAAAACCTTAGGATCTAGTAGTACGAAGGACCACGAGTCCAAAACCGGTGGAAATACTACAATCTAACAAGTATATATCAAGATCTAAGCACAAGATCACTAACAACCGGAAAAACCTTCAAAAACCCGAAAGAATTGTAGGTAGGATCCCTACCTAAGCAATAACATCTTCAATCCCAGCTGCTAGGCCTTGGATCGTCCAAAACCTCTTCGAAATCTAGAAAATCTCAGCTCAAGAACTCGGATTTCAAAAGAGATTCAAGGAAAAAGGTTACGTCCGATTTATAGACAAACGAACCGACCTAAGCAGGATCGATTCGTGGAAGAGGAACTATCGATCCGTCCAAGAGAACGATCGATCCTTCCAAGAGGTAGGATCGATCCTTCTCAATGATCCGACTTCCTGACATTGAACGATCGATCCTTCTAGCAAGGAAGGATCGATCCTTCTTTCGCAGGAAGCTAGACTTGGGCTAAAACTTAAGCCCAAGCCCGGATCTTTCGATCCCGGGTCCTACTAACCATTCTAGCCAAACATTAGCACAACCATGGTCAGTGTGTGCACACGCGGTGTGAAACTAGCCGACAAGGCGCAATTTACCAAATTGCCCTTGCGGTCTATGACGAACCACATGGGTAGAGGGACGGGTCCTCACAGGAACCGTCCAATGGTGTTTGATTTACAAATTGGCATTCCAGAGGGCGGATTGAAGGTGGTCGGAGAGGTAGAGACCGTCAGAGGCGGATCCAGTGATCCAGCCAGCAAGGAAGGGTTTTGATGGTGGCGGAAGCTTCGTAGTAGTCGGAGGAAGGTTCTAGGGGTGTTTTGGGGCAGTGGGCAGCCGTGGATGAAGGTGTCAACGACGGCCGAGGTACTCACCGGTGTCCGAGGAGAAGGTTTCGAGGGAAGAGGAGGATGGGAATGAAGAGGTGGAAGATTGGCGGAGGTTTTGGGACTGGTTTGGAGGGATGAGGGCGACCGGAGAGGTGCCGGCGGGCGACGATGTGTAACGGCTCAGGGACGAGCCGATGAGCCAGGACGACGAGCCACGATCAAGGACAAGTGCAGGAGGAGAGAGGAAAAACAAGGGAATTCAGGAAAAATCTGAATTTTTTTAAGAAAAAGACATAAAAGAATCCTAAAAATTAAGGAAAATTCTAAAAACTCAGGAAAATTCTTAAAAACAACTTAGTTGCCTTCCAGCCAGCTCGCAATTTTGACGTCTCCGTCGAACTGAAAAGACACAATTTAGCATTGAAAAGCCAAAGTTTTTGCCCAACAACAAAAGTCCTCATTGAAATGTGTTTATCATGGAAGGCCTTTGTTTTTCCTTTATAAATTTTGGAATTAAAATAAGCTTCATTACGAATCTCTTCTAGTTCACATAAACTCAGTTTCCTATGTGTTGTGAGAACATTACTATCAGTGTTCATCTTTTTAATGTCCCACATAGCACGATGTTTGATGAGTGCATGGAAGTGCACTTTGAATAGCCTTATAACTAGTTTAATTCCTAGATTTGTCATCCTTAATCAGTCTCTTTAGTACTATTTTTACACTTATATGTTGCTTCACAAAGTTATTTGGAATATGCAGGAAAGTGGAGCTAAAGAAGCAAAGATATGTCACATTCAACATCAAATCTTTACCTGCTCAGAAGGAACTCGATCATCTTCTATGGATGGTTGTAGAGCTCTTGAAGTCTAGTTTCTGGAGAATTTTACGGTTCGTGATTTGGAGTTTCCTAGAGGAAGTTACGGCAATTTTAGTACCAATGGCGCAGTCTGAATGACAAAACAATAAATACTCAGGAAAGCAGATCGATCCGTTCCAAAAGAATATCGATCTTAGTCGGGGCGAACCAGATTATGAAAATTGAGCTTAAAAAGAATAGCGATCTTTATCCTTAAGAAGATCGATCTCTTGTCGGACGACCTGAAAACGAACGAACCAGATTTAATCCAAAGGCTGAAGTAAAGTTAGGGATTCTTACCCATATTTAAGGAAATCGTCCAAGACATACAAGGGGGGTCGACTAGCACTATTAGAGGAGTTTTGAAGGCCGAAAAGAGGGGAGAAGATCACACGAAGATCTAGGGTTTTTCTTTCTTATCTTTCTTATGAATATCTTGGTTGTTTTTATGATGAACATGAGTGGCTAATCCCTTTGCTAAGGAACCGATGTAGCCCTAACTGAATCATTCAATGTTATTGAATTCATATTTTAATCAGTTTATTTTCCTTATTTCATTCATTATTATAACTGAGATCTTAAATACCTTTATTTGGCCAATAGAAGTATTATAGATTGTTTTATGTGAGATTGGGCGAAGGTTCATTCCCTAATCTTGCAGGATCTATGAATGAATGAGTTTATGTCGAGGTCGGGTTCAAGCTAAGACAATTCTTGGTTCATAATTGTTCTTCAGAACTTAATGGATTCTTGATTAACACTTAGTTATGGGTTCATTAGCTAGTGTGCATTGAGGGTACTTGGTGAATATCGCGATCGAACGGATCATCATACCGGAAGAACGAGCCCTTGGAATTAAATTGAGATTTTGTTGATTCAATGCATAGAATGAGGATGTTATGGTGAAATCGGAACCTTAGTATTCATCCATCATATTTTGCATCGTTTTCTTATTTCGTTATTAGATCTTCTATTTTCGATACTTCATATTTCTTACTTTTCCTTCCTTATTTTCTTTCTTCTATGTTATTTTGTGTTTGATTCTAATAATCTCTACAAATCTCTGTGGGTACAATACTCGTCTTGCTGCTATACTGATCACACCGATTCGTATATTTGCGAGATATAAAATTTATTCATTAAGTTTTTGGCGCCGTTGCCGGGGATTTGATTATAGTTTATTAGTAGTGAATGCAAGGTTGCCGATCACAGAAAGGAAAGTTGTTGCCCGTGAACGATAACGTAGATCAAATTGGGAGTAAGAAGGGATTTAAAAAGGGCAGCCTGTCTACATCAGATTTAGGAGTTCAAGAGGAGGAACAAGAGGAGGTGGAGCTTAATAACAATGCACGTCCTTTGGAGGAGTACGTGAGGCCTACTATTTCTACCTCACCTTCACGCATCGCATTACCCATAGAGGATAGGAATTATGAACTTAAAAATCTACATTTTTCTATGCTTCCTGAATTTCATGGTTTACCTTCTGAAGATGCATTGACTTTTGTGAAAGATTATTATGCTATTATTCAGACTTTTCCTCTAGGTAGCATTACTGAAGATCAACTGAGGATGCGATGTTTTTCTTATACCCTGAAGGATAAAGCTAAGAGATGGCTGATTTCATTGCCTCCTGGATCATTCACTAATTGGGATTCAATTTATAACATGTTCATGAGCAAATTTTATTCCCATGCCATGACTACCAACTTGAGGAGGCAAATTCCAAATTTTCAGCAAACTGATGGAGAACCATTTCATGAAGCATTGGATAGATTTAAAATGCTTTTGATGCAATGTCCCCATTATAATTACTCTCTAGAAAATCATATGTAATATTTTTATGATGGACTAAATCTTTCTTGTCAGACTATGACAGATAATGCTGCAGGTGGAGCGATGTTCAAAAAGACACAACCAGAGGCATATGAAATTTATGAGATATTGGGATCCAACTCGCAGCAGAGAGACACGAGGAATAAGGCGATAGGCATCTACGAGCTTAACCAGAATGACAACATGGCAAGGCAGATCACAGCCCTCAACAAGAAGATGGACGCGATGATGTCCACACAAGCAAAACCTGTTGAGGTTTGTTCAATTTGCAATATTGTTGGTCATAGGTTTTATTCATGTCCTTCTGGTAATGAATTTCTTGAATATGTGCAACAACAAGCTAATTTGATGAATGATTATAACCCGAGACCTAGATTTGATCCGTATGCAAATACTTACAATCCTGGTTGGAGGGAGAATCCGAATTTTTCATGGAAAAATACTGCTAATGCTAGTATGCATTCTGCTAATCAGTCTAACCCACCTGTTATGTCGGGTTTGGAAGCGACTATGTTAGCTTTTATGAAGAAAATAGACTCAAAGATGGAACGGCAGGATTCAACAATTATTCAACATGAAGCATCATTAAAGAATATGGTAGCTTCCATTGGGTAGCTGGAAGTTTAAGTAGGACAGATTGCAGATGCTGTTCGAACCCATGTTCTTGGCAAATTTCCAAGCCAACCTGAGCAAGCCAACGCAGTTACTGTTCTTCATTCAAGTAAAATAATTGAGAATAAGATTAATGCTAAAATTATTGATGACTGTAGTGATGAAAAAATTGAGGAAGTCGAGAGGGAGGAGCCCTCGAAAAGGCCACTGAAGCCCCCATCTGTTTCTGAGAATGAGAAGAGAGGAATTTCAGATCCTGAGGTTCATCACAGCAATCCTCTACCATATGTGCGACCAGTTCCTTTTCCAGGCCACCTGAAGAAAGCCAAAATGGATACGTCGTATTCAGAAATTTATGATATTCTATCTAAGGTTAATGTGAACTTACCATTGCTTGATGTGATTAGGAAAATGCTAGCCTTCCAAAGTTCTTCAAGGAACTATGTACTTCTAAACGTAAGTATGAAACTCATGAAAAGGTGATGGTTTCAGAAACGGCAAGCGCGGTGCTACAAAGGAAGCTTCCACCCAAGCTTAAGGATGTAGGGAGTTTTAATATTAGTATTACTGTTGGTGATACAAAAATAGGGGAGGCAATGCTTGATTTAGGAGCCAGTGTTAATTTGATGCCTTACCCTGTTTTCCGACAGTTAGGTGTGGGTGAATTAAAACCTACTACTATGTCTCTACAATTTGCAGATCGTTCAATTAAATATCCATTAGGCATTGTAGAAGACATCTTAGTACAAGTTGAAAAGGTAATTGCCCCTGCTGATTTTGTGATATTGGATATGGATGATGCACCCTTGAATGATAGCAATTTACCTATTTTGCTGGGTCATCAATTTATGGCTACAGCTGAGACTATGATTAATGTGAAGAATGGTAAGCTCAGCATGACAGTTTTAGGTGAAACTGTTGAATTTAAAGTGTTTGAGTCTATGTCATGTCCTTCAAACTCTTTTGATTGTTTTTCAATAGATGTTGTAGATTCATTGGTGTTCTCTAATTTCAGGCAGGAACAAGTAAAAACTATATTGGAAGCGGATTTGACAATGGTGGAGGGTGACTTGCATAGCTATAAGAGAGCAAAGGAGGTCTTCGCACTGCTTGAAGAATTACAGCCATACAAACTTGGCTGAACCTTAAGGTTTTTGCAATACGTCTTGCCTAGACGTTAAATAAAGCGCTAGGTGGGAGGCAACCCACCAAGGTAACCTATTTTTAAGTTTTAGTTTTCAGTTTTATGTTTTCTCTTTTGTTTTGTTTTAGGTTTTCAACCACCCCGAGAATCCTTGAGGAGATGTTCGCTTACTCTATCAGGTGGCCTCTTTCTTATTTAAACTATATTGTATCTCATTTACATGGAATTTTTTTTTTTGGATAGCCACCTCCTACATATATTCTTGCTTACGATGCACACATTGAGGACAATGTTCATTTTAGGTTGGGGGTGTAGACATTTATGACCTTATTCATATTACCCTGTGGGTTTAATAGTGTTAAATTGTACATGAGCTGAAATGTTTATACTTATTATACATATTGCTTTCACATGGATTGACCTATACATTGATTGCATGTGTGATAACCTCAAGGTACAACATCATGTGATTCACACACGAACACTTTAGGTCCGGTGGCAATTATACTCACCAGAGGAATGAGCATGCTATTGTAATCTAGACCATAATTTCAACTTTAGCTAGTATGTAGAGTATTGCATGTAGAAAAAAAAAAAATTTTGAGCCTGAACAAGCTGTGCCTAAGCGACTGTTACGTGAACTACTAAGTAACCGGGTGTTCTTGTCTCAGGAAGCGGGGAGTGCTCGCGTAAAAAGGTAGAACCACTAATAGCTTAAAAAAACTATTAAGTGTTTTGATAAGTAACTGGGTCTCTGCGCCTCAAGAAGCGGAGAGTGCTCGCGTAAAAAGGCAAAGTGTCTGATAGTTCAAAAAGAAAAAAAAAACTTGTAGTTTAAATGCGAGAATTGGATGATTGGTCCGAAAGATAGTGGTGTGTTTGGACTAATGGTGGGTAGAAGTTGTTTCTGTATGTATATTTTATTTTTCACGTCATATGTGTTCGTCTGGATGGTGATTAGCATGTTTGAAATGTAGAAGTTAGTCTCATGTGTTAGTAGTATGTGTATGAGTATAGGACGTTTTCGTGCTCTGTACTATATAGAACCCTATTGAGTTGACAAGGTAGAACTTTTATTATGCATGTCAGGCGCGTCGGGATCTGCTCACCGGTCACATTTTCTATAACTGTTAGGCCTGATTTGTTAGGAACTACTTGTGTAGGGCTGGCCCACTGACTATCAGAAATTCGGTAGATAATTCCTACATCAAGAAGTTGCACTATCTCTTTCTTCACCACCTGTTTCATATTTGGATTGAGATGGCGTTGCATATCCCTAATTGTTTCTATGCATTCTATGCATGCAAATTTAAGTGTCGATGCCTTTCAGATTGGCCACTGACCATCCTATGGCTTTCCTATGGAGTTTCAGAATCTCCAAAAGTTGACTCTTCTGATCGCTTGAAAGGGAAGAAGAGATGATAACGGGAAGAGAGGAATCTGAGCCTAGGAAAACATATTTTAGTGTTTTACGCCGTGGTTTTAATTCTAAATCAGGTGGTATTTCCAGTGAAGAAGGTGCAGGTGTAGAAGAGAGTGGTCGAAGGGGTTCAACCAACCAAGAAACATTTTTTGTATCCGCTGTGCACTGACTGATTGATCGGCCGTCTGGCTGATCGATTGATTCTAGGCCGACGGGTCGGTCCTTTGGACGATCGATCAGTCGAGCCGAGTTGTGTGTTTCAATGTCATCTGTTGATTGCGCAGTGTCCAGAGCATTCTCAACATCATTATCAGATTCATAATCTTTTAAAATATGAGATATTTCATCAGAAATCATAGCATATGATCTAGCATCCACACATTCTGTCAATGTATCAACATTTAAACAATCATTATCATCAGGCTTACGCAAACATGCAGATTTAAAAATATTCAATTTAAAATGCATGTGACCAAAAGAAACATCCATCACACCAGTTTGACAATTTATGCAGGCATTAGCAGTGGCCAAAAACGGACATCCTAGAATAATAGGTACAATCTTTTTGCAGTGGACAGCAGGTTCCATATCTAAGACAACAAAATCAACAGGAAAGAAGAAATTGTCCACCTTAACTAAAACGTCTTCTAATATACCTCTAGGAGTCTTAATGGATCTATCAGCTAATTGCAGAATTACTGGTGTCTCTTTAAGCTCTCCGATATAAAATTTCTTATAAAGGTAATAGGGCATAAGCTTTACACTGGCACCTAAATCAAGAAGGGCACTATCTATATGATAGTCTCCTATACAACAAGGTATGGTGGGGGTTTCAGGATCTTTCAGTTTGGGAGGTATATCATGTTTCAAAATCAAACTGACTTGCTCCATAAGGAAGATCTTTTTAGACACTTTGGATTTGGCCTGGCGTTTATGGGTACTCAGATCCTTAAGAAATTTGGCACAAGAAGGAATCTGTCTGATGGTATCAAGCAAGGGTATGTTGATATTGACTTGTTTGAAGGTTTCAAGGATCTCTTCTGCTGTTTTTTGGGCTTTTATGGTTGAAGATGGATCCTTATGAGCTAGTGGAAAAGGAACTTTTGGAATGTATTTAGCTGGATCAGGCTCTCTAGAATCAGTTGTATCATAATCAGGTGGGAGAAAATAGTCATCTCGGATTGGACCATGGATCGGCTGGGAGGCCGATCGATTATCGTACGGACGATTGATCATCGGGATGGCCGATCGATCATCCGTACTAACAGATTCACCCATTTGATTATCTAATATTTTACCACTTCTAAGGGTCACAACGGCCTTAGCACACTCAAAGTTTTGGCTTTCTACATAGTGCTGGCCTCTCGGGTACTCACAGGTTGACTTGGCAAGTGTCCTTCCTCTCTTTTAGACAAGGTGTTGGAAAGTTGGCCTAATGAATTCTCAAGTTTCACAATCGATTGAGTATTAGAATTGCATTGATTCTCTATTCTAGACACATAATTTTGCATTTTGGGAATTTCACTTGTCATTATTCCACTAGATTTTCATTCATGGCAGTCATGACAAAAAGAATGGAACTCAAAGTGGATTCAGAAGTGGTTTGGACTGGAGGGGCTGAAGTTGATTGTGGATGGTACCCAGCGTTTGGATTTGCAGAACATTTTGGTGGGTACTTGAAAGCAAAAGGATTAACTGTATTGTTTTGTCCTTGAAAAGTACTTGACCGTTGTGGCTTCCAACTAAAATTAGGATGATTTCTCCAACCTTGATTATGGGTATTAGAATATGGATTGTTCTGAGGTTTCGATAAATCATAAGTTGCATTGACATTTTCTTGAACAAAGTCAGGGAAGTTGGGAGCTAAATGACAGTCAATTATATAATGATCAGAACTAAGGCAAATGGCACATGTCTCAAGAGAAGTGTTAGGCAATTGTTGAGGAAGGGATTGACCTATTTTCAACTGATTTAAATTTTTAGTTAGGAGGGCTACTTGTGCGGAGACTTTCAAATTCAGAAATTTCATGAAGTCCCCGAGAATTATGAACAGTGGTAGATCGACTCCTAGAAACTGAGACATTGTGTTGTGAATTTTCAGCAAGGTTGTCATACATTTTCCAAAGAGTAGTACATGGCTTACTAACAACAACACCCCCACAACATGCTTCAACCATTGTCCTATAACGATCATTAAGACCATTATAAAATGAATGGGCTAATTGCCAGTTAGGTACCTCATGATGGGGACACTCTTTAAGAAGATCCTTAAATCTTTCCCAAGCTTCATGAAACATCTCATCTTCATTTGGTTTAAAGGAGATAATCATGGTACGATAATTTTGAGTTTTAATGATGGGGAAATATTTTTCAAGGAAAGCATCCTGAAGTTGGTCCCATGTTCAAATCGAATTTGGAGCTAAGATTTGAAGCCAATATTTAGCCTTGTCTTTTAAAGAAAAAGGGGAAAAGTTTGAGTATAAAGGCATCATCATTAAAATACTGGAGTTTAAATATGGAAATGATTTCAAAGAAGCTAGCAATGTGTCCATATGGGTTCTCATTCTAACGCCCATAAAAAGAAAGTAAAGTTGTATTCCAATTAGGCTTAATCTCATAATGTGTAGCATTGATGGCATGTGGGTTAATACAAGAAGCATAGGTATAAGGTCCAGGTAGGAAATGATTCCTAATTAGGACTTCTCTATTGTTATTATTATTAACTCCCCTACCAATATTAGCATTAGGGTCTATGACAAGTTCCTCATCTTCAGCCATTGTAACAACGGTCTCTTGAATAGATTGCAAGTTACTTAAGGCTTCCTAATAGTTACTTAAAGATTTCTGCCCTAAGGATCTTGCTGTTCTGAGTGTGACCTCTATTTCTAAATCCAAAGGTTCCAAAGGGATGTTTAGGGATCGTCTGCCTTGCATACAAGATCACATGCCAAAAAGAAACAAAAAAAGAAAATATAATATTCGGAGGAGAGGAGAAAACCATGAAATAACATAGTTGAAATGAATAGTTGTAAGTTAGAAGACTTACCTGGCAACGTAGTCCCTGGACAATCGGATTCAAGTCTGACTGAGCATTCCAGGCAGCAAGCAAGATGTTTCCTTCCTTCAGGAAAAATCCGTTCCTCTGCTGACAGGTGGACGATTGATCGGCTAGGTGGCCGATCGATCGGTTTCCAGACGATGGATCGGTCGTGTGGCCGATAAATCGTTTGTCTGAAGATTGCAGATTTTTCTCCTCACGAACTATCAATTTCAAATTGCAGAAATTCCAATAATTGGTAAGAAGAATTCCTAAGAAAAACTGAAAATAAAATAGATAAAAATAAAGCTCTAACTAGGCTCAGAAAAGTGTAAAGAGAAATCAATGCTTTCGTTGAAAATAAAAAATCTCCCCGACAATGGCACAAAAACTGATGTCTCATGAAATGATGTCGTTAAATCGTATGCAATCCACAATTTAGAAATTTATAAACTCTTATTTCAATATTAAATTCAAAAGATAGTATAATGAAGAAATACGGGGTCGATCAACAGGGAAACTATTGATTCAAACAACGAAAACAAAACTAACTCTCAATACTCTATTCTAAAGCAACAATGAAATCTAGTAGGTTTTTGGAAATTTAAGTAATGGAAACTAGAGTTCATTAGGTTTTTGGAAATTTAAGTAATGGAAACTAACTAAGAAAGCAATGGAAATTACGCAATCCACTTTATCTCTACCATCAATCAATGAAATCTAGTAGGCCTCAGAATATGTGAAAAAACTATGTTCCCTCAATTGTTTTATCATTAAAACCAAATCTATAAGATCATATCTAAAATAAGAATACAAGATTCAAACTAGAAAAATACAAAGAAAATATACTAAAGCTTCATGAGGTCCCTAAGTATAAGAATCAACCACTCATCTTTGGGATGGAAGCCATAGGTTTGATGAAGAACTCCAAAGATCGAAACTAAATCTCCACCGTCTTCAGAAACCCTAATTCTCTCTTTTTTCTCTATGGGGCTCCCAATTTTCGACCAGAAAAGCTCTTTATATAGGGATCGACTCAGCCCAAACAGTAACACATCAAGTAGGACTCTATTGTTTATGTTTATGAAATTAGGTTTCTGCCCGACCGATCGATCACCCGTATGCCCGATTGATCGTTACTATTCACCGATTGATCGTCCGTTTGGCCGATCGATCATCCAGCAGTGCTTTTTCCAGCCAACTTCATTTTGATAATTCTAGAATATCGTTATGGATTTTGGCGAAGCTTTTAACATGAAAGTTGTTCATCTTGATGTCTTCTAGTAGTTCTCCAAATTTCAGAAATTTATGGATTTGCTAGAATTTATGATGAATTCTTTTCAAACTGACAACGAAGCAGCGTATTTTCAGCATATTAAACTTTTTCTATATTTTCCAATTTGAATCTTCATTAAACCTGAAATCAATTATCAAACTATCAAATACAAACACTCTCGAGATAACAAAGGTAAATTAAGGTGTTTAAGTATGAATATTTAGTGACTAATCAGTAGGCCGTGTCGTTCCCTAATGTACTGGACAGAGGTTGGAGAGGCATCACTCACCGGTCCAGACATCGCCAGGCGGTCGTCAAACAGACTAGTGCAGATCAGGCAAAGACTTCTGACGGCTCAGAGCCGGCAGAAGAGTTATGCAGATCGGAGGCAATGACCGCTAGAGTTTGCTGTCAGTGACAGAGTGTTCATGTGAGCATCACCGTACAGAGGGTCAGTTAGATTCCAGCTCGCGTTTCTCGGCCCGATTGGGCTTTCGTGGGTCGAGACGTGACACAATGGACATGGACTAAAACACTATATGGAGGGCATTGCTCATGGTGCTTTTATTGTGTCCGTTGAACTGACGGACTCGTGCTATAGCTAACCTTTTTAGGAGCATCCAATAAAAGACGTAAAATTATGCACTTCCTGGGAGGGAACCCAATTTTATGATTTTTTCCTTAGCGTTTTAGAATTTTCTTTAATTTTTAGGATTTTTCTATGACTTTTCTGATTTTTCCTATATTTTTCCTTTATTTTCCCATAATAATAATCATAATATCAAGAAAAATAGATATTCCTGGTTGACGGTTGACCGTTAGCCTCTATCATGAAAAAGGCATCTCAGGGTCGATGTGGTGATCGACTGTCGCATCATCGAACAAAACCTGCTTCCGAGGTTGATATGCTGTCGTAGGCACTCAAAAATAAAACCAATACTTGTTAAAATAAATGTAGTAGTGCGAGTACTAGTCGATCCCACGAAGAGTGTCTAATATAAGTTTTGTGCTATGTGAACAAAGATGGGGGGTTTTGAGTAAAACGAAAACAAAATAAAAATAATCTATATGGAAGAAACGAATTGAACCAAGAGAACAAACCTTCGTCTAAGTCAACATCCACCATCAGAATCTTTATAACTGATCATTGATGCAAATATACATCAATTTATACCATGAATATTCACCGTTCGAATTAAATTCGAATCTCTCCTCGATCATAGTTAATTAGAAAAAAGTGATCTAATCAACCCTAACTACTATACAATCTAAGACAAGCACTGTAGATTTAATTTGGTAACAGCCTTAAGAATAGGAAGATCGATGAAGCTAAACAACACAAGCACAAATGGTTGCATTTAATTTACTCAAATGTTCTTCCTAAGACCTAACAATCTCTGAAACGCTGTAAATCAATAGATCTTAGTTGCCTCGTAGATTAGTGGGATAAAACAATTACGGATTTGATATCCAACCTAGCAGTTGATCGCAATGAATAATAAACTAGTAGGCCTCGTAGCAATTAGACAAGACAATCATGAATATAATTACAGAATAGCATTCAATACTCAAGTATAAACTGAATAATAAAAATAGATTAGATCTCACAGTTTCATTGATTCCGAGGTTTCAGTTTCCTTGATCAAGAATCAAAATCTAGCTACGCTGGGCCATCAAGAACAATCCTCAAAAGATTCAAATAAGCAAGAGAAAACCTAGGAAAAAATATAAAAGAGTAGAAAGTAGCAACCAAAAGTATCCAGAAATCCCCCCTCAAACCCTAGAAAGAGTCCTATTTATAGCGTTAAGTGTCTCCATCCTAGGATTAGATCTGAACTGTTGATTTTCTCCATTGGGAAAGTAGGATCGATCCTTTCATAGGTGTAGGATCGATCCATTGCATCAAAATCTTCAATTTCTGGCTACGCCCGACTCGGATCGATCCTTCTCTGGGTGTAGGATCAATCGTGCTCAGTAGGATCAATCCTTCCATGATCATCTGAAAAGTATGCGTTCTGTCAGGTCTGCTGCATAGAAGGATCGATCCTACTATGGGTGTAGGATCGATCTTTCTTTCCTGAGTATTTACGGTTTTGCTATCCAGACTGCGCCATTGGTACTAAAATTTGCGTAACTTCCTCTAGGAAACTCGGAATCACGAATCATAAAATTCTCCAGAAACTAGACTTCAAGAGATTTCCAACCATATATGGCACATCATCTGGTTCTTTATCAGCAGGTACAGTGTAATCTTTAAAATGATCCATATACTCTTTTCAGCTTCTTTTCGAACTTAAGGACTTCAATTGCATCCTAAATCAAACTATAAGAATAATGAGTGTATTTAGGTACCAAATAAGCATAGGAGATTAAGTATTAAGGGGTAAAAATATAACATTATGCATTCTCATCAGCGGTTGATCGGGCCGTCAGCTGCTTTTCTCACGAAAACCCGCTTCCACGGCTGATCAAACCATCAGCTTCTTCCTCCCTCATCACTGACCACCGCCCGTTGCCATCTCTCCGGCCATCCCCGTTCCTCCAAACCAACACATACATCACCGCCATCTTCTCCTCTAACTCCTCACGACCTCGTCTTCCCTTAAAATCACCTCCTCCGACGCCGGTGAGCCTCCCCTGTTTCATCCGCCTTCTCCGATCAACGAGGTGTGATGCCTCCAGTGGCACTTTATGTGAGGACCGGTTCCTCTGACCCGGTCTGACCGCGCTCGGTCGAGAGCCTGGCTTGGTTGGTTTTGGCCCGGTTGGCCTTGTTCAACGATCACTTCGATCGTTGAAACCCCAAGGGAATTTTGCTAATCTACCATTGCAGAGTTGGGTTTCACACTCGCGTAGCGCTCACACGGCCTTGTGATGATGTATGTGCTTGATTAGACCCTTAGGAGTACTCTAGATCGAGAATCTGAGTTCGATCAATAGGATTGAGATTTGAGCGGCTAGGATCAGACATGCCTGATCGGACGATCGGAATCTAATGTTAAGCTATTAGTATTTAAACCTCCACTTAACCCCTTAGCCGCTAGGGTTTCAGCCACGATTGGCAGAGATAGAGCTGATCGTGAGAGGGACCTGTGCGACGGCGGCACGTACATCCACTTCCGAGAGTCCATGCTCTCCTCCAGGAACCGCGACCGGAGAGGAAAGGACTTGGCGACGTCGACGGCGGAGAGCAAGGCAGCGACAACCCTGGTGACTGCGTTGGAGACGGATAGGTCGACGACAATGACAACGAGGTCGGCGATCGACTGGAGAGGAGAAGATCTTGACGCCCAGAGGTAGGGACCTCTACCCTAAACATGGATTAGGCCCTGGGAATGGGTTTTGATGCTTATGGCTTGGATTTGTTGTTGATTTGTGGATCTCTTCGCTGTGATGGTTGATGAATGCTAATTCTTCTTGGTGGTTTCTTTGATACCTGCTAGCCTAGGGCCCTGTGATGCTTTCTTCTTCCCTCTGATGTATCGGGTTAGATCTTTGGGTTTTCCTGGTCTTCTTCCCCTCCCCTGTTTTCAATTTTCTCTGTTTAGCCCATTCCTGCCATGGTCTGCTTGATGCGTTTGTGTTTCCTTTGTTTTCTCCTTCTCCGTTGCTGAAATGGTTTTGGTCGTGTCTACCGGTTGCTATTGATGGTGGTTGATCTAGAATCACTGGGTATGCTTGCCGGATGCTTCCCCTGTTCTTGGGTTGTCGGAAGTCGGAGTCCTTCTCCATCCCCTCTTCCCAGTTGTTCTCCGAGCCTCTTGTGTTTTGATTTGGTTTTGCCTCAAAGGCCATCGTTCCCTGTTCAGGTTGCCGATTGGCAGGAGAGTCGAGGATCAGCAACCAGGCAGAGGGTGGAGGGTACTGTCTTGTTGAGGCTTTTAGGTACTGCTTGGATTCCTCTCCTCTGCGATGTTTCCTTGAGCTTAGATTCCGTCTCAGAAATTTTCAATCATACCTTTAGATGCTTTGATCAAGCTTTGATCAAAGATATTCCCGGATTTTGTTTTCGGCCCTGTCCTGAGCACCCAGTCTGCTTCTTCCCGAAGCTGATGCTATTCCGTAAGGAATCTCACGAAGCCTTCATCGTGAACATCGTAGATCTTCGAATCTACTTTCAATTTCCACTGATTTTGTAATTTTTGGATTTTACTATAATTTACAGTGAATTATTCCCTAATCTGCAACGAAACTGGACTTTTTATAAAAGCTTGGAATTTTGGCTGAAATTTGGGTTTTCTTTGATTTAGCCTTTGTTCCTCTTGCATAAGATTAGTAGGGATGCTAGATTGCATGCACACTAATTCGAGAGGAATTTCAAAGGATTTATACCAAGATTTATGCACGTGTAGTCCTAGGTTTTATTTATGCAATGTTATCTTTTCTAGCAATTAATTTACAAACCATGTTTTACTTATTTATATACATAATATATAAATGTACCAAAGTTTATTAGAATTGAGTTGGAGGTTCTGGCTTTGATCTTAGGTTTCCGCCAAATTGCTTCCCTCCTTTTGAAGTGGATGTCGGATTAGTGTCTTTCGATTATGCCAATTATGTATTCTTGTATCTTGTATCATGCTTATGCCTAGGACCGACAGTCTGCCCGTTCCTATTTCTTTCGTGGTTGAACCAAGGGAGTCATGCCCCTTGGGATGTTTAGATAATTAAATGGGCTGAAGGTGTGCCCTTGTTTGTTGAAAGATATTATGCATGGTTTGGATAATTATACATGTAGAGTGTATGTTTAAGTGATGGATGTCTTGAAGTATATGTGGTGGCTTTATGCATAAATGCTTATTTATTTATCTTGTTAGCTTGTTATCTCATTATGCCGGACGATTGTTTGATGATATGGCATGTAGAGACACCTAGGCCTAGTTGTTTGAATAAGCTCATGCATGATGCTTGCATTAGAGGCATCATGATCATATTTGCATCGGGTGGCCCGGATCTAGCCCTAGGACCGGGGTTTGGTTAGTTGAGGATTGGACGTGATTGTCATCGAATGATCATATTTGCTAGGTTTTTAGGTTATTCTTATAGTCGACTATGCATTATTCTTGTATTTGAGGTGTAGAGGTCATGTCGGGTTTCCAAGGCCAAGTGCTAAGAATGAATGTCGATGTCCCTGACTTGTGTGTCTCCACGAGAGATGGTACGAGTTGGCAGGGTGGTACCTGGATAGGAGACCGCAGTCTTTGTTTCCTCTCGTTTGTTCTTGGGTGAGGGTGGGGCATGGACAGGAGCCCTCGGGAATCGACGGGGTTATGGAGCCCCTTGGCATATCTTAGACTTAGGTGGAGAACGACACAGTTGCAGTTTCCCTCCCGTTCTGTGAGACGTAGAGTAGAACCCTACTGGGCATTGTTGCTCGCCCTACCTGGGTTGCATATGCGATGTAGGTCGATGCAGCTCCTTCTTTCAGCTGTTCTTCTAGAAGATGGTGTGACATATCGAGGTTATTGAGGACATGGAACTTCGAGGAGTTTTACACAGTTTTGTTATAGTTTATATTATGATGTATTCGAGGACATAATTGTATGATCATTAATTCAGTTGTTTTTGAGAAATGTTGTAATAACCTTAAATGTAAACATTTGAGAAATGTAATAATTAGTTATTTACAATGGTGCCATTGCTCAAGTTGAAATTGTAAAATGTACAGGTTTCTTGTGCTATAATTATAAAGGGGATTCTGTCAAATTGTTTTTATGAACTTGAGGATTAAATTGTTTAAATTCACAGCAGTTATATACTTGTGTGCCAATTGATGATGTAAATAGGTTTAGGTGGCTCACGCCTCGATCTGGATGGGTTGTCTGGATCGGAGCATGACACCTTAGACTTGGTATGAAGGACAATACAGTTGTAGTTTACATTTTCCTTGAGAGTGCCGTAAAGTAGAACCCTACTGGGTTTTATGCTCACCCTACCCGGGCTTTGTTTTGCAGGTGCAGGAGCCACTACTTCCACTTCTGTAGTCACAGACGGATCAACTCTCGGAGGCGCTTCTACTTCGGGGTGGACTTTGAGGTTGTTGGCAGATTAGAGGGCTCAATTTAGTATTTTACATTTATTTGATGTCATTAACTCTTGGGAACTTATGTTTCGCATTTGAGAACAAATTGTATAACTTTCAATTTGATATTAATGTGGAATGATGTTTATCTAAATGTTTAAATTGGGTATGTAATAACAATAGTAGTTGTAAATTTACATTTCTGCCCTCTTAATCAAATTGCTTAAATTTATCATGAATATTGGAAATTGCGCAGGTTCCTTGTGTCAGAATTGTAGAGGAGACTCTGTCAAAATTTATGCGCCCATTGATGATTTAACAGGTTTAGGTTGCTCACTCCCCGATCTGGATGGGTTTTCTGGGTCAGGGTGTGACAGTTTGTGATGATGATGCATAATGTTATATTTTTATTCGTTAATATTTAGTCTACTGTGCTTATTTGGTACCTAAATACACTCATTATTCTTATATTTTGATTTAGGATGCAATTGAAGCTCTTAAGTTTCAAGTGTGGGGGAGGAGATTTAGGTTGCATATGCCATAAGCAAGAATCAATTAAGCTTGACATACTCATAACATGATTGAATGAGTAATCTTGCGACTTAGAATTAATTAATTGAGTTATTTTCCTTGAGATGGTAGTGACTAAATTTAGTAGACAAAAGCTGGTGAGATTTTGAGCCTTTAGACTGACACATTCATATCAGTCTCACTATTTTCTTTCATGAGAGATATTCTTCCATGGATTTGTTTCTCTAGAACTTGCTTTGACTCTATTCGAGGTCACATTGACACATGCATACATGAACATGATTAAGGCCATCTTTGCTATAAGCTACATAAGCCAAATAGCCTACCTTGTGATTAAATTTTTCTTTTACTAAACACTTTTGAGCTTTATTGACTTCATTGCTAACTCACATTACAAGCTTTAAACCTGAAAAAATAATACCGTTACCCAAGCCATAAAACTAGTGGAGCATTGATCATCATTATGACAGGTATGGGTGTGCAAGTTTAAATTGTGGGGGTGTTTGGATTTGTGGTATGGCTATGATTGAGAAAAAAGGGAAAGAAAAAAAAAAAAAAAGTGGAGGAAACTGTTTCTCATGTTACAATATGTGTTTATGAATCCTCCTAGTACTCCAAGAAAGGGGTAAGTTTATGTATGATCTCTACAAAGGTGAAAGTTTTTGCAAAAGATTGTTCACTGTTTCGGTTAAAAATTATTTCTATGAGCAATCTCTTTGCCAATGTAGTAATGCTATATGGTTTGAGTACGTTAAAGCCAAATTGAGGAAGTTATTGAATGAAGTGATTGGTTATACATTATGATTGATGCATTTTTCCTCCATTAGTTCCATTGGCTTTTGAGCTACATTCCCAAATATTATCCACCTGAATCCTGGACCCCATTACAACCTTTTAAAGTCCTTATGATTCGTGTTATGCATGTGATTCTAGTGGTGGAGAATGAGAAGATATGCAAGCTTATGGTAGATCATTTTCATTGGAATGAATTTGAGTGAAATACATGCCCTTCAAATACATGAGACTTGAGTGTTAATTTCCGTGAGGGTCTACTTATTTAGTATGCTCCAGCTTCAAGTGAAAATGCTTAATGATTGATTTTTAAGTTATCTAAAAATGTTTGTTCATGATATGTTATGAGTTGTGAAGAGCTTGATTGTTCTTTATTGATGGCGTTGCAGCCTTGATTTGTTGAGTAGAGTGAGTTTTAGTTTCGCCCGAGGACGAGCAAAAGCTAAGTGTGGGGGAATTTGATGATGATGCATAATGTTATATTTTTATTCCTTAATACTTAGTCTCCTGTGCTTATTTGGTACCTAAATACACTCATTATTCTTATATTTTGATTTAGGATGCAATTGAAGTCCTTAAGTTCGAAAAGAAGCTGAAAAGAGTATATGGATTAACTTTAAAGATTAAATTATACCTCCTAATGAAGAACTAGATGATGTGTCATATATGGTTGGAAAGCTCTGGATAATTTTACGGTTCGTGATTCCGAGTTTTCTAGAGGACGTTACTGCAATTTTAATACCAAAGGCGCAGTCTGGATGGCAAAATAATAAATACTCATGAAAGAAAGATCAATTATTTTCTCTAAAAGGATCGATCCTTTTATGCAGACAGACCTGACAGAACGCATACTTTTCAGATGATCACAGAAGGATCGATCCTCCTCTCACTCGAGAAGATTGAGGAAATCGTCGATGCAAAGGATGGATCTTTCTCCTATCGAAGGATCCATGCTACTGAGAAGGATCCATTCTACTCTTATTAAAAAATCCATCCTACTGAGAAGGATCGATCATTCCTCTTTCAAAGAATCGATCTTCCTCGGGCATAGCCAGAAATTTAAGATTTTGATATCAAAGGATCGATCTTACACCTATGGAAGGATCGATCTTACCTTCGCAGTGAAGAAAATGAACGATTCAGATCTAATCCGAGGATGGAGACACTTAAGTCTATAAATATGACTCTTTTTAAGGTTTGAGGGGGGATTCCTCTATACTTTTGGCTGCTACTTTCTACTCTTTTATATTTTTCCTAGGTTTTCTCTAGCTTATTGGAATCTTTTGAGGATTGTTCTAGATGGCCGTGCGTGGCTAAATCTTGATTCTTGGTTAAGGAAACTAAAACCTCGGAATCAATGAAACTGTGAGATCTAATCTATTTATATTGTTCAGTTTATACTTGAGTATTGAATGTTATTCTGTGGTTATATTCATGATTATTTTGTCTAATTGCTAGGAAACCTACTAGTTTATTATTCATCGCAATCTACTGCTAGGTTGGATATCAAATCCGTAATTGTTTGATCCCTCTAATCTGCGAAGCAACTGAGATCTTTTGATTTACTGCGTTTCAGAGATTAATAGATCTTAGGAAGCATATTCGACTAGATTATTCATCGCAATCTGGACCTAGCGCGGTCGGACCAGGTCAGAGGAACGGGCCCTCACATAAGGTGCCACTGGAGGCATCACACCTCGTTGATCGGAGAAGGCGGATGAAACAGGGGAGGCTCACCGGCGTAGGAGGAGGTGATTTTAAGGAAAGACGAGGTCGTGAGGAGTTAGAGGAGAAGATGGCAGTGATCTGGGTGTTGGTTTGGAGGGACGGGGATGGCCGGAGAGATGGCAACGGGTGGTGGTCAGTGACGAGGGAGAAAGAAGCTGATGGTTTGATCGGTCGTGGAAGCGGGTTTTCATGAGAAAAGCAGCTGACGGCCCGATCAACCACTGATGAGAATGCATAATGTTATATTTTTACCCCTTAATACTTAGTCTCCATTGCTTATTTGGTACCTAAATACACTCATTATTCTTATATTTTGATTTAGGATGCAATTAAAGTCCTTAAGTTCGACAAGAAGTTGAAAAGAGTATATGGATAAAATTTAAAGATTAAACTGTACCTATTGACGAAGAACCAGATGATGTGCCATATATGGTTGGAACGCTTTTGAAGTCTAGTTTCTGGAGAATTTTACGGTTCGTGATTTCGAGTTTCCTAGAGGAAGTTACGGCAATTTTAGTACCAATGATGCAGTCTGGATGGCAAAATAGTAAATACTCAGGAAAGAAAGATCGATCCTACAACCATAGTAGGATCGATCCTTCTATGCAGCAAACCTGACAGAACGCATACTTTTCAGATGATCATGGAATGATCGATCCTACTATCCATCCTACTGAGCACGATCGATCCTACACCCAGAGAAGGATCGATCTGAGTCGGGCGTAGCCAGAAATTGAAGATTTTGATGCAAAGGATCGATTCTACACCTATGGAAGGATCGATCCTACTTTCCCAAGGGAGAAAATCAACAGTTCAGATCTAATCCGAGGATAGAGACACTTAAGGCTATAAATAGGACTCTTTTTAGGGCTTGAGGGGGGATTCCTGGATACTTTTGGCTGCTACTTTCTACTCTTTTATATTTTTTCCTAGGTTTTCTCTTGCTTATTTGAATTTTTTGAGGATTGTTCTTGATGGCCCTGCGTGGCTAGATCTTGATTCTTGGTCAAGGAAACTGAAACCTCGGAATCGATGAAACTGTGAGATCTAATCTATTTATATTGTTCAGTTTATACTTGAGTATTGAATCTTATTCTGTGCTTATATTCATGATTATTTTTTCTAATTGCTTGGAGGATTACTAGTTTATTATTCATCACAATCTACTGGTAGATTGGATATAAAATCTGTAATTGTTTGATCCCTCTAATCTTCGAAGCAACTGAGATCTACTGATTTATTGCGTTTCAGATATTAATAGATCTTAGAAAGAATATTCGACTAGATTAAATGCAACCGCGTGTGCGTGTGTTGTTTAGCTTCATCGATCTCCCTATTCTTAAGGCTGCTACTAGATTAAATCTACAGCGCTTGTCTTAGGTTGTTTAGTAGTTAGGGTTGATTAGATCGCTTGTTTCTAATTAACTATGATTGAGGAGAGATTCGAATGCAATTCGAACGGTGAATATTCATGGTATGAATTGATGTATACTTGCATCAATGGCCAGTTATAAGGATTCCGATGGTGGATGTTGACTAAGACCAATATTTGTTCTCTTAATTCAATTCGTTTCTTCAATTTAGATTATTTCTATTTTGTTTTCATTTTACTCAAAACCCCCCTATCTTTGTTCACATAGCACAAAACCTAGGCTAGACACTCTTCGTGGGATCGACTCGTACTCGCACTACTACATTGATTTTAACGAGTATTGGTTTTATTTTTGGTTGCTTGCGACAACACATCAGTTTGGTATTAGAGTAGGCTATAGGTCTTTCGGGATAGGATTAGGTCTACGGTTGAGATTTGAACGGGGTTGGGATAGTTCTAAGTCTAGAACATCCTTGCATGCTTGACTTCTTTCCGAGTTCCACGTGCTTTAATTTATTGTTGTGATGATCTGTTTTGGTCTCTAATGGATGAATATCCGTGTTATTTGTGTCCATGCAGATGGCTAGGAGACGGGTACGCCCCGCAGTAGTATGCCTAGGTGCGATGTCGCGCCCCGACCCGCGAAAGCCCAACCGGGCCGGGCGACGCGAATCGGAACCTACAAAACGCGGAAAAAGAACGGCGAGGGTTCCCTCTAACCTATTGGTCTCCCTAACAATTCACCAAAAGCATCCTCAATTAAAGACATTAATTCAACAACATCGAACCACAGATTTTAAAACTCAAAGTGTTTAATATACATATCCTCGGAGAGGGGAAGATCCAAATACAACATTACTCCCGTAGGAGACTAACTAGCCAAGAGGGTAAAAGCAATAAATATCGCCACCTCTCAAAGTCCACCAGGCGCCGCCGCACCGCCAACCAACTGCCCGGTAGGGGCCACGGTGGAAGAACTGACGCCTGCACCTGCAAAACGCAGCCCGGGTAAGTGTGAGCATTAAGCTCAGTAGGGATCTACACTACGACGCACAGAAGGAAGAGGGAAACGCAACAGTGTCGCCCTCAAGTAGGACCTGGGTGTATACAGGGGTCCCATAACCCCACAGCGTGTCCCTGAGGCCCAGGAGCAGTGCTCAGTAGCAGGAACAACACTGGTGAACACACAACTGCAGGGAACGGCACTGCAGGCGGGAAAAAGGCACCGCTAGATAGGCAACTCCTCTACCCCAGGGTCCGCACAGTGGGACACCGGCTACACCTCAGCATCCGACTCAAGGCCGACACGACCTCTACAATCATCAAGCCATAAGAGTACCAGTCATCTAAGTCTATCATCTACTCGACTGGACACCACAATTCAAACCGGGTCCAAACAGCCCAACCCCGGTCCTAGGGCTAAGTCCGAGCTTCCAGCCTCGGGACGGCGACCGAAAGATCACCCACGCCCTAACCAATGCAACTAATGCACATTTTAATATTACATGCTATGACAAACACAAACAGGAAATAGGCATGCAACAGTATGTCAAGGATAGCATACAAGTCAAGCGGATCGCTGCAGCGGTACTACCAACCGCTGGCAGCCGATCCGCAGCGGGTCCCCGCATTACAACGGTACCACGACCGTCGACCGCGAACTCCTGCAACGGGAAGCAACCCCGAAAACGAAGATTAACAATAAACAATATAATATCATATTCCGAAATATAATATTATAATAAAAAACACTCAAAGCCTCTACTTAGGGGCTAATTGATCCCGTCGATCTGACCTCCAAACAATGTCGGATTCAAGATCCAACTTATCCATCAGTAGGTGTACATACCATGATCAACATATCCAAAATCTATAATCATCCAACGGTTGGATTAACGGGAAAACACCAATCAAAACCGTTAATCAAACTAACTTACCAATCAATTGCTGCAACGCAGCCCTCCAGCAAACAATTCATAACAAATCGTAGGAAAATCGGAAAATTATGAAATCAGTGGGGTTAGAGAGTAGACTCAAAGATCTACAACTCTAATGCTCATCACAACCCAAGATCAAGTACGTGCCGGCCGGAAAAACGCCGCAAGCCGGCTGTTCCTCAAGAACAGCAGAAAACAGAGAAACCGAGCTTAATCATGCATAAAACCTACTAAGCTCTCAACCAAAGTTCATAAAACTCATATCAGTAATTCTACTAGGCATAAGGAATCCAACAAGATAAAGATCAACAAGATCCAACGGCTAGATCTAAAGAAAATCCAAAAACAACACAGTAGGTAGAAGAACCTACCGAACAGCGCTATCCCGGCTGATTCCCCGCGAGTTGATCACCAACAAGGCTCCAAACCACTTCAGGGATCCAACGAGCCTTAGAACACCCAATTTGATCTAGCCGCTCGGTAGGTTCTTCTACCTACTGTGTTCTTTAGTGGGTTTCTTTAGATCTAGTCGTTGGATCTTGTTGATCTTTGTTTTGTTGGCTTCCTCTTGCCTAGTAGAATTACTAATTTAAGTTTCATGATATTTGGTTGAGATTTGAGTAGGATTTATGCATGATTAATCTCGGTTTTTCCGGTTTTTGCTGTTCTTGAAGAACAGTCGGCTTGCGGCGAGTTTTTCGGCCGGTACGTACATGATCTTGACTTATGATGAACATAAGAGTTGTAGATCTCTGAGCTATCTTTCCATTCCATCTTATTTTTTATTTTTCCGATTTTTCTACGTATTTTGGTGATTTTTCTCGTCACCTGCGACGAGGCTGATCTGAAGCTGGCCTGGTAAGGAGCTGTTCGGATCGATCCAAATGGTGGTGTTTTATTGTTCATATTTTTTGGATTGATCCAAACATTCCGGATCGATCCCAAAGCTGGCTGGTGGTGTTTTATGGTCCATTTTTAACTGTTTTGATTGGTGTTTTCCCGTTAATCCAACCGTTGGATGATTATGGATTTTGGATATGTTGATCATGGTATGTACACCTACTGATGGCTATGTTGGATCTTGAATCCGACGTCGTTTGGACGTCGGAACGACGGGATCAATTAGCCCCTAAGTAGAGGCTTTGAGTGTTTTTGATTATAATATTATATTTCGGAATATGATATTATCTTGTTTATTGTTCATCTTCGTTTTTGGGGTTACTTCCCGTTGCAGGAGTCCGTGGTCCACGGTCGTGGTACCGTCGTAATGCCGGGACCGGCAGCGGTTGGTAGTACCGCTGCAGCGATCCGGTTGACTTGTATGCTATCCTTGACATACTGTTGCATGCCTATCTCCTGTTTGTGTATGTCATAGCATGCATTGTTGAATTGTGCATTAGTTGCTTTGGTTAGGGCGTGGGTGATCTTTGGGTCGCCGTCCCGAGGCTGGAAGCTCGAACTTAGCCCTAGGACCGGGGTTGGGCTGTTTGGACCCGGTTTGAATTGTGGTGTCCAGTCGATTCGATGATAGGCTTAGATGACTGGTACCCTTGTGGCTTTGATGATTGTAGAGGTCGTGTCGGCCTTGAGTCGGATGCTGAGGTGTAGCCGGTGTCCCCACTGTGCGGACCCTGGGGTAGAGGAGTTGCCTACCCAGCGGTGCCTTTTTCCCGCCTGCAGTGCCGTTTCCTGCAGTTGTGTGTTCACCAGTGTTGTTCCTGCTACTGAGCGCTGCTCCTGGGCCTCAGGGACACGCGGTGGGTTTATGGGACTCCTGTATACACCCAGGTCCTACTTGAGGGCGACACTGTTGCGTTTCCCTCTTCCTTCTGTGCGTCGTAGTGTAGATCCCTACTGAGCTTAGTGCTCACACCTACCCGGACTGCGTTTTGTAGGTGCAGGCGTCAGTTCTTATTCCGTGGCCCCTATCGGGCAGTTGGTCGGCGGTGCGGCGGCGCCTGGTGGACTTTGAGAGGTGGCGATATTTACTGCTTTT
>OY986968.1:18137066-18306051 GCA_963920575.1 Narthecium ossifragum
TCCCTTCTCTCTTCCGCGGCAAGCCTCCATCTCTCCCGCGGCGACCCCGTCCCTTCCCCGGCGGCCTGGAGGCGGCGGCGAGGTCCCCTCCTCCTTCTCCTTCCTCCCCTCTCTCTCTCCCGCGGCAGCCCTCCTCCTTCTCCGACGATGGCTGAGGCTATGGGAGGACTCCGGCGGCTCTCCGATGAGCTGGAGGCGGCGGTGGCGACGTAGGACGGTGGATTAGCAGAGGATTGAAGCTTGGATTGCGTTTAAGGTAGGGTTTCTACCTAGATCTTTGGGTTGAGTTAGATCTAGGGTTTGATTATTTGATCTATTGTTTCTTTGTGCTAATTAGTCCCTCTAAGCATGCTTACCAACTGATCCAAGCTTGGTAGGATTTTATCTCGGATTTAAGCTGGGTTTATACATGTTTTTCCCGAATTTTATCGAAGCTCTGTTTTTCTACGAGCTGAGCTGTTCTAGCTCCGATCTGGGCTCGTACGTGCATGATCTCGTTTGATCATCAACACAAGAGTCGTAGATCTTTGAATCTACTTTCAATTGCCGCTGATTTCATAATTTTCAGAGTTTTCTAAGATTTATGATGATTATTCTTCGGATCTGCGACGACACCAAAATTAGTGAATTGATTAGTGAATTCTGGGAAGATTAGCCATTAGATTAATCCAATTCTTGGGCTGCATGTTCCTAGTATGCTAATATACATTTGCCCAAGTTGGATTTCCAATTCGACGTCGTTTGGACGTCGAATTGATAAGATTTCATCACCTCTAACTACGATTTAATGTAGAAATCCAGAAATTAGCTTGTTAGTGGATTTTCGATGTTTTATCGTGTTTGATTCTTCGGGATTCATGCGATTAGTATTCCTAGTGATCTCGAGGGCTAGCATGTTCTAATTGGTGGTTCTTTGACGATTAATTGTTTGATGCCGACATGTTTAGTTAACTATAAATCATTCTTGTTCAATTAGCAATTAATTGCATGTCATGCTTATTTACATGTATACTTAGCTTGTGGTTGAACCAAGGGAGTCACGCCCCTTGGGATGTTTAGATAATTGAGTGGGCCACTGGTGTGCCACTTGTGTTAGATTGTTTAACTGTTTTGTGTTGCGTGGCCGGGGATGTGCCTCCGTTGTAGAAATTGCGGTTGACGGCTGTGGACGCCGTCATAATGCCAAAATTTCGATTGAATGTGTTGTTGTTTGTTTACGGTCCGTGGGTGCCGTTTTAATATTGTATTATTCTAGTTTAGACCCATGCTATGTCTACCCCTCGGCAAGCTTGATGCTTCGTCTAGCCCGTGTATGTTGTCTTGGCATATTGTTGCATGCTATTATTCCTGTATTCCTGTGCCTGAGCATTGCATGCATCTTGATTGCATTCGAAGCATTAAGGCTAGGTGGTAGGCGATGGATTCGATCGTCGATCTGGGGTTCTCGGGTAGCCCGGATCTAGCCCTAGGACCAGGGTTTGGGGTAGTCGAGGATTAGGACGTGATTGTCATCAGTGATTATGTTTGATATGATTCAAGGATTATTAGGTAGTTGGACTGGAATATTATATTGTTTGAGGTTTAGAGGTCGTGCCGGTTCTCCAAGGCCAAGTGCTAACAATGGTTGTCGATGTCCCTGACGTGTGTCCCTAGACAGTGGTTTCCTGCTGGGTAAAGGGTGTTCCTACTGGTTCTGGTTCCTTGTTTCCTCCCAGCGCGTTTGGTTGATGTTCCCAGCGTGGTCGGTTGAGAAGAGTAGGATCCCTTGGGGAATCGATAGGGGTTATGGGACCCCGTGGCATCCTTTAGCCTTAGGCGGAGAAACGACACTGTTGTTGTTTTCCTCCCTTCAGTGTATTGTAGAGTAGCGTAGAACCCTACTGAGCTTTATTGCTCACTCCTACCTGGGCTGCATCGGCGATGCAGGTCGATGCAGTCCTTTCCTTTCAGGTGATCTTCTGGGTTTTGGCGCGCCATTCTTGAGATGATCGTGGACTTGGAGTTTCGAGGAGTAGTTGAAAATCATGGAGTTTTTCCTTTTGTTAATAGTTGTACATCTGCAGTTTGATTAAATGTATAATTTCCCTCTTCGAGGATTTGATTATTTGTATTAATTTATGTGATGAGAGTTGGTGGAATTATTGTATAAATAGATGATGTACAAGAACCTGTGTCAGTAAGTGAAATGATAATAGTAGAACTGTACTAATGTTGATTTTAGAATTGTTTTATTTATTGTTTTAAATCTGTGGTGAATTTGTAAACTGCACAGGGATCCAATTGAGGGAATACAGGGGAAACTCTCGCCATTTGATTTCAGAAGTTAGATTAGGACCCTCACGTCCCGAACCGGATGGGTTTTCTGGGTCGGGGCGTAACAAGGGTTGCCGTCTTGGCCGGAGTTTCGCGCTGCCTTCCTTGAGGTATACTTCCCCCAGAGTACACGGGTAGCGATGATCGAGGAGTACCTGACCCTCACTAAGGGTACTCGCACAGTGCAGTAGTTTGTGACCCGCTTCACCGACCTGTCCCGGTATGCTGTATCAGTGGCCGCCGACCCCACCGCCAGAGCCTAGCAGTTTGAGAGAGAGCTGAGACCAGAGATCAGGAGGTTGATTGCCGCGCAGCAGCCGGCGACTTACCAGGCGGTGTTGGGTGCTGCACTGGCAGTGGAGGCCCGATGCCAGGAGAGGCTGAGGGCAGTGCAGCCAGAGGCAGGTGGAGGAGGTAGAGGTGAGCCTCAGAGGGCCCAGGGTAGAGGAGGCCCGTGGAAGAGACAGAGATTCCAGTAGCACCGGGGACCCTACCCCCAACAACAGTTTCAACAGCGTCCACCCCCGCATCAGCAACAGTAGCAACATGGGCAACTCTTCTTGGGAGGACCCCAGGGGAAGGCTCCTCAGGGAGGTGGAATTGGTTTGTGTTACCAGTGCTATCAATCAGGGCACCTTCACAGGGACTGTCCTCTGTGAGTGGCGCAGGGAGGTCGAGGTCGAGGTTAGCAGAGAGGAGCAGTAGCAGGACGGGGTCGTGGCAGAGGCATAGCAGGTCCCAGGGGTGGAGTGTACGTGCTTCTTGACCGCCAGTACCCATATGCAGTGCAGCCACCATACCAGCTCCACCAGTACTCGCAAACACCCCATCAACCACTAGTACTAGCACAGACCCCAGCTGAGTCTTCAGTCCTTCGAGGTATCTTCCAGCCTTTTAGTTCCTTTGTGGATGTGTTGTTAGATTCGGGAGCTTCCCATTCGTTTGTGGCTATGGAGTGTGTGACATCATTAGGGCTGGAGACCGAACCACTCAGAGTTGCACTACACTTATACACACGGTCGGCAGAGGAAGTTAGGTTGAGCAAATTTGTAGAGCATGCAAGTTGGAGGTTGGGGGCCTCCGCATTCTTCTAGACCTTTGGGTGCTAGACATGGCCGGCTTCGATGTGATTCTCGGTATGGATTGGCTGACATCGTACCGAGTCATCATCCATTGTGGTCGATGTAGGGTGAATGCCTGGATATTGGACGGCGTTTGCTTTGTCTTGTTGGGGAACCAATAGTCTATCGATTCTCTTGCTTGTTGTTTTCTGAGACGCGAGAGCCAGCTGTCAGCCTTGTTGGCGCGTCTTTCCTTGTTTGCTGCAGAGGGCAGCCGAGAGGTTACTTTTCCCAGGGTGGTCTACGAGTTTACCGATGTGTTCCCAAACGAGCTTCCAAGACTTCCTCCCTACATAGCGATTGACTTTGAGATAGATCTGTTCCAGGTACGGGACCGATTTCTTTACCAGCTTTCAGGATGGCACCAGCAGAGCGTAAGGAGCTGAGGATACAGTTAGATGAACTGATTGATCGAGGTTTCATTCACACAAGTACTTCACCGTGGGGAGTGCCAATACTATTTGCAAAGAAGAAGAACAGTACACTATGGCTTTGTGTAGATTATAGGAAGCTAAACAGGGTCACTGTAAAGAACAAGTATCCCATGCCCAGTATCGATGATTTGTTTGATCAGCTTCGATGCTCGTCGGTCTTTTCGAAGATCGACCTCCACACTGGCTACTACCAATTGAGGATTAGGGAGTGTGATATTCCGAAGACGGCATTTCGCACGATGTACGGGCTCTATGAGTTCGTGGTGATGCCTTTTGGATTGACCAACGCACCAACAACTTTCATGGACTTGATGCAGAGGATATTCAGACCCTACTTGAACCAGTTTGTAGTGGTATTCATCGAAGACATCCTGATCTACACACGCAATGAGGAGGAGCATGAGGAGCACATGACGATAGTGCTACAGTTGCTGAGAGAGAACAAGTAATATGCTAAGGCTTCCAAGAGCGAGTTCTGGCTCCCAGAAGTGAAGTTTCTGGGAAATGTAGTGTCAGCGGCAAGGATTTCAGTTGATCCAGCCAAGATAGAGGCAGTAATGCAATGGCAGAGACCGAAGACAGTGTTTGAGGTCCGCATTCTTCTTAGCTTAGCATGATACTATAGGAGGTTCGTCAGGGATTTCTTCAGGACAGCAGCGCCACTGACCAAATAAACCTAGAAGGTGGTTCCTTTTGTTTGGGACGATACTTGCGAGCAGGCTTTCATAGAGTTGAGGACTAGATTGACCAGTGCCCCTATCTTGATAGTCCCAGAATGCGATGTCAGCTATAGTGTGTACTGTGACGCCAGCGGAGAGGGTCTTGGGTGTGTACTGATGTAGGAGGGCCTCTGGAAGTCAACCCAGCGGTGGCGGACGACTTGCTGGAGGGAGTCAGTCGCGTCCTTGACACTCTGTTCGTCCAGGATGACCGAGTTAGGGTCAGACTTGCCGCGTTCCAGCTCGACGGGGACGCTTTGGACTGGTGGCGCTCTTTCCAGACCGCCAGGGACGGGAGTGACCCATCGTGGGCCGTGTTTCGTTCGTCGTTTCTCGGCGCGTACTTTCCCCGCAGTGCGCGCTCGGCCCTTGTCTGTGAGTACCAGACCCTTTCTCAAGGTACTCAGTCGGTTGTTCAGTATGCGGCTAGGTTCACGAGACTTGCCAGATTTGCCGGGGTGGTGTCGGCGGATCCTCTTGCCAGAGCTGAGCAGTTCTAGTGGGGGCTTAGGCCCGAGCTCAGGCATCTGATCGCGGCTCAGCGATCTAGCACGTACGCAGAGGTGTTGGACTGTATCTTGGCAGTTGAGGCTCAGTTGCAGGAGCCAGGGCCTAGGGCAGTCCAGCCTGCGTCGTCTGCGAGCACCAGTGGCGGAGTGCAGCCATAGAGAGCAGCTCAGGGTAGAGGAGGTTCGTGGAGGCCACGTCAGAGGTACCCACGACGCCAGCAGCCGTACCGGCGTTACCCACCCCAGCACCAGCAGCAGCTTAGGCAGGGAGGCCAACCACTTCTTCCGGCTGGGCGTCAGGGGCAGACGTCCGGAGGAGGCCAGAGCAAGCAGCTAGCGCTTGGTCCTCCTGTGTGCTTCGAGTGTCGGCAGACGGGGCACATTCGCAGGGACTGTCCGACGTTGAGGGCAAAGTTCGCTCGTGGCAGAGCAGGCGGAGGTTGGCGGACACCAAGCGCCGGGAGAGGCAGAGGTCGCGGCGGAGGTCGAGGCGGACCCAGAGGGGGAGTGTACGCACTTCCAGACCCCGAGTACCCAGACTTTGTTCAGCCGCCCTTTCAGCCTTACCAGTACCAGCCACCCCAGCAGACTCTAGTACTTTCACCAGCTCCAGTTGACCCTCCTGTTCTCAGAGGTACCTTCCAGCTTTTCAGTTCATTTGTAGATGTTCTGATAAATTCTGAGGCGTCTCATTCCTTTGTAGCTAGCGACTGTGTGGCATCGCTAGGGTTAGAGACTGAGCCACTTGGAGTCCCACTACACGTAGACACACCCGTCGGCGGAGGAGCTCGTGTTGAGCTGATATGTCGTTCTTGCGAGTTGGAGGTTGGGGGCCTCCTTGTCTTTCTAGACCTTCGGGTGCTAGACATGGTCGGGTTCTACGTGATTCTCGGTATGGATTGGCTGACTTCATACCGAGCCATCATCGACTGTGGCCGTCGTAGGGTGACTGCTTGGACACCCGACGGCGCTCGTTTCGTTCTGTTGGGGGATCGCCAGTCGGCCGATTCCCTCTTGTGTGGTTGCTTTCCCAGGCGCGAGGGCCAGCTGTCAGCTTTACTGGCGCGCCTTTCCTTGTTCGCTGCAGAGGGCAGTCGAGAGGGCAGTTTACCTGCAGTTGTTTGTGAGTTTGCTGACGTCTACCCAGACGAGCTACCGGGACTTCCTCCTTCCAGAGCAGTAGACTTCCAGATAGATCTTGTACCGGGTACAGGGCCGATCTCTCTGCCAGCTTTCAGGATGGCACCAGCAGAGTAGAGGGAGCTGAGGGTCCAGCTGGACGGGTTGATCGGCCGAGGTTTCATCCATCCCAGCACGTCGCCTTGGGCAGCTCCTGTATTGTTCGCAAAGAAGAAGGACGGTACGCTTCGTCTTTGCATTGATTACAGGAAGTTGAACAAGGTGACGGTGAAGAACAAGTATCCGATGCCGAGGATCGATGACTTGTTCGACCAGCTCCGAGGCTCTTCGGTCTTTTCGAAGATCGATCTCCTTACCGGCTATCACCAGTTGCGGATCCGGGATTGCGACATCCCGAAAACGGCTTTCCGTACGAGGTACAGGTTGTATGAGTTCACGGAGATGCCGTTCGGCTTGACGAACGCACCGGCGACGTTCATGGATCTGATGCAGAGGGTCTTCCGACCGTACTTAGATCAGTTCGTGGTGGTTTTCGTTGACGACATCCTAGTCTACTCACGTACCGCGGAGGAGCACGGGCAGCATCTGAGGACAGCGTTGCAGTTGTTGAGGGGGCATAGACTATATGCCAAGGCCTCCAAATGTGAGTTTTGGCTTCCTGAGGTGCAGTTTCTGGGGCACGTGGTGTCAGCAACAGGCATTTCAGTTGATCCAGCCAAGATCGAGGCAGTGCTACAGTGGCAGAGACCGGCGACAGTGTTCGAGGTCCGCAGCTTCCTCGGCTTGGCGGGTTACTACCGGAGGTTTGTGCGGGACTTCTCCAGGGTTGCAGGGCCGCTGACCAGGTTGACACAGAAGGCGGTCCCATTTGCTTGGGATGAGGCTTGTGAGCAGGCTTTCATCCAGTTGAGGACCAGGATGATGAGTGCACCGATCCTTATAGTTCCAGAGCGAGGCGTCGGCTACAGTGTCTACTGCGACGCCAGTGGGGAGGGTCTAGGCTGTGTGCTTATGCAGGAGGGCCATGTGGTGGCCTATGGTTCCAGGCAGCTGAAGACCCATGAGAGGAACTATCCAGTCCACGATCTCGAGCTTGCGGCGGTTGTCTTCGCTCTGAAGACGTGGCGGCACTACCTCTACGGTGAGCGGTTCTCGGTGTACTCTGATCATAAGAGTTTTAGGCACGTGTTTACCCAGTGTGACCTCAACCTCAGGCAGCGGCGGTGGATGGAGCTTCTAAAGGACTACGACTTCGAGTTGCATTACCACCCTGGTAAGGCAAACGTCGTAGCAGATGCTCTCAGCATGCAGACCAGAGACAGCAGGGTGACCTTGGCAGCAGTGTCAGCTCGACAGTGGCAGATGCTGCAGACAGTCAATCAGTTTGGGCTTGACTTTGAGGACCGGGCGAGAGGTGGCTTCCTGTATGCTGTTCGCAGCATTCCAGCTCTTTTGGCTAGTGTGATCGAGGCACAGGCTGGAGACCCAGAGCTCGTGAAGACCCGTGCTGCGGTCGGCACCGAGGACGCAGTTGAGGGCTGGACAGTGTCGACAGACAGTGGACTACTCTTCAGAGGTAGAGTTGCAGTTCCAGCAGACCCGGCGTTGCGAGAGGAGATCCTTCACGAGTTCCACCACTCCTGCTTCGCCGTTCACCCCGGGAGCACCAAGATGTACCACGACCTTCGCCGACAGTTCTGGTGGTGCGGGATGAAGAGGTCAGTAGCTGAGTTCGTCTCCAGATGCCTCACCTGTCAGAGGGTGAAGGCAGAGCATAGGCTGACCCCAGGTTTGTTGCAGCCACTTCCAGTGCCAGAGTGGAAGTGGGAACATATAGCTATGGACTTCGTCACCGGGCTACCCAGGTCACCGAGGGGGAATGATGCGATTTGGGTCATTGTCGATCGACTGACCAAATCAGCTCATTTCCTCCCCATGAGGACTACAGATCCAGTTGCCAGACTGAGCCAGAGGTACATCGACGAGGTAGTCCGACTGCACGACATTCCAGTGTCGATAGTGTCAGACAGAGACCCCAGATTCACCGGCAGGTTCTGGAGCAGCTTCCAGGACTCCTTGGGGACAGCGCTGACGTTTAGCACAGCCTTCCAGCCTCAGACAGACGGACAGTCGGAGCGGACTATCCAGATCTTTGAGGACATGCTCAGAGCATGTGTGCTAGAAGCTGGAGGTACGTGGGAGCAGCACGTGACTTTGGTGGAGTTTGCCTACTGTAGAAACTTCTAGGTATGAAATTGCAATGATTACGAGAACTTACTCGTTAGCCTACGATCTCCGGATCTGTTTTACGTGATTCAGGCGATCCAGTTACAAGAACGAGGATCTCGGATCCACAGCCCAAGTTCCTTCTCTTCTAGTTCACCTTCTTCTCCACTGGTTCTTCCTCACTCAATCAGGGTTCTCACTTTGATCACTTGACGGGGAAGAGTTCTTCTTCTCTCTGAACCGATGCTTGGCAGTTCCCGAGCGGTTTAGATAACCGTTATCTAAACCGTTCGATTGGTTTAAATGGGTTAAACCAATTAGGTTTGAGTCTAGCCATCATTAGCGACCCTAACCTATTTATAAACCAACATCTCCCACTCGCCGATGATGAGCTGGATCTATCCAGTAGTGTAGACAGAACTTGGATTTTTTCAAGAATCCATTCATACAAGGAAAAATGGGCCGTGCGACCTGAAAGCACACAAATGATGGGAGCTCCAATATAGAAACCGGTTAAGGTCATAAAGGAGACATCAACCATATTGACGAAGTAAAAAATATAATTGAAACATGTACTTTTGTACCCCAAACATTTTTAGCTACACATAACCGAGTATGACTAGATCCCTCAGAAGTCCAATACTCGTTACTCTCTTATTACAAATATTCACAATCATGTCCTCCTTTTTCAAGTGACATTATTGTCCGGCTGGAGAATATAAGTAACAGGTGTAAAACTAAATTTGCTCTTTCCTTTGCCCTGATATCATTAGGATCAGAATTAATTCGCTTTCCCAGTAGTGCTCCTTTAGACCGAATCAACTCATGATCATAGGTAACACTCTAAAGTAGCAAACATTAATCCTTTCACTTTATGATATTGTCAAAAGTTACGAAGGGTGACATTTGAGATCTAATTTAAGATCTCCACGACTCACACAGTATAGAAGCAGGGAACCATTCCATACTTCCTGATAGGTCGGCAAACACATGCAGTATGAAATGCATGTTATGGTGGAGCTTCTCTTTTCTTTACTAAGATAAAGAGTGTATGTCATTGCTCTTCTCAAGTATAAACACCATACAAGTCTTAGTCTTGTCGCCACACTTACTCGGGCGCCAAACTTGAAATTTCTATCTGCTCACTATCTACAGATCCAGATTAAAATTTCACACTTGGCTTCAATTGATAGACTCATGAATAGTGGGATATTATTCATGTTGATTCTATTAGAATCTCATCTTGGATTTAACCAAGGCGATTTAAATTTAAACTAAACTTGCTCCCACTGCGCCTAAAGTCGCTTTCAAAGCAATTAGTTTAAATCATCACATCTCTGCTCACTCTCTAAACGCCAGAGGTGATTGTTCGTGTGAGTGAACCAATCATTATCTATCGACATACAACATTAACTTATACTAGCTGTCACTTACAGTAAAATCGAAAATAATTTGAATGAATTTTACCAACACAAGGCAAAAAACGACTTTCATTCAAATAACTGTAAGGTAATACAAGTGAACCATTGGACTAGTTTAAATAACATTCACATTCTACATAAGCCTAGAGATTTTACATGTCCAACAAATGAATCTCTCGCTATAGGCTTGGTAAAAGGATCAGCAACCATCCTTTTTGTAGAAATGTGTTTCAGGATCACCTCCTTTTGTGTAATCATGTCTCTAACATAATGATATCTAATTTGTATATGTTTGGTTTTTCCATGATACTTAGGATCCTTAGCATAGGCCAATGCAGCCATGCTGTCAGAGAAAATTGTCACTGGTTCTGATGCTGATTTGACAATTTCCAAATGTTGTAGGAACCTTCTTAACCAAACTGCTTCTTGTATAGCAGATGAACATGCTATGTATTCTGCCTCCATGGTAGACAAGGCAATACAGGATTGTTTCTTGCTACTCCATGATATTGCACAACCATTCAACAAGAATGCATATCCTGAAGTTGATTTGCGCTCATCTATATCACCACCCCAATCGGCATCAGTATAACCAACTAAGCGCAAATCCTTTCCTTGATAGCACAACACAAAATCTGATGTTCCTTTTAGATACCGCAAAATTCTCTTGACTGCCTTCCAATGCTTAATTCCTGGATTTGACTGATATTTGCTTACTAGCCCAACAGCGTAGCATATGTCGGGACGTGTGCACATCATTGCATACATCAAACTACCAATAGCACTGGAATAAGGTACATTAGACATTCTCTGTTTTTCTTCTGGAGTCTTAGGACACATGTCTATACTTAAGCTCGAGTTTCTTTCAACTGGTGTGTCCATCGGCTTGCAATTGTGCATGTGAAAACGCTCTAACATCTTTTTGATGTAAGTCTCTTGAGATAAACCCAAGAGTCTTCTAGCGCGATCCCTTAGAATTTTCACACCCAGCACAAAGCTAGCTTCACCCATGTCTTTCATCTCGAAATTTGATGATAACCACTTCTTAGTGTTTTCAATCAATTCCTTATCATTTCCAGCCAATAAAATGTCATCAACATATAAGGACAAAATGACGAAACCATTCTTTGAACGTTTCACATATACACAATGGTCCTCTTCCATCATTGCAAACTTATCCATTAGAATAGCTTGATGAAATTTGTGGTTCCATTGTCTAGATGCTTGTTTGAGACCATATATGGATCTTATAAGCTTGCAAACTTTGCGCTCATTACCTTTAGATTCAAAACCTACAGGTTGATCCATATATATCTCTTCATCTAGTTCTCCATTGAGAAATGCAGTTTTAACGTCCATTTGGTAAAGGTCTAAGTCCATTTGAGCGACAATAGCTAAGATGAGGCGAATTGAAGCAATCCTTACTACTGGTGAGAAGGTTTCTTCATAATCAATTCCCTCCTTTTGGGTATAGCCTTTGGCCACTAGTCGAGCCTTGTATTTATCAATAGTCCCATCCGCCTTGCGTTTAATCTTAAGAACCCATTTGTTTCCAATTGATTTACGTCCTGGCGGTAAGTCTACTAATTCCCAAACTTGATTGGTTTTCATAGACTCCATTTCCTCCTCCATAGCTTTAATCCATTCCCCAGCTTTAGGACTCGACAGAGCTGCCTGAACAGTCTTAGGTTCCTCTTCATCCTGTGGAGCAATCATAAAAGCTTCCCCCTCAATCTCAAATCGACGACGAGGAATATTTTCACGGATACTCCTACGAGGTTGAGATTGATCATGATCATGCTCCATAGAAGTGATATCATTGCTCCCACTAACCGCTACCTGTTCAGGAATTTCTTCCTCAACTAGTTGGTTGGATGCTTTATCAGTTAGATCCTCCACTTCATAAAGATGAAGATCCTCAATAATCTCTCCTCGTTTAGGAAACTCCTTTTCTAGGAAAATAACATCTCGTGACTCAATTTCTGTAATTCTCCCATCATTTTCTTCACCCAGAAAAACAAATCCTTTGGAATGATCTGAGTATCCTATAAAGATACACTTCTTCCCCCTAGGACCAAGTTTTCCATATTGGTGAGAAATTATGCGTACATAAGCTGCACAACCCCAAGGATGCAAATTACCTAAATTAGGCTTTTCGCCTTTCCATAATTCATATGGGGTGGAGGATACAGATTTAGAGGGCACACGATTAAGTATATAGGCAACAGTTAATAATGCATCTCCCCAAAAGGAAATAGGCAAATTAGCTTGTGCCATCATTGACCTAACCATGTCTAATAGGGTTCTATTCCTTCTTTCTGCTACTCCATTTTGTTGTGGAGTATAAGGAATAGTTAGCTGTCTAGCTATACCCTTTTCATCACAAAAACATTTAAATTGATCAGATAGATATTCACGACCTCGATCAGTCCTAAGAGATTTGATATTTGTGTTTAACTGATTCTCAACCAACCTAGTATAACGTATGAACCAATCTAATGCTTCAGACTTGTGAGAGATCAAATAAACATGTCCAAATCTTGTGAAATCATCTATAAATGTGATGAAATAGAAAGCTCCATGCCTAGCCCTCACATTCATTGGGCCACAGATGTCAGAATGGATTAATTGCAATGGTGTTGTGGCTCTTTTGGCTTTGCCAAATGGTAATCTTGTTGATTTTCCAGCAAGACAATGCTCACAAATTGGTAAATCGACTTTAGCTAGTGAGCGTAATAGGCCTACTCTAGCCAACCTGTTAAGTCGATCCTGCCCAATATGTCCTAATCTAGCATGCCATAGAAGATCATCTACAACAATACTAGAATTACCAACAACATAAACGGTAGCATTGTCTATTACATCAACAGGTACGGTGTCCATCACCATAAAACCATCTAATACAAAACCACAACCATAGTAAACATTGTCTAGAAACACCTTAACAGAGTTGTCCATAAACACAACACGAAATCCTAATTTCAAAAGAACAAGCACAGAAACTAAATTTCGTCGAACTTCCGGAGCATAAAGCACATCATGATGATATAGAGTGCGACCACCCCGCAACACTAGCTTGCAGGTACCGATCCCAAGCACTTCAGCGGAAGCATTATTCCCCATGTATATGCGTCTACTTCCCTTCGGTAATCGACGAAATTCCACGAAGGTGGTTCTATCCCTTGCTATATGGTCTGTTGCTGCTGAGTCTACAGTCCAGAAAGGAACAGTTTCAGCCAACATCAAACAGCTACTAACAAATAAGTTAGAGGGAGTAGGCATAGCATTTAGTACCTTCGGCTCAGTGCATTCACGAGCGAAGTGTCCCAGCTTGCCACAGTTAAAACAATTCTTGCTTTTCTTGTCTTTTTGACCACCACGTTTGCCTCTCTTGCGCTTGTCATTCTTTGGACCTAGTCCATCCACTTTGCCTTTACCTTTGAAACTTTTTCCTTTACCTCGTTTGCGTTTAAAACTCGAAGCCTTTCGCGATGAGGATTCAGTCATAAAAGCTTCATCAATAGGTTTCTCAGCATGAAGACGATCTTCTTCTAACTCAACATGACGTGCAACATCATCAAAAGTCTTGATGTTGTCATTATGAGTAAGATTAGTCTTCATATGCTCCCAAGAACCAGGCAAAGTTCGGATTACTGCTTGGACTTGTTGTTCGTCAGTCATTTCATGTCCAGCAATCCTCAATTCACTGATCATATTCGACATGATTGTCAGATGCTGCCTCATCGAATGATGCTGGCGCTTCTTGTACCTGTCGAAATTGAGGGTTAACTGACGAAGTCGAGTAGTAGAGGTTCCTCCATACTGGACTTTAACATCATCCCAAACAGCCATGGCTGAACGATGCTTTTCAAAACGAAGCATCAAGTCATTTCTCATGCTGCTCAGCATCAATATACGAGAAACTCTATCCTTACGCCTATAAGCTTGATAGAGTTCAAGATTACGCCGATGTTGAGCAGTTGTGCCTTGCTCAGGTTCAGCCATAGGTTGTGTTATAGTTTCCAGCATATCCTGTTCTTCCAAGAGATACTGAATTTTCCTATGCCATATGTCATAGTTTTTCTCATTCAGTTTGTCCCCCTGATTCAAATCAGCGATAATGCTTTTTGTTGCAGCCATTCTAATTTAGAGACAACAAATTACCATAAGGAACTAGTACAATAAAATCTTATAAAATCTTGTCGCAATATCTTGAATTAAGTAAAAATAATCTAACATATGTAAAAGTAACGAAAAAGAATATTTATAACATTCTATCAATTCCTAAATACATAGCCAAACTATTAATACTTAATCCATAATTGCGCAAGAGTTCAATTATTAGGCGAAACAGAAATTTCAAACCTAATATACCCACTTAATAAGATATGATATCATGCTCACAATTAAATAAAATTTCATTAATTAACATGATATTTACATATACAAAGAGCATAAAGATAGTATTCACATATACAACAAGTGACTCAGATCAATCTATGCCCTAGTGCAGCTTTGATTTCTTAGGAGGAGGGGTGCCATCAGACCCAATCTCAGAGACTTGTCTAAGATCCTCTTCAGGCTCATATGATTCAGCCACAGAATCCTCACTAGGAGACTTAGTGAGATCAGATTCATTATCAGAAAACTCGCTAGGAATATCCTCTCCTTGCTCAGCTAAAAATGCATTAGAAGAACCATAGGGATAAAAAAACATGTCACCAAAACAGCTTTTCACTATCACATTATCCATCTTCCTTATCCAAGGAAAATTGCTTGCATTGTGATTTGTTCTTCTTGCACTTTGATAACTATGAGCATATGAAAGAGACGTTGAGCGATGTATGTTCCTTTGAACATTTCGCTCTATCTCTCCTTCTATTTTCCGAGTAATATTGTTGAAATGTAAGCTACCAAGTTGCTTCTTTAGCTCCTTGGCAACTATTTCCAACGACTCGGGTAGAGAATCAAGCAAGATTTCCATTTTCCGATCTATGTGTAGTTGAATCCCATACTCCATAGAAAGAAAGTAGAACTTTGTCCACATATTGTGAGTATGCAAGGTCAATGTGTCCCCATCTTCCATCTTATAGGCCAACACACTTTCTAATGAATAGTCCTCCACTGCATTAAATTAGGCATAACTAATCAAGACACTTGTTCTATATCATGAATGCACTGAAATTAAATTATAATTCAGTCATATAAAATACGCTGAAATACAAGGATAGAATCCCATGAAACTATTCAGAATTAAAAAAAACGGGCTGACCCATGATTACTCAATATATTTCACATAGGCGAAAGGGCATAGCTTTAGCAAGAAGCAGTGGATTTAAATGGTTGCTATATAAGAGTCAAAATAGTCAATGCAACCAAGTGGGTGTTTAATCCGTTGGGGAAAGTGACAGCTATCACTAATAGCACCAACCCCAAGAAAAAAAACACAAAAAAAACAAACATAGAGATCCCGATCAGAGATCTCTCAGAGATCTCGATCCCAAACCAGGAGTGAGAGGGAAGAAGACGGGCGGCAGAGTGTGAGAGGAAAGCTGCCGACGGCACGGCTAGCGCTGGCAGTCGGGGCAGAGCGCTTCCAGGCCGTGGCGACGGCGACGCAGCGCTCCGGGTCAATCACGAAAAGACCCGGCCTCCTTCACCGGCCACATCAACTGCGGCCTCGACGTCCAAGGTGAAGCCCCGATCTCCGAGATCTGGCAGCGGCTCCAATCTCTGGAGGCAGCCTTGCGCCTCATCCACGTCGTCAGATGTCGCGGCCGTGCAAAAATTCTTCGACGCCGTTCATCCTCGTCACCGACTTCCCCATACTCTTCTTCGCCTCCTCTCTCGCCTCCAGAGGAAAGAAGATCGGACAGCGAATGATGTTGATCGTGGACCAACACCGGGGAATAGGGATGGGTGTCGCCGGATCCGGGAACGGGAATGAAGGCGGTAAAGGAGAAGAACTCAATCTTCCTCTTTGACCAGAGCCATTCCAGCAGGTATGTAAACCACTCCATCGACTATTTTACCATTCTCCTTCCTATCACCGATCGAATGCGACATCGACGGGGAAGAGGAAAAAACAACACAAATCCACGAAAACAGATCTACTGGCTCTTGATACCAATGTAGAAACTTCTAGGTATGAAATTGCAACGATTACGAGAACTTACTCGTTAGCTTACGATCTCCGGATCTGTTTTACGTGATTCAGGCGATTCAGTTACAAGAACGAGGATCTCGGATTCACAGCCCAAGTTCCTTCTCTTCTAGTTCACCTTCTTCTCCACTGGTTCTTCCTCACTCAATCAGGGTTCTCACTTTGATCACTTGACGGGGAAGAGTTCTTCTCTCTGAACCGATGCTTGGCAGTTCCCGAGCGGTTTAGATAACCGTTATCTAAACCGTTCGATTGGTTTAAATGGGTTAAACCAATTAGGTTTGAGTCTAGCCATCATTAGCGACCCTAACCTATTTATAAACCAACACCTACAACAACAGTTTCCAGGCCAGTTTGGGTTTTGCACCCTTCGAGGCGTTGTACGGCAGACCGTGTCGCTCACCGGTGTGTAGGACTGAGGTTGGGGAGGCGTCCCTTACCGGTCCGGACATCATCAGACATTCGTCAGAGAGGTTGGCTCAGATCAGGCAGAGGCTTTTGACTGCACAGAGCAGACAGAAGAGCTACGAGGACCGCAGGTGACGACCCCTGGAGTTCGCAGTTGGCGATAGAGTGCTACTAAAGGTGTCCCCGCGCAGAGGTTCGATCAGGTTCGGTAGCAGGGGCAATCTAGCTCCGAGGTTCACGGGTCCTTTTGAGATCGTCAGGCGCGTCGGAGCAGTCGCCTACCAGTTGGCTCTACCTCCGCACATGTCAGCAGTCCACCCCACCTTCCACGTGTCTATGCTGCGGAAGTACATTCCAGATCCTTCTCACGTGATCAGACACGACGACCTCGAGGTTGAGGAGGATGCCACCTACATAGAGCAGCCAGTGGAGATCATGGACAGATAGGATCAGGTTCTGAGAGGCAGATCGCTACCGTTGGTCATGGTCAGGTGGAGGCACGGCAGTGCAGAGAGTCTGACTTGGGAGCGAGAGGATCGCATGCGTCGGGAGTTTCCCCGACTGTTCGACTCTTTAGGTAGTTTCTTGTTGTGGGCGTTGGCGCCCCTAGCTGTAGACTTGCTTGTGCAGGTAGGCTTAGTTGTTTCTCTTTTTCCCCGGCTTCAACCTTTAATTTCGGGACAAAATTCTTTTTAAGGTGTTTAGGTTGTGAGGGCCCGTCTCTCAGACCTGACTCGACCACGTGGGTCGAGAGCCGGTTTCCTGTGGGTTTGGTTCCGCGTCGGGCACGATCGGGCGATCGTGTGGCGGTTTTGGACCCGGGGGCATTTTGATAAATATGCCCTCTGGTGGTCGGTTTCACACCCGCGTTCCACACACTGACTTTGATTGATGTATGTGTTTGATTAGAATCCCTAGGGTGCGTCCGATCGGAGGATCGGAGCTCGATCGGGAAAGATCGATTTGGACGGCTGAGATAGAATTGGAATTTCTATATAAGGCCTGTCTCTTTCTTCTCTTTCCTTTTCTCCTTCTTCTCCTGTAGTTTTCTCCTCTCTCTCTCCTTCGGCTGAGCTAGGGTTGGAGACTTCGGCTTTCGGAGCTTGGATCTTGGCGGCTCGGCTGGTGGCACGCGTGGAGGAGCTACCCTACTTGCTCAAGTAGGTGTTTCTACCTCGATCCTTGGATCGGGTTCTCCTAGGATAGGATTATTGCACTTTCTCTGTAGGAATACATGTTAGAATGGTTTGTAACTCTTTGTATGTGTAGTATAACTCATTTCCTGTATTCCTATGTTGAGATTTTAGTATTTGAACGGTTAGTTTTCGTATTATCGTCGTTTTGTCGATTTTTGTCCATTTGGACCTAGATAAGAGATTTAACCGTCGAAAACTGGATTTTTTCACTCCATTAGCTTCCCCTTTGCTAATTATACTTGCTTGCAAGATTTCATCTTATTCCAACGTGATTTGATACTTGAAATCCAAAGAAATGGATTTCCGGCACTGTTCTGATGAACTGTGCCAAGGCTCGACGGTCGATCGGTGCATCGACCGTCAAGTGTTGTTTTACCCTTTCTGGGCCTGACGATCGACCGTCGGGCTCTGTCAGGATTTTGGACTCCCACGGTCGATGGATCGATCGACCGTGGGATCTTCTCCTTTTCGCCTTTTACCTGACGGTCGACCGTCGGATCGACCGTCAGGCACTGTTTGGTTTTGGGCTTCTCAGGGTCGATGGGTGGATTGACCGTCGCCCTTGGTTTTCTTCGCATGGGTCTCACGGTCGATCGCCGGATCGACCGTGGCATCGTCCGTGGCCTCACAGTCGATCCCCGGAAAATCCGTGACATCGTCCGTGACCCGTTGAACTTGGTTTTCAGGTATTTCTTGGGTGCTTTCGATGGGGGATTAGTATCTAAACATGTTGGGAAGCATGTAGGGGGATTTGATGAGGTTTTCAAAGGATTTTCATTTGGTTTGAGGTTGATTCAAATGTTCTTTCCTTTTTAGAAAACCTATGGTTCTACTTGCAATAAATACATGATTGATTGTAGTTAAGTGCTTAGTTGATTGCTTAGCCATTAGCTAGCTAATGAGGAATTGTGAAACCTTAGCCCCTTGCCGGTGAGTGCCGAGGGCTATTGTATATCTGTGGAACTTATAACTGTTGATGTGGCATGTAGAGACATCTAGGATAGATGTTTGCCTAGGCTCATGCATTGTATGCATTAGAGGCATTTGAGGTTAGGCGGGCGATGGTTTAGGTCGCCAATCCGAGGCTCTCGGGTAGCTCGGATCTAGCCTTAGGACCGTGGATGGGTAGTCAGGAGTAGGGTGTGATTGTTTGATCAAGTCTCATGTCTTTGAGGATTTACGCTAGTTGACTCTGATCATTGTTGAGGTTTAGAAGTCGGGTTGTCTTCCGAAGCTAAGTTCTAAGGATGGGTGTCGACGTCCCTGACATGGTCCCCAGGCAGTGGTTTCCTGCTGGGTAATGGTGATCCTACTGGTTCCGGTTCTTTCCTCCCAGCGTGTTGGTTGAGTTTCCCAGCGTGGTCGGTTGAGAAGAGTAGGATCCCTTGGGGAGTCGACAGGGTTGTGGGACCCGTGGCATCCGTTAGACTTGAGCTGGAAGACAACTCTGTTGTTGTTTTTCTCCTTTCAGTGTATCGTAGAGTAAAACCCTACTGAGCTTATCGCTCACTCCTACCTGGGCTGCGTTTGCAGGTGCAGGCGGCAGTTCTTCCTCAGTGGAGCCGACAGGATCGGCTTTTAGCGGCCCGAGTACATCCAGAGGCGCTTGAGGATGATCTGTTGTACACTTTTTGATATATATGTATATGTTGTAAACATTTTGGAGAACCTTTGGGATTTTGTATAAGTCTGTATATTGGAACTTAGACATTGTACAACTTGATGATATATTATAATTGAATCTGTTTACCCTCTGGAATACAATTGTTTAAATTATTTATCTTTTCCGCTTTGTACCGCGCCGGTTGATGATGAATAGTGATAAGAACCCTCACGCCTCGTCCTGGATGGGTTTTCTGGGTCGGGGTGTGACAACTTGGTATCAGAACCGGTTCCCAGCCGGAAATTGTGCCAGCGAGGACGCTGGGCCTCTAAGGGGGGTGGATTGTGAGGCCCGCTGGGTCTACCGTGGGACAAGATGCCTGTGCCTGGAGGGCGGGGCTGAGTCGGGTAGCCAGGTAAGCAATCCCACAACGCCTGGGTATGGTCCGGGGTTCGATATAAGTATATAGTAATCCCTTAATAGACACAACGCGTTTTAAAGCCGTGATGGCAGTGATCCGTCAGAAAACTCCAAGGTTAAGCGTGCTTGCCTTGGAGTGGTCCCGGGATGGGTGACCTACTGGGAAGTTTTTCCAGATTTCTGCGGTGAGCCAAAAGCGGACAATATTGTGTCGGGCGGGGTCTCGGGTGGATCCTGGTCGGTCCGGGAGACCGTGGGCCAGGGCTCAGTGGAGGGCCGGGGCGTTACAGCCACGTTGTGGCTTATGGTTTTAGCCAGCTGAAGAACCATGAGGAGAATTACCCGGTCCACGATCTGGACTTAGCAGCAGTGGTTTTTGCATTTAAGACGTGGCGATACTATCTTTATGGCGACCGGTTCCAGGTGTACTCAAATCATAAGAGCTTGTAGAATGTATTTACCCAGCGTGACCTCAATTTCAGACAGCGCCAATGGATGGAGTTGCTAGTGGACTACAACTTTGAGTTGCATTACCATCCTGGTAAGGCAAACATCGCAGTAGACGCACTGAGTAGGCAGGCCAGGGAGAAAAGAGCAGAGTTGGCAGTGGTTTTAGCTCGGTAGTGGCAGATGATAGAAATAGTTAGCCAGTTCGGTTAGAGTTCGAGGATGAAGCGTCAGGCGGCTTTCTCTATGCTATACGCAACATTCCAACACTTCTAGCAACGGTGATAGAGGCACAGGGTAAAGACCCGGAGCTCGTGGAGATCCGTGCTGAAGTTGGGACTGAGCACGTGATTGAGGGTTGGACAGTGAGGACAGATGGTGGTCTATGCTTTACAGGTGGCATTGCAGTTCCAATAGACCCAGATTTGAGAGAGGACATCCTACGTGAGTTTCACCACTCTAGCATTGCAGTTCATCCTGGGAGCACCAAGATGTACCATGATCTTCGCCGACAGTTTTGGTGGTCCGGGATGAAGCGAGCAGTGGCAGAGTTTGTTTCCAGATGCCTCAACTGTCAGAAAGTGAAGGCGGAGCACAGACGGACCCCTGGATTACTATAACTACTTCCGATACCAGAATGGAAGTGGGAGCACATAGCGATGGATTTTGTTACAGGCTGCCGAGGACACCTTGAGGGCATGATGCTATTTGGGTCATTGTTGATCGGTTGACCAAATCGACACACTTCCTACCCATGAGGATCACGAATCCTGTTTCCAGGCTGAACCATATATACGTCGATGAGATTGTCAGATTGCATGACATGCCAGTGTTCATAGTGTCAGATCGAGACCCCAGGCTCACAGGTATATTTTGGGAAGGTTTTTAGCAGTCCATTTGTACCTTGTTGACTTTCAGCACGGTGTTCCACCCTCGGATAGACGGACAGTAAGAGCGGACGATTCAGATTTTAGAAGACATGCTCAAGGCTTGTGTGCTTGACGCTGGAGGTAGTTGGGAGCGACATGTACGGTTGGTGGAGTTTTCCTACAACAACAGTTACCAGGCCAAATTGGGTTTTGTACCATTCGAGGTGTTGTATGGCAGGCCATGTCACTCATCGGTGTGTTGGATAGAGGTTGGAAATGTCACACCCCGACCCAGAAAACCCATCCAGAATGGGGCGTGAGGGTTCCTATCACTATTCATCTTCAATCGGCGCGATACAAAGCGGAAAGGACAGATAATCTAAATAAAAGTATTCCATAGGCGAACAGATATTCAATTATAGTATATCATCAAGTTGTACAGTTACAAAATTCCAATCTAATACTCCCAAGGTAAAGATATAATACATGATTCCAAAAATCCTCCAAATGTTTACAACATATACATATATAACAAAATGTACAATAGATACTCCTCCAGCAACCTCAAGCACCTCTGGATGTACTTGCGTCGCCAAAGGCCGATCCCGCCGGCTCCACAGACGAAGAACTGCCGCCTGCACCTGCAAACGCAGCCCGGGTAGGAGTGAGCGATAAGCTCAGTAGGGTTCTACTCTACGGCACACTGAAGGGAGGAAAACAACAACAGTGTTGTCTCCCAGCCTAAGTCTAACGGATGCCACGGGTCCCATAACCCAGTTGATGTCCCAAGGGCTCCTGTCATGAAACCTCTCTCCTGAACATGTTACCAGGAGGCCAAGGAACAGTAACATGCAGGATCACCCTTACCCAAGCTGGAATACCAAGCCTTGGGGAACCACGTCTGGAACACATCAACATCCATCCTTAGCACTTGGCTTTGGGAGACAACACGACCTCTAAACCTCAAACACCGATTCAAGTCAACTATCGCAATCCTCAATCACAAGAGACTTGATCATACAATCACACCCTACTCCTGACTACCCATCCACAGTCCTAAGGCTAGATCCGAGCTACCCGAGAGCCTCGGATCGGCGACCCAAACCATCGCCCGCCTAACCTCAAATGCCTCTAATGCACACAATGCATGGGCCTAGGCAAACATCTATCCTAGATGTCTCTATATGCCACATCATCAGTTACAAGTCCAACAGATATACAATAGCTCTCGACACTCGCTGGCAAGAGGCTAAGGTTTCACAATTTCTCATTAGCTAGCACTCATAGCTAGCTAATGGCTAATCACACCATTAAGCAATTAACAACATCTAAACATGTGTTTAAAGGCAAGCCACAACCTCAATTTATTCAAAGGAAGACAACATTCGATCCAATCCTTAATCTCAATGGAAAATCCCTTGAAAACCTCATGAAATCCACCAACATACTTCCCAACACGTTTAGATACTAATCACAAGTCAAATCCATCTAAGAAAAACCAGAAAATCAAGTCCAAGGGGTCACGGACGATGTCACGGTCGATCCGGCGATCGACCATGAGACCAAGGCGAAGAAAACCAAGGGTGACGGTCGATCCACCCATCGACCCTGAGAAGCCCAAAACCAAACAGCGCCTGACGGTCGATGCGACGGTCGACCGTCAGGTAAAAGGCGAAAAGGAAAAGGTCCCGCGGTCGATCGATCCATCGACCGTGGGAGTCCAAAATCGCGACAGAGCCCGACGGTCGACCGTCAGGCCCAGAAAGAGTAAAACAACACTGGACGGTCGATGCACTGATCGACCGTCGAGCCCTTGGCACAGTTCATCAGAACAGTGCCGAAAATCCATTTCTTTGGATTTCAAGGATCAAATCAAGTTGGAATAAGATGAGATTTTACAAGCAAGTGTATTTAACAATGGGGAAGCTAATGGAATGAAGAAATCCAGTTTTTGACGGTTAAATCTCCTATCTAGGCCCTAATGGACGAAAACCGACAAAACGGCGATAATACGGAAACCAACCGTTAGAATACTGAAATCGCAGCGTAGGAATACCGGAAATGAACAACATCACATGCACATAGAGTTACATAGCTTTCTAACAAGTATTCCTACAGCGAAAGTACAATAATCCTATCCTAGGAGAACCCGATCCAAGGATCGAGGTAGAAACACCTACTTGAGCAAGTAGGGTAGCTCCTCCACGCGTCCCGCTGGTCAAGCCGTCAAGATCCGAGCTCTGAAGACCAAGTCTCCAAACCCTACCTCAGCCGAAGGAGAGAGAGAAGGGAAGAGAGAACGACAGGTGAAGGAGAGAAGGAAAGAGAAGAAAGGGACTTGGCTTATATAGAAAATCCAGATCTATCTCAGCCGTCCGATTCGATCTTTCCCGATCGAGCCCCGATCTTCCGATCGGACGCACCCTAGGGATTCTAATCAAACACATACATCAATCAAAGTCAGTGTATGGAACGCGGGTGTGAAACCGACCACCAGAGGGCATATTTACCAAAATGCCTCCAGGGGTCCAAACCGCCACATGATCGCCCGATCGTGCCCGACGCGGAACCAAATCAACAGAAAACCGGCTCTCGACCCACGAGGTCGAGCCAGGTCAGAGGGACGGGCCCTCACAGGAAAGGTGTCATTCATTAGTCCAGACAACATCATGCAGTCTTCAGAGAGATTGGCACAGATCATGCAGAGGCTCCTGACAATTCAGACCAGATAGAAGAGTTATGCAGATAAGAGGGGACGACTGTTAGAGTTTGTAGTGGGTGATAGAGTGTTTCTGAAGGTTTCTCCACGCAGAGGAACGATCAGATTTGGCTGCAGAGGCAAGTTGACACTGAGGTTTACGGGTCCCTTCGAGATTGTGAGGCGAGTCGGAGAGGTCACCTACCAGCTAGCCCTACCCCCACACATGTCCGCCGTTAATCCTACCTTCCACGTGTCGATGTCGAAGAAGAATGTTTCAGATCCATCACATGAGATCAGAGTCGACGACATTGAGGTTGGGAATGATGCCAAATATGTCACACCCCGACCGGGAAAACCCATCCGAGCCGAGGCGTGAGGGGAAACCTACACTATTCATCTCCAAGTGGCGTGATACAATGTGGAATTATAGATAAACTTAAACAAATTATATTCCAGAAGTGAAACAGAAATTCAATTCATAAATACATCAAGTTGTACAGTTTAAACATCTGAATACAATTCTTATCAATTTCCTCCAAGGGAAAAGATCTTATACAACAATCCCAAAATTCCTCGAAAGATGTTTACAATTTACAAAACTGCAAAAGTACAACAATCGATCCTCCAGCAATCTCAAGCACCTCTGGATGTAGTCGCGCCTCCAAAAGCTGATTTCGCCGGCTCTACTGAAGAAGAACTGGAGCCTGCACCTGCAAACGCAACCCGGGTAGGAGTGAGCGATAAGCTGAGTTGGGTTCTACTCTACGGCACACTGAAAAGAGGAAAACAACAACAGTATTGTCTCCCCGCTCAAGTCTAAGGATTGCAACGGGGTTCCACAACCCCTGCTGACTACCCCAAGGATCCTACTCTTCTCAACCGACCACGCTGGGATACATCAACCAAACACGCTGGGAGGAAACAGAGAACCAGATGCAGTAGGATCACCCTTACCCAGCAGGAAGGCACTGCCTGGGGACCATGTCAGGGGCACCGACAACCATCCTTAGCACTTGGCCTTGGGAGACCAACACGACCTCTAAACCTCAAGCAATGATCAAAGTCGACTATCGCAAAATCCTCAACAACAAGAGATTCGAATACACAATCACACCCTAATCCTGACTACCCAGCCACGGTCCTAACGCTAGATCCGAGCTACCCGAGAGCCTCGGATCAGCGATCAACCCATTGCCCGCCTAACCTCATATGCTTCTAATGCAAACAAGATACATGCAATGCTCACACACAGATAAAGAGATATAGACATGCAACAACATGACAATAATCATACAGGGCCAGGCATAGCCTGCAGCTAGCCAAAGGGGTGACATAGCAAAGGTCTCAAATACAGTTAATCTATGCTAACTAAACAAAGATCTTGGCAAAGCATTAAATACAAATATACAATAGTTTTCAGTGCTCTCTTGCACCTGACAGACTAAGGTTCCACAGTTACCCCGCAGGTAACTGGCCACATTTATACAATAGCCCTCGGCACACGCCGGTAACAGGCTAAGGTTCCACAATTTCACATTAACTAGCACTCATAGCTAGCTAATGGTTAAGCAACCCAATATAGTATTTAACTACTTATCAAACCAAGTCTTTAAATGCAATCAAAACCATAGATTTGCCCAAAACGGAAATTACTCGAATCGATCCTCAAACTCGATAGAAATCCTCCGAAAACTCTACAAAATCCACTTGTAAACTTCCCAACATGTTTAAAGATCAATCACAATTGAAAGCCATTCAAGAAAGGCCAGAAAAACATGTTCCAGGGCCCACGGTCGATGTGACGGTCGATCCGACGGTCGACCGTGAGGCCACGGTCGATGTCACGGTCGATGCCACGGTCGACCGTGAGGCCAAAACGAGGAAAACCACATGGGTGACGGTCGATCGGTACATCGACCGTGGGAAGCCCAAAATGAGACAGAGCCTCACGGACGATGCGACGGTCGATCCGATGGTCGACCGTGAGGCGGGATGAAACAGGGGGGAAGCCCCACGGTCGATCGGTGCATCGACCTTGGGAGGCCAAAAACCCGACAGAGCCTGACGGACGATGCGACGGTCGATCCGACGGTCGACCGTCAGGCCCTGAAAGAATGTATCAACACTTGACGGTCGATCCATCGATCGACCGTCGGGCCTTAGGCACAGTTCATCAGAACAGTGCCGGAAATCCAATTTCTTGGATTTCAAGGATCAATTCAACTTAGAAGTTGATGAAACTTTGCAAGCATGCATTAAAGATGATGGGGAATCCAATGCTGCGAAGAAATCACAATTTTGATGGTTAAATCTCCAATTTAGGTCAAAATGGCCGAAAACCGATAAACGGCGACAATACAAGATTCAGCCGATAAAATATGGAAATCGCGAGGTAGAAATACTTGAAATCATCCACAGCATACATGCTACAAGTTACACAACATTCTAATAAGTACTCCTATAGCGAAAATACAATAGACCTATCCTAGGAGAACCCGATCACAAGATCGTGGTAGAAACACCTACCTGATGAGATAGGGCAGCTCCTCCACGCATCCCCCAACTCCGATCGCCGGAATCTGCTCCTCGAAAGCCGCGTCTCCAAGCCCTAGATCAGCCGCAAGAGAGAGAGAGAAGATAGAGAACGGCAGGAGAAGGAAAGAAGGAAAGAGAAAGAAGGAGCTTAAATAGAAAGCTGGAAACGAACACAGCCGTCCGATTTCATCTCTCCCGATCGAGCTCTGATCTTCCGATCGGCAGCGCCCTTAAGGTTCTAATTAAACACATACATCAATCAAAGGCAGTGTGTGTAACGCGGGTGTGAAACTGACCACCAGGGAGCATATTTACCAAAATGCCACTGGGGTAAAAAACAACGATGCGATCAACTGATCGCATCCCAAGGCCAACCGAACCAAACCACAAACCCAAAACCTCGACCTAACGCGGTTGGACCGGGTTGGAGGTACGGGTCCTCACAACCTATTACCCTTAAAGAAATTTCGTCCTGAAATTCAAGGGTAGGGCCGGAAAAGAAGAACCAACTAGTCCTAGTGGCACGAACGACCACACAAAGGAAACTACCTACTAAGGTGAACAGTCGGAGAAACTCCCAACGCACGCGATCCTCTCGCCTCCACGTCAAGCCCTCTATACTACCATGCCTCTATCTAATCATCACCGACGGTACCGATCTGCATCTCCGCATCTGATCTCGTCTGTCCAGAATCTGCACTGGCTGCTCTATGTAGGTGACGTCCTCCTCGACTACGATGTCGTCGTGTCTGATCACGTGGGACCGATATGGAATGTACTCCCTCAGCACCGAACATGTGGCGGTAGGACACGCAACTGACAAGTGCGTGAATAGACCCGATCTGTAAGCGAACCCTCTGTCGCCAACTGCGAACTCTAACGGCTGTCACCTTTGACCTGATCTGCACTGACCTCTCTACCTCGAAAGGTACAACGCCGATGCTGAGCCGTCAACTGCTGAAGTAGGCAAACTCCGCCCTGAGGATGTGCTCTCATCGTCTGACGTCTGCATCAATAACGCGTGCTCTAAGCACGTCACCATGGATCTGAATGGTCCTCTTTGACCATCTGATGTGCTGTCGCAGGCACTCAAAAATAAATCCAGTACTCGTTAAAATAAATGTAGTAGTGCGAGTACGAGTCGATCCCACGAAGAGTGTTTAGCCTAGTTTTGTGCTCAGTGAATAAAGATGGGGGGTTTTAAATGTGAGGAAAAACAATAAAGAAATAATCTAAAGCGAAGAAACAAGTTGAATTAAGAGAACAAACCTTGGTCTGAGTCAACATCCACCATCGGAATCCAATAACTGATCATAGATGCAAGTATCAATCAGTTTATACCATGAATATTCACCGTCCGAATTCAATTCGAATCTCTCCTCAATCTTAGTTAATTAGAAACAAGCGATCTAATCAACCCTAACTACTAAACAACCTAAGACAAGCGCTGTAGATTTAATCTAGTAGCAGCGTTAAGAATAGGGAGATCGATGAAGCTAAACAACACAAGCACAAGCGGTTGCATTTAATCTAGTTGAATATTCTTCCTAAGATCTAACAAGATCTGATCAGCAGTAAATTATTAGATCCTAGTTGCTTCGCAGATTAGAGGGATCAAACAATTCCGGATTTGATATCAAACCTAGCAGTAGATCACCATGAATAATAAACTAGTAGGCCTCCTAGCAATTAAACAAGGTAATCATGAAGATTTAATCTCAGAAGAACATCCAATACTCATGTATAAACTGAACAATAAAAATAAATTAGATCTCACAGTTTTATTGATTCCGAGGTTTCAGTTTCCTCGACCAAGGATCAAGATTTAGCCACGCAGGGCCATCAAGAACAATCCTCCAAAAGATTTCATAAAGCAAAAGAAAACCTAGAAAAAATATAAAAGAGGAGAAAGAGTAGCCAAAAGTGTCCAAGAATCCCCCCTCAAACCCTAGAAAGAGTCCTATTTATAGCCTCAATTGTATCCACCCTCGGATTAGATCACAATCGTTGATTTTTGTTACTGGGAAAGTCCGATCGATCGGACCTTGGATGCTGGATCGATCGGTCTCATTAAAATCTTCAACTTCTATTCACGCCCGAGCCCGATCGATCGGACTAAGGGAGTCGGATCGATCGATTTCGTAAAAATCCTTCGTCTCTGGCTCTTCCCGAGTTCGATCGATGGTCCGATCGATCGAACTGTGTTCCTCTAAAAAGCATACGTTCTGTCACCCTTTTATTCCCAAGTCCGATCGATCGAATTATGAGTGTTGGATCGATCGGTTGAGTAAAAATCCGCTGTTTTTGACTTTTTCCAAGTCCGATCGATCGGACCATTGGTGTCGGATCGATCGGACCCCATAGGAGCGATGGAGGGATCGATCGGATGGGTTGTGGCTGAAAAACACATGTTCTGTCACGTTTTTGCGTGGTCCGATCGATCGGCGGATCGCTCGGACTTTTAGCTTATTTTCCTTTCTGCCATTCAGACTGCGCATCGGTACTGAAATTGCCGTAACTTCCTCTAGGAAACTCGGAATCACGAACCGTAAAATTCTCTAGAATCTAGACTTCAAGAGCTTTCCAACCATATATGGCAAATCCTCTGGTTCTTCATGAGCAGGTACAGATAAATCTTTAAAGTTGATCCATGCACTCTTTTCAGCTTCTTTTCGACTTAAGGACTTCAATTGCATCCTAAATCAAAATATAAGAATAATGAGTGTATTTAGGAACTAAATAAGCACAGGAGACTAAGTATTAAGGGATAAAAATATAACATTATGCATTCTCATCACCATCTGTCCATCTGTACCGCGAGATGATGTGCTGAAAGTCAACAAAATGGTCACCGGCTCCTAAGAGCTATACTAGAATCTGTCTGTGATCATGGAATCATGTTTCGGATTGATGAAAACTGAAGCATCATGCCATCTGATCACCTCTATGATATGTGGACTGCTATGTGGCACATATACTCATCTCATATGGTATATGTGCTGAACTGACCTCTGCATCGGGTCTCTGGATCTGACCTCTGAATATGATTCTGAATCTGATCCTGAATCTGATCTCTGCATCTGATCCTGAATCTTATCCCTGCATCTGATCCTGAATCCGATCCCTGCATCTGATCCTGAATCTGATCTCTGCATCTGATGCCAACCAAGCTGATGACGAAATCCATGATACATCTCCATGCCTCCTGAATGAACAGCAATAGGAGAGGAGTGAATCTCACGTAGGATCTCCTCTTGCCACTCTGGATCTGCTACTCCACCTCTGGAGTACTATCAACTGTCTATCAAAGCCGTCAGGAATCTCTATAGGCTCGATGTCATCATCGCTCCACGCCGTCATGGTTCTGGTGCAGACTCTCGGAGTAGGGTTGCCTCGGCCTCCACCTCATCTGGTCTCTGCTCTCTGCCAACTCTGACTGGTCCTCTACACGAAGGAACCTTCAGGAACACTCTGCCAGGAACTGAGAACTCCAAAGATCATCGCCTCCGACCTGAGTAGCTCTCTCGTCTGCTCTGTGCTAATCTCTCTGACGGTTGCCTCAACCAAACTCGGTTGAGCAATCGGAGGGACGGCATGAACTACCGTACTACACCTAGACTGGCACTGCATCCGTCTGAACTGATGACTGCTGGAATAGGCAAACTCTGGCAATGGGACGTACTCTACCTAGCTGCCTTCTGCAATCTGGTGATGACGTCCGCCATGGTGCGCTTCCGCTCCCACTCTGACGCTGAAAGGGGCTGCAATGGATCCGTCGAAACTGCAACACTGCTAACGAAGCACAACCTGCGGTCTGCTGATGATGTCCAGCTCTCAGTCACGAGTTCGGTACCAACCGCAACACGGATCTCCATGAGCTCCGGATACCTACCCTGGGTCTACATCACTCTGCCCGGGAGAGCTGGGATGCTGTAAACACCAAAGGGAAGGTCATCTGGAATCTGATCCTCAAAACCTGTCCAACTGACTGTCTGTTTCCGATGAGCTGACAATCCGCCAAATCTGTTCTAGCCTCTCTAACAATTGCTAGTGGCTATTACCCTTAAAGGCACTGACGCAGCGACTTTAAGGCAAAAGCTCCGGTCTCCTGGCCACTCTGGTCAACGGTCCCACGGTCTTGGAGATGCCTCTACTGAATCTCGAACATCGTCTTCGATCTCTGTTGTCACACATCTGCGTCGAGCCCAGCTGAATCAATCGATCTGCCTGCCGCTGAGACTGCCCATCCATCGAAACCTGCCTCTGAAGGCCAAAACCTCGCGCTGGGAGCCAAATAACGCCGATACATCCCTTGCAGCTGTGATGCAAACGCCAAGTATCGCTCGTGCTCCTCCTCAGCGCACCCGTAGATGTGATGATGTCGACGACGCCACTGCAACTAATCAGGATACGGCCTGAAGATCCTCCACATCACATCTGTGAAGATTGCTGGTGCGTTCGTCAGACCAAACGGCATCACTGTGAACTCGTACAGTCCGTACCTCGTACGGAAGGCTGTCTCTGGGATGTTGCAATCCCGAATCCTCAGCTGGTGTAGTCGATGCGAAGGTCAAACTCTGAAAGAGTCGACAAGTCTCTCAACTGCTAATCCATCATCATTACACTGCAGCGGGGGCATACTCTGTGCTGGAACACCGTCCAGCTTCCTGAAGTCTATGCATCTATGGAGGGAACCATCCACAATGAGAACCGGAACACACTCTGAGGTCACACACCTGGGCAATTGATGTCCCGGGCTACTGACTTGGCCGACTGAGTTCTCGACTCTCTCAACGCTGCTACCATCCACGTGAAAACTCGCAACGCTCAAGACCGCCCAAAGGAACCTCAACCTCGAACTCGGTGTCCCGCGAAGGCGACAGTCAGAAAGCTGTTTAGAAAGGACAGCTGCACAAACAACAACAACAACACGAGGGGAAGCTGCTCTCCAGAGCACCCTCAACAACAACGGGGAGGAAGTTCACCACAAGCCGGTGAACAAACCCCAGCTCTCGACAAGCAGAAGGAACGCCGATCCGCGATCTTCAACGAGAGCGAAACAACGCCGTCAGGTGTACCCACGACACCTTCCCACGGCCAAAAAAGCACAACCCGGTGCGTGGTCAACTGACACAACCGAGGAAGCCGTCGAACCCCAACATGTACCACACGTGGGCGACGGACACCTAGAGGTTCCCAATCTCTAGGAAATGCCCCGACAAGAGCAACCAACCCAAGCTCTTGTCCCAATTGGTGGCTACTCCCAAAGCCACACCCGACTCCAGTCCCAAGCCAACACGGCCGCACAGGAACGAGTCACAAAGGGGAAACCCAGAACCACAAGGAAATCGCAAGCTGCGAGAAACTCCGAGAGGTGAAGGCTGAAGCTGAAAGCTGAAAGTCGAAGCTGGCGGCTCTGAAGCTGGCTGCTGCTGAAGCTACTATCTGGAATCTAAATTCCCGCGTCTGCCCAAGGCACCTGCCCCAACTGAGGCAACAGTCCACTGCTCTGGCCCACGCTGTGTGTCACGCCCGACTGCTCTACGGTAAGCGCCCAGCGCCCCTCGCAACCAGCACCGTCGGCGAAAAGACACCCTGCGGCTAGCACTCGAGCACCCAGTGGAATACCTCACAGTATGGCGGAACAGGCTACCTCTCAAAGGGCCGGCACGACGCTGCTGCTGCCATGGTTGTCGATGATGCTGAAACCACTGCCTCTGCTAATGGCCAACCTGCCGTTCCCAAGAAGCAGGAACGACAACCCGAAAACTCACCACGACCACCGGCCAACTGCCCGGTGTCAACCCTCAAGTCACTTGTCTCAGTAGCTAGTACACAGTCCAGGGTGCACCCTGCTATCGCGCTAGCCTACCGAGCCAGATGAACCAGCCAACCCACCTGTCGCCACGTGGTGCGAGTACCCAGAACCAGAGGAGGGTACTCCCAACTGCACCACCCTCCAAAGGTAGGTGCCAGAGAACAGTACGCGAACTGTTCGCAACACACAACCAACAGTGTCCTTAGTGGCCCCGACAAGCGCCACTACGAATCGCTTCCTGGAAAGGTGAGAAAACAACAGCTTCCCAAGCAAGCGATACTCCAGGATGTCCCAAACATCCGGGATCCGTGTCACCTACTTCAATCAGTCCTCTACTATCGAAGGATCTCCAACACCGTCTCTAAACCCTAGCAGGTTCACCTCTCGAGATTTCGAAAGTACAAAGACGACACACGTCCGATTCCCTACTCGCTCATCTCCTCAACGAGGGGAGATACTGTCAGGCGAGGGAACGGACGACACCGGTGCGCATGCACATCTCCCCCTGAGACGTCATGACTCAACCGGGAAGCAGCAAAACACAACAGCAAACAGAGATGCAAGGATGTTCTAAACCTAGAACTATCCGATTTCACACTCAAAACCTTAACCGCAAGCCTAATCCTATCCCTGGGACCTACAGACTGCTCTGATACCAAGTTGTCACACCCCAACCCGGAAAACCCATCCAAGCCGAGGCGTGAGGGGAAACCTACACTATTCATCTCCAAGTGGCGTGATACAATGCGGAATTATAGATAAACCTAAACAAATTATATTCCAGAGGTGAAACTGAAATTCAATTCATAAATACATCAAGTTGTACAGTTTAAACATCTGAATACAATTCTTATCAATTTCCTCCAAGGGAAAAGATCTTATACAACAATCCCAAAATTCCTCGAAAGATGTTTACAATTTACAAAATTGCCAAAGTACAACAATCGATCATCCAGCAACCTCAAGCACCTCTGGATGTAGTCGCGCCTCCAAAAGCTGATCTCGCCGGCTCTACTGAAGAAGAACTGGCGCCTGCACCTGCAAACGCAGCCTGGGTAGGAGTGAGCAAAAAGCTGAGTAGGGTTCTACTCTATGACACACTAAAAGGAGGAAAATAACAACAGTGTTGTCACCCCGCTCAAGTCTAAGGATTGCCACGGGGTTCCACAACCCCTGCCGACTACCCCAAGGATCCTACTCTTCTCAACCGACCACGCTGGGATACATCAACCAAACAAGCTGGGAGGAAACAGAGAATCAGAGCCAGTAGGATCACCCTTATCCAGCAGGAAGGCACTGCCTGGGGACCATGTCAGGGGCACCGACAACCATCCTTAGCACTTGGCCTTGGGAGACCAACACGACCTCTAAACCACAAGCAATGATCAAAGTCGACTATCGCAAAATCCTCAACAACAAAAGATTCGAATACACAATCACACCCTAATCCTGACTACCCAGCCACAATCCTAAGGCTAGATCCGAGCTACCCGAGAGCCTCGGATCGACGATCAACCCATCGCCCGCCTAACCTCATATGCCTCTAATGCAAACAATATGCATGCAATGCTCAGACACAGATAAAGAGATATAGACATGCAACAACATGAAAATAATCATACAGGGCCAGGCATAGCCTGCAGCTAGCCAAAGGGGTGAGATAGCAAAGGTCTCAAATACAGATAATCTATGCTAACCAAACAAAGATCTGAGCAAAGCATTAAATACAAATATACAATAGTTTTCAGTGCTCTCTTGCACCTGACAGACTAAGGTTCCACAATTACCCCGCAGGTAACTGGCCACATTTATACAATAGCCCTCGGCACACGCCGGCAACAGGCTAAGGTTCCACAATTTCACATTAACTAGCACTCATAGCTAGCTAATGGTTAAGCAACCCAATATAGCATTTAACTACTTATCAAACCAAGTCTTTAAATGCAATCAAAACCATAGATTTGCCCAAAACAGAAATTACTCGAATCGATCCTCAAACATGTTACAGGGCCCACGGTCGATGTGACGGTCGATCCGACGGTCGACCGTGAGGCCACGGTCGATGTCATGGTCGATGCCACGGTCGACCGTGAGGCCAAAACGAGGAAAACCACATGGGTGACGGTCGATCGGTACATCGACCGTGGGAAGCCCAAAACGAGACAGAGCCTCACGGACGATGCGACGGTCGATCCGATGGTCGACCGTGAGGCGGGATGAAACAGGGGGGAAGCTCCACGGTCGATCGGTGCATCGACCGTGGGAGGCCAAAAACCCGACAGAGCCTGATGGACGATGCGACGGTCGATCCGTCGGTCGACCGTCAGGCAACGAAAGAGCGTATCAACGCTTGACGGTCGATCCACTGATCGACCGTCGGGCCTTAGACACAGTTCATCAGAACAGTGCCGGAAATCAAATTTCTTAGATTTCAAGGATCAATTCAAGTTGAAAGTTGATGAAACTTTGCAAACATGCATAAAAGATGATGGGGAATCCAATGATGCAAAGAAATCACAATTTTGATGGTTAAATCTCCAATTTAGGTCAAAACGGCCAAAAACCGATAAATGACGACAATACAAGATTCAGCTGATAAAATATGGAAATCGCGAGGTAGGAATACTTGAAATCATCCACAGCATACATGCTACAATTTACACAGCATTATAATAGGTACTCCTACAAAGAAAATACAATAAACCTATCCTAGGAGATAGGGCAGCTCCTCCACGCATCCCCCAACTCCGATCGCCGGAATCCACTCCTCGAAAGCCGCGTCTCCAAGCCCTAGCTCAGTCGCAGGAGAGAGAGAGAGAAGAAAGAGAACGGCAGGAGAAGGAAATAAGGAAAGAGAAAGAAGGAGCTTAAATAGAATGCTAGAAACGATCACAGCCGTCCGATTCGATCTCTCCCGATCGAGCTCCGATCATCCGATCGGCAGCGCCCTTAAGGTTCTAATCAAACACATACATCAATCAAAGGCAGTGTGTGTAACGCGGGTGTGAAACTGACCACCAGGGAGCATATTTACCAAAATACCACTAGGGTCAAAAACAGCGATGCGATCAACCGATCGCATCCCAATGCCAACCGATCCAAACCACAAACCCAGACCCTCGACCTAACGCGGTCGAACCGGGTTGGAGGTACGGGTCCTCACAAAATACATAGAGGAGCCTGTGCAGATTATGGACAGACGGGATCAGGTACTTAGGGGCAGATCGATACCGTTAGTGATGGTCCGTTGGAGACATGGAAATATAGAGGAGCTGACTTGGGAGCGAGAGGACTGTATGTGCCGAGAGTTCCCAAGATTGTTCCTTCCGGCAGGTACACTTCTTGTATGCGCAGGTAGGATTAGAGTGCTTGTTTCTTTTCTTTGCCCTATCCTTATCGAATTTCGCGGATGAAATTCCTTTAAAGGTGATAGGACGTGAGGACCCATTCTTCCAACCCGGCTTGACCGCGTCGGTCGAGGGCGGATCCCTTTTTGGCTTGTTTCCACGTTGAGCGCGATCGGCTGATCGCATGGCCTCTTTGCGGCCCAGGGGAAATTTGGTCTAATTGCACCCTGTCGGATGGTTTCACACACGCGTAGTGCACATACGGCCTTATACTGATTTATGTGCTTGATTAAACCATTAGGAGAACTGCATATCAGAGGATCTGAGTAGGATCATGCGGATCGAGGTTTGAATGTCTGTGATTAGTTCTAGCTAATCCAACGGCCAAGACCCAAGATCCATGAATTATATAAAAGCCCTTTAAACTCCCGCAGTTGTTAGGGCACTGTTGGGAGAGAGAACTCATGAACGAGAGCGCGAGAGAGCGGCGGCGGCCAAACGGGGAGAGAGGAGAGACGACGTCCGCGACCACGACTGGAGGCGACCTACTACCTGAGGAGAGAGGTGGCGGAGACGTGCGACTGACGGTGAGCTCGGGGACGACAACCGCGGCCGGAGAAGAAGAGGATAGGAGGAGATCTCGGCCAAAAATCGAACCCAGAGGTAGGGATTCCTACCCTAACCCTTGGATGCTCTATTTTGGCTTTGTGGTTTCCCCTGCCGATGTTCTTCCTGTTCTCTTGGCTATCAATGCTTGTCTTCATGGATTAGTGATAGATGCTGAGGAGATCTCTTCCTCTTTCCTCTGGTTTGATTGTTTTCGACGATGTTGGTTAGGGGTTTATGCGGTTGCTCTGTTTTCCCGTAGCTTTGTTGGTGTTCAATGTCCTATGCTCGCAACTCCGTTCGTCATCTCCCAGGATGCATTTTCTTGGTTCCTTCCCTTGAAGCCGTGTCTTAAGACTAAGTTTCTCCTCCATAGCCATTGTTGGGTGTGCATCAGTAGCTGGGCTCTGCCCTGTTCTTAGCTGCTGAACACCCAAGGTCCCCCTCCAACCCCCTTGGATCGCCGATCCAAGGACTCGGGTAGCTCGGATCTAGCTCTATGGCCGTGGTATGGGTAGGAGGACTAAGACGAGATTATGTGGTTATGATCTTGTGTTGATTGATGTTGCAATCTAGATATATCGGAGGTGTTTGAGTATTATCTGTCTCCTTTTGAGGGATGGGAAGACCCACTTGAATCCTATCACCTTTGAACAAATATATACACTTAAATAGCCCTCAGAGAAAATAATTAACGTCTTAGAATAAGCTAATAATCAAATAGTTGAAGACAAAGAAAATGAGATCTCTGTAGTCAGAGGTAAATTTATTGTCACAAGTCAAAAGGACAGGAATATACCAGAGTCAGATCAAAACCGTTTCCTTTGATCTGTTTGTACACTGAAAATAATAGAATAATAAGTAATGGTATTGTGTTCGTTGAAAAGGTGTGAAATGGTGAAACCCATTCACAAAACATGAGAACGCGTTACCAAACCCCGTGCCAACAATTGGAATAGGATTCCTCGCTTCGTTTCTTAAAAATGCTTGGGATAATCCCTGAGAATACATCTGTATCAATATTGAACATTTAGAACTACACAAATTCTATAGGTTGTTCGTGACATTTGATATTAGAAGCCGAAAAAATTACAAACATTGCTGCCAGACATCACCTTAAACATACTGAAATTCTTAGTTCTAGTTCCATCTCTGAAGCTGTGGGGTTTGCTCTGAGAGCGTTCAATTGAAAAGTTACAATCGCCATATTTGCCTCCAGGAAGATCACATGGATGATTCCTCAGAACATCTCGAACAAGTAGATTTGTCACCTCTCAACCTAAGTCAAAACATCTTTACTACTTAGTCCAATCAACATTTTGCTGCTACAATTTGATCTAAGAGTTCACCAGCATACCGATTACAGTAAAGAGATGGCTCCCTATATTTTTAGTAAAAAAAAAAGAGCTTTTTACATATTTCTCCTTCAAAAGTTTCTAAATATCATAATTACTCCTATATTTTTTCAGCTTTCTAATGTACACTTGAAAACTTGAAAAATACATAAACCTACCCCTCCGTCTATCCATCTAACTTAACCATGGTTTAATCATGGTTATAACCCAACCGGGCCATATAAATTACTTAATTACCGATGTTCTCTACATAAACTGACATGTGTTTTCATCAATTTTGGCCTGATTTTACCTATTTTGACTGATTTCCTTGGTTTGTTGACGTAGGAGGAAGACAGAGAGAGAGAATCAATTTTGACCGGCTTTTGCCTATTTTGATTGCTTTCCTTGGTTTGCTGACGTAGGAAGAGAGAGAGAGAGAGAGAGAGAGAGAGAGAGAGACGGGAGGGAGAGAGGGAGCACCCGCCGGCGGCCATGCGGGAAGTACACGGCGGAGATCCGCGACCCTTGGAGGAGAGTAAGAGTATGACTTGGCACGTACAACACTGTGGAGGAGGCGGCTATGGTGCATGACTCCACTGCCATCCAGCTCTGCGGCCCTGACGCCAGCACCAACTTCTGCCACCGTCCGGCGACACCCTCCGTCGCCGACCATCCAACCCCGCCACCACTTCCGGCGGCCAAAAGCGCATCCGACGTGAACATGATCTCGGTCTCCAGTGGTTACGGGTCCGGCGTCGAGTTACACAACCTCTGGTGTCGCTGTGGTCGGGTCACCGTAGCGGTAAGCTGAAGGCAGCGGCGGGCAAGGCGGTGTGCCCACGCATGGTGAGGATAGTCTCCATGGATTATGATGCCACTGACTCTTCCAGCGACGACGAGCAGTGTTGCCAACCTAGGCAGTGAGTCAAGCGTTACGTCCATGAGATCCGGTTCGAGGGCCGGCCTTCTCGGCCGGTTGGCGATGTAGTGGCGCATCCTTGTAAGGGTCGCGCCGGGAAAGCCGACGGGTTGAAGAGAGCAAAGAATGCTAGGGCGAAGATGGCGGAGGCACCCTATGCCCCTCGCAGTCACCCGACACCGGAGAGGGTGACTGCCATTGTCGCGCCCCGACCCGCGAAAGCCCAACCGGGCCAGGCGACACGAACCGGAACCTAACAAACGCGAAAAAACAAGCTGACGAGGGTTCCCTCTAACCTATTGGTCTCCCTAGCAAATCATCAAAAGCACCCTCAAATAAAACAATATAATATTGAAGCCTCGAACCACAGATTTAAAACTCAAGAAGATTTAATTATACAAATACTCGGAGAGGGGAAGATTCAAAGTACAACATTACTCCCGAAGGAGACTATCTAACATAGGATAAAAGCAGTAAATGATCACCACCCCTCAAAGTCCACCTGGCGCCGCCGCACCGCCAACCAACTGCCCGGTAGGGGCCAAAGAAGAAGAACCGACGCCTGCACCTGCAAAACGCAGCCCCGGGTAGGTGTGAGCACTAAGCTCAGTAGGGATCTACACTACGTCACACAGAAGGAAGAGGGAAACGCAACAGTGTCCCCCTCAAGTAGGATCTGGGTGTATACAGGGGTCCCATAACCCCACCGCGTGTCCCTGAGGCCCAGGGGCAGCACTCAGTAAGCTCAACAAACACTGGCGACACCAAAGGTCAGCACAGTGGGACACCGCGTGTCCCTGGTGCCCAGGAGCAGCACACAGTAAGCTCAACAAACACTGGCGACACCAAAGGTCAGCACAGTGGGACACCGGCTACACCTCAGCCTCCGACTCGAGGCCGACACGACCTCTACAATCATCAAGCCACAAGTGTACCAGTCATCTAAGCCTATCATTGAATCGACTGGACACCACAATTCCAACCGGGTCCAAACTACCCAACCCCGGTCCTAGGGCTAAGTCCGAGCTTCCAGCCTCGGGACGGCGACCCAGAGATCACCCACGCCCTAACCAATGCAACTAATACACAATCAACAATGCATGCTATGACATACACAAACAGGAGATAGGCATGCAACAGTATAACAAATATCATATAAGTCAACCGGATCTCTGCAGCGGTTCTACCGACCGCTGCCAGCCGATCCGCAGCGGGTCCCGGCATTACGACGGTACCACGACCGTCGACCGTCGACTCCTGCAACGGGAAGCAACCCCGAAAACCGCTCATGAACAGTAGAAATATAATATTATAATTCGACATATAATATTATATTTAAAAACACCAAATGTTCTCTACTAGAAGCTATTTGATCTGGTCGATCCGACATCCAAACTACGTCGGATTTAAGATCCAACTTAGCCACCAGTAGTGCTACATGTATGAATCAATATATCCAAAATCCAGAATCATCCAACGGTTGGATTAATGGGAAAACGCTAATGAAAACCACTAATCAAAACTAACTTTCTAATTAATTGCTGCAACGCAGCCCTCCAGTGCGAAAATCATAACAATTCGTAGGAAAATTGGAAAAATACGAAACAAGATGGAATGGAAAGCTAACGAAGAGATCTACATCTCTTATATTTATGAAAACCCAAGGTCACGTACACGCCGGCCGGAAAACGCGCCGCAAGCCGGCTGTTTCTCAAGAACAGCAGAAAAACAGAGAATCCGAGCTTAATCATGTAATAAACCTACTCAAAACTCAACTGATCAACATGAAACTCAAATCAGTTATTCTAATAGGTAAGAAGCATCTACAAACATGAGGATCAACAGATCCAACGGTTGGATCACGCGAAACCCATCGAAGAACACATGTAGGTAGAAGAACCTACCCAACAGCGCATTCCCGGTTGATCCCTCGCAAACCAGCCACCAACACGACCTCAAACCACCTCAGCAACCTTCCTCTCGTCTCCACGAATCCAACAAGCTTTAGAACACCCAATTTGGTGGTCGGAGGAGAGAGAACGGCGAAGAAGAAGCTCGCCGGCTGAGAAGAGAAGAAGCAGAGCACCGCGGGAAAAGAAGGGAGAAGGAAGAAGAAGAGAAGAGAAGAGAGGGAAGAAGAAGAAGGGAAAGCTCGGGGGAAAGCCAGGAAAGCCGGAGGAAAGCCTGGGGGAGGGGAGGGAAAGTCCTCCCTCCCCTGACAGGGGAAAACGACGGTCGGCTTCGTCATCGCGGAAGAGAAGAAAAGCCACCGACTGTTTGATCACGAGTCCGATCGATCGCTCCTACGAGCGATCGATCGCTCCCAAACCTTCTGCACTAAGCTATCGATCTCCAAAGCATGTCAGATCGATCTGGCTAGCAAGGCCAGATCGATCTCATTAGCAATCCAGATCGATCTCTTTCGCCCAGAAAGGCAAACTTGGGCTAAAACACAAGCCCAAGCTCAGATCTTCCGATCTCGGGTTCACCTAGCCATTCTAACAAACACGAACACAGACAAGGTCAGTGTGTGCACACGCGAGTGTGAAACAAACCAACAAGGCGCAATTTATGAAATTGCCCTTGTGGTCCAAGAAACAATACGATCCACCGGATCGCGCGCTCGACGCGAAACAAACCAACGAGCCACGGGCCCGACCCAACCGGTCGACCCAGGAGTAGAGGGACGGGTCCTCACAGCCATGGGCGTAGGTCGAGGTCGACGATGGAGAGGGTGACTGCAAGGGGTATATTAAGAGGGGTAATAACGTCTTTTTAGCTGTTGCCGTTAGCGGCGTTAAGAATATTCCATGATGATTCGCTGGCAAGTAACCCGAGGGTAGATTAACCATTTTCTCAAGTTTTCATAGGTATATTAGTAATCTGAAAAAATGTGAGGGTAGTTATGATATTTAGAGCCTTTTGAAGGAGAAATTTGTAAAAAGCCCAAAAAACAATTATAAGCTGAAACTTAATGAAACCACATAAACAAATGAAATGATCTAAAAAGCTTTCAGCCTATACATGGTGATAGAGGGCTTCCAAGGGGGGCTGGTGTATAGCAGATACCCAAGTGAGCACCATGAATCCATGGCAGAAACTACGTGATTTCATGGTACATGAATTTTACAATCACTAAGGATGCCCCGTCGTCCTATGCGCCGGCGGTATACTATGATGTGAGAGAGAGAGACATACCCATGAGAAAGAGAGAGGAAACTGTCGTTGTCGCCCCCGACCTGCGAAGGCCCAATCCGGCGGGGCAACGCGAACCGGAACCTAACTAAATGAGAAATTTTTTTGACGATGGTTCTCTCTAATCTATAGGTCTCCCTAAACAGATATAATATAATAATTCAAATCCTCGAAAGGGTTAACATTTACATTTAAACTCATGTAGGAGATGATCTAAATAAAAGGGTATACACAATGATCATTGGTCCTCAAGCACCGCCAGGTGCCGCCGCGCCATCAAACACCTGCCCGGTTGGGGCCACCGAAGAGGAGCTAACGCTTACATCTGCAAACACAGCCTGGGTAGGAGTGAGCAACTAAGCTTGGCAGGGAAACTACACTACGACAAGCACAAGAAGGAGGGAACTCAACGATGGCGCCCTCAAGTAGAGCCTGGGTGTACACAGGGGCCCCATAACCCTATTGTTTGTCCCTGAGGGCCTCAGCCATGGTCACATGCTGGGTCACGCTCAGTAGCAGGAAACCAACACTATTGCCTCACAAGGAGGAACCCGACACTACTGTCGGAAAATAGCACCGCTGAGTAGGCACACCCTTTACTCAAGAGTCGTAGAACACTGGACATCGGCTACACCTCAGAACCCGGCTCGAGGCCAACATGACCTCTAAACCTCAATCAATATGTATTTAAGTCATCTAAGCCTATCATCGATATTACCTGAATACTACCATCCGATCTTGGACCATGCTACCCGCTACGGTCCTAGAGCTAGATCCGAGCTACCCGAAAGCCCTGAATCGGCGATCAATCCATTGCCCACGCCCTATCTTTATGTATCTAATGCACAATCAAAATGCATGTTATGAACAAAGGCAAATAAGCAGATAAGGATGCGACACATGTGATGATATAATAAACAAGGTCTGGGCCCGACACTCTGATGGCCCGAGGTGGTGAACACATAAATAAGGTCGGGAACTGCTATAGCGGTAACACCAACAGTTGCCAGCCAGTTCCCAGAGGGAACAAGCAACGGGAAGCATCCCTGACAATCAAGGCCAATAGTACAACATAACAAGCCCTTGACGCACGTCGGCATGCTAGGCTAGGGAAAGAAGTAGGGCAACCCACCTGTTTATTCTACACACCCCGGGAGTCATCACTCTCCCGATTTACCACTATCCCTCATTATGAGGCTAACATGCTTAAGATATGTACAAGGTATAAAGCGGTAAAGAAAACCATACATGTGAAGCCCTGTGGGCACAAGCCATTGAAAAACACCTCCCTGTCACACAAGGGATCAATCATTTCGAAGGGAAATGATAGATCGTCTTGGTGATGGGAAGGTTTTGTCTCTGTCAAGCCCAAGGTGATTGATCTTTCCTCCAAAAGGATCAATCATCCTCGCGACAAAGACCTCAACCATGCCAGCCAAGGGAAATGATTGATCATCTCCACCAAATGATCGATCATGCTCGGGCTAGGCATGACCAACCCAAAGTGATCGATCCTTTTGGGTTCTCCGGCGACTGGCCGGCGAGGCCGGCAAGAAATACCATCAGAAAACTCTACCAAATCCCATAAAACCTTGGGATCTGATAGTACGAAGGACCACGAGTTCAAAACCGGTACTTGCATTGAAAACAAACATGCATACTAGCATATCTAAGCAAAAGAAACACGGACAAACTCAAAACCACCAAAAACTGGGAACTCAAGTAGGTAGGATCCCTAACTAGACTAGGACAACTTCAATCCGCGTTGTTAAGTAAAAGATCGCTCTCAACCTCTTCCAAATCCAGCCGGATCTGAGCTCAGGAACAGCGAATTTCTAAAGAGATTAAAGAAGGGGGTTGCGTCCTTTTTATAGATGAATGAACCGACTTATGAATGATCGATCTTTTCCTCAAGAAAGATCGATCCTTTATGGCGATGTAGTTTGATTTTCTGGCACTAAAGGATCGATCTTCTTAGCAAGAGAAGATCGATCATTTTGGTACAGAAAGATAGACTTGGGCTAGAACACAAGCCCAAGCCCGGATCTTTCAATCCCGGGTCTACTTAACCGTTCTAAACAAACATTATCACAAACATGATTAGTGTGTGCACACGTGGGTGTGGAACAAACCGACAAGGCGTAATTTACCAAATTGCCCTTATTGCCCACAAAACAATGCGATCCACCGGATCGTGCGCTCGACGCGAAACAAGCAAATGAGCCACGGGCCCGACCCAGACGGTCGACTCAGGAGTAGAGGGACATGTCCTTACATTGGTGGACTCGGACGAGAACTCGAGAAGAGGTGATGGGTACGGAATAGGATTTTGGTGAGGCCAGTAGCCATTCGAGGGAGCTCGGGCAGGCCATCACGGCCTCTATGTTAGGTTTTCGGAGAGGGAGATGAAGGCGTCTAATTGATACCAAGATTGAGATTGAAATGGGACACGAATGGAAATAAGTATTTTTACTGAGTTCTATGTTGGCAACGACTATCCGCACCACATTTTTGGCTCACTACACCATAGTTTTAAATGGGTTTTTTTATACCCATAATATCCTAATGTCAAAGTACTTAAATACCATTCTAAAATGTGGTGCATTGACTCCCTTAGACACTTCTAAATTCATATTCACACAACCATACATTGCATCACCTTCTCCGACCTAAGCAGTAAACCCTTTACCCTTTCTCCAAACTACATTCTCCAACCTAAATCACTGTTCTTCAACCATTCTAACACTTCTCCCTTCTCCACTATCAACTCCACTACAAAAAAAATCGGGTTTTTGTGACAAGATATATTGTCACAGTATGTCTTATATTTGTCACGATATACTTGTTGTGACGAATATATTTCATCGCCGGGTTTGTTACAATATGCATGTCTATTGCAATAAATTTATTATGATGAACACAACTATTTTTGTCATATTAGGCATATCAAGTCAAATAAACAAAAATACGTCACCATAACACTAGTTCTAGTGACAAATTATTTTGTCACAATAAATAAAACTTTCGTGGCCATATTTATGTTTTTGTCGCAATATGTATGTTGGGCAAGGGGATATTGCAACCAAAATATTTTGTCGCAATATATTTCAGAAGATGTTTTGTCACAATAAAACTCAATATTGCAATAATATGTTTGTTACAACAAACAGATTTATTCCGACAAATGTTTTCGTTGCAATCTAGCATAAAAGCAGTGACAAAATATTTTGTTGCAATAAATATGGCTATTTTGACAAAATAATTTCATTATAATAAGTCTATTTAACCTATAACAACAAAACAATTTGTCACAAAAGATACAATATTATGTCAATCATTCTCTCACCATAGATGTACATGTACCTGTAATAATTAGAAAATAATTTTAATATCTTTGACAAATATCAACAATTACAAAATACAAAATCACTATCAATTAACTATATCAATTAAGTATATATTGTTACATACAAGAGAATTAGAATAGTCAAGGTTGATCTTTTGAGGAAAAAAACTGGCAATCTACAAGTAGTGATACAACAGAGCTCTAATGATTCAAAAACTAGCCCTTGATAAAAGATGACCAATCCATTTGAGCTGAGTCGGGAGCATTTGCAAACCTGAGTATAGAATGAATCAAAATTATAAAGTATCATATCAGGAGAACATAAAGATTAGATCATATAGCAAATAGGTTTGAAACTACAATCCATGTTTCACATGACAGATTGATCCTCAACAAATTTTCGCGTGTGGTAGGTCCTAATTTGCTTTATGCTCATCAATAACTTTCTTTACTCAACAAAGTTATTGTCTGGAATAGCAAATAGGTTGATTAAAGAAATCAAACAATACCAAATTATAAACTAGATATAATCCATGTTTATAAATGTTCCCCTCGGCCTATATTGCTTTATGATCCATGTTTCACATGGCGAATTGATCCCCTCAACCTATATTGTTCTTCCCTATCTCCCTAACCTTTGCCTTCTTCCTTATCCATCCAACACATTTGACACAAGCTCTCAAACTCCCTTCCCAACATATATTGTTATCTTAATGCGTGCCGGATCGAAATGGATAGAGAAGATGTATACTAGAGCAAAGAAGGCTGGGAAATTCTAGAAGAAAAGGTAAGTGTTAAACTGTGTATCGGACCGATATGAAAGCTCGTCAATTTTATTTTTTTATGAGTATCAGACCGATACGAAAGCCTAATATATCGGTAACACGACACTGATATTGTGAGGACCCGTACCTTTGTACCTGATTTGACTGTTTCGGTCAGACTCATAGGGTCGATTGGCTTTGTTTCACGTCAAGAGCGATTGTGGGATCACTTTGCTCTTTCCAATTTTAGGGGCATTTTGGTAATTTTCCCTTGGGGGGTGTTCGGTTTCACCTACGTTAGTGCATCCACGGTTTTATGGATGATGCATGTGGTTGTTAGACCCTAATTTAACCCTTTAATGGCATCGTTAGGCCATTAATCATCCTTTTAACCCCTAGTGCCTTAGATGGTCGCCATGTGGCTCCATCTAATATAAATAGATGCTTCCCTTTAGGGTTTCTCTCATTTTTTGGGCTTTTCCCAAGTTAGAGAGTGAGAGGGTTAGAGAGGGAGGGTTGGTTAGAGAGCAAAGGGATCTGATTTGGAGAGCTAAAGCTTGAGAGAGGAGGGATCTAGGCCAATCTAGATCCAAGGATTCAAGATTTGAAGGCTTAGCTTCCTATTAAGTAGGGTTTATATCCCTAATCTCCATGTTCAGGGTCCAATAACTTGAATCTAGGTGATTTGTGCAATTTCTAACTTCTAGTATGTTTTCCTCTATCTACTCTGCATTAGATTCAAGTTTCATATCGATTGAAAGTGTTTTGATTGGGTTTCAATTGAGTTAATCCCGGACTTTCTCGGATTTCCCAAATTCTCTCATTGCTATATGTTCATACTCGATTCCGATACTAATCTAAGTGGAATCTCGTCAAACCTTCAACATAAAAGTTATAAATCTATGAGTCTACTTTTAGAAGCTGCTTATTTCATAGTTTTCATATTTCTATATGAATTATGGTGAATTATTTTCTAATCTGCGATGAACAAAACTTTTCAGCAATTTGGGGGGTTTTGGCTGAATTTCATGGGATTTCGAACTTCAAATTGTTTCAATCTTTGATACACTATTAGTGATCATGCTTAGGTACGTGCAAACTATTAAAGCTGAGATTTTGATGGGTTTATTAAAGGATTTAAGCATGTTTAGCTCTATGTCTAGTTTATGTAAAATTTTAGTTCTTAATGCAAGTCATGCTCTACATGTTATGCTAAATAATGAAATCCTATACATATATTCTAGGCCCTATTGGTTGAGCCCTACGTGTGGCTAATGTGTTTAGCTAAGAGAGTCATGCTCTCCGAGAAGGCTTAGTATGAATGTAAGGCTGAAGGTGTGACACCATTGTAGTGTTTGTTATAATGGTTGTTAGAGGCCGAATGTGTGCCATAGTATGTTATGTTAATGCCATCGAATCAAGCATGATTTATATTTGAATGAATGCCAATATGTAATGACTTGGTGGTACGCTCATGAGGAGAGGATGGATTTATGGAAATGGTTTGGCATGTCTCCATGTATGTTCGGTTGTTAGTGAGTCCTTGGAGGACTTAGATACTCTTAGTCTTTGCTTATACCATGTCGAGACTTCTTATGATATTATATTATCATTTTGAATGGTTAGTTATGTTAATACGTATGTTCATGCAATGTTTGCATTAGAAGGATAAGGTTAGGACGTGGATGAATAGGTGTTTCGCCGAACCATGCGACTCGAGTACACAGGATCTAGCCCTTGGGCCGGGCTTGGGTAGAACGTGGCCTAAGACGCGATTGTTGTCATTGATTGATAATGCTATCATTTGAGGAGTCTTATGTACTTGAACTTGGATATTGCTATACTTGGAGGTGCACAAGTTCTGTTGGTCTGAGGACCCGTTCCTCCAAACCGGTCTGACCGCGTTAGGTCAAGGGTTTGGCCCGTTTGGCCTTGTTTCACGATTGAGTTGATCGCAAAAACCCCCAAGGGCAATTTGGTAAATTGCACCTTGGCGGTTCGTTCCATACCCATGATGTAAACACACTGTCCCCTTGTTTATTATTTGTGCTTATTAGAACCTTAGATGAACTTGGAATCGAAAGATCCGAGTTCGAGCACGCTAAAGCTGTCTTTAGGATAGCTGCCAGCCAAAACCGATCGATCGCTCCAGAGAGCGATCAGTCAGATTCGAGGTCGGCCCGCGAACCGTGTCTATTTTCTCTTTTTCTTCTCTTCTCTTCACCGTTCCTTTGATCCGCGAGGAGAGCTCGATCCAGAGGCTTGGGGACATCACCAGCAAGGGGAAGAGCAGATCCATACCACCCTTGGATGGTTAAATTGAGGATTAAACGTGGATTAAGCGTAGTAAGGGAGGATTCTATGTTTAAGATAGTTTTGGGTGTTCTTGGTTGTTCTATTTGTTTGTTCTTAAATTAAACTATGCTAGATGGTTACCCTAGGGATGCTTAATAACTTTCTGGAGTTTTAGTGAATTTGGTTTTTTATTTAAGTTGGTTTTAACTATGTTTTTCATCAATTGATTTCCGGATTTTCTGTTCTAGCAGAACAATGGTGTTCTAGCTTCTTTTTCGAGCTTTACATTCATGATCTCAGTTAATGTTCTACATTAGAGTTGTAGATCACTGAATTAGATTTCTTTTCCAACTGGTTTCATGATTTTTGGAGCTACATAGGATTTCTGATGAATTCAATGAGCTATCTATGCTGAAACAGGGTAGTTGGTTTAAATTGAAGATTTAAGTGTTTTTTATGTATTTAATTGAGCTGAGTTTTGGAGGGGATGATCTTGATAATGTTTGGAAGAGATCTTCAAAGTTTTTTTTTTATCCAAGTTTTTTTCAATTGGATTTTGATTAGTTTATCAAATCTGTGATTTTACTGAAATTGTAAGTTTTGATCTATTTTTGTTTTTCTGATCGATGAAGTTTTCAGATATGTGATTCAGGGTATGCTATTAGGTGGGCATATCAAGTTTCATGTCAATCGGATGGCTAGATTGAAAGATAAGATTTTCCGAGTTACGTGATATAATTGGTTTGATTTCTATAAATCGATTATTTTAATCATATCCGGGATATATCTTATTTTAAGCCCACGCGTGGTTTGTGGTTGAACCAGGGTAGTCGCGCCTCCCCTGGGATGTGTAGATTAAATGTGCCTTAAGTAGGCCCTCGGCTTTGAATAAAATATTATTATATTGTTGTCATAGTTGTTTGATAGTTTAGCTGGGGTTGTATCTCATTTGTAGGCCTGAGTGCCTATTTTATTCTGCTTTATTCTAGACTGATGCTATGTATACCCTTGGCGAGCTATAGGCTAAGTTCGGACTTGTGTTTTATCTTACATCTTGTTGCATGCTTATACTTCTGTTGTGTATGAGCATAGCATGCACCTGATTGTATTATAAGCATAGAGGATAGGACGTGGGCGATGGGTTGATCGCCGATCTGAGGCTATCAGGCAGGTCGGATCTAGCCTTAGGATCGAGGTTGGGTAGCAATGTCTAGGATTTAATATGTTATAACAATCTGATGATTTGAGATTACTATCTAGTTGGCTGCAATTATGCTTGATTGAGGTTTAGAGGTCGTGTCAGCCTTGAGTCGGACTCTGAGGTGCAACCGGTGTCCAGTGTTCTATGACTCTTGAGTATATGGTGTGCCTACTCAGCGGTGTCGTTTCCCGCCTAGCAGTATCGGTTTCCTGCTGGTGAGTCAGCAGTGTTGGCTTCCTGTTTTACTGAGCATAACCCAGCATGTGACCTGTTCTTCTAGAAGACCATGACTGAGGCCCTTAGGAACGCGCAGTGGGGTTATAGGCCCCTGTGTACACCCAGGCTTTGCTTGAGAGTGACAATGTTGTGCATAGAATCCTGCTGAGCTTATTGCTCACTCCTACCCGGGCTGTGTTTTGCAGGTGCAGGCGTCAGCTCTTCTTCCGTAGATCCCAACAAGACAGGCACATGGTGGTGCGTCGACTTATGGAGGTGTTCGAGGACTTGGGGTTTATTCAATCTTGTTGGATTATTTAAATGGATAATTTCCTTCTGTAAGGATTTTTGAGGATTAAATATATTGTATCAGAATCTTGAATTTTATTAGAAATTTGATATTGAGCCCAGATCAATTGTTAATTAGTTGTCTTTTTCATTATAATCACGCCTTTGATGGATTGAATAGAGTAGGAATTCTCACACCTCGGCCCATATAGGTTTTCTGGGTCGAGGCGTGACAGGTTGTTCTCTCGAGCCAAGTGCTAACGATGTGGGTCTACCCAATGACCCTGACTTGTGCCCCCGCATGAGGGGGTGTTAGACGATGAGGGTCAGCGATGTGTGAACCTTGTGTCTGTACCTGTAGCGGATCGTCCTCCTTATTTCGCCATTGGGTGAAAGTGGTCGAACCCTCAGGGAATCGGTAAAGCCGTTATAAGCCTTGGGTCACTCCTTAAACCTAGGCGGAGGATGACACTGTTGTCATTGCCTTTCTCATATGTGTGGCGTTAGAGTAGATTCCTTACTGAGATTTGTAACTCACCCTACCCGAGCTGCATTTATAGGTGCAGGTGTGGCTCTACCAGGTTCAGGTAGTTATCCTTCTTAAGGTGCGTCGACTTCAGGTGGTGCGTGAGGTCGAGGAGTTATCTTTGTTGTCTATTGATAGTTTTGGACTTGAGGACTTTATGAAGTATTTAGAAACATCTTGTATAACTTTTATTTTGGTGATATATGAGAAAATATGTTTTCTCTAAATTCATGTAAATTGATGAATGCAATAGTTAGTTCTTTACTCTTATGTCCTTATTCTTAATTGTTTAATTAGTCATAAATTTGTATATGTTATGCACCACAAGTTGGATTGTAGACAGGGTGGCTCATGCCGGGTTCTGGATGGGTTTTTTGGGTCGGAGTGTGATGATGATGCAAAATGTCATATTTTTATCCTTCAATGCCTAGTCTTTTGTGCTTATTTGGTACCTAAATATACTCATTGCTCTTATATTTTGATTTAGGATGCAATTGGAGTCTTTAACTGTGAAACAAAGCTGATTGGGTGATTTTGGACAGTTTTGAAATCAATTCGTAAATAGAGCATAACGTTCCATCTGAGCTTTGATTTGGATGATTCAAAATTCTATCGAAACGCAATAAAGAGCTCTACAACTTTCATGTTTTGAGTTTTAAGATATTCTGGTTGATTGCGTCAAGGAAATCGAAGCCAGAAGGTGCATAGCATATTACAAAGAAGATGGTTCAGAATCAAAGATTAAACTATACCTACTGGGGAAGAACCAGATGAGCTAATATATATGAATGGAAAGCTCTAGAAGTTTACAAGGAAGATTGTTGTACTTTGGCAGTTTTGTAAATTGTAAATATCTTTCGAGGACTTTTGGATTATTGTATAAGATCTTTTCCCTTGGAGGAACTTGATAAAGAATTATAATCAGATGTTTAAATAGTACGACTTGATGTATTTATGAATTGAATTTCTGTTTCACCTCAGGAATATAAATTGTTTAAATTTATCTGACTTTTCCGTATTGTATCGCGCCAGTTGGAGATGAATAGTGTAGGTTTCCCCTCACGCCTCGGCTCGGATGGGTTTTCTGGGTCGGGGTGTGACATGACCTCTCTTCGAACACATATAATTCGGGATGAAGGGATCACCCCAATCACAATTATGGGAATCCACAAGTAAATTAGCCCGAAACCCCAATCCGCCCAACTGGCCAGCAATATCAGCAATATAGATAGCCATACCCCTCGAGACCACAACCGAAGCCGGCTTCTAATTCTGGTATGTCTTTAGAAGATATTGTTAAATCCGTTGCTACTAGCACTTTGCAATTTCAACATAGGACGAAACAATTTCAACAAGAGGCGAGAGCCACTATTCAAGGTTTGGAACATCAAGTGGGCCAGATGGCGACAACAATTAGCAAGCTGGGAGTGCAAAGTTCAGGGAAATTATCCTCTCAAACGGTAATAAATCCAAGAGAAAATGCAAGTGCAATCGTTTTGAGAAGTGATAAAGAAGTTGAGATTCCAGTAAAGGAAGTCCCTGCATCTTCACCGCAAGAAAAAGGGCAAAACATTGTTGCGGACAAGGACATTCCTAATGACGATGATGTACATAAGCGTAAGTTTCCACCTTTTTCTGACTATAAACTAATACCTCCTTTCCTTAGGCTTTAGTCGGATCTAAATGAGACGAGCAAAATAAAGATGTATATGAGACTTTTCGCCGATGCGGGGTAAATATTCCACTTTTAGATGCTATTAAATAAGTACCTCGTTATGCTAAATTCTTGAAAGAACTGTGCACGATTAAGAGAAAACAGAAACTTAAAGGATGTGAGAAGGTGAGAGTACGGAAGAATGTTTCTACAGTTATTCATAGAAAAATCCCTGCGAAGTGCAAAGATCCAGTTATGTTCACTATCCCATATACAATAGGTAACACTAAATTTGAAAGGGCTATGATAGATTTAGGTGCTTCTATCAATGTCATGCCATATTTTATATATCATGGATGAAACTTGGATCTTTGAATGAAAATGGTGTTGTGATTCAATTAGCTGACAGATCTAATGCCTATCCAAAAGGTGTAGTTGAGGATATTCTTATGCAAGTTAATGATTTATTTTTCCCTGCTGATTTCTATGTGCTTGATATAGAGAATGGTGATCACACTACTCCTATTTTGTTGGAAAGACCTTTATTAATGACATCCAAGACTAAGATAGATGTTCATAGTGGCACACTTACCATGGAATTTGATGGTGAAGCTGTTAAGTTTAATATTTATGATACCATGAAATATCTTGTTGATGATTGCCCTGTGTATTCTATTGATGTGATTGATTTTTTATCCCAAGAAGTTTTTGAACTTGATGACAAAGATGAATTGGAAGTTGCCATTAGTAAGTCTCTTGAGAAAGAAAATGAGGAGCTATCCTTGAGTACTAATTTGCAGGAAACTGTTGCAGTACTGGATGATTTTTAAACACTTCAACAATCAGGTAATGTCTCTTATACTCTATTACCTATTACTAACGAGAGATTTTTACCTTCTGTTTTGCAAACACCTATTCCAGATCTGAAACCTCTTCCTAGTCACCTTAAATACGTTTTCCCGGAGATGGAGGAGTGTTACCAGTGATCATCTCCAATAACCTTAGTGCACCACAATAAGAAAAGCTTGTGCAGGTTCTTAAGAAGCATAAGACCGCTATTGGTTGGACAATTGAAGAAATCAAGGGAATCAGCCCGAATACATGCATGCATCGTATCTTGTTTGAAGAGGGAGAAAAACCTTCACGTTAGCCACAAAGAAGGTTGAAACCACCCATGATGGATGTAGTAAAGAAGGAGGTCCTCAAACTTCTTGAAGTTGAAGTGATCTATCCTATTTCGGATAGCATTTGGGTTAGCCCAGTTCAAATGGTACTTAAAAAGACGGGAATAACCATGGTGAAAAATCAAAAAGATGAGTTAGTTCCTGCCCGTGTTCAGAATGGGTGGAGGGTTTGTATAGATTATAGAAAATTAAATGCTATAACCCGCAAGGACCACTTCCCTTTATGTTTTATTGATCAGATGCTTGAAAGGTTAGCCGGTCATTCTTATTATTGTTTTCTTGATGGTTATTAAGGTTATTTTTAAATTGCAATTGCCCCTGAAGATGAAGAAAAGACGGCGTTCACATGCCCATTTGAAACTTTTGCATATCGTCGCATGCCCTTTGGCCTTTGCAACGCCCCAGCCACTTTTCAAAGGTGTATGGTTAGTATATTTTTAGATTATATTGAACATATTATACAAGTTTTTATGGATGATTTCATAGTTTACGGAGATTCTTTTGATAATTGATAACATAACCTTACAGTTGTTCTTCAAAGATGCATAGAAACTAGCATTGTGTTAAATTCTAAAAAATCTCATTTCATGGTTGAGCAAGATATAGTTTTGGTTCATGTAGTTTCATCTAAAAGAATTGAGGTAGATAAAGCTAAAGTTGATGTCATTCAATCTTTACCTTATCCCACTAGTGTGCTGGAAGTTCATTCTTTTCTTGGACATGCAGGTTTTTACAGAAGATTTATCAAGGACTTCTCCAAAATAACACTACCACTATGCAAGTAGTTACAAAAGGACATGGTTTTTGAGTTTGATGAGGCATGTAAAAATGCATTCGATAAGCTGAAAGAATTGTTGACTTCTAGCCCAGTTATCCAGCCCCATGACGAGAATGTTCCTTTCGAGATAATGTGCGATGCAAGTGATTATGGAGTGGGCGCTGTTTTGGGTCAAAATATTGGAAAAGCTTCTCATGCACTTTATTATGCTTCAAAGACTTTAAACGATGCCTAGGGAAATTATTCTACCACTGAAAAAGAACTTTTAGCTGTCGTTTTTGCTTTAGAAAAGTTTCGATCTTATTTGCTTGGTACTAATGTCATTGTTTACTTTTATCATGCAGCTCTTTATTATTTAATGGCGAAGAAAGAGGCCAAACCGAGGTTAATAAGATGGATACTTCTCTTGAGTGAATTTGATTTGAAAATAAAAGATAAAAGAGGGACAGAAAATCGGTTTGCAGATCATCTGAGTCGTCTAGTGCATATGGAGGATGAACTTCATCTGCAGGAAACATTCCCTGAATTATTTAGTTACTAATATGTTACCTCTTGATTTGTCTAAGGCTCAGAAAGATAATATCAGAAGTGATGCCAAATACTATTGTTAGCCCAGATATTGTTTTGATGATGTCAATATATATTTGATGATAAAACAATGATTTAATATTATTATCCCTTAATTTGGAAAGCATTTAAATCATATTTATTGAGTTTTGTACTGACGGTCGATGCGATGGACGATGCATGGATCGACCGTGGGATATGGCGGTTGATGGAAGGATCGACCGCGGAAGCTGACAATGGGAATATAGGCGACAGTCGATGTCACGGTCGATGGGACTGTCGACCGTGAGGTGTGACGGTCGATGGACCGATCGACCGTGGCCTATGTGACTTGGCTCGAAGGAGCGACGGTCGATCGGTGCATCGACCCTGGGAAGAGGTTTTCGCAACAGAGCCTGACGGACGATGTCACGGTCGATGGGACGGTCGATCGTGAGGCGTGACGGTCGATAGGCGGATCGACCGTGCGGTGCGACGGTCGATTGGTGGATCGACCGTGGCTCAAGAAAGGCTGGCGGATCGACCGGGAGAAGTGGACGTAGGCATGGTTGGCCGAACCACTATAAATATTCTGGTGCAATCTCTCTAACTATCCTCTATCCTTCTATTTATATGCTTAAGTATCTACTCTTATCATTGCAAGCATATTACTTGATTAGACTCCTCCTACTCAGTTTTCCTTAATTGATTTTATTGTTTAAAGCCTAAGACAAGCCCCCCCTCTTAGAGCTTCAACTATGTGTAAGATGACCCATATTTATGGAAGCATTGTGCAGATCAAGTAATAAAAAGGTGCATTCCTGAAAATGAAATTATTTATATACTCACTTTTGTCATTCTTATGGTTGTGGAGGTCACTTTGGAGCCAAGAGTACGACAAGAAAAGTGTTAGAATGTGGTTTCTATTGGCCATCTATATTTCGAGATTCATATTATCTTTGTAAATTATTACAAGCGGTCTACTCGTGATCCTCTCGTAATGGGTCTCTACTGCTCCAATCGATCAGAATCAGCCTGATCGGACTTGATTTGAGTCCAATTGGCTGATTTGGCTAGCTAGATCGGATCTGGCTTGGGCTGGATCGGATCTGGCTGAAGCAGGATCGAATCTGGCTAAGCCTGATTGGATGGGACTTGACTGGGTCAAGTCTGAAGTGATCTGGATCAAGCTGATCGGCTTAGATTGGGCTGGATCCGGAATAACTGGCTCGGCTGAATCAATTAGACTTGGCTGAGTCTGATTCAAGTTGGCTGGCTGAACCAGCCTGGATCCGAGGGCTGAGAAGTTGCCGGAGTGGATCGCCGGCGTAGGGACGACGGCGGCGGTTGGGATACTTCCAGGAAGGGTCGCCTGGAGGTGGGGATGAGATCTACCGGCTCTGATCGGTGAGGTAGGTGGCGGATCTGCCGGATCTGGGAGATGGACGGCGGGGGTTTGGATTCACCGGCGTCGGGGACGATGAGGGAGCTCGGCTGGGGCTAGGAACGGTCAGGGATGGTCGGGATCGGGTCGTGAGGAGACAAGGATGGTTTAGGGGTGAAATCGGGGACGGACGCGGGGTTGCCGGGGATGAGAACGGAGGTTGCTTGTCGGGGACGGCGCCGGAGATGGTGAAGGAGGCGGTAAGGGTGCTGTCCGGAGTCGTGAGGCTTAGGTAAAGACGATGGAGGGTTTAGGTGGCGACGGGGGAGGCCGGAGAAGGCTGGACGGAGGTATGGCCGGCGGTAGGTAGGGTTGGGTCACGGGAGAGAAGGGGAGAAGGAGACGATGACGTGGCAGGTGACGAGGAGAGAGAGTGGTGACGTGGCGCTGACGTGGAGGAGAGAGAAAGTGACGGGAGAGAGAGAAACACTGGTGGAGGCGGTGCCGGCTGCGGAGAAGATGACCAGCGGGGAAGAAGATGGATCTATGGTAGATATCGGGTGGAAGCTATATTATCTCTACTCCTATGATAATTTATCAGCTACTCCTAATAATTCATAACTCTTTATTCATCATGCATAACCTAATACAAACTACTAAGGTCCTTTTATAGAGACCTTGACAGAGTCCTAATCCACTAGAAAAACCCCCTTGCTTGATTAGCAAGTAATAAGGTTCCTGACTCAACTCAACTTCCTAACTCAAAGGGACTCTTAATTAATTCCTAACAATCAACTAGGACTCAATAAAAGACTAATGATAAATACTAATTAAATACTCTAGTTTGAACTAGGGAAGTCCAAGTCAAACTAGGAAAGAGGTTGAACCAGCTTGGTTCCTCTTCTTGGTTCCGGTCCAGTTGGTCGAGTCGGATCGACTCGTATTATAAATCATGCGACAATTGTCAAAAGGCATATTATGTCTCAAAGTGGGTAGAAGCTAAAGCTGCAAGGACTGATGATTCTAAAGTTGTTATAGATTTTATCAAGTCCAACATATTATCTAAGTTTGGAATTCCAAGAGCTCTAATAAGTTATCGAGGCACTCACTTTTGCAATCGGACAGTGGAGGCTTTACTAAGGAAGTACCATGTGAGTCACAAGGTGTCAACCGCATATCACCCGCAAACTAGTGGACAAGTGGAAGTGTCAAATCGAGAAATCAAGTCCATCATTGAAAAGATGGTCAATCAAAGTAGAAAAGATTGGAGTTTGTGTTTCGATGATGCTTTGTGGGCATATAGGACCGCGTATAAGACTCCCATCGGCATGTCACCTTATAGGTTGGTGTTTAGGAAACCATGCCACCTTCTAATTGAGTTAGAAAACAATGCTTATTGGGCTATCAAAAACTTCAACATGAAGATGGATGAAAGTGGAGAACACAAGAATTTGCAACTACCAGAATTAGAGGAAATTCACAATGATGATTATGTGAGCGCGAGGATTTACAAGGAAAAAACAAAAGCTTTTCATGACAAGATGATTTCTAGAAAAGAGTTTACAGTTGGTCAAAAAGTCTTCCTCTATTAATCACACTTGTGTTTGTTTCCAGGTAAGTTACGTTCTCATTGGATTAGATCTTTTATTATTATTAATGTTTTTTCTCATGGTGCAGTTAAAATTCAACGTTTAACCACTTCCAAAATATTTACGGTGAATGCCTATAGACTTGAACCTTTATGATGAGACATGAATTATGCACAATTAAACCCCTTAAATTACCTTTGTTAGCCCAAGAGTAGGTGTATTTAATATCATATTATTTGACTTCAGGTTTAAGTAGGATTTCAGAAGAAATACAAGAAATTCGACCAAAACTCATTAAATGCTTCATTGACTGTTTGGAAATAAAATACCATATATTCTACCAAACTCCAAATATTTTTAAATTTTGGAAAATGAAAGAAGGCTTCAAGATATACAACTTTGATGTTGAATACTTTGTGATAATCTGTATACATTGGCGCCAGTTGTGAAGCAAAGTTGTGTGAGGACCCGTTCCTCCAACCCGGTCCGACTGTGATAGGTCGAGGGTCTGGTTTTGTGGCTTGGCTTGGTTGGCATTGGTTTGCGATCGGTTGATCGTATCGCTGCATTTGGACCCCAAGGGCAATTTGGTAAATTGCGCCTTGGCGGTCGGTTTCACACCCGCGTATTGCACACACTGTCTTGATTGATGTGCGTGATTGAATAGATCTAGTAGGAGCGTTCGTGATCGTCAGATCCGGATGAGATCGCGACTTGGAGCCAATTCGGATTCAGTCCGATCAGTTGGCTCGTCTGAACCGGCTAAGCCACTTAAGTGGCTTAACCCTCTTTTCTCTCTCCTACTTACTTTCTCTCTCTTTCCTTCTCTCTTTCTTTTCCTTTCCTTTTCTTTTCCTTTCTTTTTCTTTTCCTTCTCTTCCTTCCCTGCTTTCCCGTGCCCAAGCCCCTCCTCCTTCCTTCCCTTCTCTCTCCCACGGCAAGCCTCCCTCTCTCCCGCGGTGACCCCGTCCCTTTCCCGGTGGCCTCGAGGCGGTGACGAGGTCCCCTCCTCCTTCTCCTTCCTCCCCTCTCTCTCTCCCGCGGCAGCCCTCCTCCTTCTCCGGCGACAGCTGCGGCTATGGGAGGATTCCGGCGGCTCTCTGACGAGCTGGAGGCGGCGGCGGTGACGTAGGACGGCGGATTAGCAGAGGATTGAAACTTGGATTGCGTTTAAGGTAGGGTTTCTACCTAGATCTTTAGGATAAGCTAGATCTAGGGTTTGATTTGTTTATTAATGGTTTTCTTTGCTCTAATTAGTTCCTCTAAGCATGTTAAATTACTGATTGAAGTCTATGGAGATTTGATTGAGATTTATTTGGGTTTTATGCATGTTTTTCCCGGATTTCATCAAAGCTCTGTTTTTCTGCTAGCTGAGCTGTTCTAGCTCAGATCTTGGCTCGTACGTGAATGATCTCATTTGATCATCAAGATGAAAGTTGTAGATCTTCGAATCTACTTTCAATTGCCGCTGATTTCATAATTTTCGAATTTGTCTACGGTTTATGGTGATTTTTCTTCAGATATGCGACGAGACCGAAATTAGTGAATTGATTAGTGAATTCCGGGAAGATTAGCCATTAGATTAATCCAATTCTTGGGCTGCATGTTTCTAGTATGCTAATATTCATTTGTCCAAGTTTAATTTCCAATTCGACGTCGTTTGGATGTCGAATTGATAAAATTTCATCGCCTCTAACTAGGTTTTACTGTAGAAATCTGGAATTTAGCTTCTTAATGGATTTTCGATGTTTTACCGTGTTTAATCCTTCGAGTTACATGCTTAATTCACCTAATACCCTTAATTGATGTTCTTAATAACATCTAGGATTGACAACCTAGATTTGATAGGTTTGGGTGTTTGAACCCTCGATATCGGTTTCTCGGTTTAACTAGTTAACCATTCCTGCTTAGTTAGCTTTTAATTAAATAATCATGCCATGTTATATATATAGATTGCATGTTTTATATTTGCTTAACCCTTTGTAAGGCTTGTGGTTGAACCAAGGGAGTTTTGCCCCTTGGGATGTTTAGATAATTGATTTGGGCTAAGGGTGTGCCCTAGTTAGTGTGTATTTATAATTGTTATGTATTGCGTGGCCGGAGTTGTGCCCTCGTTGTAGTAATTGCGGTTGACGGCTGTGGACGCTGTCGTAATGCCGAAATTTTGATTGAATGTGTTGTTACTTGTTTACGGCCCGTGGGCGCCGTTATAATGTTGTTTTATTGTAGTTTAGACCCATGCTATGATTACCCTCCAACAAGCTTGATGTTTCGCCTAGCCCGTGTATGTTGTCTTGGCATATTGTTGCATGCTACTATTCCTGTATTCCTGTGCCTGAGCATTGCATGCATTTGATTGCTTTAGAAGCATTAGGCTAGGTGGTAGGCGATGGTTTCGATCGTCGATCCGGGGTTCTCGGGTAGCCCGGATCTAGCCCTAGGACCGGGGTTTGGGGTAGTCGAGGATTAGGACGTGAATGTGATCAATGATTATGTTTGATATCATTCGAAGATTATTAGATAGTCGGACTGGAATATTATATTGTTTGAGGTTTAGAGGTCGTGTCGTCTCTCCAATGCCAAGTGCTAAGGATGGATGTCGATGCGTTCTCGATGTGGGTCCCCAAGGCATGGAAATCCTGCTTGGATAAGGGTGATCCTGCATGTTACTGTTTCGTGGCCTCCTGGTAACATGTTCAGGAGAGAGGTTTCATGACAGGAGCCCTTGGGATATCGATAGGGTTATGGGACCCTTGGCATTCCTTAGACTTAGGCGGAGAGACAACACAGTTGTTGTTTTCCTCCCTTCAGTGTGCCGTAGAATAGCGTAGAACCCTACTGAGATTTGTTGCTCACTCCTACCTGGGCTGCATCGGCGATGCAAGTCGATGTAGTCCTTTCCTTTCAGGTGATCTTCTGGGTTTTGGCGCGCCGTTCTTGAGGTGATCGTGGACTTGGAGTTTCGAGGAGTACTTGACGATCCTGGAGTTTTCCCTTTTGTTAATAGTTGTACATCTGCAGTTTGATTAAATGTATAATTTTCCTCTTCGAGGATTTGATTATCTGTATTAATTTATGTGATGTGGGTTGGTGAAATTATTGTATAAATAGATGATGTACAAGAACCTGTGTCAGTAAGTGAAATAATAATAGTAGAATTGTTTTATTTATTGTTTTAAATCTGAGGTGAATTTGTAAATTGCACAGGGATCAAATTGAGGAAATACATGGGAAACTCTCGCCGTTTGATTTCAGAAGTAAGATTAGGACCCTCACGTCCCGGACCGGATGGGTTTTCTGGGTCAGGGCGTGACAAGTTGGATTTATGAAAGCTGAAATTTGAGATAGGCTAAAATTAATTAATGGCGTGGCAGTGAAGATCCAGTCAAACCGACTGGAGTGATGGATTAGTTTTGAGTCCGATCGGTCGCGCAGATGACATGAGAGGACCCGTACCTCCAACCCGGTCCGACCGCGTTAGGTCGAGTGTCTGGGTTGTGGTTTGGCTCGGTTGGCCTTGGGATGCGATCGGTTGATCGCATCGCTGTTTTGACCCCAGTGGCATGTTGGTAAATATGCTCCCTGGTGGTCAGTTTCACACCCGCGTTGCACACACTGCCTTTGATTGATGTATGTGTTTGATTAGAACCTTTAGGACGCTTCCGATCGGAAGATCGGAGCTCGATCGGGAGAGATCGAATCGGACGGCTGTGATCGTTTCTAGCTTTCTATATAAGCTCCTTCTTTCTCTTTCTTTCCTTCTTTTCCTTCTCTTGCCGTTCCCTTTCTTCTCTCTCTGTCATGTGGCTGAGCTAGGGCTTGGAGGCGCGGCTTTCAAGGAGCGGATTCCGGCGATTGGAGTTGGGGGATGCGTGGAGGAGCTGCCCTATCTCATCAAGTAGGTGTTTCTACCTCGATCTTGTGATCGGGTTCTCCTAGGATAGGTTTATTGTATTTTCGCTGTAGGAGTACTTATTAGAATGTTGTGTAGCTTGTTGCATATATGTTGTGGATGATTTCAAGTAATCCTACCTCGCGATTTCCGTATTTTTAACGGCTGAATCTTGTATTGTCGCCGTTTATCGGTTTTCGGCCGTTTTGACCTAAATTGGAGATTTAACAGTCGAAAATGTGATTTCTTAGCACCATTGGTTTCCCCATCATCTTTTATGTATGCTTGCAAAGTTTCATCAACTTCCAACTTGAATTGATCCTTGAAATCCAAGAAATTGGATTTTCGGCACTGTTCTGATGAACTGTGCCTAAGGCCCGACGGTCGATCGGTGGATCGTCAAGCGTTGATACGCTCTTTCGGGGCCTTACGGTCGACCGTCGGATCGACCGTTGCATCGTCCGTCAGGCTCTGTCGGGTTTTTGGGCTCCCACGGTCGATGCGTGGGGCTTTTCCCGTTTTTCATCCCGCCTCACGGTCGACCGTCGCATCGTCCGTGAGGCTCTGTTTCATTTTGGGCTTCCCGCGGTCGATGTACCGATCGACCGTAACCCATGTGGTTTTCCTCGTTTTGGCCTCCGGTCGACCGTGACATCGACCGTGGCCCCACGGTCGACCGTCGGATCGACCATCACATCGACCGTGGGCCTTTGAACATGTTTTTCTGGCATTTCTTGAACGGCTTTTAATTGTGATTGATCTTTAAACATGTTGGAAAGTTTACAACAGGATTTTGTAGAGTTTTCAAAGGATTTCTATCGAGTTTGAGGATTGATTCGAGTAATTTCCTTTTTGAGCAAATCTATGGTTTTGATTGCAACTAATACGTGTTGGGTTGTAGTCAAATGCTTCTTTGATTGCCTAACCATTAGCTAGCTATGAGTGCTAGTTAATGTCGAATTGTGGAACCTTAGCCTGTTGTCGGCGTGTGCCGAGGGCTATTGTATAACTGTAGCCAGTAACCTGCAGGGTAACTGTGGAACCTTAGTCTGTCAGGTGCAAGAGAGCACTGAAGACTATTGTATATCTTTATTTAATGCTTTGCTCAGATCTTTGTTTGGTTAGCATAAATTATCTGTATTTGAGGCCCTTGCTATGCTCACCCCTTTGGCTAGCTATAAACTATGCCTAGCCCTGTATAATTGATGACATCTTGTTGCATACTTATATCTCTTTTTCTGTGCCTGAGCATTGCATGTATCTTGTCTGCATTAGAGGCATTTGAGGTTAGGCGGGCGATGGGTTGATCGCCGATCCGAGGCTCTCGGGTAGCTCGGATCTAGCATTAGGGTGTGATTGTATAATGGAATCTCATGTGATTGAGGATTTTGCGATAGTTGACTCTAATCATTGCTTGAGGTTTAGAGGTCGTGTTTGTCTCCCAAGGCCAATGCTAAGGATGGTTGTTGGTGCCCCTGACGTGGTCCCCAGGCAGTGGCTTCCTGCTGGGTAAGGGTGATCTTGCATGTTACTGTTCCTTGGCCTCCTGGTAACATGTTCAGGAGAGAGGTTTCATGACAAGAGCCCTTGGGGTAGTCGGCAGGGGTTGTGGAACCCCGTGGCAGTCCTTAGACTTGAGCGGGGAGACAACACTGTTGTTGTTTTCCTCCTTTCAGTGTGCCGTAGAGTAGAACCCTACTGAACTTATCGCTCACTCCTACCCGGGCTGTGTTTGCAGGTGCAGATGCCAGTTCTTCTTCAGTAGAGCTGGCGAGATCAGCTTTTGGAGGCGCGACTACATCCAGAGGTGCTTGAGGTTGCTGGAGGATCGATTGTTGTACTTTGGCAGTTTTGTAAATTATAAACATCTTTCGAAGACTTTTGGATTATTGTATAATATCTTTCCTTGGAGAATTTTGTATCTAATGTTGAATAGTACAACTTGATGAATATATGAATTGAATTACTGTTTCACTTCTGGAATATAAATTGTTTAAGTTTATCCATATTTTTCGTTTCGTATCGCGCCAGTTGGAGATGAATAGTGTAGGAACCCTCACGCCTCGGCTCAGATGGGTTTTCTGGGTCGGGGTGTGACAACATCATCAGTACAGAATTTTGAGAAATTAGAGTTTAACCTCAGTTATGACTACTAATTCTGAGTTTAAGGTTTTCTGATATATAAAGGAGTTGTTCCAGTCGAAAATTATGATCTTTTGGACCACTTTTGGAGGAGAAGGCTAGGGTATTGAAGATGAAGATCTTTCCGCGGGGATCCTTCCCAACACCTATGGATCTTTCCCAGAAGATGAGTAACTAATTCATAAACTTAGGAATATGATGAAACTCTAGTGTAACTTTTGATTTCTTTGGTTTGATTCTTGTAAACGTCTTCTCAGCGTGATCTCATAAATATGGTTTTAATGATTAGAGATTTGAGGCAACAGAATTCCTTTAAAGTATTTCCAGTCGTATAAGCTTTCTATGATTGTTTATACAAATTTATGAGATGGTTTTCATGTGATTTATAGTTTGCTTTTGAGATAGGCTATGCTATGTTATGATAGGTTGTGCCAAGATCATTAGGAGTAGTATAACTTAAAGTAATCGTATGATCAAAGAAAACCTATGCCAAGAAAAATAGGCTATGCCATTAGTAACATAAATCTTATTTTAATCTGCTCGTGCCAGCGTTCTATAATAGCTCGACTGAAACAACACGGTCTCAACCAAATCTGCCTCTGCCAACTCTAACACATAGAGGGGGATTCCATGCACCATTGACCTATGTCAATCGATAAGTGAACTAACCTATGCATGATCACCCATCTAAAAGGTATAGCCCGAGGTTCGTAAGGGTCATCCGACGACCACAAATCATCAAAAATATCCGCACAACATATATCGACACTGACCACCTCATCCCGTGGCACAATAGTCTCCTAACCACACAAATAAAATGCCATAAAGGAGTTGCAACTACATGTGCCTTAATTGGAGGTAGAAGCCCTTGAAACTTATACTTGGCCTTCACAACCTTGGCCCAAAGTGACTCCGCGGGCTCCAAAAGCCTTGCAATTCCGTTCATGTTAAGCGCTTGCTGTCATCTGCATATATCCTTCAAACCAAGGCCCCCACGAGACTTATGTTTGCACACCTTATTCCAAGCCACAATCGACATACCCTTACGTTTACCATGCCAAAGAAACTGCTTAGAAGAGCTTCCACCTTCTTTGAAATCAAAACGGAGACGGGGACAATAAACATGAGAAAAAGAGGGATAGATTGAATAGCTCACTACACCAATGGCGCCAAGAACTTAACCGGCTTTGAACCATTTCGACAATAAAGTGAAAATCACTAACCTTCAACCTTATTAAATTTAAGGGAACACCACAATACTTCTAGGCCCCCCTTCTTCTCGAAGCCTAGATATTTAATAGTCTTTCGCATCCTTCATTCCAGAAAACTTGACACTAAACTTATCTGGATTCAACTCAAGTCCTAACAGCTTGTGAAACTTCAACAGTACATTCCTTAGCTTTCACGTCTCTTCATGGCCTTCCCTCGTCATGAACAAGCAGTCATCAGCAAAACGTAGGTGATTCATTGGTCCTAGCTTGATTGACATCAATTTCTCCACACTGTTGTTGATTGTGGTTGTGAGAGACATTGCTAAACTAGGCATCGTTTCTCAAACCATCATTCTTCGATATTAAACTCATACAAAAAAAATCTACCTTCGATATTAGCTAAGAACTAGGTCAATATCAGCTCCATTACTACAACACACATGGTCATTTCTAACCAACCTTTTATTTATTTTTTCTAAAATCAAATTTAATGTGTCAGGTAGTTGCAACATCACTTCGCATACAAACATATGCCTAGAAGAAACAATCTTTTCAAATTCAAAAAAGGTCAAATGACAAACAAGGAAAGAGATTTTGGAGGGTATATATATTATCAATAGTTTTGCAGAGGTATTTAAGCCAAGGAAAGAGATAAAATACATCTTTATAATCCCAATAATTGAAACTATAAGTTTCTTTCTCAATCTTAAAAGGAAATGGTTTATGGGTACTAAAACCCCATTCTTTTGGTGTCATGACACTCTTGATTGTGCACTTCTTATAAATATGTGGCTTTCTGTCATCAGAATTTTTGTAAAAATGTTCAAAATGAACCTCTCTTTGTGATAAAAGAGACTCCATCCATTTTCTTGGTTTATATACCGAAGTGGGATATTGACAATTATCCAAATATTTTTGTCTCAATTTTTCAGGATTGTCAAAATAGCACATATCCTGATGTTTGATATAAACCATCAGCTCATAAGCTGTTTTTGTGATCATTATCGGATTAGACACCACTTGGATAAAAATCCAAAACTAAAAATTAAAGAAATAAAATGTTCTCTTAATTTTTAGGGGAATTGAACGCTGACTCTAACGACCATGACGGACTCCATTGATACCGCTGGATAGAGAGAGGGAGAGAGTGGGAGATGGAGGAAGAGAGCATGCATGGAAGGGAGAAAAAGGGTTAGGCGACATGACCACACCCCACCGTCGGTAACAGCTACTACCGTTCGGGGCCGCCTAGGGCCTGCGGACTTCATTCAGATCCACCTGAGGGCCCCATCCGACACAATATTGTTCGCTTTTGACTCACCGAAGAAATATGGGAAAACTTCCCAGTACGTCACCCATATTTCTGTGGTGAGCCAAAAGCAGACAATATTGTGTCGGGTGGGGCCCTCGGGTGGATCCTGGACGGTGCATGCCCTGGACGGCCCCGGTCGACGGGGGCCGTTACAGATGGTATCAGAGAAGGCTGTAGGTTTGTTAGCCGGATTGTGCCAGCGAGGACGCTGGGCCTCTAAGGGGGATGGGTTGTGTGACCCGGGCTACTGGGTGTCGGTGTTCGCCTGGAGGGCGTGTAGCCGAACCAGGTAACCGGGTAAGCAACACCAGGTATATATAAGTATATTAGTAACCCTAATAAGACACAATGCGTTTTAAAGCAGTAATGATAGTGGTCCGTCAGAAAACTCCAAGGTTAAGCGGGCTTGACCCCGCAGACCCTGCGGGGGCGATTACACCGCCCCTTCTCATCCTCCATTTCTCATTAATCCCGCTGGCTAACCTCCTCCTACTCATCATCATCTTGCCTCTCCTCCACCCAAGAAAAAGAAGAAATTTGATCAATCTTTAGTCATATATCTGTTGTTCACATCAGGACTTAAAAAAAGACAAAGAAATCAATCAAAGTTTCTTTGGATAAAAAATTCGGTTCTCTTTCAAGGTTCATGAAATTGCAGAAAAAGAAAAGATAGAGAAGTGGAAAAGAGAAATTATCACTTGACAAACTTTGTGAATTTTTGTTGATGCGGCGATCGAAGAGGAAGATGAGATGGAGAGGGGGAGCAGGGGGTCCGGCGGCCATAATGTCATCATTAATCCTGATGTTCTTAATTGCTTAATTTGGTCCGAGAAACTCCGCCCCCATCCTAGGTTCCATTCTTGCTTGTCATTTCACTTTTCTTTTGAATTCTAGTTGAGTTATTATCTTTTGAAATCCACTTATCTTTTGATTTATCAATTGAGAGACACTTTTGTGTTTTTTTACAAAGCAGACCAAATTCATAAATTTAGGACCAAAATACCCCTCGTCAACTCTCTCTCATCATTTAATCCCACATGACACAAGCATGAGAGAGAGAGATATCTCTCTCTACATTAATATGTGACATCGTCCATCTTCTCTCTCTGTCGTTGATATCACTATATCTCCTTCCACTCTCTCTCTCTCTTAGAGTGGTTATCTTCGTCCTGTAATATAGAGCCCGAGATTGCCATCGACGTGGCGTCCGGTGGGAGAGAGGCGACTGTCGTTGTCGTTGTCATTGTCGCCGTCGTTGTCACCTATTAGAGAGAGGGAAGGAGGTTGCGGGAAGAGGGAGGAAGAAAGAAATTGTTATGGAAGAGAGATAACGAGGGAGGAAGAGAGTAGGAGAGAGTGGAGGGAGAGATTGGAGGGAGAGAGAGTGGATGTATTCCATTTTTTTATACGAATTCGTTCATTTTTTGACGAAATACTTTCATATTTCAAAGAATTCCTCCATTATTTTCTTTATTGTTCGTCTTTGTGTAATAAATAGAGGCGAGGAGGATGCGGGAAGAGGGAGGAAAGAGGAAATTGTTAAAAAAGAAAGAGAGCGAGGGAGGAAGATAGTGGGAGAATGTAAGGAATCTTTCAATTTGTAAGTGATGAATCCTTCAATTTTTAAGTGAGGAATCATTTAAATTTTTAATGGATACTTCAAGGAAGATGAGAGATGGAGGTTGGGTGGAGAAAGGGAGGTTGGAGAGAGAACGAGGAAGTGAGAGAGGGAGATTGGGTGGAGAGATGGAGCTTGTAATGGATTTCACTCTCAAGCTTTAGAGAGAGAGTGGATGGAGAGAGATGGAGAGAGATGGAGAGAGAGAGAGAGAGGCAGAGAGAGGGGGGGCGAGAGTGGAGGGAGATAGAGAAATAGAGGAGAAAGCAGGAAGAGAGGAGGCGACGGAGATGAGAGTAAGAGAAACACAGGAGAGAGCAGGAGGGGAGGAGGAGCCAGAGTCAGAGGGGAGGAGGCGACCGAGAAGAGAGAGAGAGAGAGAGAAACTAAGGAGAAAGCAGGAGGGGATGAGGAGCCGAAGAAGAGGGGAGCCGGAGCCAGAGGGGAGGAGGCGACGGAGAATAGAGAGAGAGAAACAGAGGAGAAAGAAGGAGGGGAGGAGGAGCCGGAGAAGAGGGGAGGAGAGGAGGAGAGGGGGAAGAGCTGGAATCGGAGGAGAGGAGCTTCTGGAACTCAGCACCAGCAATGGTGACCTTCATGAAACTCATCGGATGCTCGATCGCATCCCCATCCAGGAACAACTTCAGTAGGTTGTTGGAAACGTTAACGGAGAGAGAGAGGTCGGGGAGAGAGAGAGAGAGAGAGGTTGAGGGGGGGGGAGAGAGAGAGAGAGAGGTCGGGGGGGGGGGGGGGGGGGAGAGAGAGAGGGAGAAAGGTTGCTATTGACGGATGAGAGAGGTCGGAGGGAGAGAGAGAGGTCGGGGGAGAGAGAGAGAGGTAGGGGGAGAGAGAGAGGTCGTTGTTGATGGAGAGAGAGAGGGGAGGGATGGAGCCGGTGGCGAAGCATGGATCTGGGGAGCAAGAAGAAAAGCTGCCCGGGGAGGAGCTCCTCTTCCTGCGGGACGGACCGGTCCGTCGAACTCCATTTCGTAGGCGTCACACACGAAGCACATTGACCCAAACTCCTTGTCGACAACATACGATGCCCGCACCGGGCGGTCGAACTTCTTGTTGTTTGTGATGATGGGTGACAGCTGGAGTTATTGAGAACAGGGTGTGAGAGTAGGAATTTACTTTTTAAGTCAACCTCTCTCTCTCCCCGACCTTTCTCTCTTCCGTCGACGGCGACCACTGATATCGCTCAAATGTGTCACAACATAACGGTGCAATGCAGCATAAGATAAGAGAGGTCGAACCCACAGAGAGACAAGCAGAAAACATCCAAAATGCAAATAACAATGAATTAAAGACAAACGAGAACTTAAGAATTAACTAAATTAGATCAAAGGATTTAATTATAATGTAAGGTTAACTAAAGATATCAGGATTTTGATAAAGCTAGGTATCGGGAATCACTTCACTCGGACTTAGGTTCTTCTTCTACCAACGGTTCATTCAATACTCAGTTAAGGGATTCACATCCCAATCACCTTAATCGGAAGATATGGAATTATGAATCTAACAAAATATATAAATGTCTCTTCCTTCGATTAATTCTTCCTTATTATAGTTCTAACTTCATCCACCCCAAACCTAAGAATATATGATACCGGCTGTCACTACAGGCAACGTATAGCAAAAGTTCATCAGGACAAAGCCCTAACTCTATCTTACCATATCTCTAAGAATACACAATACCAACTCTCACAATCGGCAATGCATAGCAAAGATTTCACGAGATAAAGTAGGTAAACAATAGATAAAACTATAGGATTATAAGATCGTGAAAGAAGCATGACTGGATTCAAAATATTAATCACCCACATATGAATATATAATCTGGAAACAATCTTTGAAAATTCAATACATAGAAAAGAGTTTAACAATAAAGATTAAAACTATGAACCATGATGAAGAAGAAACTCTAATCCTCGCTAGATCATCCGTCCGCCATGCCCGCGGATTACTCGACCATGGATGGAGATACTTCCTCCTTAAAAAAAGGGTAGAAAAAGTCCTCTAAAAACATCCAAGAACTCCCCTTATATATGGACATGAAACCCTAGCTTTTATTTCAGCCTTTGGATTAAATCTGATGGCTCGTATTCAGATCCGCCCGGCAATGGATCGATCCTCTGAATGCCAAGGATCGATCTTCTTCTTCTCTATTTTTCCGTAACCTGGGTCGCCCGAGTAAGATCGATCTTTGTAAGGCAAAGGATCGATCCTTTGATATCAAAATCTTCAATTTCTGGCTTCACCCAAGGAAGATCGATCCTTTGATAGCAGCATGATCGATCCTTCTTAGTAGGATGGATCATTCTCAGGAGAAAGATCGATCCTTCTCCTCAATATTCTCGAGTGAAAGGAGGATTGATCCTTCTGTGATCATCTGAAAAGTATGCGTTCTGTCAGGTCTGTCTGCATAAAAGGATCGATCCTTTTAGGGAACATGATCGATCCGTCTTTCCTGAGTATTTACTGTTTTGCCATCCAAATTGCGCCATTGGTAGTTGTCACACCCCGACCCAGAAAACCCATCAAGGACGAGGTATGAGGGTTGCTATCACTATTCATCTCCAACTGGCGTGATACAATGCGAAAAAGACGGATAAATTTAAACAATTTATATTCCAGAGGTGAAACAGTAATCCAATCATAAATACATCAAGTTGTAATATTCAACATTAGATACAAAATTCTTTATCAAACTCCCCCAAGGGAAAGATATTATACAATAATCCAAAAAGATCCTCGAAGATGTTTATAATATACAAAACTATCAAAAGTACAACAGTTGTCCTACAGCAACCTCAAACACCTCTGGACATAGTCGCGCCGCCAAAAGCTGATCCCGTCGGCTCTACTGCTGAAGAACAAGCGCCTGCACCTGCAAACGCAACCCGGGTAGGAGTGAGCGATAAGCTCAGTAGGGTTCTACTCTACGACACACTGAAGGGAGAAAACAACAACATTGTTGTCTCCCCGCTCAAGCCTAAGGAATGCCACGGGGTCCCACAACCCCTATCGACTCCCCAAAGGGATCCTACTCTTCTCAACCGACCACGCAGGGAACATCAACCAACACACTGGATGGAAAAGAGCCAGAACCAGTAGGATCACCGTTACCCAACAGGAAACCACTATCTGGGGACCATGTCAAGGACATCGACAACCATCCTTAACACTTAGCCTTGGGAAGACAACACGACCTCTAAACCTCAAGCAAAGATCACAACCAACTAGCGTACATCCTCAATAATGTGAGATTCTGATTAAACAATCACACCCTAATCCTGACTACCTAGCCGTGCTCGTAAGGCTAGATCCGAGCTACCTGAGAGCCTCGGGTCGGCGATCAACCCATCGCCCGCATAACCTGATATGTCTCTAATGCAAACAAGATGCATGCAATGCTCAGGCACAGATAACGAGATATAGGCATGCAACAGCATGACGATAATCATATAGGGCAAGGCATAGCCTATAGCTAGCCAAAGGGGTGAGCATAGCAAAGGCCTCAAATACAGATAATCTATACTAACCAAACAATGATTAGCACAAAGAGATAGACATAGATATACAATAGTCTTCAGTGCTCTCCTGCACTTGACAAACTGAGGTTCCACAGTTACCCCGCGGTCCCAGCCGGTAACTGGCCAACATTTATACAATAGCCCTCGGCACACGCCGGCAACGGGCTGAGGTTCCACAATATCTCGTTAGCTAACACTCATAGTTAGCTAACGGCTAAGGAAAGCTATAAGCATTTAAACTACTATCAACCAAGTCTTAAAATGCGAGACGACAAGTGAATTCGCCAAAAAGATAAGTACGCGGTTCGATTCTCAATCTCGATAGAAATCCCTCGAAAATCCCGCGAAAACGACGTGTATGCTTCCTAACATGATTCGAGATCTATCATGAATGAAAACCAATCAAAAGAAACCAGAAAACACAGCTCAGTGGCCCACGGTCGATCCGACGGTCGACCGTAAGACCACAGTCGATGCCACGATCGATCCGACGGTCGACTATGGGGTCAAACGAGGGAAATGCATAAAGACCACGGTCGATCGGTGTATCGACCCTGGGAAGCCCAAAACGAGACGATGCGACGGTCGATTCGACGGTCGACCGTGAGGCGGAAAGGAAAAGAAGAAGGAACCACGGTCGATCGGGCCATCGACCGTGGGAGGCCAAAAACGCGACAGAGCCCGACGGTCGACCGTCAGGCCTGAAAGAAGCGTATTAACGGTTGACGGTCGATCTACCGATCGACCGTCAGCCCCATGGCACAATCTCTCAGAACAGTGCCGGAAATCCAATTTCTTGGATTTGAATGATCAAATCATGTTGGAAGTTGATGAAACTTTGCAAGCATGCGTAACCAACGATGGGGAAGCCAATGGTGTGAAGAAAACACGATTTTGATTGTTAAATCTCCTATCTAGGTCAAAACGGTCGAAAACCGACAAAACGGCGATAATACGGAAATCAGCCGTTAAAATACAGAAATCACAGTAGGAAAACTCAAAGCAAGCTATAACACACATGCTCCAAATTACACAACATTCTAACATGTATTTCTACAGCGAAAACACAAGAAACCTATCCTAGGAGAACCCGGTCATAAGATCGAGATAGAAACACCTACTTGATAAAGCTGGGCAGCTCCTCCACGCATCCCCCAAGTCCGATCGCCAAGATCCGCTCCTCGAACGCCAGGCCCCGAAGCCCTAGCACAGTCGGTTGGAGAGAGGAAGAGAGAACGACAGGAGAAGAAAGGAGAAGCCAGGAAAGAGAGAGAAAAGAAGGCTTTAAATAGAAAGCTGGAATCGATCACAGCCATCCGATTCGATCTCTCCCGATCGAGCTCCGATCTTCCGATTGAAAGCGCCCTTAAGGTTCTAATTAAACACATACACCAATCAAAGGCAGTGTGTGCAATGCGGGTGTGAAACTGACCGTCAGGGAGCGTATTTACCAAAATGCCACTGGGGTCAAAACAGCGATGCGATCAACCGATCGCATCCCAAAGCCAACCAAGCCAAACCACAAACAAGACTCTCGACCTAAAGTGGTCGGACCGGGTTGGAGGTACGGGTCCTCACAGTACTAATATTGCCGTAACTTCCTCTAGAAAACTCGGAATCACGAACCGTAAAATTATCCAGAAACTAGACTTCCAAAGCTTTCAAACCATGTATAGCACATCATCTGGTTCCTTCCAAGAAGGTACAGTTTTGGCGTTAAAGACCCATCTTTGCTTCAATTTCCTGCATAATAAAAATAACTTTGTGAAACAACATATACGGACGAAATCATCTATATTAATCACGAAAACTCAGCAAATAAGCTGCTCTTAGTCATGTTCAGAGTGTACTTTCATGCACTCATCAACCACTCTCTCTCTCTCCCCCGCCCCCTCCCTCTCTCTCTCTCTCTCCCCCCTCCCTCTTTCTGTCTCCCCTTCCTCTCTGTCTTCGTCAATGGTAACCTCTCTCTCCCCCCCGAACTCTCTCTCTACCCCCGGCCTCTCTCTCTCCCCTTCATCCATTGCTCTCTTTCCTCGACCTCTCTCTCTTACTCTCCCCCCGACCTCTCTCTCTCGCCCAGACCTCTCTCCCTCCCTCTGACCTCTCTCCCTCCGTCAACGGTGACCTCTCTCTCTCCCCGACCTTTCTCTCTCCCCCTGACCTCTCTCTCTCCCCCCAACCTATCTCTCTCTCCCCTCGACCTCTATCTCTCCCCCCCCCCCGACTTCTCTCTTTCCGACAACATCTCCGGGAACCTGCTGAAGCTATTCCTCGATGGGCTTGAGATCGAGCATCCGATCAGGTTCATGCAGGTCGCCATCGCTGGCGTCGAGTTCCAGAAGCTCCTCCTGTCACACCCCGACCCAGAAAACCCATCCGGGCCGAGCTGTGAGGGGAAACCTACGCTATTCATCTCCAGCTGGCGCGATACAATACGAAATTAAAGAAAACTTAAACAATGTATTCCAGAGGTGAAACAGAAATTCAATTTGCATAACATCAGTTGTACTATTCAATATTTGATACAAATCTTCCAATGAAAGAATATTATACATTAATCTCAAAGCCCTTGAAATGTACATGATTTACAAAATATGTCAAAAGTACAACAATCGATCCTCCAGCAACCTCAAGCACCTCTGAATGTAGTCGCGCCACCAAAGCTGATCTGCCGGCTCTACTGAAGAAGAACTGGCGCCTGCACCTGCAAACGCAACCCGGATAGGAGTGAGCGATAAGCTCAGTAGGGTTCTACTCTACGGCAAACTGAAGGGAGGAAAACAACAACAGTGTTGTCTCCCCGCTCAAGTCTAACGGATGCCACGGGTCCCATAACCCTATCGATGTCCCAAGGGCTCCTGTCATGAACCTCTCTCTTGTCCAAGTTACCAAGATCACCCTAAGCACTAACAGGGGAACAGTACCATGCAGGATCACCCTTACCCAGCAGGGATACCACTGCCTGGGGACCACGTAGGGAACACATCGATTGCATCCTTAGCACTTGGCCTTGGGAGACCAACACGACCTCTAAACCTCAAGCACTGATCAGAGTCAACTAGCGTGCATCCTCAATCACAAAAGATTCTGATCAACCATCACCCTAATCCTGACTACCCAGCCGCGGTCCTAATGGCTAGATCCGAGCTACCCGAGAGCCTCGGATCGGCGATCAACCCATCGCCCGCCTAACCTCAGATGCCTCTAATGCAAACAAGATGCATGCAATGCTCAGGCACAGATAACAAGATATAAGCATGCAACAAGATGTCACTAATCATACAGGGCTAGGCATAGCTTGCAGCTAGCCAATGGGTAAGCATAGCAAAGGCCTCAAATACTGAATAAATATGCTAACCAAACACACATCTGAGTAAAGCATGAATACAGATATACAATAGTCTTCAGTGCTCTCTTGCACCTGACAGACAAAGGTTCCACAGTTACCCCGCAGGTAACTGGCCACATTTATACAATAGCCCTCGGCAACCGCCGGCAAGAGGCTAAGGTTCCACCAATCCTCATTAGCTAGCACTCATGGCTAACTAATGGTGAGACAATCAAAGAAGCATTTAACTACTATCAAACATGTATTAAATGCGATCAAACCATAGATTTGTCTAAAACAGGAAATACTCGAATCGATCCTCAAACTCGATAGAAATCCCTTGAAAACACTACAAAATCCATTTAAAAGCTTCCCAATATGTTTAAAGATCAATCAAGAATGAAAGCCATTTGAGAAAGACCAGAAAACACTGTTTAAGGGCCCACGGACGATGTCACGGTCGATCCTCCGATCGACCGTGAGGCCACGGACGATGTCACGGTCGATCCACCGATCGACTGTGAGGCTAAAACGAGGAAAACCACATGGGCGACGGTCGATCGGCCCATCGACCGTCGGGAGCCCAAAACGAGACAGAGCCTCACAGACGATGCGACGGTCGATCCGACGGTCGACCGTGAGGCAGGATGTTAAAGAGAGAGAGCCCACGGTCGATCGACCCATCGACCGTAGGAGGCTAAAATCCCGATAGAGCCTGACGGTCGATGCGACGGTCGATCCGACGGTCGACTGCCAGGCCCAGAAAACGCAAATCAACACTTGACGGTCGATCCCCCGATCGACCGCCGAGCCCCGAAGGAGCATAACTACGTTTGACGATCGATGCACCGATCGACCGTCGAGCCTCAGGCACAGTTCCTCAGAACAGTGCTGGAAATCCAATTTCTTGGATTTCAAGGATCGAATCAAGTTGGAAAACAATGAAACTTTGCAAACATGTGTAATTAACGATGGGAAATCCAATGGTGCAAAGAAATCATATTTTTGACGGTTAAATCTCCAATTTAGGTTAAAATGACCGAAAACCGATAAACGGCGAGAATACGAAAAACCAGCCGTTAAAATGCCGAAGTCGCGGGGTAGGAATACAAGAAACAAGCCACATCACATGTGCTACAAGTTACACAACATTCTAATAAGTATTCCTACAGCGAAAAGGCATAAATCCTATCCTATGAGAACCCGATCCAAAGATCGAGGTAGAAACACCTACTTGAAGAGATAAGGTAGCTCCTCCACGCATCCCCCAACTCCGATCGCCGGAAGCCGCTCCTCGAAGTCCACCCTCCGATGCCCTAGCACCTAGCCGAAGGAGAGAGGGAGAAGAGAGAACGCAGGACAGGAAATGAAAGCAAGAGAGAGAGAGAAGAGAAAGGGTTTAAATAGAAAGCTGGAATCCATCACAGCCGTCCGATTTGATCTCTCCCGATCGACCTCCGATCTTCCGATCGGACGCGCCCTAAAGGTTCTAATCAAACACATACATCAATCAAAGGCCATGTGTGCAATGCGGGTGTGAAACTGACCACCAGGGGGCATATTTACCAAAATGCCACTGGGGTCAAAAACAGTGATGCAATCAACCGATCGCATACCAAGGCCAACTGAGCCAAACCACAAACCCAGGCCCTCGACCTAACGCAGTCGGACCAGGTTAGAGGTACGAGTCCTCACAACCTATTACCCTTAAAGAAATTTCGTCACGAAATTCAAGGGTAGGGCCGGAAAAGAAGAACCAACTAGTCCTAGTGGCACGAACGCCCACACAACGGATACTACCTGCTGGGTCAAACAGTCGGGGAACTCCTGGCACATGCGATCCCCCTGCTCCCACGTCAAGCTCTCTGCACTACCATGCCTCTATCTGATCATCACAAACGGTACCGATCTGCATCTCAGCATCTGCTCTCGTCTGCCCACAATCTGCACTAGCTGCTCTATGTAGGCGACCTCCTCCTCGACTACAATGTCGTCATGTCTGATCATGTGGGATGGATACTGACTGTACTTCCTCAACATCGAACATGTGGCGGTAGGACACGCAACTGACAAGTGCGTAACTAGATCCGATCTGTAAGCAAACCCTCTGTCGCCAACTGCGAGCTCTAACGGCTGTCACCTCTGATCTGACCTGCACTGACCTTTCTACCTCAAAAGGTGCAACGCCGGTGCTGAGCCGTCAACTGCGAAAGTAGGCAAACTCCGCTATGAGGATGTGCTCTCGTCGTCTGACGTCTGCATCAACAATACGTGCTCTAAGCATGTCACCATGGATCTGAAGGGTCCTCTCTGACTGTCTGTCCATCTGTATCGCGAGATGCTGTGCTAGAAGTCAACGCTATGACCATCGGCTCCTAAGAGCTGTACTAGACTCAAGTCTGTGATCCTGGAATCATGACCTGAAGTGACGAGAACTGAAGCATCACACCATCTGATCACCTCCCTGATATGTGGACTGCTACGTGGCACATGTACTCATCTCACAAGGTATATGTGCTGAACTGACCTCTGCATCGGGTCTCTAGATCCGACCTCCAAATCTGATCCTGAATCTGATATCTGCATCTGACGCCAACCAAGCTGACGACGAAACCCATGATATACCTCCATGCCTCCTGAGTGAACAACAACAGGAGAGGAGTGAACCTCACGTGGGATGTCCTCGTGCAACTCTGGATGTGCTACTCCACCACTGGAGTACAATCAACTGTCTGCTAAGGTTGTCAGGAATCTCTACAGGCTCGATGTCATCATCGCTCCACGCCGTCATGGTTCTAGTGCTGACTCTCGGAGTAGTGTTGCCTCGGCCTCCACCTCCTCTGGCCTCTGCTCTCTACCAACTCTGACTGGTCCTCTACACGAAGGAACCTTCAGGAACACTCTGTCAGGAACTGAGAACTCCAAAGATCATCGCCTCTGACCAGAGTAGCTCTCTCGTCTGCTCTGTGCTAATCCCCCTGAGGATTACCTCAACCAAACTCGGTTGAGCAATCCGAAGAACGACACGGACTGTCGTGCTACCCCTAGAATGGCACTGCATCTGTCTGGACCGATGGCTGCTGAACTCGGCAAACTCCAACAAGGGAAGAGGCTCCTCTGAGCTGCCTCTTGCAATCTGGTGATGATGTCCGCCATGGTGTGCTTCTGCTCCCACTCTGACACAGTAAGGGAGTCTGCAATAGATCTGCCAGATCTGCAACACTGCTAACGAAGCACAACCTGCGATCTGCTGACGCTGTCCAGCTCTCAGTCACGTGCTCGGTACCAACCGCAACATGGATCTCCACGAGCTCCGGATATATACCCTGGGTCTATATCACTCTGGCTGGGAGAGCTGGGATGTTGCAACCACCAAACGGAAAGTCATCAGGAATCTGATCCTCGAAATCCGATCCGACTGACTGTCTGCCTCCGATGAGCTGACAAACCCCCAAATCTTCTCTAGCCTCTGTAACAACTGCTGGGGGCTATTACCCTTAAAGGCACTGACGCAGTGACTTTAAGGCAAAAGCTCCGGTCTCCTGGCCACTCTGGTCAAAGGTCCCGCAGTCTTGGAGATGCCGCTACTGAATCTCAAACACCGTCTTCAGCCTCGGCTGCCGCACCTCTGTGTCAAGCCCAGCTGAATCAATCGATCTGCCTACCGCTGAGACTGCCTGTCGGTCGAAACCTGCCTCTGAAGGCCAACACCTCGAACTGGAGCCAAATAACGCCGATACACCCTCGGTAGCTGCGATGCAAACACCAACCATCGCTCGTGCTCCTCCTCAACGTGCTAGCAAATATGATGCCGTCGACGACGCCACTGCAACTGGTCAGGATACGGCCTGAAGATCTTCAACATCACATCTGTACAGGTTGCTGGTGCGTTCGTCAGACCAAACGGCATCACTGGACACTCTGTGCTGCAACACTGTCCAGCTTCCTGACGCCTATGCATCTCTGGAGGGAACCATCCATGACGAGAACCGAAACACCCTCTGAGGCAACATACCTGGGCGAATGAAGTCCCGAGCTACCGACTCGGCCGACTGAGTCCTCGACTCTCCAAACACTGCTAGCACCCTCGTGCAAACTCGCAATGCTCAACAACGCCCAAAGGAACCTCAACCTCGAATTCGGTGTCCCGCGAAGGCGACAATCAGAAAGCTCCTCAGAAGGGACAGCTGTACAAACAACAACAACAAAACGCGAGGGGAAGCTGCTCTCCAGAGCACCCTCAAAAACAACGGGGAGGAAGTTCACCACAAGCCGGTGAACAACCCCAGCTCTCGACAAGCAGAAGGATCGCCGAACCGCGATCTTCAACGAGAGCAAAACAACACCGTCAGATGTACCCACGACACCTTCCCACGGCCAAAGAAGCACAACCCAGTGCGCAACCAACCGAGGAAGCCGTCGAACCCCAACGTGTACCACACGTGGGCGACGGACACCTAGAGGTTCCCAACCTCTAGGAAACACCCCGACAAGAGCAACCAACCCAAGCTCTTGTCCCAATCGGTGCCTACTCCCAAAGCCACACCCGACTCCAATCCCAAGCCAACAAGGCTACACGGGGACGAGTCACAAGGGGAAAACACCCAGCACCACAAGAAACCACGAGCCGCAAGACACTCCAAAAGTTGAAGGCTGAAGCTGAAAGCTGAAAGACGAAGCCGGCGGCTCCGAAACTGGCTGCTGCTGAAGCTACTATCTGGAATCTGAATTCCCGCGTCTGCCCAAGGTACCTGCCCCAACTGAGGCAACAATCCACCGCTCTGGCCCACGCCGTGTGTCACGCCCGACTGCTCTGCGGTGAACGCCCAGCGTCCCTCGCAACCAACACCGTCGGCGGAAAAGACCCACAACGGCTAGCACTCGAGCACCCGGTGGAACACCTCTCAGTATGGCGGTCCAGGCTACCTCTCAAAGGACCGGCACGACGCTGCCATGGTTGTCGCTGATGCTAAAACCTCTGCCTCTGCCAACGGCCAACCCTGAAACTCACCACGACCACCGGCCAACTGCCCGGTGTCAACCCTCAAGTCACCTGTCCCAGTAGCTAGTACACAGTCCAGGGTGCACCCTGCTATCGCGCTAGCCTACCGAGCCAGATGAACCAGCCAACCCACGTGTGGCCACGTGGTGCGAGTACCCAGAACCAGAGGAGGGTACTCCCAACTGCACCACCCTCCAAGGGTAGATGCCAGAGAACAGTACGCGAACTGTTCTCAACACACAACCAACAATGCCCCTAGTGGCCCCGACAAGCGCCACTACGAATCGCTTCCTGGGAAGGCCAGAAAACAACAACTTCCCAAGCAAGCGATACTCCAGGATGTCCAAAACATCCGGGATCCGGGTCACCTCCTTCAATCAGTCCTCTACAGTCGAAGGATCTCCAACACCGTCTCTGAACCCTAGCAGGTTCATCTCTAGAGATTTCGAAAGTACAAAGATGACACACGTCCAATCCCTACTCGCTCGCCTCCAGCACGGGGGGAGACGCTGTCAGGTGAGGGAACGGACGACACCGATGCGCATGCACATCTCCCCCTGAGACGTCATGACGCAACCGGGAAATAGCAAAACACAACAGCAAACAGAAAGATAAGCACGTCACACGCAATCGCAAACAGACATGCAAAGATGTTCTAGACCTAGAACTATCCCATTCCACACTCAAAACCTTAACCGCAAGCCTAATCCTATCCCTGGGACCTACAGCCTGCTCTGATACCAAGTTGTCACACCCCGACCCAGAAAACCTATCCGGGCCGAGGTGTGAGGGGAAACCTACGCTATTCATCTCCAGCTGGCGCGATACAATGCGGAATTAAAGAAAACTTAAATAATGTATTCCAGAAGTGAAACAGAAATTCAATTTACATAACATCAGTTGTACTATTCAATATTTGATACAAATCTTCCAATGAAAGAATATTATACATTAATCCCAAAGCCCTTGAAATGTACATGATTTACAAAATCAGCCAAAACTACAACAATCGATCCTCCAGCAACCTCAAGCACCTCTGAATGTAGTCGCGCTACCAAAGCTGATCCGCCGGCTCTACTGAAGAAGAACTGGCGCCTGCACCTGCAAACACAGCCCGGGTAGGAGTGAGCGATAAGCTCAGTAGGGTTCTACTCTACGGCACACTGAAGGGAGGAAAACAACAACAGTGTTGTCTCCCCGCTCAAGTCTAAAGGATGCCACGGGTCCCATAACCCTATCGATGTCCCACGGGCTCCTCTCATGAACCTCTCTCTTGTCCAAGTTACCAAGATCACCTTAAGTACTAACAGGGGAACAGTACCATGCAGGATCACCCTTACCCAGCAGGGATACCACTGCCTGGGGACCACGTCGGGAACACATCGATTGCATCCTTAGCACTTGGCCTTGGGAGACCAACATGACCTGTGAGGACCTGTCCCTCCATCCCTGGGTCGACCGCCTGGGTCAGGCCCGTGGCTCGTTGTGGACCACAAAGGCAATTTGGTAAATTGCGCCTTGTCGGCTTGTTTCACACCCGCGAATGCACACACTGACCTTGTTTGTGTTAGTGTTTGATTAGAATGGCTAGGTGGACCCGAGATCGGAAGATTCGAGCTTGGGCTTGCGTTTTAGCCCAAGTTTTGCCTTCTTGGCAAAGGGGATCGATCTCCTTGAGAAGAAGATCGATCTTTCTGTTAAGAAGATCGATCCTCTTTGAGAAAAGGATCGATCCTCCTCTTCCAGCAAGTCAGGGCAGTTGGGTTTGCGAGGACGGCCGTCGTGGCCGTAGCTCTCCTTTGTCAGAGGAGAGGTCTTCTCCTTCACCTTCCCCGACCTCCCCCCACCTTCCCCGGCCTTCCGCTACCTTCTCCTTCTCTTCTCTTCCTCTTCTTCCTTCTCTTCTTCTCCCTTCTTTCTCTCTTCTTCCCGGTTCTGGTATGCTCTGTTTTTCTTCCGGCAGCCCACCTTCATCTCCTCCGTTCTCCCTTCTCCGGCCACCGTTTTGGGCGTTCTAAAGCTTGTTGGATCCGTGGCGACGAGAGGAAGCTCCCTGAAGTGGTTTGGAACCTTGTTGGTGATCAACTCGCGGGGAATCAGCCGAGGAAAGCGCTGCTAGGTAGGTGTTCTACCTACATGAGTTAATTAATGGGTTTAGTTAGCCTTCCCCCACCTTCCCCGGCCTTCCGCTACCTTCTCCTTCTCTTCTCTTCCTCTTCTTCCTTCTGTTCTTCTCCCTTCTTTCTCTCTTCTTCCCGGTTCTGGTATGCTCTGTTTTTCTTCCGGCAGCCCACCTTCATCTCCTCCGTTCTCCCTCCTCCGGCCACCGTTTTTGGCGTTCTAAAGCTTGTTGGATCCGTGGCGACGAGAGGAAGCTCCCTGAAGTGGTTTGGAACCTTGTTGGTGATCAACTCACGGGGAATCAGCCGAGGAAAGCGCTGCTAGGTAGGTGTTCTACCTACATGAGTTAATTAATGGGTTTAGTTAGATCTAGCCATTACATCTTGTTAAAATTATGCTGTGGGATGTATCTTATCTATTAGAATAACTGATTTAAGTTTCATGTTAATCAGTTGACATTTGAATAGGTTTTATCTATGATTAGTCTCGGATTTCTGATTTTCTGCTGTTCTTGAGAAACAGCCGGCTTGCGGCGAGATTTCCGGCTTGTATGTGTATGATCTTGGCTTTTAATACACGTAAGAGTTGTAGATCTCTTCGTTATCTTTCCATGCCATCTTAATTTGTATTTTTACGATTTTCCTACGAATTTTGGTGATTTTTCTCGTGGCATGCGACGAGGCTGGGCTGAAACCGGCATGAGCATAGGATCGATCCTACTACCCCAGGATCGCTCCCATGGCTGGCTGATGGAGTTTTATGGAGTTTTGGTTAGCCATTTTGAGTAATGGTTTCCCGTGAATCCAACCGTTGGATGATCCTGGATTTTGGATATGTTGATCCATGCATATACATCTACTGGTATCCAAGTTGGATCTTGAATCCGACGTCGTTTGGACGTCGGATCGACGAGGTCAACTGGCTGCTTGTAGAGAACATTTTGATGTTTTGAATAAGATATTATAAGCTCAGATTATAATAATATATTTTTACTCTTCATCGAAGTTTTCGGGGTTGCTTCCCGTTGCAGGAGTTCGCGATTGGCGGTCGTGGTACCGACGTAATGCCGGGACCCGCTGCGGATCGGCTGGCAGCGGTTGGTAGTACCGCTGCAGCGATCCTGTTAGACTTGTATGTTGCCTGATCATACTGTTGCATGCCTTATTTCTCTTATCTGTGTATGTTCATTGCATGCATTCTCTGTTGTGCATTAGTTGCATGGTTAGGGCGTGGGTGATTTGTGGATCGCCGTCCCGAGGCTGGAAGCTCGGATTTAGCCCTAGGACCGGGGTTGGGTAGCTTGGTCCAAGTTCGAATTGTGATGTCCAGTCAAACTTGATGATAGGCTTAGATGACTGGTACACATGTTGCTTGGTAATTATAGAGGTCGTGTCGGCCTTAAGTCGGATGCTGAGGTGTAGCCGGTGTTTCACTGTGTTGACCCTTGAGTAGAGGGGTTGCCTACTTAGCGGTGCAGTTTCTCGCCTGCAATGCCGGTACCTGCTTGTGGGCCAGCAGTGTTGTTTCCTGCTACTGAGTGCGACCAGACATGTGACCAGCTCGGCTGGAAGACCATGATCGTGGGCCTCAGGGACACGCGGTGGGGTTATGGGACCCCTGTGTACACCCAGGTCTTACTTGAGGGCGACACTTTTGTGTTCCCCTTTCTTCTGTGTGACATAGTGTAGAACCCTACTGAGCTTTATGCTCACTCCTACCCGGGCTGCGTTTTGCAGGTGCAGGCACCAGCTCTTCTTCAGTAGCCCCTACCGGGCAGGTGTTTAGTGGCGCGGCGGCGTCTGGCGGGGTCTGATGATCGGTGATTATCTTTCTGCACTTTGTTATAGTTAGTCTCCTACGGGAGTATGATGTATAAACTGTTGTAACCCCCATTTGAGGTTTTGGATTATTATACTATATTTGTTGAGGTTTAAATTTGTTGTAATATTCAGGGTTACTTATGAATTGAATTGTGAAATCAGTAAGTTGGGGGAACCCCTCGCCTTTATTTCCGCATTTAGTTAGGTTCCGGTTCGCGTCGCCCGGCCCGGTTGGGCTTTCGCGGGTCGGGGCGCGACAGCTTGGTATCAGAGCATAGGTTGTAGATCCCAGGGTTAGGATCAGGATACGGTTGAGATTGAGCGTGGAATGGGTTAGTTCTATGTCTAGAACATCCTTGCATGTCTGTTTGCGATTGCGTGTGACATGCTTATCTATATGTTTGCTGCTGTGTTTTGTTGCTTCCCTGTTGCGTCGTGACGTCTCAGGGGGAGATGTGCATGCGCACCGGTGTCGTCCGTTCCCTCGCCTGACAATGTCTCCCCCCGTGCTGGAGATGATCGAGTAGGGAATAGGACGTGTCGCCTTTATACTCTTGAAATCCTGAGAGGTGGACCTGTCGTGGTCCAGGGACGATGTTGGAGATCCTTCGACAGTAGAGGACTGATTGAAGGAGGTGTCCCGGATCCCAAATGTTTTGGACATCCTGGAGTATCGCTTGCTTGGGAAGCTGTTGTTTTCTTGCCTTCCCAGGAAGCGATTCATAGTGGCGCTTGTCGGGGCCACTAGGGACACTGTTGGTTGTGTGTTGAGAACAGTTCACGTACTGTTCTTTGGCACCTACCCTTTGAGGGTGGTGTAGTTGGGAGTACCCTCCTCTGGTTCTGGGTACTCGCACCTCGTGATGACACGTGGGTTGGCTGGTTCATCTGACTCGGTAGGCTAGGGCGACAGCAGGGTGCACCCTGGACTGTGCGTTAGCTACTGAGACAGGCGACTTGAGGGTTGACACCGGGCAGTTGGCCGGTGGTCGTGGTGAGTTTCGGGGTTGTCGTCCCTGCTTCTAGGGAACGGCAGGGTAGCCGTTGGCACAGGCAGAGGTTTCAGCATCAGCGACAGCCGTGACAGCAGCAGCGTCGTGCCGGTCCTTTGAGAGGTAGCCTGGACCGTCATACTGAGAGTTAGTCCACCGGGTGCTCGAGTGCTAGCCGTTGTGGGTCTTTCCGCCGACGGTGCTGGTTGCGAGGGGTGCTGGGCGCTTACCGCGGAGCACTCGGGCGTGACGCACGGTGTGGGCCAGAGCGGTGGACTAGTGCCTCAGTTGGGGAAGGTATCTGGGGCAGACGCAGGAGTTGGTAGCTTCAGCAGCAGCCAGTTTCAGAGCCGCCACCTTCAGCTTTCGGAGCTTCTCGCAGCTTGCGTTTTCCTTTGTGGCTCTGGGTTTCACCCTTGCGACTCGTCTCCATGTAGCCGCGCCGGCTTGGGACCTGAGTCGAGTGTGGCTTGAGAGTAGCCACCGATTGGGACAAGAGCTTGGGTTTGTTGCTCTTGTCGGGGCGTTTCCTAGAGGTTGGGAACCTCTAGGTGTCCGTCACCCACGTGTGGTGCACGTTGGGGTTCGACGGCTTCCTCGGTTGCGTCGGTTGGTCGCGCACCGGGTTGTGCTTCTTTGGCCCTGGGAACGTGTCGTGAGCACACCTAACGGCGCTGTTTCGCTCTCGTTGAAGATCGCGGTTTGGCGATCCTTCTGCTTGTCGAGAGCTGGGGTTTGTTCACCGGCTTGTAGTGAACTCCTTCCCCGTTGTTTCCGAGGGTGCTCTGGAGAGCAGCTTTCCCCTCGTGTTGTTGTTGTTTTTTGTGCAGCTATCCTTCTTGAGGAGCTTTCTGGTTGTCGCCTTCGCGGGACACCGAGTTCAAGGTCGAGATTCCTTTGGGCGGTTGTGAGCGTTGCGAGTTTGCATGTGGATGCCAGCAGCATTTGGAGGGTCGAGGACTCAGTCGGCCGAGTCGGTAGCTCGGGATTTCGTTCACCCAGGTGTGTTACCTCAGAGTGTGTTCCGGTTCTCATTGTGGATGGTTCCCTCCATACATGCATGGGCGTCAGGAAGCTAGCCAGTGTTGCAGCACAAGGTATGTGCCCGCTGCAGTGTAACTGTGATATGTTAGCAGTTGAGAGACTCATAGACCCCTTCAGAGTTTGACCTTCGCATCGACTACACCAACTGAGGATTCGGGATTGCGACATCCCGGAGGCAACCTTCCGTACGAGGTAACGACTGTACGAGTTCACAGTGATGCCGTTTAGTCTGACGAACGCACCAGCAACTTTCACAGATCTGATGTAGAGGATCTTCAGGCCGTACCCTGATCAGTTGCAGTAGCGTCCATCGACAGCATCCTATTTACTGGCGCGTTGAGGAGGAGCACCAGCGATATTTGGCGTTTGCATCGCAGCTGCCGAGGGTGTATCGGCGTTATTTGGCTCCCAGCGCGAGGTCTTGGCTTTCAGAGGCAGGTTTCGACGGACGGGCAGTCTCAGCGGCAGGCAGATCAATTGATTCAACCGGGCTCGACACAGATGTGCGACAGCAGAGGTTGAAGACGGTGTTCAAGATTCAGTAGAGGCATCTCCAAGACTGCGGGACCGTTGACCAGAGTGACCAGGAGACCGGAGCTTTTGCCTTAAAGTCACTGAGTCAGTGCCTTTAAGGGTATTAGCCATCAGCAGTCGTTAAAGAGGCTAAAGCAGATTTGGTGGATTTGTCAGCTCACCAGAGACAGACAATTAGTTGGATCAGATTTCAAGGATCAGATTCCAGATGACCTCCCCTTCGGTGTTTGCAGCATCCCAGCTCTCCCGGCCAGAGTGATATAGACCTAGGGTATATATCCGGAGATCGTGGAGATCCGTGTTGTGGTTGGTACCGAGCACATGATAGAGGGCTGGACAGCATCAGCAGATGGCAGGTCGTGCTTAGGTAGCACTGTTGGAGATTCGGCAAACCCATTACAGCCCATTCCAGTATCAGAGTGGGAGCGGAAGCACACCATGGCGAACGTCATCACCAGATTGCAGGAGGCTGTTAGGTAGGGTATGTCCCACTACTAGAGTTTTCCTTTTCCAGCAGCCATCAGTCCAGACGGGTGCAGTGCCATTCTAGGTGTAGCACGGCAGTTCATGCCGTTCATCCGATTGCTCAACCGACGTTGTTGAGGCACCATCCACCATCCCAGACGTCGTCAGACAGTTCTCAGGGAGATCAGCACAGAGCAGACGAGAGAGCTACTCAGGTCAGAGGCGATGATCTTTGGAGTTCTCAGTTCCTGATAGGGTGTCCTTGAAGGTTCCTCCGAGCAGAGGATCAGTCAGAGTTGGCAGAGAGCAGAGGCCAGACGAGGTGGAGGCCGAGGCAACCCTACCCCGATAGTCTGCACCGGGACCATGATGGCGTGGAGCGACGACGACATCGAGCCTATAGAGTTTCCTGACAGCTTTAGCAGACAGTTGATAGTACCCCAGAGGTGGAGTAGCAGATCCAGAGTTGCACGAGGACATCCTACGTGAGGTTCACTCCTCACCTGTTGCTGCTCATTCAGGAGGCATGGAGATAAATCAAGGATTTCGTCGTCAGCTTGGTTGGCACCAGATACAGAGATTAGGTGCAAAGATCAGATACAGAAATTAGATGCAGAGATCAGATACAGAGGTTAAGTGCAGAGATCAAATACAGAGATTGGATGCAGAGATCAGATCCAGAGACCAGATGCAGAGGTCAGGTCAGCACATATGAGATGAGTATGTGTGCCACATAGCAGATCACTCGTCAGAGAGGTGGTCAGACTACACGGAGTTCCAGTTTCCATCGTGTCAGACCGTGACCCCAGGTTCGCCAGCAGGTTCTGGCGGGACTTCCAGGAGGCAGTTGGCACGCTCCTGACTTTCAGTACGGCTTTCCATCCGCAGACAGACGGGCAGTCAGAGCGGACGATCCAGATCTTAGAAGACATGCTGAGAGCATGTATCCTCGACGCCGGAGGTAGCTGGGAGGAGCACGTCCCCTTGGTGGAGTTCGCCTACAACAACAGCTACCAGTCCAGTCTTGGAGTAGCACCTTTCGAGGCGTTGTACGGTAGGCCGTGTCGTTCCCCAGTGTGCTGGACAGAGGTTGGAGAGGCTTCACTCACCGGTCCAGACATCGTCAGGCGGTCGTCAGAGAGGTCAGTGCAGATCAGGCAGAGACTTCTGACGGCTCAGAGCCGGCAAAATAGTTAGGCAGATCAGAGGCGACGACCGTTAGAGATTGCAGTCGGCGACAGAGTGTTCCTGCGAGCTTCGCCGTACAGAGGATCCGTCAGGTTTGGCAGAAGTGGTGAGTTGGCGCCGAGGTTTGTCGGGCCGTTTGAGATCCTAGAGAGGATCGGCGAGGTAGCTTACCGCCTGGATCTTCCTCAGCACATGTCTGCTGTGCATCCGACGTTCCATGTGTCGATGCTGAGGAAGTATCACCCAGATCCGTCTCATGTCATCAGGGTGGATGACATCGAGCTTGAGGCAGATGCGACGTTCGTCGAGCAGCCAGTTCGAGTACTTGACCGGAGGGAACAGGTCTTGCGGGGCAAGACGATTCCCTTGGTCAAGGTACTGTGGAGACACAGAGGCACCGAGGAGATGACCTGGGAGCGCGAGGCGCGCATGCAGCAGGAGTTTCCACAGTTGTTTTCGTCTCGATGTACCTCTTGTCCTGTCTTCTAGTGTAACTGTTTTTCTGTTTTCGAGCCCTACCTTTATCGAATCTCGGGACGAGATTTCCTTTAAGGGTATTAGGATGTGAGGACCTGTCCCTCCATTCCTGGGTCGACCGCCTGGGTCAGGCCCGTGGCTCGTTGTGGACCACAAGGGCAATTTGGTAAATTGCACCTTATCGGCTTGTTTCACACCCGCGAATGCACCTACTGACCTTGTTTGTGTTAGTGTTTGATTAGAATGGCTAGGTGGACCCGAGATCGGAAGATCCGAGCTTAGGCTTGCGTTTTAGCCCAAGTTTTGCCTTCTTGGCATAGGGGATCGATCTCCTTGAGAAGAAGATCGATCTTTCTGTTAAGAAGATCGATCCTCTTTGAGAAAAGGATCGATCCTCCTCTTCCAGCAAGTCAGGGTAGTTGGGTTTGCGAGGACGGCCGTCGTGGCCGTAACTCTCCTTTGTCAGAGGAGAGGTCTTCTCCTTCACCTTCCCTGACCTTCCCCCACCTTCCCCGGCCTTCCCCTACCTTCTCCTTCTCTTCTCTTCCTCTTCTTCCTTCTCTTCTTCTCCCTTCTTTCTCTCTTCTTCCCGGTTCTGGTATGCTCTGTTTTTCTTCCGGCAGCCCACCTTCATCTCCTCCGTTCTCCCTCCTCCGGCCACCGTTTTGGGCGTTCTAAAGCTTGTTGGATCCGTGGCGACGAGAGGAAGCTCCCTGAAGTGGTTTGGAACCTTGTTGGTGATCAACTTGCGGGGAATCAGCCGAGGAAAGCGCTGCTAGGTAGGTGCTCTACCTACATGAGTTAATTAATGGGTTTAGTTAGATCTAGCCGTTATATCTTGTTGAAATTATGCTGTGGGATGTATCTTATCTATTAGAATAACTGATTTAAGTTTCATGTTAATCAGTTGAGATTTGAGTGGGTTTTATCTATGATTAGTCTCGGATTTCTGGTTTTCTACTGTTCTTGAGAAACAGCCGGCTTGCGGCGAGATTTCCGGCTTGTATGTGTATGAGCTTGGCTTTTAATAAACATAAGAGTTGTAGATCTCTTCGTTATCTTTCCATGTCATCTTAGTTTGTATTTTTACGATTTTCCTACGAATTTTGGTGATTTTTCTCGTGGCATGCGACGAGGCTGGGCTGAAACCGGTATGAGCATAGGATCGATCCTACTACCCCAAGATCGCTCCCATGGCTGGCTGATGGAGTTTTATGGAGTTTTGATTAGCCATTTTGAGTAATGGTTTCCCGTGAATCCAACCGTTGGATGATCCTGGATTTTGGATATATTGATCCATGCATATAGATCTACTGGTATCCAAGTTGGATCTTGAATCCGACGTCGTTTGGACGTCGGATCGACGGGGTCAACTGGCTGCTTGTAGAGAACATTTTGATGTTTTGAATAAGATATTATAAGCTCGGATTATAATAATATATTTTTACTCTTCATCGAAGTTTTCGGGGTTGCTTCCCGTTGCAGGAGTTCGCGGTTGACGGTCGTGGTACCGACGTAATGCCGGAACCCGCTGCGGATCGGCTGGCAGCGGTTGGTAGTACCGCTGCAGCGATCCTGTTAGACTTGTATGTTGCCTGATCATACTGTTGCATGCCTTATTTCTCTTATCTGTGTATGTTCATTGCATGCATTCTCTGTTGTGCATTAGTTGCATGGTTAGGGCGTGGGTGATTTGTGGATCGCCGTCCCGAGGCTGGAAGCTCGGATTTAGCCCTAGGACCGGGGTTGGGTAGCTTGGTCCAGGTTCGAATTGTGATGTCCAGTCAAACTTGATGATAGGCTTAGATGACTGGTACACATGTTGCTTGGTGATTATAGAGGTCGTGTCGGCCTTAAGTCGGATGCTGAGGTGTAGCCGGTGTTCCACTGTGTTGACCCTTGAGTAGAGGGGTTGCCTACTTAGCGGTGCAGTTTCTCGCCTGCAGTGCCGGTACTTGCTTGTGGGCCAGCAGTGTTGTTTCCTGCTACTGAGTGCGACCAGACATGTGACCAGCTCGGCTGGAAGACCATGATCGTGGGCCTCAGGGACACGCGGTGGGGTTATGGGACCCCTGTGGACACCCAGGTCTTACTTGAGGACGACACTTTTGTGTTCCCCTTCCTTCTGTGTGACGTAGTGTAGAACCCTACTGAGCTTTATGCTCACTCCTACCCGGGCTGCGTTTTGCAGGTACAGGCGCCAGCTCTTCTTCAGTAGCCCCTACCGGGCAGGTGTTTAGTGGCGCGGTGGCGTCTGACGGGGTCTGATGATCGGTGATTATCTTTCTACACTTTGTTATAGTTAGTCTCCTACGGGAGTATGATGTATAAACTGTTGTAAAACCCCTTTGAGGTTTTGGATTATTATATTATATTTGTTAAGGTTTAAATTTGTTGTAATATTCAGGGTTACTTATGAATTGAATTGTGAAATCAGTAAGTTGGGGGAACCCCTCGCCTTTATTTTCACATTTAGTTAGGTTCCGGTTCGCGTCGCCCGGCCCGGTTGGGCTTTCGCGGGTCGGGGCGCGACACGACCTCTAAACCTCATGCACTGATCAGAGTCAACTAGCGTGCATCCTCAATCACAAAAGATTCTGATCAACCATCACCCTAATCCTGACTACCCAGCCGCGGTCCTAATGGCTAGATCCGAGCTACCCGAGAGCCTCGGATCGGCGATCAACCCATCGCCCGCCTAACCTCAGATGCCTCTAATGCAAACAAGATGCATGCAATGCTCAGGCACAGATAACAAGATATAAGCATGCAACAAGATGTCACTAATCATACAGGGCTAGGCATAGCTTGCAGCTAGCCAAAGGGTAAGCATAGCAAAGGCCTCAAATACTGAATAACTATGCTAACCAAACACACATCTGAGTAAAGCATGAATACAGATATACAATAGTGTTCAGTGCTCTCTTGCACCTGGCAGACTAAGATTCCACAGTTACCCCGCAGGTAACTGGCCACATTTATACAATAGCCCTCGGTAACCGCCGGCAAGAGGCTAAGGTTCCACCATTCCTTATTAGCTAGCACTCATGGCTAACTAATGGTGAGACAATCAAAGAAGCATTTAACTACTATCAAACATGTATTAAATGCAATCAAACCATAGATTTGTCTAAAACGGGAAATACTCGAATCGATCCTCAAACTCGATAGAAATCCCTTGAAAACACTACAAAATCCATTTAAAAACTTCTCAATATGTTTAAAGATTAATCACGATTGAAAGCCATTTGAGAAAGACCAGAAAACACTGTTTAAGGGCCCACGGACGATGTCACGGTCGATCCACCGATCGACCGTGAGGCCAAAACGAGGAAAACCGCATGGGCGACGGTCGATCGGCCCATCGACCGTGAGGCCAAAACGAGGAAAACCTCATGGACGATGCGACGGTCGATCCGATGGTCGACCGTGAGGCAGGATGTAAAAGAGAGAGAGCCCACGGTCGATCGACCCATCGACCGTGGGAGGCTAAAATCCCGACAGAGCCTGACGGTCGATGCGACGGTCGATCCGACGGTCGACCGCCAGGCCCAGAAAACGCAAATCAACACTAGACGGTCGATCCACCGATCGACCGCTGAGCCCCGAAAGAGCATAACTACGCTTGACGGCGAGCCTCAGGCACAGTTCCTCAGCACAGTGCCGGAAATCCAATTTCTTGAATTTCAAGGATCGAATCAAGTTGAAAAACAATGAAACTTTGCAAACATGTGTAATTAACGATGGGAAATCCAATGGTGCAAAGAAATCATATTTTCGACGGTTAAATCTCCAATTTACGTTAAAATGATCGAAAACCGATAAACGGCGAGAATACGAAAAACCAGCCGTTAAAATGCCGAAGTCGCGGGGTAGGAATACAAGAAACAAGCCACATCACATGTGCTACAAGTTACACAACATTCTAATAAGTATTCCTACAGCGAAAAGACATAAATCCTATCATAGGAGAAGCCGATCCAAAGATCGAGGTAGAAACACTTAGTTGAAGAGATAGGATAGCTCCTCCACGCATCCCCCAACTCCGATCGCCGGAAGCCGCTCCTCGAAGTCCACCCTCCGATGCCCTAGCACCCAGCCGAAGGAGAGAGGGAGAAGAGAGAACGCAGGAGAGGAAAAGAAAGCAAGAGAGAGAGAGAAGAGATAGGGTTTAAATAGAAAGCTGGAATCCATCACAGCCGTCCGATTCGATCTCTCCCGATCTAGCTCCGATCTTCCGATCGGACGGGCCCTAAAGGTTCCAATCAAACACATACATCAATCAAAGGCCATGTGTGCAACGCGGGTGTGAAACTGACCACCAGGGGGCATATTTACCAAAATGCCACTGGGGTCAAAAACAGCGATGCGATCAACCGATTGCATCCCAAGGCCAACCGAGCCAAATCACAAACCCAGGCCCTCGACCTAACGCAGTCGGACCAGGTTGGAGGTACGAGTCCTCACACCTCCCCTCCGGCTCCGGCTCTTTCCCCTCTCCTCCTCTCCTCCACCCCTCCTGATTTCTCCTCTGTTTCTCTCTCTCTCTTCTCCGTCGCCTCCTCTCCTTCTCCTTTCTCCTCTGTTTCTCTCTCTCTCTTCTTTGTCTCCTCCTCCCCTCTGGTTCCGGCTCCCCTCTTCTCCGGATCGTCCTCCCCTCCTGCTCCCTCCCCCCCTCTCTCTCCTCCCTCTTCCTCTGTTTCTCCCCTCTTTCCATCCCCTCTCCCTTTCTCTCCTCCCTCTTCCTCTGTTTCTCTCCTCTTCCTTGAAGTATTTCTTAAAATTTGAAGGATTCTTTGCTTAAAATTTTGAAGGATTCATCACTTAAAAAAGAAGGAATTCCCTCCTTCCTTCTTCCATGACGCTCTCTCCCCCTCTCCCTCTCCCTCGCGGCCTCTCGGCGCCCCTTCACCCTTCCGCGGCCCACACTATCGGCGACCTCGCCTGCGCCGCGCCTCCTGACGCCCTCGACCACCACCACTCTCCCCCCAACGCGCTTCAGTGAGGAGATTGGGAGAGTTGGATTTTGAGAAGGGACTAGGACTAGAACTTGGATGGGAGTCCAGCTAGGAGAGGAAGGGGAGGAAAGAGGATGGATCAGGGAGGGTGGAAAGGAGGAGGGTGGCTAGCAAGGTTGTTGGCGGGGCAGGTGGCGGCCGGAAGCCGCAGTAGGTGGCTAAGCCCCCGCTATCTCAGGCGAGGGTGGTGCAAGGGTGGGAGCAGTCGGATGCGAGGAAGAGAGGGAAGGAGGCTGCAGGAAGAGAGACTAAGGAGGAAGAGGAGAAGAAGAGGGAAGAAGAAGAGGAGGGGGGAGGGGAGGAAGTGGGGTGACATGGCAAACCGGATGACGTGGCCAGAGGTACTGTGAGACCCGGGGTACTGAGTGTCGGTGTTCGCCTGGAGGGCGTGTGGCCGACCCAGGTAACCGTGTAAGCAACCCCACTTATATATAAGTATATTAGTAACCCTCATAAGACATAACGCATTTTAAAGTCGTGATGGCAGTGATTCGCCAGAAAACTCTAAGGTTAAGCGTGCTTGCCTTGGAGCGGTCCCGGGATGGGTGACTGTGAGGACCCATCCCTCTCCTCCTGTGGCTCGTTGTGGACCGCAAGGGCAATTTGGTAAATTGCACCTTGTCGGCTAGTTTGACACTCGCGCGTGTGCACACACTGACCATGTTTGTGGTAATGTTTGCTTAGAATGGTTAGTGGGACCCGGGATCGAAAGATCCGGGCTTGGGCTTGAGTTTTGGCCCAAGTCTAGCTTTCTGGACAAGTGGGATCGATCCTCTCTAGCTAAGAGATCGATCTCCTTGTGCCAAAAAGTCAAATCCGTTCTGGCAAGGAAGATCGATCTCTTCTCAAAGGGAGATCGATCTCCCTTATGTCGGTTCGTTTGTCTATAAAGCAAACGAGATCGTTATCCTTTGATTTTTTTGGGATTTCCGAGATTCAAGCCGTGTTCTTGCTGGACCTGAGCTCGTTTGAGGAAGATCTAAGGCCTAGCTGCTTGGATTTAAGCCGCTCTTACTCCGGTAGGGATTCCTACCTACTTTTATTTCGGGGTTTTGAGTTTTCCTGTTTGATTCATGTTCTTTTGCTTAGATCTCTCTGTATACATGTTTATTTCTCGTGTTTTCACCGGTTTTGGACTCGTGGGATCTTGAGCTATCAGATCCCAGAGTTTGGTTTAAGTTTGGATGTGTTTTTCGGCGGTATTCCTCGCCGAAAGTACGCCGGAGAACCCAATCGGATCGATCCCGTTTGAGGAGGGATCGATCCCTTATGGTATGTCACGCCCAGCCCGAGCGGGATCGATCCCCTTGAGAAGGGAGATCGATCCCTTAGTGGCTGGTGGCGGAGGGGGGGGGGGGGTCTCAGGTCACGAGGAAGATCGATCCCTGTGGAGGAGGAGATCGATCTCCTTCGGTTGACAGTTGACAGGGACGAGTTTTCCCTAAGTGCTAAGAGATCGATCCCCTTGAGAAGGGAGATCGATCCCTTAGTGCCCGAAGGGTGTTTTAAGTGGTTTTTCTTGCCCGCCGGGCTTTATATGACAGTTTTCTTTACTGTCTTAATACCTGGTACATATGTTTAAGCATGCTAGCCCTATAATAGGGCAGTGGTGAACCGGGAGAGTGATGACTCCCGTGATGTTTAGAATAAACGGGCGGGTAGCCCTACAGCTTTCCATAGCCTTGCATGCCAGCGTGCGCCGAGGGCTTTATCTGCTATATTTGTGAGCTGTTGTTTGCGGGGTTGTTTCCCGTTGCAGGTGTGGTGGTGGACTGCTGGCAGTTGGTGGTGGTACCACTGCAGCAATCCCTAGACCTTAAATATTTGTTCACCACCCCGGGCCGGCAGGGTGTCGTGCCCAGACCTTGTATTTATATCATCACATCCTGTTGCATGCTTACATGTATTTATTCTGCGCATGTTCATAACATGAATTGTGTTGTGCACTAGTTGCATCTGTTTAGGGCGTTGCCGATCCGGGGCTTCCGGGTAGCCCGGATCTATCTCTTAGGACCGTTGCGGGTAGGTTGGTCCAGGACTCGATTTGTAGTATTCAGTTGTTTTCGATGATAGGTTTACATGACTCGAATACTGATGTTGCTTGATGATTAGAGGTCGTGTCGGCCTCGAGCCAAGTCGAGGTGTAGCCGGTGCCCTGTCCTCTTGGGACCCATGGGTGGCAGGTGTGACCACCCAGCGGTGTCATCCGCCAACAGTGCCCAGGATCCTGTTGTGAGTTGGCAGTGCCGTTTCCTGCCTTACTGAGTGTGACCCAGTGTGTGACCAGTTCGCTGGGAGACCACGACTGAAGCTCTCAGGGGCATCCGGTAGGGTTATGGGACCCCTGTGATACACCTAGGCTTTGCTTGGGGGCGACACTGTTCTGTTCCCTCCCTTGTGAGTGTCGTAGTGTAGTGTCCCTGCTGAGCTTAGTGCTCACTCCTACCCGGGCTGTGTTTTGCAGGTGCTGGCGCGAGCTCTTCTTCGGTCGCCCCTACCGGGCAGGTGTTTGGTGATGTGGCGGCGTCTGGCGGTGCTTGAGAGGTGGCGATCATACCGTTTTACCCTTTTTGTTATAGATAGTCTACTACGGGAGTGATAAATGTATAATTTCCCTGTTTGAGGTTTTGTATCTATTTCAGTTCCAGTGTTTGCGGTTTGTAATTGTTGTTAATACAGGATGATTATGACTTGTTAGGGTAACCACTACGATTAGAGGCAAACCTCGCCAAAATTTCCGCAGTAGGTTAGGTTCCGGTTCGCGTCGCCTGGCCCGGTTGGGCCTACGCTAGTCGGGGCGCGACAACTTGGTATCAGAGCTTAGGCTGTAGATCCCAGGGTGTTAGGAATAGGATTCGATTGAGCTGAGTGTGGAATGGGATAGTTCTAGGTCTAGAACATCCTTGCATGCTCTCTTTGTGATGTGTATGTCTTCCGCCTTATTGATATGCTGTTTGTTTTGCCCTTCTGACGAGTGAATGCTCATTTGTCGTTGGTGATTGCGCAGATGTCAGGAGCTCAAGGCCGACCTTCGGTTGTTAGTCGAGGTGGGGTACGTCTTGGTCGACCCGCCCGGCCGGACAGGGTTGCACCTGTTAGGGAGGTCAGAGCTAGACGGACTGCACCATCACCAGCGACGGTTTCGATCGCACGGGAGGAGATCCATCTCACCGAGGAGAGGGTTCTCCCTCCTGTCGACGGACGGACCACTGCAGTAGTCTTGTTGGACTTTCTATAGCTGGACCCATCTAGGTTCTGTGGTGGGTCAGCAGGTCCAATGGCCAGGGCACGTCAGTTTGAGCAGGGGCTTCGATCAGAGATCAGGCGACGGACCAGTTCTTACCGCTTCCGGGCGTACTCAGCAGTTCTGGACTGCGCCTTAGCAGTAGGGGCGCAGTTGCGAGGCGAGGGATGTCGGGCAGTTCCACCGACATTCCCTACTAGCACACAGCAGCGACCCCAGGGCAGAGGGGGGTTTCGTAGGAGGCATCAGCGGCGACGCCAGCAGCAGTTTCAGCCGCAGTTGCCGAGTTTACTAGCCCCGTTTCTCTCGACGGCAGGGCCGTCTGGGCAGGCTTCGTCAGGGGGGAGCCAGGGTCAACCGCCTGATGGCGCGTCAGGCCCGTGTTATCTCTGCGAGCAGCTAGGGCACTTCCGTAGAGACTGTCCCCAGCGAAGAGCGCGAGGCGCTGTGCCGCAGGGCAGTAGAGGTGGAGGGTCCGGTGCTTGGCAGGGGAGCAGTGGCGGGCGCGGATCGGGGGCGGGACCGGGGCGTCCCAGGGGCGGAGGCGGCCGGCAAGGGCAGGTGTTTGCCCTCCCAGTACTAGCTAGAGAGGATCGATCTCACTTGTCCAGAAAGCTAGACTTGGGCCAAAACTCAAGCCCAAGCCCAGATCTTTCGATCCCGGATCCCACTAACCATTCTAAGCAAACATTACCACAAACATGGTCAGTGTGTGCACACGCGCGAGTGTGAAACTAGCCGACAAGGTGCAATTTACCAAATTGCCCTTGCGGTCCACAACGAGCCACAGGAGGAGAGGGACGGGTCCTCACAATGACCCACTAGAAAGTTTTCCCAGATTTCTGCGATGAGCCGATTTAGCCTGTTTTGTAAAGAAATATAAAAGTATCATTCGATTGATAAATTGAAAAACAAGTGGATTTTAAAAGAAAATTCCACCATTCTAGTCCTGCTCGTGGGAAACAGTCGGTCCATTTCACTTTTCTATTGGATTCCGCATACAGTTCCCTTAAAAGTTGGGCAAACATTTTTTTTAATTTTATTTTCAATTTTAGTTTTGGATTTTAAAATGAAGTGATTTAATACTTTTGAGTTTAATCTAAGTTAACCACATCTCGAGACAGATCAACGCATAAAAAGTTGGGTATTCTTTGGTCGGATATTTTTTTATCAAAAAATACCCGAGTGGTGTTAAATCCAACTCTCGCATATATACATATTTATTTTCCCAATTCCAGCTTATTTCAATTCTCTTTGGTAGCATCTGGTTGCGGAATAGTCTATTTTGGGTTTAGAGATTTCTGGGATTAGTATGTTATTAGGGAAAATTCCAGAATTAAAGGCCCCTATTTCTCAACCAAACGAGAGAATTGAAATAAATTGGAATTTGGCAATTCCATATTCCTAAACCTACTGACAACTCCACGTGATATGCAGTGGATAGTGAGGTCTGACATCCCCACTATCCTTTACGCTAAGGAATAGGGAGCTGACGTGTGCCAGCACCCTTCATATCTCTCACACACAAATATCTATACAATAAGGAGTTGACACGTGTCAACTCCTCATATCTCTCTCCCTTTTATCTCATATATAACATTTTATTTTTAACTTCAATGTAATGTATGTGAAATTAAGAAAGTATTTTATTTTTATTTTAGGTTAATATCATATTGTATTCTCAATTTTGTTTTAAAATAATGATTGCGTAGTTCTCAATGCCCTAGTAAAAAAGACATCAATATTATTCAATTCTTCATATATATACAACACAATGGTAGTTTTGACATTTTACCTTCAAAAAGTATAATTTTTTATCCTTATTTCACCTTGTCACATCCAAACACTATTTTTTTATTCCAAACAATCATTATAAATTTATTTTAAAATATCAAACCCAAAATTGGTTGTGGGAATGGTGCAACCAATCCTGAAATTGATTGCACCAAATCCAAAATTGTAACTAAACAGCTTTATTTCAGGGGTTGGAATAAAATCCGGAATAAAACAAGGTGAATATATACATTATAATATTAATAGTACGAAATTAGAATATTATTAATTATATGTATTATAATATTATTAAGTACGAAAGTCAAGGCGAATATTATATGCATTATAATATTATTAATTAAATACCCAATATATCCACTACAAAGGTCTATTTGGAATTTATTTTCCAAAACTCACCGATCCATATTACTATTTCACTTTTTTTTATTCAAACATCGTTTTTCTTATTCCAAGCAATCATTACTGATTTATCCCTACTTTTCAACCAAACACCACAAGTGAAATACCTTTATCCCACTACCTATCCCAACATACTAATCCTAGAAATCTCTAAATCTAAAATAGCCTATCACGCAACCAAACGCCAGTTGAAGGACTCCAACTTTGGTGTTTGCTAATCCTCAGCCTCATAGCTCCTATGCAAATAAAAGAAGGTTTCAACGGGTATATATAACAGAGTAAAATGAGACTTAAATCACGGAGAAACAGTAAGGGCTCGTTTGTTTCATGGTATTATAGGTGGGATAGGATTAGTAATCCTGTAGACCCCACTTTATCCCATGTTTGATGTGATTTTAGGCATAGGATAAATAATCCCATTGAGACTCCATATCTCATGTATATGGGATAAAAGAATCCCAAGGGAGGTGAGATATGTAATCATATGAGATAAGATACATTGTATTAAAAAATAAGAAATATTTAAATATTTGATTAAATCTTCTCCCATATTATCCTTTGTCTTACCAATTACGGAGATAAGAGTTTAACCCCTCACAACATCTCCACGCATATTCTGTCTCGCGAAACAAACGTAGAGTAAGCGGTTAGGAGCTGAGAGAACTGATGGACTAGAATCATAATTCTTTCAATCAAGAGTATGCCGCAGTGGCCAACACCTAAAAGGACATCACGAAAACTCACACCAGTGACCAACCTTTTCAGATTGTACAATAGCGTGCATGTTCATGAATTCAACAAGTTGATCATGAAAATCAGGGCATCCAGAAAAAGGCAAAGTCGAAAGATGTTCTCTACATTTCATAGGAAATCAACATCACATCTTCAAGCAAACAGATTCACGACCAATACTTGTTTCATTTGTCTGAGACAACAAGCAGACACATACATAGAGTAAAAAGTCTAGCACTAAGAGCAAATCATATCAATCTTTATCAATCACATATGGACCTCGGTTGGCTTGTAATCAAAGACTATCAATTTCTCCATGGCAGCGAGGAATATATTCGCAAACTCGACATGGGCAGGGTGTGCAACGTACTCTGCAACGCCTTCCGTACTGTTGAAGGTTGATACAAATATGTGGGTGAAGCCTTGATGCATGTTCTCATTGCTGACATCTGTTCCCCTGAAATTTAAGAGAAAATCAGCACAATGCTCCGTCAAGATCAAGTATAAGATGATCTCAAAGCACCCACCACAAGCATGAGCTGAAGGTGCTAAACTTAAAACCCAACCAAGAAGCTCACCATGCTAAGCAATTTTTGCTCTTACATCCAACTCATCTATCCTCAAACCAGAAAACAGAAACATCAGACACCTCAAACTACATGTCTCCTCTCAAGAACAAAGGGTTGCTTTGTTACCATATACATGTTACTGCAAAAAAATTGACATATTTTTAGGGTCAAAATTGGCACATGGTGGAACTCAACCATTGCTGATCATGGAGGACAACCACCAGAAACCATTGGGCAACCATATGAGATCATGGAGGGCAACATGGAGTGCAACCGTCAGAGGTCATGGGGGAAACCGTATGGGATCATGGCAGAAGTTATTCTCTTAAAGAGTTGCATAAATATCTTGTGGAAAAAGAGAATCAACACGACTCTGATCAATGAAATCTCTTTTATTCCTATTGTTCCTTCTACCTAGGAATAGTATATCTATTACTCTTTCTATTTAAGGGTAGCATAATCATTACTCTTTTTACCTAAGAGTAGCATAGCCTTACTCTAGATAGGAGTAGGAATAACCATTAATCTACCTAAAAGTAGAAGTAGTCGCTAATATGCTGTATGAGTAGCCGCAGTCATAGCGTAGACTTAGCTTTAGAACAACAAAGTCCTCTTAATTGAGGCACAGTAGAACCCATCATCATTTTGATCCTTGCGACGGTTGACAGACCTCACATACCTGACGACCACACGTCCATCCCGCACGCATCTATTTTTGTTCTCTTTTTTAAGATAACAATACCAGATAAGGAATCCCCAAAGTTAAAAATGAGACTGATAAATATTAACTCCTTTTCAACAAAACTGTCAAAAAGTTCGCTGGTACCACATTCACAGTATATTATGGCACAGATATGCACAGAAAAGTCCATTGTAATTAAAACTGTAATTCTACCAGTCAGATCTAGGTAGATTTCAAGTAACCCCAATTTATAAACCAAAGCATCCGTAGAGATACTATCAACCTAATGAAAAAAGCCTAGCTTGTTTCTCCGCTGGAAAAAATCCTCTTGATAGTAACCATGTTCCCCGACAAACCATCGAATCAACATTTTACATCCGATCAGGATCTCTCCATTTCCAATTAATTCACAAACTTTACTGAGTAGCAAGCAAATAAAAGAGGGGGAGAAGGGAAAGTGGAATATCTACCAGTGGAAAGACTTCATGGGTTCGATGAGGGAGACGAGGTTGGCGTATCCTTTGATGAGCTCCTCCACCTTCTCCGGCGAGATCTCGTCCTTAAACATCACCATCACCACGTGCTGCACCATACCCTTCTCTGCCTCCATCTCTCTCAGCCCGCTTTCCTATCTAAAACAATCAGCCACACACTGACATCTATAATGATGTGTACCACCGGATGCGATAAACACCGGGGGCATTAAAATTGGGGTTCCTACATAAAAGAATATGCAATGTTTTCGTTTATACAAGCAAACGTTTTTTAAATAATATTATTTTAATAAAATATTATTAATATACATATAGGTGGAGAAAATATTGACGGGATATGCCTGTTTTGGATATAAAAACGTAGCCTTTTATTTTTTTAATCCTCGCAATGAAGACGTAACTCCAAGTTACGTTTTCATATAAAGACGTAACTTGGACTTATGTCTTTGACCTTTTGACCATTCCCCCACCGTAGGGAGCCAATTGCGGAGAGGAGAGAGTGGTCATTGTAAGACGTAGGTTGGAGTTACGTTTATATTAATAAAAACCTAACTTCAAATTACGCCTCCCGTCGTCATCTACCCCCAAGCGTGGGCCCTCCTCCTTCCCCACTCGACGTCCCACCTGGGCCCTCCTCCTTCTCCTCAGGCAGCGATCTCCGGCGCATCTCCCCGGCGCGCGGGCTGCAGGTCCCCTCCTCCCTCCCCATGTATCCACCCCCCACCGAACCTTCAAACAGAGACCGTTTCCTCACATTTCTCCGGCAATTTTTCGGCGATCTTCCGTCCAAATCCTCCAAGATCCTTTTGTCATTGTTCATCTTACTTCCAATGAGTTTTTATCTTGAAATTTTAGTTACATACTTGTTGTATTGAGATTTAGGATTTATATAGTCAAATTAGGGTTTTCTTTACCAATGCCAGACTGATCCCGGACCATCTCATCATTTTCTCAAGTAATTAGAGTCACCTTGGATTTGTATCTTCGAGATGAGACTAACTAGTGAAAGAAGGAAAAGCTTCTATCTCCTGCTTGAAGCCAGACTTGCCTAATTCTTTGCGCTGCCCTGGTTTCCTGTCTAGATATCGTAACTTCCCTTTGTTTTTCAAGGGCTTTCAGCTGCACCTCATCATGCGGGGAAAGGCCTCCTGCTTCTTCCAATTTATAAAGTCTGTCTAAGTATCCTTCAACCTGCTTGCCAATGCCGAAGATGTCTTCTCTTCCAGTCTGTTTATCCCAGCTCTTCACCACTTTCTTAATAGCTATTATCTTGGAGGTGAAAACAAATTGCTTCGATCCACTGAAGGGAGATGACCAAATCTATGACAGAGCTTCCTTGAAGGCTGAAAGGTGTATCCAGGAGTGCTCTAACCGGATGACTCTAGGGCCCCTCCAATTAACAACTGGGCTTACTGTCGTTAACAATGGCGCGTGATCAGAGCCTACACGCGCCAAATGATTTACCTTCGTTTCATGGAACTTGGCATTCCACAATCTATTGCCAAGTGCACAATCCAATCTTTCAATTATTTTTGCACTACTTTCTTGATTGTTGGACCAAGTGAAAATGTTGCCAAAGAACCCCAAATCGACCAATTCATTCATAGTAATGAAGTTAAGGAAATCTCGTCTAGCTTGATCAACAGTGAAAGGCGCACCTCCAAGTTTTTCCTCCACGGAGAGCATAACATTGAAATCACCAACAATTAGCGAGGGGAGTCCTAATGTGTTAAACCTGGTCAAATAATCCCATAATTCCTCCCTACCGCTATCCTGTCTGGCCCCATAAACAGCAGCTAAAGTGAATTCTCCATGTTCTGTACAAGTGACCACTGATAAGTCACTAATTATTCATAATTAAACCCCTTAAATTATCTTTCTTAGGCCTTGAGTAGGTGTATTTGATATCCTATTGTTTGATTTCAGGTTTAAGTAGGATTTAAGAAAAAATACAAGAAATTCGGCCAAAAATCACTAAATTCTGTAAAAAGACTGCTTCGTCGACAGTTCGGCAATAAATCACCAGGAATTCTACAAAACTCCACATATTCTGAAATTATGGTATATTAACGCAGACGTCAAGTTCTACAACTTTCATGTTGAACACTTTGTTAGATTCTTTATAAATTGGCGCCAGCTTTGAAGCCAAGTTGGATCAATGTAAGCTGAAATTTCAGAAAGGCTCAAACTAATTAATAACGTGGCAGTGGAGACCCAGTCAAATCGACTGGAGCGATGGATCGGTTTTGAGTCCGATTGGTCGCTAGAATGACATCATTAACCCGGAATTTAGGAAAATTAGAGTTTAAGTTCAATTATAACTCCTAATTCCGGGATTGAGGATTTCTAATACATAAATGGGTGATTCCAGCCGAAAATAATGATCTTTTGGACCACTTTTGGAGGAGAAGGCTAGGGTTTTGAATATGAAGATCTTCCCACAAGGATCGACGGTTTCATTCCCAACACCTGTGGATCTTTCCAAGAAGATGAGTAACTAATTCTTAAACTTAGGGATATCATGAAACCCTAGTGTACCTTTTGATTTTCTTTGGTTTGATTCTTGTAAACTTCTTCTCAACATGATCTCATAAATATGGTTTTAATGATTAGAGATTTGAGCGAACAGAGCTCCTTTGAAGTATTTTCAGTCGTATAAGCTTTCTGTGATTGTTTATACAAATTTATGATATGGTTTTCATGTGATTTATGATTTGCTTTTGAGATAGGCTATGCTATGCTAGGATAGGTTGTGCCAAGGTCATTAGGAGTAATATAACTTAAAGTAATCGTAGGATCAAAGACAACCTATGCCAAGAAAGATAGGTTATGCCGTTAGGAACATAAATCTTATTTTAGGGATTCATGTGAGCTTGTAACCATATGATCGATAATGTTGAGAGAAGTGAACAAGAGGATAACTAGAGAAGATTGAAGGTGAAGCTAGGGTGGATTGAGTAATCCCTAGGTAATTTGATCGCTCGCAAACGTGTCGTTAAAACGTTGCAAACTCAATCAAATATAAATTTATAATCCTTATTCAATCACTACACTACTAGGTAGAATAGCGGTGAACTCAGGAGTCGATCCACAGGAAAAACATTGGAAACTGAAATCAATTCTTGAAACGCTAAAACTAAGGAAAAGAATCAAAGATAGAATAGAGTTATCTAAACTAATAAAGAAAAGAAATAAAAGGTTGATCAATTTGAATCAATGGAGTAGTTACTTAGGAATTACTCAATCCGCCCTAGTTTCATTATTAGTCTTCTCTAGTTATCATCTTGTTCCCTTCTCTCAACATTATGGATCGTATGACTACAAGCTCACATGAATCCCTAAAAGAAAGTTAATGTTCCCAACGGCATAACCTATCTTTCCTTGGAATAGATTGTCTTTGGTCCTACGATTACATTAAATTATACTACTTCTAATGACCTTGGCATAACCTATCTTCACGTAGCATAGCTTATCTCAAAGGCAAACCAATAACTTCATGAAAACCATCTCATAAATCTCTATAATCAATCACAGAAATCATGTAAGACTGAAAGTACGTCAAGGGAACTCTGTTCCTTCAACTCTATTAACAAAAAAATCATATTCATGAGATCATACATCGAGAAGTTCACAAGAATCCAATTAAAGAAAAACCAAAACTACACTAGGGTTTCATGAATAATCCTAAGTACAATAATTAGCAACTCATCTTTTGGATGAAAGCCATCGGGTTGGAGTAGGAAGCTGTCACCATCCACATCCTCTCCGTCTTCTTTTTCCTCCTCCAAAGATTGTCAAAAATATGCTTATTTTCTGCCAGCCAACACCTTCTTATAGGTGTATTCCCGGAATTAGGGTTATGGGTTGAGTTGGACCTCTAGTGCAACTCGGATTTCCTAGTTTAATTCTAACAGCCTCTTCCGATCACGACTGGGTTCAACGCATCCGGAATTTGAAAATATGCTCAACATGAAAGATGTAGATTAGGAATCCTTCTGTCCTGCCCCGAAGATTTTACATTATTTCGACTTATCTAGAATATTTGGTGAATATTCTCCTGAGCATCGATGGACCAGTTTTCCAGCAGCTATATATCTTTATCTTCTTCAAAACTAGTATTAATCCATCAGTCTTCTCGCAAAATGTCCAACATGAAAGTTGTAGGTCTTGAAGGCTTCTCCTGACAGGCGACGAACCAGTCTTTTTGCAGAATTTAGTGATTTTTGGCCAAATTTCTTGTATTTCTTCTCAAATCCTACTTAAACCTGAAATCAAACAATATGATATCAAATACACCTACTCTAGGCCTAATAAAGGTAATTTAAAGGGTTTAATTATGAATAATTAGTGACTTATCACACCCCCCAATTTACACTTTGCTAGTCCTCGAGGAAAGAAAAGATAAAAAGAAAGCAATAAATCTAACTAGCCATTTTCGTAGGTCTCACGATTGCACTTAGCATGTGCAACAAGCTTTTAAGCCCCTGGGTTACCCCAGTGGAGGAGTTATAGTCTTATGAGGGTTTTCAAGGATGACACCCACAAACATCTATACATTCCCTTGAATATATCATTAGAAATCCATCATAATATTCATCAACTCTAATGCATGAAATAGAAATAATATCCATGAATAAACCTTTCAACTCATAGTCACATAAAAATATAGTAAATTAAAACATGTCATAACATATTTCCAACACTTCAATATATTTAATCATGATTAAAAATAACTTTAACACTCCTGTGTGGGAATGGGGTTCCACATGCTTCAAAGTATCAATCATATCTAAACACTTCAACTATTTAAGATCACAATCCTATTCAACACATAGCAATCTCTGCTTTTATTCCTTTTTCTTTTCTTTCCTTTTTTCTGCAGGAATTTCAACTCTTTTACGCGAACACCAAGCTGGTTAGGCACACTACCCGGTTACCAAGTTGAAAATTCATTTTTTTTCTTCTTTTTTTTCAGAAAATTCAACCGTTTTACGCGAACACCACGCTGGTTAGGCACACTGTCCGGTTACTAAGTTGAAAATCCATTTTCTTTTTTCTTTTTTTTCACCTACTCAGATAATGCATGTGTTCATGTATTTTCTGTGTCATGACATAAAATTGTAAATCTATTCCAGTATCATGCTTAGAATGTAATATCAACCCCTTAACATGTGGAAGTGAACATGTGCATTAGGATATGTGAAGTAATCCTTAAATCATGGTAAAAGTGATAAAGTATAGAAATAATATCATGCATAGCAAAAATTTACTATTTCTTATATGACATACAAGTCTGAAAATTAATATCATTCTTTTGACATAATTCAAGGGACGTATAATATTTGGTTACTAGAAAAAAAAATAAAAATATATGAGCATGAAATTTATGAATGCTATCCCCAACTTAAATGTAATTGTCCCCAATTACACTAAGTCATAAAAACAAATCAAAGAATAAAGGGTAGAGATAACCATAATGAATGCTTCAGAAATAGATTTATCTCTCTTCCAGTTTTAGTTTAGGCACCGCCATCAATTAATAAATACCTCCTTCCCCACCATAACCTGTCACAGAAGTATATACCTTTCCAAAAAGATCAAATATAACAAATAAAAGTCCAAAAAGGTATTAGAATCATAGAAAATTTCGGCAGAGTCTCTTTTGTATTTTCATAATATATTAATCAGTACAAACATTCATCACATAAAAATATAACATGTACAGATAAATAGTAAATGAGATAATACATCAAAAATAAGCTTCTAGACATCACATATAAGGAAATAAAGGACCAAAATATCCAAGCAGGGCAAGTTATCATCCGCAAAAAACATCATCATACACATGGCGACCGTCCGCGGCGAGATCATAAACGAAATCGGCGAAAATAAGGAGAATTTAACATCGGATGTTGCTCTAGGACGTCTAGAAGATCAAAGAATGGTCAACATGGTCCTGATTGAAGATCTATACTGTCCAATCAAAAATCGGATCACTGCGGCACCTTGGTCATGTTCAGCAACAATCGGACGGCTGAAACTTGCCGGCGACGGATCAACGGCAAAACATCGTCGTCGGAGGATTTGGAAGGTACAGGAAGAATTGTGGTGGCCTGGTGAACTCATCTATGTAGTCTGATTGTGGAATTGAAGCTCTCAGGCGGGAGATCAGAGGTGGCCGGCGCGATTAAGGATCGTCGGAAGTGGGTTCCGGCGATCCAGACATCAATGGAGGTAGGGGATAGTGGAGGAAGGATTGTAGGAGCTCTGTGACATGTGAGGGCCCGCCCCTCAGACCTGACTCGACCACGTGGTTCGAGAGCCGGTTTCCTGTTGGTTTGGTTCCGCGTCGGGCACGATCGGGCGATCGTGTGGCGGTTTGGACCCCAGGGGCATTTTGGAAAATATGCCCCCTGGTGGTCGGTTTCACACCCGCGTTGCACCCACGGCCTTGAATTGATGTATGTGGTTGTTTAGAATGGTTAGGTGGGCCCGGGATCGGAAGATCCCAGCTCGGGCGCGCTAAAGCTCGTTTTCGAGCTCGTTAGCGGGCCGGTGGGCTTTAGGCCCGTTAGTGGCCTGGTGAGTGGAGGGTGGTTGGAGCAGTTGGCTCCAACCCCCACCCGCTCCCCTCTCTTCTCTCCTCTCTTCTCTCCTTCCCTCTTCTCTTTCTTTGGCTGGTTCTTCCTTCTCTTCTCCACCGACGTCTCCTCTTCTTCTCCCCTTCTTCCCTCTCCTTCGGCTGGGCTTGATCTTGGAGGGGCTGAGTAGCGGATCTTCGCGGCGCGGCTGGCTGGACGCGTGGAGAAGCTTCATTGCTTGCCCAGGTAGGTGTTTCTACCCCGATCCTTGGATCGGGTTCTACTAGGTTAGGTTGCATATGTGGTTTGCTGTGGAATGCCATGCTAGGGTGTTGTGTAATCCGTTGTGTATGCAATGTGAATGGTTTGGAGTGTTTGTATGCCAAGATTTCCGTATTCTAACGGCTGGTTTCCGAAACGTCGTCGTTTTGTCGGTTTTTGGTTTTCTGACCTAAAATGGGATTTAACCATCAAAAACTGGATTTCTTTACATCATTGGATTCTCCACTTCAAAATACACTTGCCTACCAAGTTTCATTGTTTAAAAACATGTTTTGATCCTTGAGAACCTAGAAATGGGATTTCTGGCATTTTGCGTCGCGAGCTCGACGGTCGATCGGTGCATCGACCGTCAGGCTCGACGATCGATCGATGTATCGACCGTCAAGCTTTAATATACTTACTCTGGGCCTGACGGTCGACCGTCGGATCGACCGTCGCATCGACCGTCGGGCTCTGTCGAGATTTTGGCTTCCCAGGGTCGATGCATGGATCGACCGCGGGATCTCCTTCTTTTCCCTTTTACCTGACGGTCGACCGTCGGATCGACCGTCGCATCGACCGTCAGGCTCTGTTCGATTTTGGGCTTCTCAGGGTCGATGGGTCGATCGACCGTCGCCCTTGGTTTTTCTTCGCATGGGTCTCATGGTCGATCTCTGGATCGACTGTGGCATCGTCCGTGGCCTCACGGTCGATGCAACGGATCGACCGTCGCATCGACCGTGAGCGCCTGAATAGTGTTTTCTGGCTTTTCTTGGACGGATTTGGTTTGGGATTAGTACCTAAGCATGTTGGGAAGCATGTAGGGGGATTTGATGGGGTTTTCAAGGGGTTTTCCCTCGGGTTTGAGAATCGATTCATGTGACTTCCTTTTTGGTAAATATATGGCTTTACTTGCATTTAAATACCTGCATGATTGTAATTAAATGCTTAATTGTTTTCTTAGCTATTAACTAGCTATGAGTGCTAGTTGATGAGAAATTGTGGAACCTTAGCCTCTTGCCGGCGAGTGCCGAGGGCTATTGTATACATGTTGAACTTATATTGATGATGTGACATATAGAGACATCTAAGATAGATGCTTGCCTAGGATCATGCATTGTATGCATTAGAGGCATTTGAGGTTAGGCGGGCGATGTCTTGGGTCGCCGATCCGAGGTTCTCGGGTAGCTCTGATCTAGCCTTAGGACCGTGGCTGGGTAGTCAGGATTAGAGTGTGATTGTCGATCTGAATCTCTGATGATTGAGGATTGCGATAGTTGGCTTGAATCATTGTTTGAGGTCTAGAGGTCGTGTCGTCTTCCAAGGCCAAGTGCTAAGGATGCAACCGAGGAGTTCCCGACGTGGCCCCCAGGCAGTGGTATTCCTGCTGGGTAAGGGTGAGTGATCCTGCATGGTTCCGTTCCCCTGTCAGTGCTTAGGGTGATCTTGGTAGAGAGACCAAGAGAGAGGTTCATGACAGGAGCCCTTGGGACATCGGTGGGTTATGGGACCCGTGGCATCCGTTAGACTTGGGCTGGGAGACAACACTGTTGTTGTTTTCCTCCTTTCAGTGTGCCGTAGAGTAGAACCCTACTGGGCTTTTTGCTCATTCCTACCCGGGCTGCGTTTGCAGGTGCAGGCGGCAGTTCCTCCTCAGTGGAGCCAGCAGGTTCGGCTTTTGGCGGCGCGAGTACATCCAGAGGCGTCTGAGGTTTGGTTGGAGGATATGGCTGTTGTAACTTTTTGATATATAATTATGCATGTTGTACCCTTTTTGGAGAACCTTTGGGATGTTGTATAAATCTGTATTTTGGAACTCAGATATTGTAAGACTTGATGTTATATTATGATTAAAATCTGCTTAGCTTCTGGAATACTTTTGCTTAAATTGTTTATCCTTTCCGCTTTGTACTGCGCCGGTTGATGATGAATAGTGTTAGGACCCTCACGCCCCGTCCTGGATGGGTTTTCTGGGTCGGGGTGTGACATGACAACTCCTGCAGGGTTTGATGAAAGGATTGTGGTCAAAAAGGGGTGGATTGGAGGGGGATGGCGAGGTATAGTTCTCCGGAGTTTGATTCCGGTAATCCAGGAAGCAAGGAAGGATTTTGATGGTGGCGGAAGGATCGTGACAAACTAAGGAAGCTTCTGGAGGTGGTATAATGCGGTGGGTGGCCATGAATGAGGAGATCGGAGACGGCTGGCAGAAGCGTCGGGGCTCACCGGCGTCGAAGGAAGAGAAATTGGGGGAAAAAGAGGTCGTGAGGAGGTAGACGAGCGGATGGCGGTGATGTAGGTGATGGTTTGGAAGGACGGGGATGGCCGGAGAGGTGGCGACGGTGGACGGCTTGGGATGAGCCGCTTGAAGCCAGGCGGAGCCGGGACGATGATGTCCCGGCCTGCGAGAGAGCCAATCGGGAAGAGAGAGAAAATCTGGTGGAAAATATTGATAAATAGGAAAAAGGTGGAGAAAAATTCCAGGAAAATATGGGGAAAATCCTAAAAATCAGGGCAAAATCGTAAAAATTAAATAAAATTCTAAAAAGCTAAGGAAAAATCCTAAAAGCTGGGTTGCCTCCCAGAAAGCGCGTAAGTTTACGTCTTTCGCTAGATGCTCCTTAAAAAAAAATATTTAGGAGGCCGATTATTCCATGTGAAGAAATACATGACTCGGATCATGGCGACGGTATGCAGACATGCTTGATCAAAGAATAAATAAAAGTCCTTAGCAAACATATAATTGGAAATTTTGATATGATCTTTGATGAAAGGACGATAGGAATTGGCATAGTCTTCACTCATAACAAGGTTCTCCTCCTCACAAAGTTCAACTAATGGGGATGATATTAAAGATAGAATCTCAAACTGACTCTAGAGAAGGAATATTGCTAACACCCTCATCCTCATTATGTTTATCACTAATATGCACATGATCATCATTCAACTCATCATGTAGAAGTTCAACTTGAGGTTCCTGACCTGGGGTCTCACTAATATGCTCATCCTCATTATGATCATTGAAAATAGACATATTATCATCATGAACAACCGACGATTTAGCATAACAACCCTCATCATCACTATCATCAAAAAAACTTGCTTCATAAGAATTACCGAAATACATATAAGGCCCAGAATGTACAACCGGGTAACATTCATCAACATCATCAACTGTATCATCCAAAGTTGGGAAAACAGTATTTTCAGTAGTTGGCAAGACATTATCAATAGCATCATGAACTGGCAAAGCATCATAAGCATTATAGCATGCATCAACATCATCAGAAAGATAAGCATTACAATCATTGTCATCATAAACAAGAGGCGTAGAATCATATCCATCCACTATATCATCAAAAGAGTGACTTACGTTAGCTAGTTGTCTGGACGGGGCTTCTAGCTTATCTATCAATTGTGAGTTTTTAACTTGATCAATTATAAATGGCTTTTGTTGTATTTGTATCTGATCATTGAAGGGGTTCTTAATTTTGTCACGTTCCCTAGAAAGTCTATCCTCAGCCAAGGATTTACGAAATTCAACTAAGGAATTATTAATTTCTTCCATTACCTTAAGAATATCATCCAAAGTTGGCTCTTGTTGTCCTTGTGATGCAAGGTGAACAGGCGGCTCATACCAGTATTGTTGTCGAGGTTGTGCTTGAAAAGGATATGGCGGTGCAAAATTAGGTGCAAAATCTTGGGCCAGTGGTTCTATGTTCCATGGTTGAATGTTAGGAGGCTGGTAACCTTCAAATTGCCAACTAGGGTATGTATGATCTCTAAAATTCGGATTATAAGGGTATGAATGTGAAATATATGTCGGATTAGAGAAACCATTTGTGTTATTATTGTAAGCGGGTCCATAACCAGAAGGCAAATCATCATTGGACATGGCACACGTGGTATATAAAAATTAGCCATGCATGCAAGATCATATAAATAAGGACCACACCAAAGATAAGAAATACAAACAGTGGGCTGGTTCAAGAGACGACTGTCGCATATACACTTTTGTGCGACTTGCAGAAGCGTCTCAAATAGCTAGATAAAATAACTCGGAGTTTAAAACAAACTTACCTGACTAAACAGTCCCGATCGGTCGGTCCCGTGTCCTACCGATCGCTCTTGGCGATGGGCTCCAGGTCCAAGTCCGAGAAAATCAAATTTAGTAGCTGTAAAAATCACAAAAATTGCCAGAAATTCCTAAAAAGTGTAAAATAAAGAAAGGGAGAAATAATAAAGATAAGAATCTAACTAAGTAAAGAAAACGAGTTAAGAGAAAATCAATTAGTTAACCGTCGAAATCCCCGGCAACGGCGCCAAAAATTGATCGCTCGCAAACGTGTCGTTAAAACGTTGCAAACTCAATCAAATATAAATTATAATCCTTATTCAATCACTACACTACTAGGTAGAATAGCAGTGAAGTCGGGAGTGGTATGCTATGCTTATTCTAACTTTTAGGGTTTAGAATCGCGTTAAAAGTTATATTACTCCTAATGACAAGGAAAACATTGGAAACTGAAATCAATTCTCGAAACCCTAAAACTAAGGAAAAGAATCAAAGATAGAATAGAGTTATCTAAACTAATAAAGAAAAGAAATAAAAGGTTGATCAATTTGAATCAATGGAGTAGTTACTTATGAATTACTCAATCCGCCCTAGTTTCATTATTAGTCTTCTCTAGTTATCATCTTGTTCCCTTCTCTCAACATTATGGATCATATGACTACAAGCTCACATGAATCCCTAAAAGAAAGTTAATGTTCCCAACGGCATAACCTATCTTTGCTTGGAATAGATTGTCTTTGGTCCTACGATTACATTAAATTATACTACTCCTAATGACCTTGGCACAACCTATCTTCGCGTAGCATAGCTTATCTCAAAGGCAAACCAATAACTTCATGAAAACCATCTCATAAATCTCTACAATCAATCACAGAAATCAGGTAAGACTGAAAGTACGTCAAGGGAACTCTGTTCCTTCAACTCTATTAACAATAAAACCATATTCATGAGATCATACATCGAAAAGTTCATAAGAATCCAACTAAAGAAAAACCAAAACTACACTAGTGTTTCATGAATAATCCTAAGTACAATAATTAGCAGCTCATCTTTTGGGTGAAAGCCATCGGGTTGGAGTAGGAAGCTGTCATCATCCACATCCTCTCCGTCTTCTTTTTCCTTCTCCAAAGATTGTCAAAAAGATGCTTATTTTCGGCCAGCCAACACCTTCTTATAGGTGTATTCTCGAAATTAGGGTTATGGGTTGAGATGGACCTCTAGTGTAACTCAGATTTCCTGATTTAATTCTGACAGCCTCTTCCCGTCACGACTGGGTTCAACCCGTCCGGAATTTGGAAATGTGATCAACATGAAAGATGTAGATTAGGAATCCTTCTGTCATATACCGAAGATTTGACATTATGTTGACTTATCTGGAATATTTGGTGAATATTCGCCTGAGCATCGACGGACCAGTTTTTCAGCAACTATATATCTTTATCTTCTTCAAAACTGGTATTAATCCATCAATCGTCTCGGAAAATGTCCAACATGAAAGTTGTAGGTATTGAAGTCTTGTACCACATACTAAATGTCCAGAATATTTGGAGTTATACAGAATATATAGAGAATATTCTCCTAATATGCGACGAAGCAGTCTTTTTGTAGAATTTAGTGATTTTTGGCCGAATTTCTTGTATTTCTTCTCAAATCCTACTTAAACTTGAAATCAAACAATTGGATATCAAATACACCTACACTAGGCCTAACAAAGGTGATTTAAGGGGTTTAATTATGAATAATTAGTGACTTATCATAATTCATAACTTGGTTCAAATCCCGATCACTTTACTTGCTTTCTTAGATAATCTTTAGATAATTCAACCAACCTTTTGATTACTCTGCTTAGTAATCAGTTTCGAGAATTGATTTTACTTTCCAACGTTTTCCTTGTGGATCCACTCCCAACTTCACCACTAGTCTACCCTGTAGGATAGTGATAGAATAAGGATTATATTTTGATTAAAGTTTGTTGCGTTTTAACGATGACGTTTGCGAGCGATCAACCACTGCATCCAGAACTTGGATGGAAACATGCTTAATGGTGACTCTGCCCAATGAGCGTTTCCAAAAAGCAGAGATGCCCCCATGACGACCTTGAGAGAGAATACAATACCCATCCCAGTCTCTACCAACTCGGCTTAGTATCCAACTGAAGCTACCTTGCTCAACCAGTGTATCTTGAAGAAAAATAAAGTTTGGATGATGTTGCTCCATCACTCTATGATAGATCCTAGAAGAGCGGCTTGGACCCGCGCCTCGACAGTTCCAAAAGAAGAGCTTCATGACAAACTGTTATGGCTCCCCAGTTGCTCTTCTGGGTTGGGTCGGCATCTGTGTTTCCTACCTAAGGGAATTTCGCCTTCTTCTTGCCCTTCCAGCTCGAAGCACACTCTTCCATAACTGCATCATCACTGAAGTTGTCTTCATCTACCTCTGACATCGTTTCAAAGCACTTAAAATCTGCATCCGCTAGTATTGTGGAGGCCAAAGCAAGCTCCATACGGTTGACGGTGTCGTCATGGAGGTGGTCAATCTGTTCTTTAGGAATGCATCTCTATATGTCAATGGCATCTGTGTGCTTATCTTTCTCCCTGGGTAAGGGCATCCTCTCTAAAGAAGGTGGGCCTGATGTGAGAGATCAAAAGCTCACTTTGTTCTTTCATTACTTCAGTATTTAAAGAGTTACAATAGGGTTTGAAATCCTAAACAAATCAAGAAGCTACCTATATTGGATGATTTGATATCCTCTTTGCATCGTAACTAAGTGTAAGCTTCCTATAATAAAGAATCCTCTTTCATTGTATGAGAATTAAGGAGGACAACTTAAGCAAGATAGTTGTCATCATATATTACAGCTCACATCCCCCCTCAAGCTCAAAGAGGATTTTCACGAACGAAGAGATTGGCACGAAGAGCTATAAACCGAGCATTGGAGAGTGAGTTGGTGAAGATGTCTGCAATTTGATCATCACCCGGAATGTGAAGTAGATGGATCGTACCATTGAGAACATTCTCACAGATTAAGTGAACATCAATATCAATGTGCTTGGTACGATTGTGAAAAACCGGATTCTTGGCCATATGAAGGGCACTATTGTTGTCACAATATAGTATTGGCGAAGAAGCTAAAGGAATCCGCAGCTTACGAAGGAGATGGAGGAACCATAGGACTTCAACAGTGGTGGAAGCAAGAGCACGATATTCCCCCTCAGAGCTTGAGCGAGACACGGTGGGTTGTTTCTTTGCTCCCCATTAGATTAAATTGGACCCAAGAAAGATGGCATAGCCAGTGGTGGAGGGAGGACTGTTCGGACAACCAGCCCAGTCGGCATCAGTTTAGGCTCGTATAGAAAGACGCTGGCCGGCATGGAAGTGTAACCCATGTGTAATAGTGCCTTTCACATAGCAAAAGATTCGCTTGACTGCGGCAAGGTGATCCAAGGTAGGATGTTGCATGAATTGACAAACATGATTAACAGCATAAGCCAGATCATGCCGACTAAGGGTAAGATACCGAAGAGAGCCCACCATTTGACGATAAATTGTAGTGTCCGGGAGAGGAGTAGACCCATGAGCAGAGAGGTTAAGGCCAGCAGATAAAGGCGATTTAGTGGGTTTGCATTCAGAGAGGCCAAATTTGTCAAGCATTTGAAGAGCATATCGTGCTTGAGAGAGCATGAGCAAGGAAGAAGTGAAGATGTCCCATATCTTTCATTGCAAAGGCTTGGGAGAGACGAGATATGAAGTTCTGAATAAGAGTATAATTATTTCCTGGAATGATCAAGTCATCGACATATAGAAGAAGGAGAATTGTGTTGCATCCTTGATGCCAGATGAAGAAGGAAGTATCATGGAGACACCCCTCAAAGCCAAGTTGAGCAAGCTAAGTGGTGCATTTGGTATACCAGGCACGTGGAGCTTGTTTTAAACCATAGAGAGATTTACGCAAATGACATACATAGCTCGGGCGGGTTGCATCGACAAAGCCAAGCGGCTGTTGTAGATAAACAGTCTCTTGGAGGTCCCCGTGAAGAAAGGCATTCTTCACATCCAATTGACGAAGGGGCTAGCCGAGGGACACAACGAGAGAAAGGACAAGTTGAATGGTCCCATGCTGAACCACAGGAATGAATGTTTCATCATAGTTAAAACCAGGCTATTGATTGTAGCCTTTAGCCACTAAGTGAGCCTTGAAACGTTCAATGGATTCGTCAGTGGACAGTTTGAGTCGATAGACCCATTTGCAACCCACAACATTCATCGATGAGTTGAATGGTATAAGTGTCCAAGTTTTGTTATGAAGTAAGGCCAGGTACTCCTCTTGCATCGTGGTAACCCAGCGAGGATCCTTTTCAGCCTCCTTATAGGTGTGAGGTTTCGGCGGTAGGGAACTGGTGGTAGCCAAGAGAGCATGAGGAACAGGATGGCAAGTGGCGTAGAGTATCTTTGGGCGCCGAGTGTCATCACGAGAGCGAGTCACCATGGGATGGCGACTCTGGTTGGCAGGAGAAAGAGAAGCAATGCTAGAGGATGGGGCCTTTGTAATGGGATTCAATGTCGGCGGGTCAGCAGTTGCAGCCAGAACATGAGCTCGAGCGGTAAGAATGTGATCAGTTAGAGCGTCGGTCGATGTGGCAATGGAGGGGGCCATCACGGAAGACACCGGTGGTGGGAGCAGACCTTGCAATGCCGGTGACTCGGTGTAAGCGGGGTCAGTTTGTAGACTTGGCAAAGATTGAAGCTAACTCCGTGGAAACGCTCGAATCCGGAAGGCTGGAGAGGGTTTGGGTATGGACGCCCGGGGTGTGACAAAGGTCTCCTCGTCAAAAGAGACATGATGAGAAATATAGAGGCGTCCCGTTGCAGAGTCAAGACAACGATAGCCCTTGTGCTGGCCAGAGTAGCCAAGGAATAGACATTGAACACTTTTGAAGTCCAGCTTGCCTCTCCCAAAGGGTTGTAAGTAAGGATAGCAGACACACCCGAACACTTTAAGATGAGAGTAGTCAGGTTTACTTCCAAGTAAAACCTCATAGGGAGTTCGACCAGATAGAGGCTTGGAAGGAAGTCGGTTTATTAGGTACACGACCGTAGAGAAGGCATATTGCCAATCGTCCTTTGAGAGATGAGCGTTAGCAAGAAGAGTAAGCCCTGTTTCAACAACATGGTGATGCTTGCGTTCGGCGAGTCCGTTTTGTTCCGGTGTTCCAGGGAAAGACATGAGATGAGATATACCCTCAGATTTAAAGAAGGCCTGTAGGGAGGAGCTAACAAACTCACCACCACCATCCATTTGGACAATTTTGACACAAGCATTATGTTGTTGATGAATAAAATTGATGAATGCGATGAAAATATCAGCAACCTCAGATTTGAACCAGTGTTCTAGGGAAAGACATAAGATGAGATATACCCTCAGATTTAAAGAAGGCCTGTAGGGAGGAGCTAACAAACTCACCACCACCATCCGTTTGGACAATTTTGACACAAGCATTATGTTGCCGATGAATAAAATTGATGAAAGCGATGAAAATATCAACAACCTCAGATTTATGTCAAAGTGGAAAAATCCATGTAAACCGTGAACATTCATCAACAATCAGTATGTAATACCGAAAACCACCTAGAGAGGCAACCAGAGAAGGACCCCAAACATCACTGTGCAGAGTGTGAAAAGTAGAAAAGGAATAGGATGTCCGTCGATTAAATGGTAGTTTGGAAGACTTCCCAAGCTTACAGCTAGTACAAAAATCCATTTTTAAAGATGGAGATAAATGAAGAAAATGAGCTAAAGCCTTGAAAGCATCGAAGGATGGATGGCCGAGGCGAGCATGCCAGAGATTTCCTCCTGCCTTATTGTGCATCAATCCGGTTTGAGCTTGGAGAGATTCCTTATTTTAAGAGACACAATAGAGATCACCATGTCTAGGTTCGGCCAGTAGGGTCTTCCCGCTCTGCAATGCCTTGACAACAAAACCCCATGATAAAAGATGAAACAACAGTGATTATCTTGGGTGAAGCGCGAGACAGATAGTAAGTTCTTTTGCAATTGGGAAACAATAAGAACTTTCTCTAATTGAAGCGAAGGTGGTAGTGAAACGGAACCAATAGAGGAGATGGGAAGACCAGTGCCATTGCTGACCAAGACTTGGTCAGAGCCAGAGGAGGGGGTCATACCTTCATCAAAAGAAGCGTCAGGGGTCATATGATGAGATGCCTCTGTGTTCGGGTACCATACAGAATCGTGCTGATCAAAAACATGGAGGCAGTGAAGGCTTGAGTCGTCTCAGATATGGATGAAGAGGCCACACAGTTGTTGGCCTTGTGGTTGGGAAACCCACATTTGTAGCAATAAATAGAGGATGCATCACCAGTGATTGGAGCTACGCGAGGACGACCACACCGCGGAGCACCACCGTGACCACGACCAGTCGGATGAGGACCACGCCCATGGCCAGCGGTATTGTTGTGGCGACTAGCCACGAAACGACTGCGATGATTGCCATGGCCAGGAGAGGAATGGTCGTCTGAGTTGGTAGTGAGAAGCGCAACAGAGGATAAAGACTCTATTTGATGACCCTTGAGACGTTGCTCAAAATCAGAAAGGGTAGCAGCAACCTCATCCAAAGATGGAAGAGGGCGCACAAGATTGATGGCGGCAACCACGGCATCATAGGAGGGCAGTCCTTCAAGGAGAAGGAAGATGAGATCAACCTCGTTCATGGGTTCGTTTTCCAGAGACAAAGTCCGAGAAATGGCCCGAGCATGATGAACATACTCAGTAATGGAGAGAGACCCCTTAGAGAGATTGTGAAGGTCACGTTTGACACTCTGCACACGGTTGCAAGTCATAGTGCCATTGAGGACTTCAAGAGTGGTCCAGATCACATGTACAGAAGTACAGTGGACAACTTGAGGGAGGACATAATCAGAGAGGGAAGAGGGAATCCAAGCAAGCACCATTTGGTCCAACCAAAGCCAGGTTGAGACATGATAACGCTTGAAAAGTGTCCTGGCTTAACAAGTCTGCCCAAAATTACTAATATTAACCGGTGCTCTACTTAGCTACTAAAAACTAGTAGTTAGTAGAGAGTCCGAGTTGATCCACAGGGAAGACAGGATTGAATTGAAAAGCTTTGTATAGCTTCTTACCAATGAGTTAAGAAAGGGTTTGAAACTAGAATTAAACTATTTTATACTAAGCGATTTACAAATACGAGAAATAGGACCAAGGGATTCTTAATCAATAACAAGGGTCCTACCAAGTCTTCCTAAGATTAGGCCTCACTAATTGAATTGAATTGTTTAATCCAATAGTTGATAGGTGAATGGCTAATTCTCCCTACCACTCAATGAGGTTTTGTTAGAATCACTCATCGGCGACAACAATTGCCTAAAAGTCAGTGACCTAACGGTTAGTTCTGATCACCGCTAATGAATCCTCTGATTAGAACCGATTCATCACCGGAAAATAATCACAATATGGATTTAGGTGTAAGATCGAGATGGTTCTAGTACCTCAATGGCTAAATCTATAAAAATAGGATAGATGGAGGATTAGGAATAGGTTATAGTGGTTCTACCACTACAAGATCCCTAATTCCGGATAAGAACTGCCATAATGTGGGAGTTCATGGTTCTAGCATGATTCCCCCATTGGATGATTCTAATCCACACGTTAACATGCATTAGCTCTAGACCTAACACATAATAGAGCAATCCAAACATCCAACAATGAAAGTAGCATCAAACATATAAAAAAATTGGGATCAATCCATATAAACCATTCAAGAAGGTATACAACCCTTAAATCTCAAGATTCCGTAATAGAAACCCTAGTTACATCATAAGAATCCCATGGCGAGGGGTTTAACTACTCATATTTAGGGTTTGATCAATGGATGAAGGTTGATGAGGCTCTTCCGCCATGGATCTCCTCCAAAAGAATCTCCAAAGAAAAGTTTTAAAAAAAGAGAAAGAAAACTGGGATAAAGTTCCAAGAAAAGAAGCCCCCTAATAACCCTAGAAAAGGCCTAATTATAGCCTAGGAAACACTCTTCCATCAGATTAGATCTGGGCCTTCAATTTTCTTCACTGGCAAAGGAATGATCGATCTTCAAAGGGAGAAGATCGATCATTTATTCTTTCATCGTCGGTTGCGCCCTGTAAAGGATCGATCATTTCCTTGTATTCTGGGTCACACCCCATGGATGATCGATCTTTCCATGAAGGAAGATCGATCTCTTTAAACCTTTCTCTCTACCATTGTTGACGCACATAAATGATCGATCTTTCACCTTTGTGAAGATCGATCCTTTCATGATGTGATCTCTGTCATGTTAATACACGTAAATGATCGATCCTTTCATCATGTGATGATCGATCATTTATGCTGGAATTACCCAAATGTGCTCGTTTTGACTCCAAACTTGATCTAACTCCTGCTGGGGTCTTTTATACCTGAAATAGGGTAAAGATAGTTAGTGAAGCACCGCTTGGAGACTAACAAAGCCAAATTACAGTGGTGATTTATGCACTTTTCAAGTCTTATCACACCCCCCAACTTGATCTTTACAAGTCCTCAAGCAAAGCAAAAGATAAAAATAAATCTAACTAGCCACTTTCATAGGTCTCATGATTGCACTTAGCATGTCCAACAAGTTTTTAAACCCCTGGCTTACCCCAGTGGAAGAGTTAAAGTCTCGTGAGGGTTTTCAGGGATGACACCCACAAACATCTATACATTCCCTTGACTATGCTGTTAGAAATCCATTATAATATTCATCAATGCTAATGCATGAAATAGAAATCATATCCATGAATACACTCTTCAACTCACAGTCACATAAAAACATAGTAAGTCAGAACATGTCATAACATATTTCCAACACTTTAACATATTAAATCATGACTAAAAACAACTTTAACACTCATGTGTATGAATAGGATTCCACATGATTCAGAGCATCAATTACATTCAAACACTTCAACTATTCCAGATCACAATCCTATACCAGCACATATTTTTCCACTTTTCAGATAGCAATCTCTGTATTTATTTTTCTTTTCTCTTATATATATATATATATATATATATATATATATATATATATATATATATATATATATAGGAATTTCAACCGTTTTACGTGAGCATCACGCTGGTTATGCATACTGCTCAGTTACTAAGTTGAAAATCTCATTTTTTTCCTCAGGAATTTCAACCGCTTTACGCCAACAACACATTGTTAGGCATCTTGTCCGGTTACTAAGTTGAAAATCCTATTTTTTCTTATACATACATTTTGCATATTCAGATAATTGCATGTGTTCATGTATTTTCTGTGATATGACATAGAATTGTAAATCTATCATAGTATCATGCTCAGACTTTAATATCAACTCTTCAACATGTGAAAGTGAACATGTGCATTAGGATATGTCAAGTTATCATTAAATCATGGTGAAAGTGTTAATGTATAGAAATAATGTCATGCATAGCCAAATTTATTATCCCTTATATGACTGACAAGTATCAAAATAATTCATAAGACAAATTTCTAAAACATGCATCTTTATAAAAAATATATCATAATTTCATTCTTTTGACATATGTCAAGGGATGTATAATATCGGTTATCAAAAAAAATAAGCATGAAATTTGAATGCTACCCCCCAACTTAAGCAGGATTGTTCTCAAGCATGGAAATAGGTTAAGGGATAGAGATAACCTAAGGACGCTTCTAAGTATATGGTGAGAAGTAAAAACCGTATTTAGTGATCATGGTTAATCGTGGAAACCAAATATGTTCGTGATGTCGTAATGCATCGCAACCATATGCATACCAAAGTATAGATATCCTGAAAAATAGTAGAAGAAATACCCCGTGATTGCAACTAAGTACTGACTATAATAAGCATGCAATTTAGAGAAAAATTTGGCAACATCTCCTTTATTTAGGCAATAAGCACAAAGGCTACAAATGTTTCATTGACATCTATTGTATATAGATACAACATGTACTCCATAAAAAGATAAACGACTATTATACGAGCAATCTTAGGGCAACCCACGAAAGGAAAAGAAAACTTAAAGCAACCCTACATTCTAAAGCCCTATGCATCCATTAAATGAATCCTAAGCTAACAAAGTCAGAACAACTCCTCAATCCTCGTCCATCTCAGCCTCGGTGAGGACCTCCACAGAATTCGAGCTCCAGGAGGAAGAAGATGAAGAACTATCTGAATCAAAGTGGATGTCCACAGGAATTGGCAAGCGGCCTGGATCATCGGATCGTGGTGGCACGGCAATCGTGGAATCGCCAGGACTCTGGAATGAAACCCATGGATCATCTAGTTGTGGGTCATGCTGAATGTCGTGGACTATACTAGCAAACAGATCTGCAAGTGGTAATGGTCCGTAGAACTTCACACCGGAAGGGTACGCATCCGAGAAACCAACCGGCACAGTAGACTATGTTTGGGCCCGAGGAGGGAAACATAAGACTGTCGATGGGGATGGCAGTGCCAAGGAGTCAACAGTGCTTACCGAATCAATATCACTGGAGAACCAAGATGCCTGTGACACTGGAGATCTTGGTTCAAAATCAGATCATGGGGAACCGGGTGGACTGCCTGCAGATGGATAGGACGACTGACTAGAGCGCGGCATATCGGCAAAACGGCCGACGACCACGGTAGCGAGGATTGGTAACACGGAAGGATTCGTGACGAGTTGCGACAGGAAGTGGGCACAGCCGGCGTCGGAGAAGACTCGAAGAGTAGGAAGATTGATTGATTGAACTGGCGGCATATGGGACTCCATGAAATAAATAGAGGAAATCCGAATTGGAGTTCAAGTAGGAGACCAACCAGGAAAGGGACGCCGAATGGAGTAGGAATTGGAGTAAGAAGTAGTGCACGAATGGGACTCGGACGCAGTTGCCATTGTGCGGCCCATTGGACATGGCGGTAGGGTGGCAAAAGTGGAAGTGGAACGCCGGAGGAGATGAACTTGGCCGGAGGACCTCATCCGAGAAGATAACACCGCCGTCGAGAGGTGGTGATTGAGGGAAGTGTGGGAGATTAAGGGGTGATTGAGTGGAGGAGAATGTTGGAGGAGGGTCCTGGAGTGGAACGGAGGTCGGAGGTGAGGAGATCTGGCCATAGGAGGTGGAGGCGTGCTGGTAGAAGGCGGAGAAGAAGAGAGGTGGTGGGGTAGTCGAAGGAGATAATGGGGGAGAATGATCGATCTTAGGTTTTGAAGCCCTAAATCGGTCACTGGCCATTATATATTTTTTTACGCTCCTCGCAAATGATCGATCTTCCTTTGATGTGAAGATCGATCATTTACCACGTGACAGCATCTCAAGTGATATGGTTTATGATGTGATGACTTGTATAAATGAGCAAGATCGATCATGTTGGGCTAAAAGATCAATCATACTTGGTCGTTCTGGTTAGAAGGGAGGATGGAATGATCGATCATATTCATGAGGAATGATCAATCCCCCCAAAACCCCCTCTCTGTCATAGCTGGTGAACAAAAATAATTGATCGTCTTTCATGGAATGATCGATCGTTTTTAACTCCAATCCCTGCCTCTTGGTGTCCCCAAGGATGATCGATCATTGTTGTAAGAAAGATAGATCATCCAAACTACCATGCTCTGTCTCAATGGGCACACATAAAAGATCGATCATCAAGGTATTGATGATCGATCATCTTAATACCCAAGTTCTGTGAACGTGTGGTGCAAATAAAGATCGATCTTTTCATCCCTGGAAGATCGATCATTTGTACCAAAAAAGCAAAAACTGTGCTAAGACGTGAGAATTAAGCCTCTAACCTTATATACTAAAATCAAACATGCACAGTACACCTCAATCCAACGATCAACATAAAAATTCAGCAACGGTAATTACGGCATCACAATCAATCAATCAATGAGCAACTAACTACACAACAAAATCAAACATGCAACTAATTAGAAAACAAGCAAGCATGCATTTAAGAAATCTCAAATCAACTAATCAAAATGCAAATCAGAGATGGGTTGCTTCCCACCAAGCGCTTGGTTTAACGTCGCTAGCTCGACACAATGCAAGCTCAATGACTCATAGTTCGGTTCATTCAAGATCATTGGGGCTTCCAAAGTGAGGATTTTCAACATAAGGTTTCAACATTTGGCCATTTACTTTGAAAGTGGAACCGGACTTGGGATGACGGATTTCAATGGCACCATGAGGGAAAATGTGAGTGACTTCAAAGGAACCATTCCATCTAGATTTAAGCTTCCCCGGAAAGAGTCGAAGCTTGGCATTGAAAAGCCAAACATTGTCACCAACATTGAATGTTTTCTGGACAATGAATTTGTCATGATAGGCTTTTCTCCGGGCCTTATAAATGAGGGTATTGTCATAGGCCTCATTCCGGATTTCCTCTAACTCATTGAGTTGAAGCAAGCGAGCATGCCGGCCGGTGGGTAACCAATTGACCTTATGGATATTATGCCAGGCCTTTGCCATGAGGTTTATCGGTAAGCGGCAATACTTCCCAAACACCATCCGGTAAGGTGACATCCCTATGGGTGTTTTGTACGCTGTTCTATATGCCCACAATGCATCATCTAATCTCATGGACCAATCCTTCCTATCCGAGTGCACTACCTTTTCAAGGATACGTTTGATTTCATGATTTGACACCTCCACTTGCCCACTATTAAGGTGATATTGTACTTATTAAGGGTGGCTCGAAAATACCTATTCACGAAATGGGACCCTCCATCACTTATGATAGCCTTAGAATGACCCAATCGAGAGAAGATGTTGGCATGAAGGAATTTGATGACAACTCGATGATCATTGGTCCTAGTGGCTATGGCTTCAATCCATTTTGGAACATAATCGACGGCCAATAAAATATACATGTGTCCATTCGAGGGTGGAAAAGGGCCCATGAAATCAATGCCCCACACATCGAAAACTTCGCATTCAAGAATATGATTTTGGGGCATCTCATTCCAACTAGAAATGTTGCCAAGTTGTTGGCAACGAATGCAAGCTTTAGAGAAACTATGGTTATCATGAAAGATAGTGGGCCAATAGAAACCGGAATGAAAGATCTTGGTTGCGGTTCCTCGGCCCAACAAATGTCCTCCACGTGCATGAGAGTGGCATGCCGTCAAGATAGAAATGATTTCTAATTCGAGCACAACACCTCATGATTTGATCCGGACAGTGCTTAAGGAGGATTGGATCATTCCAGACATAAGATTTAACTCATGAGAAGAATTTGTCCTGATCTTGCCTAGACCAATGAGAAGAAATACGTCCAGACACAAGATAGTTTACAATATGTGCAAACCAAGGCTTTGGAGCTCGATCAACTACTAAGAGATGTTCATCGGAAACGAATCATTAATCGGTGTTGAATCATTGATCACATCCAAAGGAAGTCTAAAAAGGTGGTCCACTACAACGTTCAAAGCTCCATTTTTATCCCTCAACTCAAGATCGAACTCTTGAAGAAGCATGATCCAGCGGATTAATCGTGGTTTGAGTTCTTTCTTGGTGACGAGATACCGAAGGGCGGAGTGGTCCGTCAAGATGACAACTTTGGATTCAAGAAGATAAGATTGGAATTTCTCTAAGGCAAAAATTACTGTGAGTAACTCTTTCTCGGTGGTGGTATAATTCACTTGGGCCTCATTCAAAGTTTTGTTAGCATAATAGATAACTCGAGGAAGTTTATCGACTGTTACCCCAAGAATGACACCCACGGCATGATCGAAAGCATCACACATAATCTCAAAAGGATGATTATAGACCGGAGGATGAACAATGGGTGCCGAAGAGAGTGAATCATGAAGGATGTTAAAAGCGTGAAGGCATGAATCATCGAATACAAATGGCACATCCTTGGCAAGCAAGGCACAAAGGAGCCAGGAGACTTTGCTAAAATCTTTAATGAATCGTCTATAAAACCCGACATAGCCCAAGAAAGATCAGATTTGACAAACCGAAGGGGAGGAGGAAGTTTGGAAATGAGTTCAAGCTTGGCTCTATCAACTTCAACCCCTCTACTAGAAATCACATGACCAAGGATGATTCCCTCACTCACCATCAAATGACTTTTCTCCCAACTCAAGACAAGATTGGTCTCTTCACATCTAGCAAGAACTTTAGTCAAATTCGCAAAACATGATTCAAAAGTTTGGCCAAATACGGAGAAATCGTCCATGAAAAATCTCTAGGAATTGCTCAATCATGTCCCCAAAGATAGAAATCATGCAACGTTGGAAAGTGGTCGGGGCGTTGCAAAGGCCAAAAGGCATGTGTCGATATGCAAAGGTGCCATAGGGACATGTGAAGATAGTCTTTTCTTGGTCATTGGGATCTATGGCCACTTGATTGTATCCGGAGTAACCATCAAGAAAGCAATAATATGATTGGCCCGTGAGTCTTTCCAAGATTTGGTCGATGAATGGCAAGAGAAAATGGTCCTTCCTAATGAAGGCATTCAAACACCTATAATCAATGCAAACCCTCCACCCCGTAGTTTGGCAAGTTGGGATATTCTCTCCCTTGTCATTTTTTACTATCGTGATTCCTGATTTCTTAGGGACGACTCGGGTTGGGCTAATCCAATTAGAATATGAGATTGGGTATATGACACCCGCATCCAATAGTTTGACCGCCTCTCTCATCACAACCTCTTTCATGAGAGTATTAAGGCGACGCTGCATCTCCCTCACAGATTTATTTTCGTCCTCTAAATGTTTGTGATGCATGCAAATCGAGGGGTCTATGCCTCTAAGATCACCAATGGACCACCCTATAGCTCTTCTATGCAATGTAAGAATCTCAAACTCTTGGGACTTGGTCAATGAAGAAGAGATAATCACTGGAAGGGTACGATCAGGTCCAAGAAAGGCGTACTTGAGATTGGAGGGCAAAGTTTTTAGCTCGAGGAACGGTGGTACAATCAAAGAGGGTAAGACCGGAGATGAGGAAGTGAGCGGTAAAGACTCAATCGGAAGTTTTTGCCATGAAATCTTGCAAACATCATCATATAACTCAAGAGCATTGGTATCCTTCAAAACTTCATCATTATCAAGCTTGAAAACCGATGCAAATTCATTGAAATCACCATTCTCCTCATGAAAATCCGAAAAATCCACATTTAAATTCGGGAAATCAACGTTCAAATCCCGCAAATCCTCTTTACACACAACATCCCCATCAAAGAGGGAAGCATCACAAACATCCTCAAGACTACCACAAGATGAACTATCATGCACAAATTTATACAAAGCATTATCAACGCATTCATCCACTTCATCATCATTTACCAATGCATTAACCATAAAACAATAATCATCATATGCATGATACTTAGATGTATCGAAAATGTTCAATCGAAGCTCCATGTTACCAAAGGTAACCGTCATAATGTCATCCCTACAATTGATGCACGCGTTGGTTGTAGCCAAGAAGGGTCGGGCAAGAATTATTGGGACGGTTTTCTTGGTTTGAATCCCTGGTTTCGTGTCTAACACTACAAAATCCACGGGGAAGAAACATCAATCAACTTTGACTAGCACATCCTCAAGAACTCCCCTTGGGGTTTTAATAGATCGGTCGGCTAATTGCAAAGTCGTTGCGGTAGGCTTAAGCTCTCCTATGCCAAACTTGGAATACAATGAATACGGCATGAGATTCACGCTTGCTCCCAAGTCTAATAAGGCTCCCTCTATCATGTGATCTCCTATAATGCATGAGATGGACGGAATACCGGGATCTTTAAGGTTAGGAGGGAAGTCACATCGAAGGATCGAGCTCACTTGCTCAGTCAAGAAAAGTTTCTTAGAAATATGAGATCTAGATTGCCTTTTATGAGTACAAAGCTCTTTGAGAAACTTAGCATAGGATGGAATTTACTTAATGGCATCTAGAAGAGGAAGATTAATATGAACTTTCTTGAAAACCTCCATAATCTCATCAAATTTATGGTTTTTGAATGGAGTTGAAGTAAGGTCTACTAGAGCCTCTGGAAAAGGAACTTTCGGAACATATGTCTTAGGATTTGGCTCAGCATCCCGGGATGCTGTCATGTTTGGAGATGCATGGAATTCTTCAATAGGATTATGAGGGTTTGGAATTAGAACCTCATGTGATGAATCGGGTTCTTTTAATGCATGCAAATCTTCATTTGATGATGTATGAGAATGAGATGGATGTGAATGGGATGCATGCTCTTGATCAAGAGTGTCCTTCGTGGGTTTCTCAACATTGACAAAAGTTTTACCACTACGCAAGGTCGTGATGGCTTGAACTTGCTCATGGGATGAATCAATAGAATGTTGGCCTTTGGGATTGGGAACGGGTTGGCTAAACAATCTCCCTTCTTCCCTTCTTGAGATGGCATTGGCCAATTGGCCCAATTGTACTTCAATTTTAGCTGCGGATTGGAAATGGGAGTGAAGCAATTGAGTACTAGCTTCAAAAGAATCTAAGGCCTTCAAAAGTCTCTCATCAATGTTTTGGTCTCTCTTGGGTTGTTGAGGATGAGAAGGGTGGCCTGCCGGAACTTGAGGTTGGGGAGGCACATATGGTCGAGCTCCCCATGGTTTCACGCGCTAACATGCATTAGCTCTAGACCTAACACATAATAGAGCAATCCAAACATCCAACAATGAAAGTAACAATTGCGCCCCGACCCGCGAAGGCCCAACCGGGCCGGACGACGGGAACCGGAACCTAACTAAATGCGGAAAAGTTTTGCCGAGGGTTCCCTCTAATCTACTGGTTTCCCTAAACAATTCATAAGCACCCTTATTAAAACGATGATTCCCAACCTCAGCAATATAATAAAGTAAATTCAAATCCTTAAAAGGGTTAACATTTATACATCTTACTCCCATAGGAGACTATCAAACAAAAATGGGTAAATAGATGATCACCGCTCCTCAAGCACCGCCAGACGCCACCGCGCCACCAAACACTTGCCCAGTAGGGGCCACTGAAGAAGAGCTAACACATGCACCTGTAAAATGCAGCCCAGGTAGGAGTGAGCAATTAAGCTCAGTAAGAAAACTACACTACGACACACTCAAGAAGGAGAGAGCACAATAGTGTCGCCCTCAAGCAAAGCCTAGGTGAACACATGGATCACATAACCCCACCGCGTGTCTCTGTGAGCAGGAAACCAACACTGCTGTCTCACAAGCAGGAAATGGACACTACTGGCGGGAATCCAACCCGGTAAGTAGGCACACCCTTTACTCAAGAGACATGGATCACCGGACACTGACTGCACCTCAGCACCCGGCTCGAGGCCGACACGACCTCTAAACCTCGATCGACAAGAGTATTCAAGTCATCTACGCCTATCATTGATATCGACTGAATACTAGCATCCAAACCTGGACCAAGCTACCCGCTATGGTCCTAAAGCTAGATCCGAGCTACCCGAAAGCCTTAGATCGACGATCAACCCATCGCCCACACCCTAACCTTATGCATCCAATGCACAATAAAAAAATGCATGCTATGAACATACGCAGCGAAAACAAATAAGCATGCAACATATGCCAATTATTACACAAGACCAGGCGCAGCACATAGCTCATCAAGGGTGAACATGGCAAGGGTCTAGATAAAAATGCATATTTTTTCTACACATCCCAAGGGGTGCGACCCTCTTGGTTCAACCACATGCCAAGCACATGGCGTACGCAGATATAATAACATTATTATAAAAGTGATAACGTGTAAGGACCTATTTGCATATAAGGGGTTTTCTGCAAGATTTAGGGGACCTTTCGTGCAATTTCGTGTTTTGCGGGGGGTTTCTTGCAAAAACCACCCCCTCCTTCTAGAAATCGAGTCTCTTCTCCTTTCCCATTTTTGGCTGCCAACCCGAGAGAGAGGGAGAGATCGGGAGTGAGAGATAGAGAGAGAGATCGAGAGGGAGAGATTTGAAGAGAGTTTGGGAGGGCGATGGAGAGGAAGCAAGGGAGAGGAAGGGGGATTGCCGGCGTCGGAGAAGAAGAGAAGAAGGGAGGAAGAAACTGGGAGAAAGAGAGGTGGAGATCGCCGAAAAAAGGGTAGATCCGGTGAGCTTTCTATCGGATTTCGTCTCCCTTCTTGGCTTAGGTGAGCTTCTAGCTTTTCTCCCCTTCGTCTTCCCTTGTTTCCCGTCATTTTTCCGTTGGGTTTTGGGGAGCTTCGCGGTTACCGGCGATGGGTCGCCGGAGAAGATGCCATGGACGACGTCGGGGACCTCCCACGGCGACTGCAGCGCCGAAGAAGGACCCCCGTGGTCCGGGGCATCTCTCTCCAAGCCCTGTCCGGGCATTTCCCATGGTGGGGGGATCCTTGATCCTCCTCCCTGCCATGGTTTCCGGCAAGGTTCCGACCGGCCATTCCCTGGTCGTGGTTGCGCGACCTTCTTGGGAATCTTGTGCTAGGGACAGCGTGTAGCTTCCCTCTTCTCCTCTGGTATTTTCTTCCCCGGTGCTTAAGCACCTTGTTTGGAGATCCGACGGAGCTCCGGCGTGAGCTCCGGTGATCTTCTTGGGGAGGAAGGCGACGTTGTTCATGCGACGCATGTTGGGGTGCGCAACGTCTGCCTGGGTGCACTTGTCAGTGCCTTGTGCATGCGGTGCATGTTAGTTGTTTGCTAACGTGCACCAGAGCCTTCTGACGGCTGTTTTTGTCGTTTTCCGCGCTGTTTCGATCAGTTTTTCAAAATTGTTTTGATGCTAGTAGTTTTAATTTTGTTTTGGGGCTCTATCGGGTAGTAATCTTGATTCTTGTGCTTTAGGTGATCGATTGAGTGGCTGTCAGGTGTTGGAGCGTGACGTGGGTTCCCGGACTCAAAGTTTACGCTTGGATTGCTTCCTTGAGGTAGGAGTTACCTCCTAGGATTTGTTGTGCTCTGTTTGCTATATAAATGTGTTGATGCCATGTATATCTATGTATGTACTTTATTAATCTTGTGTGTATATGCAATGCTATGTTATGCCATGATAATGTGTTTGTTGTGCTAGAGCTTGTTGGGCTAGTTGAGTCCATTAAAAGCTTATTTATGACATGTTATGTTATGTATATGATGATTTCCTGTATGTATGTGTAATGAGATTAAATTGACCATTTTTATTGATTGATCGATTATTTATGTGATTTGTGTATACATGCTAGGAATCTCCGGGTTGTCTTAGGACAGAGTTTGTGGTTGGGTCAAGTCAAGTCCTATAGCTAGACTGGTCAGAGTCTAGGGACTATGTCGATGACTTGATGGATGGATTTTTGATCTCCGTATGTCGATCGAGGACCGTGACTGGATCGAATAGAGGATTTGATCTGATTGAGGATTTGGATCTGATAGAGGGTTGGATCAGATTGAGGATCTGACATGAGGCTTTTCCTTGAGAATGTATTACTGAGATTGTTGTACCTATACTAGTACACTGAGACCGGTATAGAGTCTATAGAGGTCTGGACGAGCATTGACGGCCGGAAGCGGCGACTGTGCGTGTAAGACTTACCCAGACTAGCCAGACCATACTAGGATCAGTAAGCTAGTATAGGATGTTGTACCTATACTAGTATATTCGGGTCGGGTATAGAGTCTATAGGGGTATGGGCTAGTGTTGGCGGGCGGACGCGGTGCTGTGCATGTAAGACTTACCTATACTAACCAGACCATACTTGTGCAGTATACTAGGATAAGTGGGTATACACCAATGTCCTAGAGTGTCGTCAGGTGACTCCTACATGGCTTTCGAGCTCATTTTGTTTGGGTTTTTGTGCAGGAGGATCTACAGGTAGGCCCGAGGCCAGTACACCCCTTGGAGGTGGTGAGCAGTGACGAGACGTCATTTTTTGTACTTATTGTTGAGAGTTAGTTTTGTAGTAGGTGGAGAGATATGAGTTGTATCTCAAAGTTTGTTTTGTACTCTACCTTAACTCTCAATTTGTGTATTTGACGTCTGTATATGCGTTGAAAAATCTGGAGAATTTGTATATTGTAGCCTCGTGGCCCTATTATGTTTAATTTGAAGGATTATATACTCATATGTTTGTGAAATGTGAAATGTGAAATGTGAAATTGATGAAATGGGGCGATGGTGTCCCCGGAATTGTGATAAATGTTGTATAGTGGATTGTAATAGATTGTTTAGTTCGTATCTATTGACAGGTTGTAAATTGTGATCTAACGTGCCCGTGCCCAAGGGTCATGTCGAAATTTTTCAGAAATTTTTGGGATTAAATATGGATTTAATTGGGGCGGGGCGTGACATAACGAACAGCTCAATTTATCCAATTAGAGCAAATGATCTACTAATTCGGGAAAATCATAATTATCAATCCAACCATCCAGTTGATGTGAAACTTGATATGCCCACTGAACGGTACACTCCGAATCACATATCCAAAAACCAGATCGAGCGGATAAAAGCAAACTGATGAAAACCTATAATTTTGATTAAATCTCATATCTGATAAACCCAATAAAATCCTTTTCAAAATAGCTTCGATTTAAACCAAACTTTGCAGCTCACACCTACATATCACTAAGATTATCCCCTCCAAAAATAAGATCTTGTTAACAACGCAAAACCACTTAATTACACTAATTAAGATGACTACTTTCTTTTTTCTCACAGACAGTCCATTTAATTCACCAGACAATGTACGTAGATCCAAAAATCATGAAACAGATTGGAAATGGAAGCTAACTCACAGCTCTACCACTTTCATTCTGAACACTAACTCAGATCATGTACTGACAGCTCGGAACTCACATTAGAACACCACTATTTTAATTAAATAAAGAAATCCGAAATTAGTATATGGAAAACTTGCTTAAATCTATATCAAATCAAAACCAAATCCTACCAGACTTTAATCATGTGATAATCAAGCTACCAAGTATCATCTAGCATACTTTAATTGAAGAACAATCAAACAAAACTACGAAGAACACATAATCTAAGGGATTAATGTAGAACCCTACCAAACCACGCTAATCCACATTTGATTCTCAATCAAACCGTCCAACGACGGTGTACATCCCTTCCTCTAGCTTTTGGAAAGCCTCCCAAGCCACTAGATCAAGCTCCAAATGAGAATTTCTAAGGTAGGAGCAGAGGAGAAGAAAAACCGAAAAACCCGAAAAAAACAAAACAGAGGAGGTCTCGGGTTACTTATAGGCTCGAATCCGATCGATCGGTCCTAGGGTATTAGGACTGGGCCGGACTAGGTCGGTTCACGTCCCTATCCGGACAACCGACATAGGTCCGATCGATTGTTCCCAGGAGCGACCGATTGCACTTGGATCGTCAGCTGTCTTAAAGACAAGCTTTCGCGCACCTGAGCTTGGATCTTTCGATCCAAAGCCCGCCTAAGGTTCTAACAAGCATATAAATCAAACATAGGGCTATGTGTGCACACGCGGGTGTGAAACAAACCGACAAAACATAATTTACCAAATTTCCCTTGTGGTCCACAACGAGCCACGGGCCCAACCTAGACGGTCGACCTAGGAGTAGAGGGACAGGTCCTCACATCCTAATACCCTTAAAGGAAATCTCGTCTCAAAATTCGATAAGGGTAGGGCTCGGAAACAACAAAACAGCTACAGTAGGAGACAGGACAAAAGCTACCTCACCAATCCTCTTTGACCCACTGTACAGCGATGCTCGCAGGAACACTCTGTCGCCGGCTGCAAACTCTAACGGTCGTCGCCTTTGATCTGCATAACTCTTCTGTCGGCTCTGAAACGTCAGAACTCTCTGCCTGATCTGCACTAGTCTCTCTGACGACCGCCTGACAATATCTGGACCGATAAGTCGTGCCTCTCCAACCTCTGTCTAGCACACTAGGGAACGACATGGCCTACTGAACAACGCCTTGAAAGGTGCTACTCCAATACTGGACTGGTAGTTGTTGTTGTAGGCGAACTCCACCAAGGGAACGAGCTCCTCCCATCTGCCTCCGGCATTGAGGACAAATGCTCTCAGCATGTTCACTAAGATCTGGATCGTCCGCTCTGACTGCCCGTCTGTCTGCGGATGAAAAGCCGTGTTGAAGGTCAGGAGTGTGCCAACTGGCTCCTGAAAGCCTCGCGATAACCTGCTGGAGAACCTGGGGTCACGGTCTAACACTATGGGCACTGAAACCCGGTGTAGCCTGACCACCTCTCTGACGTACAAACTGCCCAACCTGTCAGTTGAGTCTGTCGTCTGCGTAGGCAGGAAGTGCGCCGATTTGGTCAATCGATCAACGATAACCCAAATCTTGTCGTTGCCCCTAGGAGATCTCGGTAGCCCGGTAACGATGTACATCGTGATGTGCTCCCACTTCCACTCAGCCAGTGGAAGGGGCTGAAGTAACCTTGGAGTTCGCTGGTGCTCTGCCTTGACCTTCTGACAGGTAAGGCAGCGTGATACGAACTCCGTCACGGCCCTCTTCATCCTACACCACCAGAACTGTCACCGCATGTTCTGGTACATCTTGATACCCCCAGGATAAACTGCAAAACGAGAGTGATGGAGCTCTTGTAGGACGTTGCCTCCTAGAACTGGATCTGCCGGAACAGCTACTCTGCCTCTGAATCGTAGTTCTCCGTCTAATGATACTGTCCAGTCCCCGTCCGCGCCATCCGTGCCTGCCGATGTGCGTAACTCCTCGAGCTCTACATCACTGCGCTGCGCCTCTATCACTCTGCCTAAAACTGCTGGCATACCCTGCACTGAGTAGAGGAAGCTGCTGGAACACTAATCCTCGAACTCAAGCCCCAACTGGCCTACTATCTCCAATGCCTGCCACTGTCGCGCTGATAACCCTACCACTGCTGCTCTAGTCTCTCTCACCTATCTGCTCAGCACATCCGCTACGACGTTTGCCTTACCAGGATGGTAATGCAACTTAAAATCATAGTCCTCCAGTAGCTCCATCCAGCGTCGCTACCTCAAGTTGAGGTCATATAGGGTGAAAACGTGCCTCAAACTCTTATGGTCCAAGAAGACAGAACTTCTAGCCATAAAGGTAATGCCGCCAGGTCTTCAGAGCGAAGACCACTGCTGCTAGCTCTAAGTCAAGGGTCGGGTAGTTCCTCTCATGGTTCTTCAGCTGATGAGAACCATAGGCAACTACTTGTCCCTCCTGCATGACGACACACCCCCAACCCTCATCGTTGGCGCCACAGTAGACACTCTAATCCACGCCTCGCTCAGGGACAATCAGCACCGGCTCACTGGTCAACCTCGTCCTCAACTCAACAAAGGCTCGCTCACAAACATCATCCCACACGAACGGGATGGCCTTATTTGTCAGTCTGGTATCGGTCCAACAACTCTGGAGAAGTCCCGCACAAACCACCTGTAGCATCCCGCCAGGCCTAGGAAACTACAGACATCGAACACTGTCCTCGGTCTCTGCCACTGTACCACTGCCTCGACGTTGGCAGGGGTGACTAAGATCCCTGCTGCCTACACCACGTGTACAAGAAATCCCACCTATACATGCCAGAACTCTCACTTGGAAGCCTTGGCATATAGTCGATGCTCCCGAAGTAGCTGCCACACTGTCGCCAAGTGTCGCCCGTGCTCCTCCTCTGACCGAGAGTAGATGAGAATGTCATCGACGAACACCACCATGAACTGGTCTAGAAACGGTCGGAAGATCCTATGCATCAGATCCATGAACGTTTCTAGTGCATTCGTCAGCCCAAACGGAGTCACCACAATCCCGAACTCTCAACTGGTGGTAGCTTGTGCAGAGGTCGATCTTTGAAAAGACTGAAGATCCTCGCAGCTGGTCGAACATGTCATCTATCCGCGGCATCGGATACCTGTTCTTCACCGTCACCCTGTTGATCTGCCTGTAGTCTATGCAAAGTCGAAGGGTACCATCCTTCTTCTTTGCGAACAACATTGGCGCCCCCCAGGGAGACATGCTCGGACGGATGAAGCCTCTGCTAGTCAGCTCATCCAACTGGGTCCTCAACTCGCTCTGCTCTGCTGGTTCCATCCTGAAAGCTGGAAAAGATATCGGTGCGATATCTGGTACTAGATCGATGTCAAAATCGACCTCTCTATACGGTGGAAGCCCTGGCAACACCTCGGGGAACACGTCTGCAAAGTCGCACACGATCCTGGGAAAATTGCTCTGTGGCACTCCCTCAGAACCAAACAAGGACAGGCTGGCCAACAAGACTGAAAGATCACCATCACGCCTTCCCACACCACAAGCAAAGGAATCGGCTTTGAATCGATCCCCCAACAACACAAACAGTGTCCAGTTGGGTGTCCAAGCAACCACCCTCCGGCGACAACAGTCGATGACGGCTCGGTATGCTGCTAACCAATCCATACCGAGTATCACGTCAAGGCCAGTCACGTCTAGCACCCACAGGTATAGACAGACACAGAGGCCTCCAACCTCCAAGGAACAAGATCGGCAGACCCGGTTGATGAGTCACTAAATATTTATAATTAAACCCCTTAAATTGCCTTTGTTAGCCCGAGAGTATTTGTATTTGATAGTTTGTTAGTTGATTTCAGGTTTAATGAAAATTCAAGTTAAAAAATACAGAAAAAAGAGTAATATGTTGAAATTACGCCGCACCGCTGTCAGTTTGTAAAGACTTCGCAAGAAATTATTCATAAGTGCAAATATTTTGAAATTTGGAGGACTTCTATCAGACATCAAGACGTACAACTTTCATATTGGATACTTAAGGAGATTCCTGACAGATTAGTACCAGTTTTGAAGACTATGAAGATATACATATTCTGGAAAACTGGTCCATCGACGTTCAGGAGAATATTCACCAAATATTCCAAATAAGTTCAAATATTATCAAATCTTCGGGATATGACAAAACGCTTCCTAATATACATCTTTTGTGTTGAATACATTTTCAAATTATGGCCTGATTGGACCTAGTTGCGACCGGAATAGGCTGAATGAATTAATCCAGGGAATCCGAGGTGTAGTAGAAGTCCAACTTAGCCTAAAACCCTAATTTCGGGAGTTCACCTATAAGAGGGTGTTGGCTGACCGAAAATTGAGAGCCCCCATAGAGAGAAAATAAAAGATTAAGGTTTCTGAAGATGGTGGAGATGCGATGTGGATCCTTGAAATTCTTCATCAAACCTATGGCTTCCATCCCCAAGATGAGTAGCTGACTTTTATATCTAGGAATCTCATGAAGCTTTAGTAGATCTTCCTTGTAATTTTCTAGTTGAATCTTGTATTTTTATACTAGACATAATCTTATAGATTGGATTTTAATAATAAAAGAGTTAAGGGAACAGAGTTCCTTGGCGTATTTTTAGACCTACTTGTTTTCGATAATTGATAGTAGAAATCTATAAGATGGTTTTTATGTGGTTTGTGAAATAACCGATGAGATACTTTATGCTTAGTGACGATAGGTTGTGCTAAGGTTACCCCGAAGACAAGTTATGCTAATCGAAGATAACATATGCCTTTGGAAAACACTCATCTTATTTTAGGGATTCATGTAAGCTTAAGAAGTTGTGAATCTATAATGTCTAGATAAGAAAACAAGATGATAACTAGAGAATACAGGACGTGAAACTAAAGTGGATTGAGTAATCCCTAGGTTTTCTCTCATTGATTTATCTTAATCTTAACATCCATTGCTTTCTTAGTTAGTTTCAATTACTTAATTTCTAAAACCCATAAACCCTTTTGTTGCTTTAGAATAGAGTATTGAGAGTTAGTTTTGTTTTTGTTGCATTCAATCACTAGTTTCCCCGTAGATCGACCCCGTATTTCATCATTATACTATCCTTTGACTTTAATATTGAAATAAGGGTTTATAAATTTCTAAATTGTGTTTTGCATCTAATTTAACGACGCATTTGCGAGCGATCACCAGTCTACCCTGACTGTCCCGCCGATCGGTGAGTCTACTGATTGTGCCCCTTCTAGCCAACTCGTCTCTAATCCAAGCAATACCACACACATGCTAGCAACATAGGAATCAGACGCCCCTAAATCTATCAGCATATCTACTAAATAACTAGAAAGCTAAAAGATACCTCTAAGCATGGATGGCTCTGCTGCTGCCTACTGGTACTGCGGTAGCAGCTGGTACAACTGAAGGGTGTCCGGTTGCTCACACGCTGGGAGGGCAAACACACGCCCTCGCTGGCTGCCTCCACCTCTGGAGCGACTAGATCCAGCACCTGATCCGCGCCCACTACTTCTCCCCTGCCAAGCACTGGACTCTCCGCCTCTACTGCCTTGCGGCATAACGCCTCGCGCTCCTCACAGGTGACAGTCACTACGGAAGTGTCCCAGCTGCCCACACTAGAAGCACATGACTGACGCGTCATCATGTTGCTGACCCCATCCTCCCCTGATGGAGCCTGCCTAGATGGCCCGACCGTCGGGAGAAACTGGCCTGCTGGACTCATCAATTACAGCTGAAACTGCTAAGGGCACCGCGACTGCTGCTGGAAGTGTCGCGAACGCCGTTGCTGCCCTCTGCCGAATCCACCTCTGCTCTGGGACCTCCACGGTGCGCTCGTAGAGAATGCCGGTGGAACTGCCCGGCACCTCTCATCCTGCAACTGCTCCTCCACTACTAAGACACAGTTCAGAACTGCCCTGTACGTCCGGAAGGTGGGAACTGGTCTTTTCGCTGATCTCTTATCGAAGCCCCCACTCAAACTGATGTGCCCTGGCTGTCGGATCTCCAATCTCACCACTGAACCTAGGCAGGTCCAGGCGCAGAAAATCCAACAATACCGCCGCAACGGTCCGCCTGTCGACAGGAAGGAGGACCCTCTCCTCGATGAGAAATGCCTCCTCCTGTATGACCGAAACCGTCACTGGTGATGGCGCATCCCGTCTAGCTTGGACCGCCCTGACAAGTGCCACCCGGTCCGGTCATGCGGGTCGACCAGGTCGTGCCCCACCCCCGACTAACAATAGAAGGTTAACCTCGAGCTCCCGACATCTACGCAATCACCAACGACAAACGAGTGTCCACTCGTCAAAAACGGCAAAACAACCAACACAGCGAAAAAGCGAAAAGCACAACACATCACAGAAGAGCATGCACGGATGTTCTAGACATAGAACTATCCCATCCCACGCTCAATCTCAATCGAATCATGATCCTATCCCTGGGATCTACAGCCTATGCTCTGATTCCAAGTTGTCATGCCCCGACCCGGGAAGGCCCAACTGGGCCGGGCGACACAAACCGAAACCTAACTAAATGCGGAAAATTTTTGCCGATGGTTCCCTCTAACCTACTGATTTCCCTAAATAATTGATAAGCACCCTTATTAAAACGATGATTCCAAACCTCAACAATATAATAAGATAAACTCAAATCCTCAAAAGGGTTAACATTTATACATCTTACTCTCGTATGATACTATCTAACAAAAAGGGACAAACAGGCGATCACCGCTCCTCAAGCACCGCCAGACGCCATCGCGCCACCAAACACCTGCCTGGTAGGGGCCACTGAAGAAGAGCTAACACCCGCACCTACAAAACGCAGCCCGGGTAGGAGTGAGTAATTAAGCTCAGCAGGGAAACTACACTATGACACACTCAAGAAGGAGGGAGCACAATAGTGTCGCCCTCAAGCAAAGCTTGGGTAAACACATTGGTCCCATAACCCCACCGCATGTCTCTGTGAGCAGGAAACCAACACTGTTGTCTCACAAGCAGGAAACGGACACTGCTGGCGGGAATCCAACCCGCTGAGTAGGCACACTTGATAAGACGTGAAAAGTGCACAAATCACCCTTTCAATTTGGCCTCATTAGTCTCCGAGCAATGCCTTACTGACTACCATTACCCCATTACAGGTACAAGAGCCTTCAAAGAGGATTGGATCAAGTTTGGAGCTAAAACGAACGCATTTGGGCAAGTTCAGTACAAAGAAGATCGATCTTCTATTGAAGAAGATCGATCCTTTAAAGACATCAATAAGAAATCCAAGCTGAACAATAAAGATCGATCTTCCCATCATGAAAAGATCGATCATGTATGTGCATTTTCAGGGACATTGCGCAAGGTTTCAAAGGATCGATCTTCCTTTAGGTGATGATCGATCTTTTACGTGCAAAAGAGATGACAGAGTGCAACAATTCAGACAATCGATCTTCTTCTACAAGAAGATCGATCACCTTATGGAGCTGAAGAGAAAGATCAGTCTTGTCCCATATAAAGATCGATCTTTATGTGCCTGTCACACCCCGACCCAGAAAACCCATCCAGACCGGAGCGTGAGGGTCCTCAATCTAAAATCAAAAGGCGAGAGCCTCCCCTGTACATATCACTTTTGAACCTGGTGCGCGATTAAAATATTCACAATTAATTTAAACTATCCTATCATCAAATCATAATACAGATTAACTGCTATAATACTCAATTAACCTTTAAATGATACAATAATGGTACAAGTCCTTTAAGTACAACAATCTCTTATCAATTTTACATCAAATTAGAATACAAATATATTTCTCCTTCAGATTACAATTTATACACTTAAAGTTGTACATCAATTGAATAAGATAAACCGATGACATCCTCGATCTCACGCACCACCAAGGGGAGTACCGCCTCCAACGCCGCAACTACTTGAAAAAGAAGGAACTGCATTGATCTGCATCGCCGATGCAGCCCAGGTAGGGTCATCAACAAAGCCCAGCAGGGAGACTACACTACGATTCACAAAAGGGAGGAGGGAATACAACAGTGTCGCCCTCAAGCAAAGGCTGGGTGTACACAGGGGCCCCATAACCCCACCGCGTGTCCCTGAAGGGAGGCCTCAGTCATAGTCTTCCAGCCGAACTGGTCACATACTGGGTCACCCATAGCGAGGTAGGAAATCAGCACTGCCATCTCACTAGCAGGAAACCAACACTGCTAGGCGGGCAACCAACACCGTTGAGTAGACACACCCTCTACCCAAGAGACAAGGAACCAAACACCGGCTATACCTCAACACTTGGCTCGAGGCCGACACGACCTCTAAAACCTTGATCAACATAATATTCCAATCCAACTACTTAATAATCCTCGAATGATATCAAACATAATCATTGATGACAATCATATCCTAATCCTCGACTACCCAAACCCCGGTCCTAGGGCTAGATCCGAGCTACCCGAGAACCTCAGATCGATGATCGAATCCATCGCCTACTGATTTGTTGTCTCATGCACTCAAAAATAAAACCAATACTCTTTAAGATAAATGTAGTAGTGCGAGTACGAGTCGATCCCACGAAGAGTGTTTAGCCTAGTTTTGTGCTTAGTGAACAAAGATGGGGGGTTTTAAACGTGAGGAAAAACAATATAAAAAAAATCTAAAGCGAAGAATTGAATTAAATCAAGAGAACAAACCATGGTCTGAGTCAACATCCACCATCGAAATCCAATAACTGATCATAGATGCAAGTATCAATCAATTCATACCATAAATATTCATCGTCCGAATTCAATTCGAATCTCTCCTTAATCTTAGTTAATTAGAAACAAGCGATCTAATCAACCCTAACTACTAAACAACCTAAGACAAGCGCTGTAGATTTAATCTAGTAGCAGCGTTAAGTATAGGGAGATCGATGAAGCTAAACAACACAAGTACAAGCGGTTGCATTTAATCTTGTCGAATATTCTTCCTAAGACCTAACAATCTCTGAAACGCAGTAGATTATTAAACCCTAGTTGCTTCGCAGATTAGAGGGATCAAACAATTCCGGATTTGATATCCAACCTAGCAGTAGATTGCAATGAATAATAAACTAGTAGCGCTCCTAGCAATTAGACAAGACAATCATGAATATTTAATAACAGAAGAACATTCAATACTCATGTATAAACTGAACAATAAAAATAAATTAGATCTCACAGTTTCATTGATTCCGAGGTTTCAGTCTCCTCGACCAAGGATCAAGATTTAGCCACGCAGGGCCATGAATAACTCAAAATAAAAGAAAGAAAACAAAAGAAAACCTAAAGAGAAAGGAGAGAGCAGCCAAAAGTGTCCAAAAATCCCCCCTCAAACCCTAAAAATAGTCCTATTTATAGCCCTAAGTGTATCCATCCTCGGATTAGATCAAAATCATTGATTTTCTTCACTGGAAAAGTCCAATCGATCGGACTATGGGTGTCGGATCGATCGGTTGCGTAAAAATCCTCCGTCTCTGGCTATTCCCGAGTCCGATCGATCGAACTTTAGGTGTCCGATCGATCGGACATAGTAAAATGGATGGAGGGATCGATCGGACTTAGTTCAGCCAAAAAATATACTCTCTGTCACGATTCTGCATAGTCGGATCGATCGGACTCTGGGTGTCAGATCGATCGGACTTTCCAGCATATATACTGTTCTGCCATCCAGACTGTGCCATCGGTACTAAAATTGCCGTAACTTCCTCTAGGAAACTCGGAATCATGAACCGTAAAATTCTCTAGAAACTAGACTTCAAGAGCTTTCCAACCATATATGGAACATCATCTGGTTCTTCATGAACAGGTCCAGATTAATTTTTAAATTTGATCCATGCACTCTTTTCAGCTTCTTTTCGACTTAAGGACTTCAATTGCATCCTAAATCAAAATATAAGAATAATAAGTGTATTTAGGAACTAAATAAGCATAGGAGACTAAGTATTAAGGAATAAAAATATAACATTATGCATCATCATCACCTACCACCTAGCCTGATGCTTCTAATGCAATCAAATGCATGCAATGCTTACACACACATCAAGAAGAAATCAGACATGCAACAATATGACATCACAACCTACAGGGCTAGGCATAGCCTACAACTTACCAAAGGATAAACATAGCAATGGGTCTAAAGCAGCTATAGATCTATCTACCATAACAACGACACGCAGGCCGTAAACAAACATCTCAATTCAAATTTCGGTATTACGACGGCATCCACAGCCGTCAACCGCAATTAGGTACAACAGGGATACAACCCTGGCCAAACAACACACAACCGTCACGAATACACATTGACTATGGCAGGGTACAACCATAACCCTTAATTCTATCTAAACATCCCAATGGGCATGACTCCCTTGGTTCAACCACAAAGCAGTAAAGGGCACACTGTCGGCCCATTTATTCTACGTAATTAAATACATACATAAATCTAACAAGATTAACATTAATTGCGAGAAAAGATAATATTTGCATAATTGAAACCTAGAGCCACACATGCTTAAAACGCGGCATAAATCCTTCATAATTACCCTAGAATTCATATAGATGATATCTAACAACCCTAGCAATCTACTACGAGAAGAACAAAGCAAATAGATCAAGAAAAACTCCATTTTCGACCAAAAACCCAAGCTTTTATCAAAAGTCCAGTTTCATCTCAGATCAGGGAAAAATTCATCATAAATCATAGGGAAATCCGAAAATTATGACATTAGCGGTAATTGAAATTAGATTCGAAGATCTACAACTTTCATCTTGATGATCAAACGAGATCATGCACATACGAGCCAAGATCTGAGCTAGAATAGCTCAGCACACAGAAAAACAGAGCTTTGATAAAATCCGGGAAAAACATGCATAAAACCCAAATAAATCTCAATCAAATCTCCAAAGACTTCAATCAGTAATTTAGCATGCTTAGAGGGACTAATTAGCACAAAGAAAATAACAGATCAAACAATCAAATCCTAACTTAAGCTTAACTCAAAGATTAAAGTAGAAATCCTACCTTAAACGCAAATCCAAGCTTCAATCCTTGCTAATCCTCTGTGATCCGCCATCCTATGTCGTCGCTGCCGTCTCCAGCTCGCCAGAGAGCCACCGGAGGCCTCCCACAACCGCCGCCATCGCCGCAAAAGGAAGAGGGATGCCATGGGAGAGAGAAAGGGGAGGAAGGAGAAGGAGGGGCCCTCGCCGCCGCCTCTAGGTCGCGGGGGAAGGTGGCCAGAGAAAGAGGAAGCCGACGCAGGGGAGAAAGGGAAGGGGGTCGGGCACGGGGAAGGCAGGGAAGGAAGAGGAAAAGAAAGAAAAGAAAAAGAAGAAAAGAAAGAGAAGAAAAGAAAGAGAGAGGGAGAGAGAGGGAAAAGGAAAATAGGAGAGAGAGAAAACTAAGCCACGGCCGGGTCAACTAATCAGACTGAATCCGATTTGACTCCAAATTGCGATCTCATCGCAATCTCGTTCGGATCTGACAATTGCGAATGCTCCTACTGAATCTAAACAATCACATACATCAATCAAGGTTGTGTGTGCACCACGCGGGTGTGAAATCGACCGCTAAGGCGCAATTTAGCAAATTGCCCTTGGGGTCCAAAAACAGCGATGCGATCAACCGATCGCAAAGAAAGGCCAACCGAGCCAAACCACAAAATCAGACCCTCGACCCAACGCGGTCGGACCAGGTTGAAGGAACGGGTCCTCACAGTGCCAGCCGAGAAAAATCAACGGCCCAGATCTAATCTGAGTGGGGGATGCTCCTAGGCTATAAATAGGCCCCTTTGGGGGAATTTTGAGGATCCTCTCTGGGACTTTTTCTCAGCCTTTCCTCTTTTAAACTCTTTTTATCCAATTTAGATAGGACCTTTTTGGAGGAAATCTATGGAAGGAGAGCTTCATCAACCTCCCCCCACGAATCAAAGCCCCAAGATGAGTCACTAAACTCTTAACTTAGGGATTCTTATGATGTAATAAGGGTTTCTTTTAGTAAATCCTACGATTTAAGGCTTGTACTACTTATTTGAATGGTTGTATGGATTGGATTTAATTTCTATATAAATTTGGTGTTATTTTCATTCTTGGATGCTTGGATTGCCCTATCATGCCCTAGATCTTGGTCTCTTGTATGCTAGGGCTTGGATGGAACCTCTTGTAAGATGGATTCATGCTAGAACCATGGATTCTCTCACGACGATGGATTCTAATCCAAGATTGGACTAGATTGTGGTGCTAGAACCACCACCAATCTATTTCTAACCCTCCACTCATCCTATCCTTATGGTTTTAGTCATCGAGGTGCTAGAATCACCTCCCTATCACACCTAGATCCATACCATGTTAGCTCTCTCGCGATGTATCCCTCCTAATTAGAGGATTTGTTAGCGGCGATCGGAACTCATCGTTAGATCGCCGATCCTTAGACGATTGCTCTTTCCTACGAGGGATCTTGACCTGATCCTCGTCGAGCGATAGGTGGAACTAGCCATTCGTCTATCAACAATTGGATTTAACCATCCAAATTGGGTGACTTGCCCTTATGTTAGGAAGACCTATTAGAACCCTTGTTATTGATTAAGGATCCCTCAACCATTCTTCATATTTTATCACCTTGTAGCATTAATTTTGGTCGAATCTAGTTAAAAACCCTAATCTAAATCTTTTCCTCCAACTTCTTGGAAAACGACCATGCTTAGTATCCCACTTCAATCCTAGTTTCTTCCATGTTGATCGACTCGGACTCACCACTAGCTACCCCAAAGGTAGTTAGTTAGGAGTTTGATTATAAATTTTTAATTTTGATCGGGTGCGTTAAGCCGCGACACTTTCCAAAGGAAAGTTTTAAAAAAAAGAGAAAGAAAACTAAGATAAAGTTCCAAGAAAAGAAGCCCCCTAATAACCCTAGAAAAGGCCTAATTATAGCCTAGGAAACACCCTTCCATTGGATTAGATCTGGGCCTTCGATTTTCTTCACTGGCAAAGGAATGATCGATCTTCAAAGGAAGAAGATCAATCATTTATTCTTCTATCATCGGCTTCACCCCGTAAAGGATTGATCATCTTCATAGACGATGATCGATCACTTCCTTGTATTCTGGGTCACGCCCCGTGGATGATCGATCTTTCCATGAAGGAAGATCGATCTCTTTAAACCTTTCTCTCTGTCATTGTTGACGCACATAAATGATTGATCTTTTACCATTGTGAAGATCGATCCTTTCATGATGTGATCTCTGTCATGTTAATACACGTAAATGATCGATCCTTTCATGATGTGATGATCGATCATTTATGCTGGAATTGCCCAAATGTGCTCGTTTTGACTCCAAACTTGATCTAACTCATGCTAGGGTCTTTTATACCTGAAATAGGGTAAAGATCGTCAGTGAAGCACCGCTTGGAGACTAACAAAGCCAAATTACAATGGTGATTTGTGCACTTTTCAATTCTTATCAAGACAGCCGGATCAAAGTCAGAACCGACGGGGAGCACTAAAGTCCCTTGCACAAGGCCAAGAAGACCATGACAAAGGAGAACAGGAAGAACTTGCATCTTCCAGACTAAGTAGTTGGAGACCAGCAATTTGGAGGAGATCTCTTGGGTAATGGCTTTAACAGCAGGAAGCGTCGAAGAAGGCGTCAAAGTGGGTCCGGTCACAGCCGAAGACGGAGTGTCGGATGGGGAAGAAGACGCCATAAGTAGAAGCAAAGGTATAGAGGATCGTATGAGTCTGATACCATGTGAGATAAAAAGCTCACTTTGTTCTTTCATTACTTCTGTATTTAAAGAGTTACAATAGGATTTGAAATCCTGAAAAAATCAAGAAGCTACGTATGGATGATTTGATATCTTCTTTATATGGTAACTTAAGTGTAAGCTTCTTATAATAAATAATCCTCTTTACATGGTATGAGAATTAAGGATGACAACTTAAGTAAAATAGTTGTCATCATATATTACAGCTCACACCTGAGTCATTAAGAGCTTGGTCATGGGCCTTTGGGTATGAAGAAGAGGAAACTTGGCCCATTACCAAAGACAAGGCCTTCTTAGGAGAGGAGGTCCACCCAGATCTTACCCTAAGGGGGCGTTTGGCGCGCCCCGGATCCCGCGAATCCGCAGGATCCCGCGAATCCGCAGGATCCCGCGAATCCGCGGATTCCAACGATCGGGATCCGCGCGTTTGGCGCCAGCGCGGATCCCGATCGGGACGCCGCGGAAGGTATCCGCGGGCGCGGATACCTCCCCGCGGTAGCCAAACGCCCCCTTAATGAAGTATGGCTGCCACCTGTAATGTTTTCACCTTCAAATTTTGCATCTCATACCAAGTGCACCGTTAAATTATCTATCACATTGGTAGATCATATGGTCTTGAAATCCACTTGTTTATATATTAAATCTTTCTGAATTTTTGGTTCAAATCTTTTTGAATGTTTTACATATTAAATCCAATATTTGGCGGCTTAGAGTTGGACCATGCAAATCCACTTGTTTACATATTAAATCTTTCTGAATTTTTGGTTCAAATCTTTCTGAATTTTTTACATATTAAATCCAATATTTGGCGGCTTAGAGTTGGACCACGCATCAAACATTTTGTGTAGCGAATTCTAAAAGGAAGGTTGCCGGTCAGGGAGGTTCTTTGGAAGTTTTGTATGGCGACTAATCGTGACTGTCCCATGTGCGGGGAAGGCCCCAAGACTATTGAATATGCCATCATCAGTTGTCCCTTTGTGCTAAAAGTTTAGGCCCCGAGACTATTGAAGATGCCATCTTCAGTTGTCCCTTTGTGCTAAAAGTTTTTTAGCAGATTGCATTGAAGGAAGGCTTGGTGTTGCCTAGGTGGGATCCTGAGGTGTTGTTGGAGCTTCTTGTTAGTCCTTCTGGAGGAGATAATGTGGGAAAACTGAGACCTTACATGGTGAGATGGCAGCGGTGGGTGGTTCAGCAGAGGCTTTGGCTTGCAGAGTTTCCAGACTTGTTAAGGAGCAATTGCGGTTGAGTTCTAAGACTGGCGCTAACTGTGATGTATTTAGGCTTTGTCATGGACTTCAGGTTTTACAAACGGATGCATCCTTCGAGCCTAACTCCTTCCCTGCAGCTATTGGCATGGTATGCTCTTCTTGCTCTAGTTCCTTAGACTGGGCGTTGGGTTGGCTGGTTGGTGTGGATTCGGTATTACATGGTGAGATGGCAGCGGTGGCTTTGGCTATTAGAGAGGCATGGTTGAGAGGTATTACTAAGCTTATGGTGAAATCTGATTCGTTGGAGACTGTTCAGATCCTCAATGGTGCCAGATTTTGGCCAAATGAGCTAGAGGGCCTGGCGAGGGAGATATGGTGTGAAGTGTTAGCTTTTGAATCCGTGTCCTTTTTGCATATTCCTAGGTTTAGCAATTGTGCATCGGATAGCATTGATTGCTACCGTCGAAGGCTCCAAACGAGTTTTGTTTGGTCGAGTGTTTATAGGCATGCGGCCCTAGATTGTATTCGGTAGTGTACTGTAGTTCTTAGCCTTTTAACTCATCTAATCAAAAAAAAATCCACTTGTTTATTGATTTATTAAAACATGTTTGTTTTGCATTTCATTTCAAGACAAAACCTTTTTTCTCGGACTATTATACTCTTGGCTCTGTTAGCAGGTATTCCTATATATTAGAAAGGAATCCTTAATAAAAGGAAAATAATCCTTGTCAAAACACAACGAATCTCTCATTTTTGTAAGAATACTTTTCTATTTCTTAGGATTCCTGCTGACGGGTCAATGGGATAGTGGTCCGAGAAAAAAAAGTTTTGGCTTGTAAGAAAAGGAAAAGAAAAACGGACTTATTTTGATAAATTGATAAGCAAGTGAATTAGTATGTAAAAAATTCGTGCTCAATCAATTTAGCTAAAAGAAGGGGAAAAAAATCGAATCTCCCACGTAAAATTCTCATCTCATTATCCACCGACTCATTTACCGTCTCCACCGCTCATTCGAGAGGCCGCGGATAACCCGCCGGCAACGTGGAGCTCAATAAACCGGGAACCAGCCCATTATAAAATCCCCCGCCTAGTTCTACAAATTATAAAATGCCCCTCGGAGTTCAATTAGCCGAGTCCCCGCCCGTAATTCTAGCAAAATGGAGGGGTTAATGGTTTCGTTACCTGATGCCTTCTATCTTCTTCGCGCCATATATTTCGGCTCTCTTTAGTTGCTTAGCGTCGGGTTTCACTGTGAGGACTCCATGGCTACTAGACTCTGTCGCATGTCGTCTCCCATCCTTCATCTCCTCCTCCTCTCCACATTAGTTCTCTCGTCCTCGACTCCGGCCGCGGCTCGCATCGCCGACTTCGGCGTCTTCCCGCCGACATGCCAGCGAATCGAGTGCCCAAGCTACGACGTGATCGACCAGGGAAATGGGTACGAGATACGCCGGTACAACTCGTCGGCGTGGATGTCGACCGCCTCGATTGAAGATATCTCGCTCGTTAACGCCACACGAGCCGGCTTTCTGCAGTAAGATCTCATAGCCTCTCTCGTATTGCTCGGAAATGGGTATCTATCTTGCTTTGGTATCAATCATTAAATCTTCCATGAACCATTGAGCTTTTCATGGGGATTTGACAAGCTTGATTGAGTATCACTCCTTTTATCCAACAAATGAGGATTTTTTTGTTTTTAATTGAGACTTGATAGGGGCTGGATTATAAGGGTTTTTTAGCTAATTAGTAACCTTGGGTATCACAATCCGCCTCAGACCAGACGTTAAGATTATTAGTTTCGAATTGGGAAAGAGAGGAACTTGGAGGCCTTCTATGGTTTAATCCTATTCATCGGGGACTTTACTCACGGGAGATATACGCGGAGCTGAAAGTTGAATAACAGAGTTTTGCGGGTGTAATGATATGGATTTGGGATCAGTTAGGCTGTAGTGATGATGTGATAACTAGTGAAATAGAGAGGGAGTTTCCGAATAGGAGGAATAGTTTGTGGATTAGTATATTTAGGAGAGGATCCACATCTTGAGTGCTTGGAGTCCTTTAATGTTCCAATGGAAGTTGAGATAAAGATTACATTATTTGTCGGACTTAAAAGGATGAAAATGTATGAGCCTCAGTGTAATTGTTACACGAGAAATTTGATAAATTATGAGGCATAAGTTAAGGTTGCAAAGATGATCTCGAAGTTGGGATACTGATACTGATCTAATAAGATCTACAAACTTGAGTTTTTCATTTACGCCAGAATGATAAGTTGTCAGGGTTTATTTCCTGGCTAATTGATGGAAAGAGATGGTGAAGAATTCCAACATCCATCAAATCAGGGAAGATGATGTTATGACCTCCTATTCTGTGTGAAAGCAAGATTTATCATAATGTAGATGGTTGGTTACGAGAGCTCAATGGCTGATGCACAGAATATTTAATTTTAGATTTGGAGATCATTTACCAACCAGACGTCAACCATCTGAAAAGTGTGAGCCTTCATAGTTAATGCTCTGCATGCTTGTTTCCTTCTTTCGTTTATTGGTGTAAATTACTATGCTTAATCTTCCCATGTAATGTCTGATTCTTGGCATAATCTTTGGGTCATTAATGAGGGATGCCCACTCATTTCTGACAGTTTTTGAAGTCTTTATGACAAAAATTAGGATTCTTCAAATACTTCTATTTGAAGTCGTACTCAACCACCTTCTTTGAGAGGTCTATTTTAATAGGAACCAAATAGGATTAGCAAATCATTTTAGTACAAGATTTACTAGCCCACAACGAGTGAAGATGTGAATTCAAGTAGGGATTCAACTTGCCAAGAGGGTCATGGACTCTATGTGTAACTTGTTATTCTTATTGATTTGATGATCTCAATGGACGGAGATTTTTTGCGGAAAAAGAAATGCGGTACATGAAATAGGGAAAAATGTCGATTTGAGGCGTGGCTCAAGAGTAATGTGATTTTAGCATGTCCTATTAACTAATACACTTCATGGCTTGAAAATCGAGGAACAATACAGAACTTGATCAGGTAGGAATGGATGCAGTTGGTAATAAATATGTGACGGTACAATAGGTTTGGTAAGATAATTATAGTTTCCACCAAGGCAGTTTTGAACACGAAAAGTTGAAACCCTCTCCTAGTTTTCTTGAAAGGCTTCTCTTTTAGGATTAACTTGGCCTATTTAGCGGGAATTTTTGGACTCCTCCAACTTGACAGGTATCTATACTTCTCAGAATTGTTCAGACTGTTGCGTTATAAAACATTGACTACTTCTTGATGTGTATCTAGGACTGACTTGCATCCGTCCTCCCAATTTTCATTGTTTCTTAGTATGTTGTGAAATTTTAGAAATGCTATGGTTGCTACCCAGCTATTTATCTCGTGCACATGCCGAGAGTATTGGAAAAGAATACCGAAGAAGAATCCCTATTGTAAGATAATTGACCTATGCCTTGAGCAAAGTAAGGATTTAAATTGCACACACACGTGTTTGCTTTATGTGAAATTCTTATATCCTCTGGATGTCTATACCCTTTTGAGCAGGCAATTAGCAGAACCCGTATAAGTTACAGCCATGCAGACCTAATACACGATGCTAAAGAAAAACTACAAGGACTGTTGTTATTCACTTTGATAAGTTAGAACAGCTTATTATTGGTTGTTAGACAACACTTGGCCAAATGAATAGAACATTCCTTTTTTAAGTCCTTGATGTTGCATGGGAACTATGTCAAGCCCAGAGTTTGGTGGTTCTTCAGAGAACTTCAGGAATCAAAGCAATGTGGCATATTTCAGCCATGAAGTTTGGTGGTTCTTCTTCAAGAATCTTAATATCGTGCAATTTGTAGCTTGTTTCATTCCATCTTTTTTGGTCTATTGAACATTTTCAGCTCGAAGAACAATCTTCTCAAGAAAATTGTTGTACTAATATTCAGTGCTGAATCTTGAGAACCTAGAAATTATCTTATCAAATCACCTCATTTCTGGTTTATAGCATCTAATACGTAATCAAAGAGGTGATTCACGTCACGCGTTGAATATCATATTTGTCTCTCCGCATGACTTCCCATAATCAGGCTGTAGATGAGCTGTGTAGGCCTTAATGGCTTTCGTCTACTTCGAAACAGAGAATGAAAATTGCAGTTGGTCCCTGTTAAAGCTTAATTGATCTATGATTTTTATTTGCTCTTAGGTTGTTTAATTATATTCAAGGCAAGAATGAGTACAAGGAGAAGATAGAGATGACTGGTCCTGTAATTACTCAAGTCTCACCTAGCGATGGGCCCTTCTGCGCATCATCATTTGTCGTAAGCTTTTACATACCAAAGAAGAATCAGGCTGATCCACCTCCTGCCAAGGGCCTTCATGTGCAGAAATGGGCGCTCAAATATGCAGCTGTGAGGCAGTTTGGCGGGTTTGTATCAGATGACATGGTAGCTGAGGAAGCCGCAGCACTCTATTCCAGTCTACAAGGCTCCAACTGGATCTCTGCTATTAACAAAGGCCGGTCTGCTGATCCTACTTCTGTCTACACCGTTGCACAGTACAATTCGCCTTTCGAATATACTGGTAGAGTGAATGAGATATTGCTGATGTTCAAGATGGAAGATGCCTTTGCTGTCTAAACAAAAGGCACTTCATGTCCTAAGTTACTGAAGGAGCAAGACTCTAGCTAGGAGATCCAGACTTCAGTATTACACTAAGTTTTGGCAAACTGTTGTCATCGAACAGTTTTATATTCACTGTCTCCCCTAAATAGAAAGTTAAACTTATTATAATTTTGTAATAAGAGATTTCCTTCAAATCTTATGAAACTATTGAGCATTGTCTGGACCTTCTCAGCATTCACATGAAAATAATCAATGGTTACTATCTTATGGTAACTAAAGTTTTTTTTTCATTTTGTTCCTCTTATCAAGAGATCACGGGTATAGTTTTAAGTTAGGAAAGGGCGAGTTCATATTTTTATTATAATTCAATCTAACGCATTATTTATATTCTAATCAATCAGCTAACCTAGTTCGTGCTACGATGAGAAAATCACAAACTTCTTTTCCAAGAATTCCGTTCAGATCTATGATTGGCCTTACACTCATCAATAGATTTGCCATCGTTCTAAGTAACAAGATAAAACAAGTTCATTTTCAATAATAAAATTAAGAAAATGATAGGAAGAACACGACATACAATGCAAGAAAACAATATAAAAAACAAATCTCGTAAACAGAGCATTTCCACCCTGCATGCATGGAGTATACGCTACGAAACGATAATATAATCTCATTTTTAAGGCTAAAAAAATACTAAAAACTCTCCAAACGACGCAGCCACATGCTCTTCGATCTCCTTCTCTCATGCTAAAATCCATCATCATCTTTTTACTTCCAAGAAGCTACGAAGGAAAACAAGGGCTCGAATCTCTAGATCAAAGAACAAGATCTCCTTCTCTCATGCGAAGAAAGCAAAGGACACCGTCTCTTCCAATCTCTATACTCATGATCTCTGGATCTCTACTTACTCATTTTTCACATATATAAATGCCTTATTACCGGCAACTTAATGAACGAATACAGGCATGGTTTCATCTCCATGCATGCATGAAAGTACCCGAACAGGAGAAAATGAACAATATATATAATTGTTTCAAAAACAAAAGAAGAAGTCTCATATATTCTTCAGTCTTCAAATCAAAGACAAGCTAAGGATTCAAAGAGGAGCTGTAATCACAGGAGTTGAGGGACTCCGGAGCATCGTTGTGGCACGACGAAGAGCCCGAAGGAGGAACGGAGCCCCTCGGAAGCATCACGGAGAAAACCGCCGACCGGAAGCCGCTTCCCGGGGGGTTCTTTCGCCTTCTCCTCTTCTTGACGTGCTTATTGGCCTCCATTGCCAAAGGGTGTGGTCTAGGCTTCATGACATGGAAAGCCTGGTGGTGGTTTGAGAGTTGAGGAAGAGGGGGAGCATTGGAATGAAGAGAGTTTTTAGAGAGAGAATGAGATGGGAGTGTGTAGGGAAGAGAGAGGAGGAACAATAAGAGGATGAACCAAGATGAGACCAAGCCATGGCTGATGGCCATGAGAGGTGGGACTTCTTGCTATTGTTGTTGTTGTCGGGGTGGTGAGGCATTTGTTTTACATTAGTGCAATCACTAATGCAGAGATTGTGGTGATGTAACGTAGATCCCAAGAGAAGTTCTCTCGTATATGTGTATCAGCTATCAAGGTTTTAGAGAGAGAGAGAGAGAGAGAGAGAGAGAGAGGGACTGAAGAAATTCTCGTCATCAAATGGTTGCTTTAGTTTGGGGGGTTCTTTATTTAATATTGGACTTTGCTTTGGACTTGGGAAGTAACTTTGGGGGAGATGTAATAATCAGGGCACATCTCTTTCTGTTAATACTTTGGGAGGGCTTTTGATTTTTTGAGCATCGAGGGACACAAAGTCCTAGCTTTTGACCTACGAGAAAGAAGAGAATGCTTGTTAATTCCTGCACCGGTCCGTTTGGATTCACGATAAACACGTATGAAATTCATTTATACTTCCAAACATTTTATTTTAAATTTTATTTCTAATGTATGCATAATTTTTATTTTATCTACTAAATAATTTTATTCTATACTCAATTCAAACGGATCCTAAAACTTATTTTATGAGCGTATTAGTCTCTCAAATCTTGACAATACCATATCTGTATCAAATCTTGTGAATGATTAGAAAAGTGTTCCGTTGTCCGATTCCATCTGGTTAAGGGACCGGACCATGATTTAAAGACAATTGTAGAGTTAAAAAGTTGGAAATACTCTTCTATGAGGCTTGGGAGGTAAACAAGTGAATTATGTCTCAAGTAATCTACCTTTATGAGGAAAGGTGCATTCACTCTGACGGCTCTAAATGTCTCTGATAATTTATATCAAGTTAATGAAAACAAATCTATCGATCGAGAATGAAGACACGTGGTAATAACAACTTCAGTTGAGGGGAGTTAATGGGGGAGGTGCGTAGTGGTTGGCAAGGGCTCACTAGTTCTAAATACATCACAATTTTAACTTTCTACGCCACAACATTTTTAAATTCTCTAACTATCTTTATCCTTTCTTCTAAAAGTGGTATGATGGTGGTGATAGTGGAGGCGCAGCCGGAGGAAGGGAAGGCACGGGTGGAGGTGGCTGCGAGGGAGGGTGGCAATGGTGGTGGAGGACGAGGATGTGGCCGGTGGTGGTAGTTGGGGGCGATGGCGGGGACAGAGATGGAATAAGCGGCAGCGGCTTGAGCGCGGGGGCATGGGCAGGAACAGCAGTGGCCGACTGGGGATGGTTGTGGAGGGAGTGGTGGAGAAGAAGGGGGGCATTTTAAAAAAATTTAGTAAACTAATATAAAAAAAATAAAAAATAGGGGTGTATGGTTCTTATAATGTAACCAAAGCCCTACTTTTGTAACCGATTAGTCTAAGTAAGATTTGAGGAACTAATATACTTAAAACCTATTTCATAACTTATTGCAAGATTAGTCTACTAGCTAGGTTACAGTAGACGTATTATTTGGTTGAGCAGAAAAAGTCCGAAGTGAAATTTTTACCGGAATGGCCAAGTTTGGCTCGCTTCAATCCATTCGACTGATCGAATGGCCCAATTGAGCTGAAATTGTAAACTCTTGGTACAGTTCAGGCTTTCAATCCGACTCAACCAAATACGTCTCTAATAACAATAAAAAAAAAGTGATCCAAAACAATTAAAATCATGATGAACAGATGTAGTAATTTTTCTACACAAAAGTCCAAAACTTTATTATTCTTTTAAAACCACGTTCTTGTAGGGTGCTACCTTCTACTCAATAATTTCTTCGTTTTAGACTAGAATAGCTATTAAAATACATGCAGTTCCTTCCTCAAGATTGTGATAATTTAGAGCTAGCACTCATCTGTATGACTCTTTTATAGGTAAACCTGGACAATGTACTCAACTTGGCTTCTCACAAAAACGCCTTTGCCTATGACAGTCCCCAACATAGCCACTACTATGATAGCTGATGAGTAGAAGATAAACTAATAATCTTAATACAAGGAAGTTGGCCATAAGGTACTATAGATTTATAGTCAAACTAGAAAAGCTTCTTAGACTAGTATCTTCCACTCAAATGGCACCACCAATCACATATTTATCAAGAGAGATCATCAAGTCACATAACTCCTTTGTGGAGCGGCGCCTGGTCTCCTTCACATGCCATCCTCACATAAAAAAAGAGGGAAAAAACCTCTTTTTGGTGCTTGGGTATGAGTGGAAAGGCTTTAATCCATAGTTGCTACAAGGGTTAAAAAATTGCCAGCTAGCAAGTTAAACAGGGAATAATGACAGCTTAAAATCATGTTGGATTCCTTTTGTCTGGAAAAATTTGAAACAATAGATACGAAGAGGAAAGCTTTTATCAGCATATAGATGTCTCATGATAGAAATCACTGTACTGAGAAGCTATAGAATGAGAGCTAAGATATAGAGAGCAATGAGGAGGCATAAGCTGCAGCAGAACAGCTGAGATAACATCATGCAGGCCTCATTTCAATAAAAACTGTGAGGCATGACTAGTTTCAGGCTTGGGAGGAACATCCACAGTAAGTAGGAGTACTAACCTAAGACTAAGAAGAACGAAAATCTAGCGACTAGCGATGACAATATCCTAAAGTTTGAACATAACTATCTTTCGGTTTACTCCAATATCTACCATCGAAACTGCTATGACTTCCAGAAGCCGGATCGTCGAGAGAAGTACTGACCCGTTCTTGATGTCTTCCCTTATGGACACTGCCATGCCCATGCAACTGCTTCCGCTCTGAAGAATCCAAAACAAAGGCTTTGTTCTCGGAGAAGAATCTCGTCTCCGGTAGACAAGGGGAGAACTTTTTACAGGAAATTGTGTTGCTCTGAGGATACTCCATCCCGTAGACCGGGCCGAATATAGACGAAATTGGGTCGAGGCCACCACCATCACCATAGTCGACAGTGCTAAAAGAATCCCTTGTGCTTTCGGTGGTGAAAGATGATTCATCTGAGCTTGTAAATAGGGACCAATCACTTGAAGTAGCATCAGAGAATTCCAAGCTAGACGAGTCTCCATACGTTCGCCTAGGAATGACATTCCTGCTTGCCCAATGTGGTGCATAGTCTGCTATTGATTCTTCGATGCACTCTCTAGTTCGTGCTCTGACTTCATTTCCCACACCCACCGAATTGACCTGCTTATTTTGTTCATGTTTTGAAGATTTCAAGCCTTTGCTATTAGCAGGCTTAACAGAAGCTTGATGCTGTACTGGTGCTCCCCGCGCATAAGCTCGTGGAGGCCGTGGATAGGACCTGAAAGAGATCAATGATTAGATCCAGACATTTCAGTTAGGAAATGTGGCACCTATGTCAGTAATACCTTGAGTAGAATAACATGTATGCGCCCTCAGACATCACCTGACTAAATGGAACCGCCTGCACCTGTTTAACAAGAAGTTCAGGGTTTAAATGGCGTTTCAAATGAATATAACTGATCCAATCCTACAAGATATTATGAAAAACTAATTTCCATTACTCCAATGGATTTGAATCTTCGAAGTCATGTCTGATAGTCAACTCTTCCAAAAAATAAAAAGTAAAGGCAAAGTCCTATAAAACTCTGATGCCATTACTTAAGTAATTTGGCTGTTTATTTCTCATCAGTAGTCATTGGACCGGAATTATCGGCATGACGGGAAAGCGCATTCGAATAAAGACAATAACAATTGACTCCTGTAAAATCAAACGCCAAACTTCCTAGGATATCATCATCTAGTGTTAACTGAATGGATTTTCTAACTGGTCAACTGCTTTGAGAAAATATTTCCCAAGGCACATCTCTCGTGAGAATGTTTGTCTCATGACATAATAAGTAGAATAAAATAAAAAATCATTTTTATCCTACTTTATCCCACGTGCAACTCAAAGATGGGAAAAGTTATCCCATCGTGAGCTCATATCTCATGTACATGCAATACAATAATTCCATGGAAGGGGTGGCGATACCTTGTCCCCAGAAAGGATGTCTACAGTATAAAAGTAAAATGTCTAAGTTGTTCTTGATTATAAGTCCTTCACCTTATCCTGCAGTTTAAAAAACAAATGAGAAAGGGTTTATCCTCATAAAATATTCTCGAATACTACCTCCTGGGATACAAACTCCAGGAAGAGTGTATCCAATCTTATCTTAAACCCGGAAACCAATGTGGCCTTAATGTCAGACTACAACACCATTAATAGCTTCTTTATTATTTTACCATGACATTCTACCAAGGTTAATGAAAAGAAAACAAGCCAGAACATCAAGTATTCGTCTTTTAAGAAGTATAATTATCACCAAAGATGTGTAATGGAGTCAATCCTACAAGTATGCTCGTCTTTTAGGGAGGAAATCACATCACCAAAGATTTGTAATGGAGGGCATCTAATATAAATGGTACATACGTCATACAGAGAAAGAAAAGAAAAGAATAAATGTAGATTAAGATCTCAGGTATCAAACAGCTCCCACAATAACGCTTTCAGACCATTGACATGCTATTTACTAACCCAGCCAACAAACAAACAAATTAGTAATAATTTGTCAGCTTTTATTTACCTCAGAATCATCAACTCTGAACCATGTTCCTTGAAGATCTTTAACATATGACACATAATGCCCAGAGAACAAAGTGTTCAAGGTGTCCAGATGTACAACAACAGCATATAGGATGTAAAGTGGAGGAACATCAGCAGTCCCGGTCATAAATGGAATCATGTCCAGCATGTCAGGGAAAGTCACACATTTATTGATCTTCCCAAACTGCCCTGTCTGATTAAGCAAGCACAAAGTAGGGGTAAATGACATTACTGTAAGTACAAGATCATAAGAAAAGAAACGCTAAACTAGGCAGGAAAAGAGTAATGTGTGCACAAATTCCGACAATCCAGACTATGAGATCATCCGACCAATCAGTTAGCAAGGCTATATACAACTAGGAAAAAAACAAACATTTCGTGAATGCGAAAGTACCTAACTTCATATAATAGAAGGCAAAAGCTAAATCAATGGTCCTTGAGTATAGTTTAACGAAGTAACAAAAACACAGAAAATTCGATACTATAACACGTAACAAAGTTGGATAATATAATTGTTAAGTGAGAATGTTATGCATTACCATTAGATGAATGATCAAAATAAGAAAAAAGAGATAAACTGAGCATAATAAAACTGAAGATAGGTGAGATTCCTATATGAGAAAGGAAATGAAAAAAAAGCAATAAAGATAATTCTAACTTGGTGAATTGACAGTGAATTCCGTAATACCATAATACCCAATAGTTCTTTACTTGGTCAGCATAATATAAGCCCATAGTTTACCACTACAGAAGTCCAGCAGATTCTACAGCTAGCCCTTTCAGGGACATCATAGGATCAATCTCAGAACCTTAAAATGGCTGATATGGCTCTATATCAGCAAACAAGACACTTAGTAGTTGTTCTTCCATTGCAAGTTATTTTAGAACACTTTAGTTTGTTCACAAGTAACTATATACACCAGTATTTCATTGAGTCGAGCCAATAATATACCACTCGCTTGAGTATGTCGTTACAAGTGATAAGAACAACCATATTGTCCACAAAGTACGTGAATTGCATGGTCAGAAGTGCTGCATAGTGTTTAAAAGCTGAAGGATATCACCAAAATCACAAGAAGTTACAATAGTTGCAACCCTTTTACGATAACCAAGATCATAAACTTAAATTTACTTCATATTCCAATAACACTATCTGAAAGGGATTTAAATGGACAGCCCAGTCAAAGATAGAAGGAAAAGTAGAACTAGTCTTTTCCTCATTCTCTTCTCTTCTCACAGAAGTCATCAAGAAAAATATGTCCGTATTTGGAGCCAACCAATTTTTGGTGCACCCGAATAAAAAAAATTGACTAAAGCCAGGATATCCCCCTTTATCCTATCTCAAAGGTAGGATAACCTTATCCTGCAGTGCTTCATTCCCCTAATTAAAAGTAATTTAACTATGGACTATCCCACTCATCTCTTTCCTCGCCTCTCCCTACGTAAGAGAGAGTTTTCTAATATCTAGCTAGAAATAAATGTTAGTATTTTATCCTTCTGCTAGTTCACCAATTTCAGCACGTCATCTCGGTGCTCTACACATGACATGCTTCTCGATGTATAAATGCTAGGCACATTGAGTTGCACAAACCATAGTATGCATCCGCTCCTCTAATACTGAAATTAGATCCTCATACTTGACCCATTTTCGATAAAATTAGTTCCGGCACTCATCTAGATGCATGGCTGCCATCACATGCAACCAGGGCGGAGCCAGGAATTTTGTTCAGGAGGGGAAGAGTGAAAGAGATAGTAGATGTCAAAAATATAGAGCTCAGCTCGATAATAGGCTCGATCAAGCTCGGCTCAAATATAAACGAGACGAGCATGATTACTCTTTTTTGGATCAAAATTGAATTTTAGCTGAGTTTGAACAGCAGTCAGCTCAATTAGGCTCGGCTCGTTAAGACTCGATTACTTTATTATTTTGTCTTTGTTTCTAATTACATAAAAAGCATATATTGGGTACAAGATATGTATTGGACAGGGAAAGTTGATGATTAAATAAATCAAAAACAATTTGAAATCTTGTTTAAATATTGTTAGATTTTAAGCTTGATTTGAATTGAGTAGCTTGCTAAGCTTATTAAGCTGTCTCACTAAGGTCAACAAATCAAGTGCCGCACGGCTCGTTAAGACTTGAGCTTGGCTCGATTGAAATAGGCTCGAAATAAGCTTGAAATGAAGTAAATCAAGCAGAGCTTGATCATTAATGCTAGATTCGAAATTAATTTAAAAGCAATTTTGATTAGAGTATGCATGATCAATCATGGCTCAATTACACCTCTCAATAGAGAGAGATGGGCCCACATGCCAATTAGGAACCAATTAAAGAGACAATCAGCACCTCCAAAGAGAGAAGAGAGAGAAATAGGATCATGTACCAATTAGAGATTAATTAAAGAGACAACCAATTATTCATTAGAGATCAATTTGAGGGGGCAATACAAAGAGAGTCAGAAGGTGGGTGGTGGTGGTGGTGGGGAGTGGTTCGGGTAGAGAAGGGAGGATGGAGCCAATAATTAATAATTAAGTGGAGGGTTATAACTCCACACATGTATTCACACGAGTTCGCGGGCGCGGGGGGGGGGGGGGGGGGGGCGGCGAGTGCCCCCCTGGGCTCTACGTGGATCCGCCCATGCATGCAACATACATCTCGATATATGTTGTCTACCAACATGCATTCTGATGCATTCCGAAGTAGTGCACTAGTGTTGTTATACAGTGTAGCACAACAGAGATCTGCCGCATATAGGGCGGCTTAGAGCTACAACGCCCCCACATATATCCGTACATGTTTGGGGGCTAAGATTCCCTCTTGCACCTCACTTTTCAAAATAATTACAAATACACCAATAATACTTCATATCCCAAAGGGTTTCAATGCTTTACCTCAAAATGCAACTATCCCTATTTTTTATCCACCATTACGACCAAGTACAAATTTCTTATCCAAAATAGTCACGAATCTCTCTACTTAATAACCAAATGCCAAAAGATGAATAAGCATAAGTCTAAATCTTATTCGCATATTGGTAGTTAATTTATTATTTAATCACCTTTTCTCTTGTTCTGACAACCAAAAGCAGCCAAAATGTCAAGACTGAATTGGAGCTCACCAATCAAAGAAGAGGAACACGAAGTCAAGAAAATAGAAGCATAAGTGCCAGGAGCATATAATAAGGGCAGAGAAAGGAAAAGAGAGGCAATTATGGACAACAAAGAGAACATAAATATAAAGACTAAAGAAAATTGAAGTACCAGGAAAAGCAAACTAAATATAATTTTGTCAACTGCAACGGTAACCTGCCCGTCTATCAATGGGTCATGGGCCCAAATCTAGGCAGGCTATGTATTGGTCTCCAGCTTACAAAGTTTGCTCCTGGACACCTGATTACCAACACTCTTTGCCCCGAGAAAGCCAAAGTTTGACTTGGTTAAGTTAACCGAGCATGAAAAAGATGCAACTGTCCTTATGAGCTGCGAGCGTAATCAATATCTTTCACCTGCTAATTTGCTTCTAACTAGGTGACAAGCTCCTTTCTTGCCCAACTCGTTTTATGAAGGAAAGAAAACTTGGCAGAAGTTAATATCACAACTGATACATGATCAGAAAATCCACCTTATTGGTTTTTAGTGCAACAATCTTAACTTATGGTTGTCTTCCATAGCTGATGAAAAATATGATCCTGATTACAATATGCTGGTAATCATGACTACTATACTTCTATCAAAATGCAGTTAGGCTACAAAAAACATAGTCTAAGAAACTGTTACCTGGAATCTCTTGAGAACTACTGTCAAGATATTTGGCACTTCATGTAAACTGAGCTGCTTTCTAGCTTTAACATATGCAGAACACCTAAGTTAAAAGCATGATTCCATGAGATACAGACAAAAAAGCACAAGAATCCAAACAGGCAGAAATGATATAATACTCAGACCTCCCACATCTGTACATGTTTTCTCCATCTAAATCCTCAGCTGCAGTAAATTGTGTCAGTGCATCCTCCAAAGACTCCACCCAACCATGTATCTCCAATGTAAGATCCATTACATTTTCATATCTTTCGGACTCAATATGGCATTGCATGCATTTAACCTGGTTCATTTAGAAAGTTTAAGAACTTCAACAAAGAACTCAACATATGAAGAGCATGACATTATAGGATCATAATATTGAAATTATAAAAACTAAATTATCACCTTTGATCTGATTCGACCACCAAATATCTGCTGTATTAGGGTTGTCTCTTGCAGTCTTGGATCAACTTCTTTCTCACCACCCAGTCCCTCGAGGCATATAGATTGCATAGACATAACCAGAAGCCTGATAACATTGTGTAAGACAATGTAAACGACAGAACAAAATCAATGCAGAAAAGAAATATATGCAGGAAGAAAGTCCCTAAAATCAGGTGAGTCCTCATTTGCAAGCAAGCAGATATCAGAACTAAAGCATCAAAAGAAGTGCTGCACCTTAGGAATTCATGAGCATCCTCTTGCTTGCCACCACCCATCCTCCATCCATTGTTCCTCATGTTTGAAAGGATTCTACTAGGAGATACAGGGCCTCCATCCTCACGTAACATCGCAACATGCCGCTCAAGTTCACACATAAGACACCAATCTCTAACCATACCTGGAACCAAACAATAAATCGTGAAAATCACATAGAAATAGGAAGATACACTTTTGCTATTTCCTGTCGAAGGAATAAATAAAAGTTTCGAAATATACAATTTTTTGAGTGCAATCTCTGAAGGAGGTAGATCATGAGAGGCTTTGTGCAGGTTAAACACTGCAAGACAGCATTAGCATAGCAGCTGCACCCAAGAGAAACCAAAAGAATTAAATGCAATTTGATATCATCAGATAATCCAAATGAAAAAATAATCAACCATGGCTCCCATGCTCAAGATGTATGTGATGATTACAGTTGAAGTGAGAGAAAAACTATAGACAAACTTTCTAAAGTTGTAACAAGTAGAAAATTTTGTTAAGTGAAGAAGAAGGAAAGTCACAGAAAAAGAGAAGACGAGAAGGGAAAGGAAGATCATTTGCATGATAGAAAGACGTATATGCACTCAAACTAAAGAGAAGGGAGCTCAGCTAAGTACTAGTGTGAGAGACAAAGAACGTTGGGATGGAAACAGTCCTAGAGGCAAACAACTTCTAAAACTAAATATGAAATGTGTTACTCTACTTTGCGGCTCTATCACTCCAGTAAGAGATGAAAATATTGATGCTTGCTCTGCAATCCCATTCCAGATGATCAAGTGCTCTAGGCGAAACAAAAGACGAACCTAGAGAGTCAATGGCATTATAAATGCATATACAAAAATATATATTTAACTATATCAACTTTCCCTAAGGCTAGAGATGGTTATGCATCGTCCTTATTTTTTTTCCATCCCTAACCATCAAGACCGTGGGATTCACAACCTAAGCTCTCATTCTTTTATATAGAGGCGTACTTTACCTGACTGATTACAACACTGGTTTGATCACAGTTTGCAGCTGCAGCAAGATAACAGTCTCCAAACAATAGAAAACACCATCCTATAAAAGCAGATTTTGACCAAGCAGCAGCTATGCCAGATATCGTTGTTATCAAATCATAAAAATCCAAGCAGACTTATAAATGCTCATGTAGGATTGTTCAACAACCAACAAGAGGAAATCTTGGTTGCAAGAGACAACAAAAGCTTCTAAAGGAAATATGCGCCCGCTTGGTATTATGATTTATGTTTACCAAAAATATGAGATAAGTAAAAGTAATACTTAGAGATGACGTGAAGCAAATTAATTTGTTATACACATTAACTATACAAGCAATATACCCATCCAAAGTCATTACCAACCACATTGGCCACTGCACACTACCTGTTTCCACAATTGACAAGCCCTCTGGGGGAAATGTCCCAAGCTTCACACTGGAAAAATTTGACCAGATCTTCATATGGAAACAACACCTGCATCATTATTAAACATGAAGAACATTTGATTATTACTTCAAGCAAGGTAATTAAGACATGCTACCAACTATATATCTGCAATTATGCTATAGCACATTGACTACCTTATTTTTCCTCTGCAAATTCATGAAACCAACAAGATTCCTCTTAGGGACCTTTGGAATTTTTTTTGCGCATCCAATCTTTGTTTCATCAATTTGTGCAAGTCCATTGAAGTCCTGCAGGGGAATGTTTGCGGAAAGACTTTCTTTGGGAATTCCTACATAATTAAGAAACATAAAATAAGCTTATCAAATTGAGGGCAATAAGCAAACATGGTTCCACAAACTTGCAACTTAACCTACTAGTTTCATTCTCCATGTACACATCACTGTCAATCCCTGGAGGTGGATGTGCTTTCGACACTTTATTTGCTGGATTTTGTGGGACGGAAGTCATGGGCCCCAACGAGTAAGGAGGTTTCTTATACTTTACACCTCCCTTACATGTGCCTTTTTCAACAGCAGAACTAAAGCCTAAGGCTCCAGTAGCAGATGAATATCTACTCTCTTGAAACTCAAATTTATTTGCAGTGAACTCCATGCTAGCATCACATTCATTTATCTCAATTTTGCCCGAAGGCACAGAAGATGATATACCAAAGGAGTTGACAGCTTTGTGTCCACTGCTCATTTCACTAGTTGATTTATGAGAAGTGTGCATACTATTTCTCTGAACAGTAGGTGAATGGGAAAACATGGAACTTCTGGCATCCTTGCACTTATGGATTTCGTCAGACTCATTACTGTTCTCGATTGCTAACTGAAATATTCAATGGAATCATTAGGTGCTACACAATTTTTTATGAACAGTCTTTGAAGCAGAAAATAAGCTACCCACAATAATTCTACAAACCTTATGTCTCAAAGGGACATCAGTTGGTGAAAGCTCTGTTAAGAAGGTCCTTAAATTCAAAGTCTGGCCAGCTGCGCCACAGTTTATAGCTTCTTCAAAGGAACATGCAACATTGTCAGTGTATCTTGGCCTTTCTCTCTTTAATTTTTCTGCCATCTTCTTGTCTGGCAGCTTTGTTCCCACTGCTGAAACTTGGCATGTCCCATTTATCATATTAGTGGGAATTGCAGCAAAGCTACCACAAGGATCAACTGATTGATCAAAAGGAATATCCTTATGCAGATGCTCCATATCACTTCCAAGGAAGTGAGAATTCAAGTCCTCATCAATCAGGGCCCTTGGTTGAGTAGATACTGTTTTGGAAGTCAAACAAGTAGAAAGATTCAAGCAACTACGTTCCCATTGCTGACATTCTTTTTTGTGTCCCTGCCTCCAGTGTATTATTTGGCATTTCCCAGAACTGCAAATATGTGATGAAATTCAGCTTCTGAAAACAAGCAAATATGGAAGCATATATGGAAGCATCCTTGGGACAAAGTAAAAAGGTAAGAAAATAGCAAGCGCCTCAGAGTTGTTCCATTGGTATCTGATCAAGGCCATTGGCTAACATGGCATTTTAATTGTCAACTTTGGAGTATGCAGATCAAATAGCCCATAGTTTAGAGCCCATTTTCGAAGCTGGCTGCGAAGCCCTCTCACTTGTCTATCAAAGACATTGCTTACTGCTACGGGTCTAGCCATGTATGGTTTTACATTTTTGTCCCTCTAAACGAGATGAAAACCTACACTATTAATGCAAAAGAATAAACTGAAAGAAATGTTTTGTTTGTTTATTTTGGTTTAGGAACAAAACAAAAAATCCAAAACATCATCTAAAGTACAGAGCCATTCAAGCATTGCATCCCTAAAGAATCAAAATTGCAACATTTCTATTTATCATCCATCTACATTGAAATCGAATTGCAACTCCTAAAAGCAATTTTTGGATCATGATAGCATATGTGATGGATCGATCATTCCAATTGACGATTGCAAATGAGCTTGTTAACAACACCTTCAAAGCACTTATAGCCTCTCCATTCACTTGCTTAGAGCCATGTTCACGGTGAATCATTCCATTCCCAAATAATCATAGAGTTCCATAATCGCGATTAATCTTTCCTCCCTCAAACTATATGAAATGTCCAAAAGAAATCATAACATACAAACTTGCACCCACGTGCATGTATCAAAAGAAAGAAAAAACATACAGAAAAGACCTCCAAAATAACAATCTTCCAATATGCGCCACCACATCCATCTTGCCCGGCTAATGAAAACACATTAAATTGGTTGCGCATAATTTCTTGTCCTCCGTAGACGACAATAACATACACACTTTCTCTACTCAGTCAAAAATTGCAGAAAGCATATTAAATCACCATTTTAATGCTGAAAAAGAGTTCTTATACACATCAATTTGAATACACTTTATGACTAATCTTTGGCAAAAGATTTATCTTTTTAAACCATGAATCTTAACCCAGCATATGGTCACAATATTTTTGTGGGATAACTGCTAAAAGGATATGGTTTTCTCGTTTGAAAAAAATAACTAATACCTAAAATGTAGCCCATAACAATTCTCGATGTAAGTTCATGGTTTGAAAAGCGTTAAACATTTACTAGAGATTTAACATAAAGTGTGCAGTTCCCAATTGCATGAGTGTGTGCGTATCGGACGACCTTCAAGAATCACCACTCCGACAATCGTCCTCCAATTCTTTGAATGACCACCTAGGGGAAAGCCAAATCTACTCAAAATAGCAAACTTAACCTGGTTTAAGAGGCAAATTCAAACATCAAATCTGCTCATTAATAGGAAACTTATTTCAAAAGCCAAACGTACTCAAAATAGGAAACCAATACCTGACAAATCAAACTCAGTTTGAATCTAATTTCGAGTTTCAAATTTCAATTCCTTTCAAATATAGAACATGCTCCCACATCATTCTCCACCAGTTGGGGAGAGCTCGTCCTCGAGCTCGGATACTTATGGTGCGTTTGGTTGCGCAAATCGCTGGGTGGGATGCATGCATCGGCCATCTAATACTGGTGTTTGGTTTGCCTTTGAGATCATATGATGCGACATTATTCATATAATGTTCACATTAAATAATATAGGGTAAAAATCATTTTGGTCCCCTCAAGTTTTAGGGTTTTTCATTTTAAACCCTGTGTTTCAAAACGTAACAGAACAAATCCTTTAGTTACAATAATTTCATTTTAAACCCAAATTTAGTAACGACCGTTTTTAAAACACGTGGTTTAAAATGAAAGGGAAAATATCATTTTTGTCCCCTCTAGTTTCAGGGTTTTTTATTTTAAACCCTATAGCAATAATAATTCCATTTTAAACCCAAATTTAGTTACGGAGTTAACGCCAAACGGTTGTCTCATCGTCAGCCTCGCCGCCAGCTCATTCGCCGCCCCATTACAATCATAGTTGTTAAAGCAAGCATCCCATGCATGGACCAGCTGGGTGAAGAGCATGTTGACCACAGGGAGGGCCGGTGGGTACTCGAGGATGCATTGTAGGCGGAGTAGCGTCTTGGTTTGCAACGGAGAGAGCTGGGAAGAGCTTGCATGGGTGGCGGCAGCAATTTGCAGGAGTAGAAGGCCACCAATGTGAAGGGAGAGATTAGAGTAATGGCCTCTTGGGTCGCCAAAAAATCCTACCTTGAGTCGCCTAAGATCTCAGCCTGTCGAGAGAGATCTGGAGGTGGGGTGCCCGGGCGGTCTGGCGGCGGGAAGCCGTAAGCGGCTAGAGGAAGATAAGTGAGGGAAGAGAGAGAACAGAATAAACTAGTCAACATTGGGTCCAAGCTAGTTTGGCGTTAAGTCTGTAACGACTGTTACTAAATTTGGGTTTAAAGTAAAATTATTGTAACCACATGGTCTGTTTTGTTACATTTTGAAACACAGAGTTTAAAATAAAATTATTGTAACCATAGGGTTTAAAATGAAAAACCCTGAAACTAGAGGGGACCAAAATGATATTTTCCTAAAATGAATTACTAACGGTCGTTAAGTCAAGAAACGGCCGTAAAAAATTTGGGTTTAAAGTGAAATTATTATAACTACAGGGTCTGTGTTGTTACGTTTTGAAACACATGGTTTAAAATGAAAAACCTTAAAACTATAGGGGACCAAAATGATTTTTATCCAGTAATTAATATATATATATATATAGAGAAATGATCAGCAGCAAACCAGTTCTCTATCTCTTAGATAGAGAACTGGTTTGTGGACCGTCCGATGGCATCGGACGATCATGATTAGATTTGACTTAATCCCTTATCCCTCCATCCAGCCCCCTCCCTCCTATCCGGTTCCAGCACCCCCCTTCCCCGATCCCGTGCCCTATGCGCCGCCGCCGTCCCGAGCTTCTTCGCCACCGCCTCCGGCGAGCTTCTTCGACATCGCCGCCAGCTCGCCGCCGACGACCTTGCCCCGGCCTCCCTCACCCTGTCCACCCTCGACCTCGCCCCCCCCACCCCTTCTCCACTCCCCACCCTCCCATCCAGTCGATCGCGATCTCTCGTGCCATAAGTGTCGCCGCCGTCCATCCTCCACCATCTCTCATTCCCTAAGCGCCGCCGCCATCCACCCTCCACCATCTCCCAGCGTCGCCGCCGTCCACCCTCCATCTCCCGTGCCCTACGCAAAACAGCACAAATCTAAACAGGGTGTGGTGGAGATCGACGGAATAGGGGTGGCAGTGATGGGGATCGGGATAGGAGTAAGTTGGCGGAGATGGCAGGAGCTGCGAGGGTGGACGGGGCACGGCGGTGGTGAAGAAGCTCGGCTCGGGGGAGGCGGTGGCGAAGAAGCTCGGGCTCGGGGGAGGCGATGGCGAAGAAGCTCGAGGGGGCGGTGGCGAAGAAGCTCGGGGGAGGGGGAGGCGATGGCGAAGATGCTCGGGCTCGGGGGAGGCGGTGGCGAAGAAG